>JAJJWW010001757.1:0-1234927 GCA_023531295.1 Papaver armeniacum | reverse complement strand
TTCTTCTAGGGTTTGATATTACCGTTACGATGACTTTCCCCGCAGACCTTTTCTTTACTTATAGATAGGTTTGCTTCTAGAAAAAAAGGTATCATATTTTGTTTCCTAAAGAAAAGGAGAAAATATTTTGAGTAATTGCGAGGATAAACTCTACGTTGAGATCAAGCCGTATGGGATCCCAAGAAAAATTAAGTTTCCTTAATTCATGGGAGAAATTAGGGGGATTTTTGAATTTTGAATTTTTTGGGAATGAATCGGTTCTTTGATCACGGTTTTCATGGCTTCAAAAATTGATTTGGAGGATATGATGTTTCTCATAATGAGAATAACTCAAAGGAGAGATATTGTGGGTTTGCAATATAACAACATGGGGTAGAACTGTGATAGGCAATATAGCCATTGTCGACAGTACAGTCTCGAGAATCAAGCAAATGCTAAGCACAAAGATCCAATATAGGTAGGAATCCATTGCAAAATCCAGAGAACCTGCAAGAAAATCAAAAAGCCATATCAGAGTAGTAAAAATGATTCAAATTAAGAACAAAAACATACACTAAACTTAATATCTAAAACGATTTAAAAGGGAAAAATGTAAAATTCATAGAAAACAGAAATAAACAATGTAAGGTTCAAAATAGCTAGAATCAGTCTTGTTCATGTAAACAATTTATCAAAAGAGAATGAAGTGAGGGTCTAATCAAAAACTAAATCAGGAAAACAATCAAAAGCTAATAAACCATGAAGATCGGGAAGGAAAAAGTTAAGAAATCATGAAAAAACTTATTGGGCCGAGTCAACCCATTAAGTTCGTCGATCCGCACAAACTGGGTTTCGCATTGTTTCTAGTGTTTATGATTTCTCTCAATAATTTTTTTTTTCGAGAATCCTAGCTCTAATTCATCTTCTTCCTTCCTTTTTATGTTTCTAACTTCTCAAATACTTTTCCCCTGTTCATATACTAAACCTTATACTGGTAATTATTACTATTATTAATATTAGATGTCATATTCATTATTTAACTTAATTATCTTTTCATTTTATCTTAATTTTATTCTTCTAATAAAATTTATAGGTGACTCGATATTTTCACCCATAACTTTCTAGTTTAAACAACTCATCTAGGCTAAGAAAATGAAACCGGTCTAAGACATGGCTATTTATAATAATAACAAGAGCTATCAAACAACAAATAAATAATTAAGATATGAATGTTTTCTTTGATATATACAACTGCAAAATATTAATCACTAATATTATTCATTAACCCTAATGTAATTGACATCCAACTATAGACAAATCTAACTTAAAATATGCATCTTAAAAAGTATTTTATATTTCGGATATAAAATATAGAAATTAATGATAGCTTTTCTTTTGCTAAGTCAAAAATTTCATAAAAAGCAAAAGAAAATTACAAGCTCATGAGAGGACCTAGGAAAGAAAGAAGGTCGAAGCCCCCAAAGACTTTCGCTAGCCTATTTATATCTAAAATAAACTCTTCCAAGCCATTCCTCAAACGAAAAAAAATATATGGTCTGCTATCAGGTAGCTCAACTTTTCCTTCGACCTGTAATAGAAAATTAACTTCCCTAAAGGCATGTACATGACGAATACTGTTATAGAGAGCACAGAAAACCTTTCGTCTCAGCATCATGCTCCAAGGGAGCTCACTACTCTTCAAAGCTTGCACCGCACTTGCAGAGTTTGATCTGACATAAATCTTCTATGTGTTCAGAAATTAAGCACAATCGTTTATTAAAGGTGATTAAAAATGGATGTCGATCTGAGTTAGTGTTCATACAATGTAAATGAAACTGATCTGGTACAGTTAATTAATACGAGTATATATTGTGAAATGTAATATCTAAGTGTTAAAATATTGCTGAGAGTGTAAAGGAAAACAAACTCGGTCAATTTTTTTTTAAAGGAAAGTATATATAGTAGATAACTGCTACAACAGTATGTCCGACCAAAAAAATCAAGTTATACGCCACACCATATGTTTCAATGTATTTTTGATTTGAAGCAATTGAAAGGTGAATTTGATGGAGTTCATTCTGCAATGATGAGTGTATTAAGTACACCACAATCTTTTTGTTATCATAATCTATTCAAGACCCGCATTATATAATTTTCTTTAAGCAACAATCACTAAAAGCTTATTTCAATAAGATGCCCACTTAGAATACAGTTAGTCCGGACTGGTCTAATTAACAGAGTGAGATAAGGCCAAGTGGCAATTAAAGAACAAGTGTTATTACTTGAATTATAACTATAACAATGATTTTAATGCGGAAAAATAAAGTAAAGGTACAACACAAGAATTTTGTTAACGAGGAACCCAAGCACCTAATCCAGTTTTGAATACTCTCATAATTAATCCACTATACAAAATCTACTACCAATTTTGTATAATTTAGACCAAGTAAACTAACTCCAAGTTACCTAGTTCCTCCAGTATCCCTGCGCCTACTACAATTCTGGTCAAAGCATATTGTTAGAGCACTGCTCGGTTGAACCCACCAAGCGTTGGTATGTCAAGGTTGGTTGTCATATTTAGTTCCAAAACTCGAGTCGCTTAATAAGTAAATTGCAGTCAACTTCAATAGGTTAGACTAGAAACGATAGAATTATTATGCTCCAGTTACTCACAAAGATCTGAAGATTGATTGAAGACAACAAAGACATATCCTTCAGCTTGAGGTTAGTAACTACGACTTGACTTGTTCCATATCTATCTTGTGTCTTTCAAATCTTTTAGATTAAAAACATAACATGAAAATTTATATTATGATCAAAGTGTCAAGGAATTTATTGAATTACAAAGTATAATGTTTATCCTTTGAACTTTGTATATATGACATCAACATAATCATTTGAATGCTATTGTGATTATGTTTGGGTATGAGGTGAAGATTTCATCCAGGAAACATTGTTTTACATTTGTTTAAAGGAAGTAAATTCATGAACTTGTTTTGTGAATCGAAAGGGAAATCGCTAAGCTTATTGGTATTGTTATTCATTGCAAATCTTTTGAATTACCAATATGTGTGTTTAGTATAACTGCTCATGACTTGCTTATGTTCTTGGTAAAACTATTCACAAGGCCTGACTTTTGTATTGGTATGACTTATATTAGTGAAACCGATCTTAAGTAATCACCTGAGATGGTATGATCGATTTGTTGTAATTGGTATGACCAACTCTAGGCAAAGGGGAATCGATCCAAGTATGAGGTGCAACCGATCACAAAAGGGGAATCGGTCCTTATAAGAGGTGCAATCGTACACAAAAAGGGAACGGATCCTATGAACATGTGCAAAAAGTTTTGTTATTGGGGAACGGATCCTATGAACATGTGCAACAAGTTTTGTTATTGGAGAACGGTTCCTATGAACATGTGCAACAAGTTTTTCTATTGGGAACCGATCCTATGGACATGTGCGCCAAATACAAGTTAGATACCATATATATGTGGAAACCGAATTTGGAAATATATTACATATCTTGAGAATATTTTCGGTTTTGGAAATTCCTTGGTGTCCAAACTTCCTTGGTCTATAAATATCAAAGTTTTCATTTCAAGCAAACTAATCCTCAGAGCCACCAAAACTAGCTAGTTGTGTTGTTACTGGTGGAGCCGCCTATTCGGAGAGGAAAGTAACCTAATTAGGCGAAATCTCTTACGGTCGCTCGGTTTAAAGACTTCTTTGGGATTGAGAAGCTGTATTAGTACCGTTGGTGGGAAACTAGATGATTGCATTGTTATTTTAGTTTTTGATTATTGATTTGATTGACTAACGATTGTTGAATCTTTGATTGCACCTAGTTTGTTTATTCTTGAGAACCTTCTCTTCTGATATAAGGCTCACTCAAACTAGATCAAGGATTTAACGTTTCTATGGATCTAAGTTTTTCTAGATCCGTAAGTTAGATTCATTGATTTTCCATTGTTAACAGACTCCGTTCTGTGCGACAAATCAATAAGGAATCAAGTTTGTTTTTGCAGGTTGTTACTTTGAAGATTAATTCGAAGATTGGAGACTTTGAAGATTTGAAGACTTTAGTTCTTGTGTTTTGATCTTGGTGTAACTTTCTGTGACTTGATTTTCCAGGATTAAAGAGGTTGTTTATTTTCAATAAACATAACCCTTTTTAAGATCAACAAGTAGTTTGTAATTTTATCATAAACCTTGTAATCAAGACCGATTATTTTGGTAATCATTGTCTTGTTTGATCTTATAACCGAGGAACTTCGGATCTGCAGTAATGTGTCTTAAAAATAGAAGATCCTTAATTATGCTTATATCATATATTTAGGTATTGTGATTATAAAGTGAGTTTTGTTACCAAACAGTTTATCCTTTCTTTTGTTTGGAATACGATCCAAAAAATCTTGTCTTGAAAGATTGAACTATTAAGAAGATATATTATATTTATTTAATTTAAGTCCTAAAGAGAACGCTTTCTTCTAGGATATCTAGTATCAAATATCTATTGAGAACTTCAGTTCTGCTATATATTATCAAAACAAATATCTATAGAGAACTTCGGTTTTGCTAGATATTATCAAAACAAGAATACTGATGAAGGTGAGTAACTAGGATTTTAGTTTACTTAATTTTGTCTACACGAAGTTGCAAGTTTACTTTTTGTAGCGTCTTAATTCATTGAGTATTCAAATATGGACTAGGTCCCGGGGTTTTTCTACAAGATTGTAGTTTTCCTCGTTAACAAAATTCTGGTGTGTGCTTTACTTTATTTCTGCATTATAATTGTTTTTATATTATAATTAAAGTAATTATACTTGTATGTTAACTAGGCACTTGATATTTATCTTATAAGGTTTCGGTTATATCATTATGAATTGAACACTTTGTTGTAGTATTGTCTCGATTTCATATCCATAGACGATCACACAAATTAAGTGTATTGGATTTCTCCACTTGTATGATATAATTATTCACGTGTTAGGACAGTTCGGACTAACCCTATTTCAAGTGGACATTGTGTTGAAATATTCCTTGAGTGATTGTTGCTCCAAGAGGTTTATACACAGTGGGTCTTGAATAGGTTGTGATCAAAATAAAATATTGTGGTCTATTTGGATACCCTCATCTTTTCAATTGGTATCAGAGCAGGCAAACACGAAAAGATCTAACAATCTATGTTTGGCGTGATCCAACCTATAAGTTTTGAATCAAATAGTTGATTCACTTAACGTACCTCCAGGGTTTGATAGCTCAAACTATCTATGGTGGAAAATGGCTATGTAGTCTTTTCTTCAATCTCATGACTTTAACACTTGGGTTTTAGTTATTGATGGGTATGAACACCCAAAAGTACTGGTCAATAACTCAACTACTGAGTTTAGACTAAAGGAATTGAAAGAATTCAATAATGATGAAAAATTGCTTTCGAAACAAAATTCATATGGATTTAACGCCATTATCCATGCTGTAACTCGAGACCTCCATCATCATGTAACCAGGTGTAAAACATCAAAGGAGGCTTGGGATATTCTTAATATCGTATTTGAAGGGAATGCCTCTGAAAAAGAAGCTAGGCTTCAAACCCCGTCTTCTAAATGGGAAAACCTTCGTATGGATGAAGACGATACCTTTGATGAGTTTGATCAAAAAAATTTTGAAATAGTGAATGCATTTACGCTTTAGGAAAACCATTTCAGATAAAGATATTGTGTGTAAAACTCTAAGGTCTTTACCACCAAGATACGAATCTAAAAAGCATGCTATCATGGAAGCAAATGATCTTTCCACACTATCTAGAAATGCTCTAGTTGGTAAATTAAAGATCTTTGACCTTGAATACCAATTCAAGAATGAAGAGGGTATTACCCTTAAAGCTGCAATTAAGACTAGTTCTTCGGCAAAAAATTCTTGTGAGACACAAATTGAGAATTGTACTGTCGATACAACCGCACGATAATTCAGAAAGTTATTAAGACAAAAGAAAAGGAGTTCTTCTAAAGATGCATCTTATCTTTCTCAAAAATCACAGAAATGTGTAGAGAATAGAGAACAAAATGGTGATAGCTCTAATTGTTCCAATGATCAAGAGAACAAAGATTTTCATGCAACTGTTGAATGCACACCTGAAAAGTATATTGAAGTAACTCCATGGTCAAAGGAACTTGAATGTGATAGACTTTGTAAATAGAATGAATATCTGAAAAAAGGAACTTGATATCCTATATAAGGATATAGAACGTGTAAGCGGTGGTCAAACTTACCTTGAAGTATTGGAAAGTTACAGTAAACAAAATGAAGAAGGTCATGATCGAGAAGAAAAACTTCATACGGAGTTGGAGAACCTAAAGAACATTGAGGTAAGTAATTCTACCGAATCTGAAATAGATTATAAAGTTCAAATTGATAAATTTAAGGTTGATCTAGATAATGCTCTCGAAAAAATAAAAACATTGGAAAAAGAGAATATGGCTCTAAAAGCGGACTTTAAAAAGTTTGATAGTAGCACAAAACAACTTGACTCAATGTTGAAGTCAGCTAGAGTTCCTCGTGACACGCGAGGATTGGGATACAAAGGTAAAGAAACTTTGAATGCTAAACAGGAGACAAAGTTTGTAAAGCCTAAAGACTCTGCTGAAGAAATTGCTTCAAAAGTTGCCACAAAAGATTGCTCTTCCATAAAAGAAAAAACTTTAACACCTTCATCTTCAGCAAAAGACGGAAAACGTAAAATCCGTCAAACTCCGATGAAATAGAATCCACAACAAGGTAACACTAAGCCTCATGTTTCGTGTGTTACTAAGCATTGCTCTTATTGTGGAAATAAAGGACACTTGGAAAGGGGGTCCCGATTCCGTGAAAGGAATGAGAAAGCCATATATGCACGCGTTTCCGCAAAATTGGCTGAACTCAATAATGCTTCTCGTGATAATTCAGGACATCATTGTCCTAAAAATGAGCAAAAGAATTATTGTAATGATAGTTCAAAGTTTGCTTATCAGGCTTCTACAAAGTTTTCTCATTATCGCTTAAACAATAAAAGGAGAGATAACTTTGTAAAGACAAGATCTGATATTCCAAATTGGAAAAAGACTAACTCTCAGAGTTTTCAATGTTTTAGTTACCCTAATGTTTTATCATGTGATTCGTCTAAGATTTCAAGAGGAAATAATAGGAAGAACAAAGCTGCTCCTGTAAAACCAATTTCTAAATGGTGTCCAAAGTCTTCTCTAGAGACAACCAGGAAGGTATCAAAAGATAGTCACAATGATGACACTCGAATGATAAGTTTCAATACTCATGACATTCATAATATTGTGTTATAAACGTTCTTAATCAAATGAATGTATCTATGTGTTTTCATTGTTGTATAAGATAATTAGGTCTCATATCGGTTACCTTTTTATGATTTTGTGACTTTTTAGCGGATTTCATATCTAACTTTAAGGATTGCTTAATCAAATAATCATAAAAGGATGATGACAAGTAATCCCATATGTGAGTCATGATTATATTATTATCAATTTATTTCTCATAAGTTGTGTATATAGTATACATAAGAGTTTTTGGTATTAGTTTATTACTATTGGCACATAATAGTTAAAACCATTTCAACCTTTCTCTGGTAAAGGTTGCTTTTGCTGTTCTTATGTCTTTGCGAAAGGATGACAAAACATTGAGGTGAAATGGATGCGGAGCTTAAGGTAACGAATTTGCTAGTTAATCGTTTTCCTGTTTAAGAAAAGCCTGATTTTATTGCATATGTTTATTAATTTTGCTTAACAAAATTTCGGTACAATTGATGTTTTATTCCATTATTTGTGTATGGATGTGCCTGTGATTCAATTATTTTCGATTAAAAAAAACTATTGTTATCTTGCTTTATGGTTTGGTATCAATCGTTAGGCTTACAAAATTTCGGTGCAATTGCGGTGCTTTTAATGTCTATGTTGTTTCAATTGCTTCTGGTTGAGGTGAATAATTATGCAAGTTGATTTATGTTGGTTTGTATGAATTATTTATGGCTTAACGAAATATAAGGTGTATGGGATGAGTTGTTTAGTCCAATTCGATTCCGGATAAGAGAAACTAAGTTAATTTTGATCTTAGTTAGACTTATCGAAGTGAGGTTTCGGTTATTCAATTCTAATTGAATGCCTTAACAAGAAATGCTAGTTAACTAACCTAGTACTTGTCTTGTTTAAAATTGAAAGGTCTAAGTTTATGGATAATTAGAACCTGATGAGAAAAATAGAGTTATCTTTATTTTGGTCTTATCGAATTAAGCGGTTGTTTTTGAACAATCGGTTTAGCAAAGGGACTAAGGTGATTAGTTGATTTTTGTTTTGCTAAACTAAATTGGAAAAATTATTTCGGACAATTGTTTCCTTGGTAACATATCAAAATAAAACTACTTGTAGTTTCGGTTTTGATATTTGTTATCAGAACATTATGTGTGGAACCCTCGTGCCTAACTCTACAGGTTGCAAGTTTATTGAGATTTGTAAGATTCTTTTCGTGTTGTCCTTTATTTTTTCGTTTCTTTGTCATTTTTGTGACAAAAAGGGTGAGAAATATATGGAGTAAACAAGTGATACTGGCATTGATTTTATATTTATTGGTATCGCTAAGGAAAAGAACATTGGTGATTGAACGTTTATCTAACGAAAGAGTGAAAGCACAAACTAAGGGGATAACATGTCATATAAATTGGTATAACAAAGACGAGCGGATTGAATATCTACCTATCTTCCTTAGGGGGAGTATTTGCTTTGTTATTATAATGTCAACATCGGCATTTTCTAGGATTCAATGTAAGCAGTTTACTGTACTGTTGAATTCGGGAATCAAGCGTATGTGTAATGAATTCTTGTAATTTGTTTATCCATATGATGTAAGAGTTTTATCACTAAAATTGACAAAGGGGGAGATTGTTAGAGCATGGCTCGGTTGAACCCACCAAGCGTTGGTATGTCAAGTTTGGTTGTCATATTTTTGTGAATCAAAACTCATGTTAAGAGTCGCTTGATTATGTACTAGAGTCAACTTCTTATAGGTTAGCTTGAAAGTATTAGGATATGAGACATTACAAGTATTTTGAAGTCTTGAAGATGTGAAGAAGCAAGGATCTACAACGACAACAATCATCCTTCCACTTCAGATTAGTGATATTTGACCTGAACTGTTTCATTCCCTAACGTATCTTTCAAGTCGTGCATATTGAAAACAAAACTGCGAAGCATATTTGAACTCTAGATAGACATAGTATTAAGGAATACAATACGAGGTTTATTGCTTAACCATTAAACTTTGTAGATAAGACATTGCCATAATCATTTGAATGCTATTGTGATTATGTATGGGTATGAGGTGAGGATTTAATCCTAGGGAACAATGTTTTACATGTGTTCTAAGGAAGTAAGTTCATAAACTTGTTTGAGAACCGAAAAGGAAATTGTCAGGTGTTATTGGTTTTGTTATTCATTGCATATCTTATGAACAACCAATATGTGTGATTGAGTATAACCGCTCACAACTTGTGTGTGTTCTTGGTAGAACTATTCACAAAGTCTTGACTTATGTATTGTATGACTTTTATTAGTGAAACCGATCTTAAGTAATCACCTGAGATGGTATGATCGGGTTTGTGATTTTATGTCTAACCAAATATGGGAAAGGGGAAACAATCCTAGTAAGAGGTGTAGTACATCACAAAGGGGAATCGATCCTTGTATGGGGTGCAACAAGGTTTATAGCAGAAAGGGGAACCGATTCTATGGGCATGTGCAACACGTTTTTAGGCAAAGGGGAACCAATCCTATGGAATGTGCAACACATATAAGTTAGATACCATATATATGTGGGGAACCGATCCTAATACCTAGTCAACCGAATTTTGGAAAGCTAGTGTGACTATGCAAAGTACTCACATGGAAGGTAGAACCGAAACTTGTTTTAGAACCGTTAAACCCATGATTGTGATTGAATGTTTATTTGATCAATCACATAGTTCTTGAAAGTCAGATGAACCAATTCTAAACTTGTTTGGAAGTGTGGCAAATCGGTTTCAAGGTTGTAAGTGTGAAAGAGAACTTACAAAGTAAGGATGTCGACATACTTTGAACACGTGCTATGAATGTTTATTTCTTTAATTGTTCAAAGTTATTCCTTAATAGTTAAGGGAAGAGAATCCTAGGATCGAAACATAAGTAAGTTAAGAATCTTTTAATTAAGGTTATTAATTTCATTTTGTAGGGAAATATAAGAATTAGTAATGTGCATTTACTAATTAGATTTTTCGAGAGATTTCGATCATTATTTTTGGACAGAGCATTTCCAGGAATTATGGAAACCGAATTTGTGCTTTAATGAATATCTTGAGAATATTTTCGGTTTTGGAAATTCCTTGGCGTCCAAACTTCCTTGTCTATAAATACTTGAAGTTTGCCTTTCTAGCAAACTAATCCTTCATAACAACAAACTTCCTCTTTTGTTGTTGTTACTGGTGAAGCCGCCTATTCGGAGAGGAGAGTAACCTAATTAGGCGAAATCTCTTACGGCCGCTCAGTTTAAAGTCTTCTTTGGGATTGAGAAGATCTAGCATGTACCGTTGGTGGGAAACTAGATACTTGCGGTTTATCTTTTGTTTTCAATTGATTTGATTGACTAACGGTGGTTGAAATCTGATTGCACCTGGTTTGTTTATGCTTGAGAATCACTCAAACTAGTTCAGAGTTTCGACAGGGATCTTTAGACTATTGTTAGTTCTAAAGATGATCTTGTGATAATCCATTATTAAGACTCTGTTCTATGCGTGATTGATCACAAGGGATTCAAGTGATTGTGTGCAGGTTTTTATTGAAGATTTAAGAAGATTTGAAAACAAAAAAGATATTGAAGATCTGACTTGGGTTTATAATCTTTGGTGTGCACAATACTTGTTTCGGTAAAAGAGGATCTAATTAATAATCGGTTTATCCTTGTGGTAGATTGGATTGATTAATTGAGTAGATCGGCATCAACACAATTCTTTGGATTAAGAGTGTTGATTGGCTTAATCTTAAACAATTACTTCGGTAATTGAACATAAGATATATCTAAGGACCCGACGAAGGAGTTTATGTTAAGATAAACGGAAGAGCCTTTGTCTGACTCATATCACTTGGTTGAAGAGATTTGATACCAAACCAAACAGATTTGTTGTTCCTTTACTGTTTGGAATACGAACCAAAGGAATTGTTCCAAGTACGTGACTTATTTAAAAGTTGGAGGCGTGGGAATACAGACAGAACTAGGTGAACTATAGGTTTAGTTGCTTGGTCTCAACTATACGAAGTTAGGTGTAATTTTGTGTAGCGGCTTAATCATGAGAGTATTCAATTCTGGACAAGGTACCGAGGCTTTTCTGCATTTGCGGTTTCCTCGTTAACAAAATTATGTTGTGTCATTTACTTTATATTTCCGCATTATAATTAAAGTAAATTACACAAACGCTAATTCCTATTTACTTGATAAGTGAATCCTATTGTGTTTGGTTAAGTCCGAACCTTTTTATCAAGTAACATACTTCGTTGTTGTATTGTCTCGATCTCATATCCATAGACGATCACACGAAGTGTGAACCGATTAGTTGTATTATCTCGACTCAGTCCATAGACAATCACTTTCGGAGAAAGGACTTATATGTAGGAAAAGTTTTAGCTAGAGGTATATTTGGGTACCCTCGCATTTTCATTAACTTTCAAGAGAGATAAATGTGAAAATGGAAACTCTCACGATTAGGAAGCGTATAAAATCAAATTTTCATGACAACCAAATGTGAAAAATTTAAACTTTCTCACAATTACTAAATATGAAAAATAAAAATTTCATTACAACCAAATGTGAAATTTGAAACTTTCCCAAATGTAACATTGATATAATCTATATCCGTCACTAGCTTCCTCGCAATCTTGATTGTCTCCTTTGTCATCATCTTTGACAATCTTCATTCTTGGAGTCCGCATGAACCTGTTTTAGAAAAGAATTATAAGAGATGTAACACCTAACACACATTTTTCTGGTATAGCTAGTGATAATTACTGTTATCACATTAGAATTAGGTGATATTTGCAAATTTCTGTAATTGGAAATTCTTGTATAGTTAAGAGGATAATTAGTCACTGAAAAATAAAATTATCACCCTTGTTTACCCAATTTGGTAATCGAAAAACAAAATTGAGTCATTATGCCAAACACCTACATAGCAACAGACTAAGACTAAGATGCACTAAACAATCTATTGTTTCTTATGCACTAACCAAATCATACAAAACTATAAAAGCAAACCAAAGCATAAATGGAGTGATAATTCGATTTGTCATTCGTAACTCCATAAACAGCAAGATCATAGGGGCTAATTGCACGTAGCATCATTGTATATTTAAACTAAAAAAACATACAAAATACATCATTACTGACCTTAAGACCATGTCATAAACCCATTAAATAAAAAATTATCAAACTACCAAAACATGCATGGGTTAATTAGCCAACCATTATTATTTTTCAATCACATCTCAAAGGTGATAAGTTCACTTTCACTAGAAGTAGATAAGTAAGAAGAAATCTTACGGAACAATATGATGACAGTGACAATAGGGTTTCTATTCTTCTTTTTTTTTGTGATATTTTCACTGTGAAAACTTAGAAGCCCTGTTTTATTAGGTTGAAGAAAGAAGGAACAAACGAAGAAAAGATATGCGGGTGAGGAGAAGATGACGGGCCGATAAAAACTAGGGAAGTTGGGATTTTCCTGAATTCTTGGGTTTTGACTGTTTTCACCGGAGACTAAAAATGGATAAATATGATTACAAAAACAAAATAATTGCTATTATAAAAGGTTAGTATAGTAAAACTAGTAATACTAAAATTAATTATGGGTTTCAAATATAGAGTATCTAAATAACGGATCTATTATAAAGAAAAAAAAAACGAAAAAGGGCTATATATATTTTTCCCCTCAGTTGCTATATTCTCATAGAATTATACAAGAACACAATTGAAGCAAAATCGGTTTGATTCACTCGAATCAATCATGAACATTATAGCCACGGTTTGCAAAGATTGCATTCCTTATTATATAAATGTTTATGTTCATGTACATAACCGATTTTAGAACTTTAACCTTCAAGTATGCAAACAGGCAGCATACTTGAAATACCCGGACTAAGATTGGGTTTCGCCAGTACGCAAACGGGTACGCGAACTTTCAATCCCAGCATAAATTATTGGACATGAACATGTACGCCAGTACGCAAACGGTTACGCATACTTAGGTTCCCGGATTTCTCAAACCAACCGGTACGCAAACGGGTGCGCATACTATGGTTCCCGGACATGGATTACATATGTGCAAGAATGCACAACATGACATATCCAATAATGGTTAAGTGTTCTAAACTCTTATTTCAATCATTGAAACTTTCTTAAAGGATGACAATAGCCGTTTCACACACTATTAGCATCAAAGCAATTTTCAAGTTATTGAAATAATCATAACGAAACATTCCAAGACAACATCAAATGATTGTATCACTAAAACCATGTAAGATGTTACTCGACAATTTTCACATGATATAAGATAAACTTGGTCGAAGCAAAAGCTTGCCAACACATATTTCGAGAAATATGTAAGCGAGATAAACTCAGCTCGAAATCTCAATTGTGTATATAGAAAACTATATCGTAACACGACTTATGTCTCAATATATGATATAGAGTAGAAATAGACTTTACAAGTGATAGATGAGTTTAAGTCTCTACATACCTTTTGTCGATGAAGTTCCACAAGTCCCCCTTAGTAGTTCTTCGTCTTCAAATGATGAACGTCGTGAAGTCTAAGCTCAACTACACAATCTATGTCCTAGTCCGAGACATTTATAAATAGGCTAGAAATCAAGACTTATAGTTTTGATCACTAACATTGACAAACATGCTTGAGATAGAAACACATGCGAGTTCGACCGAGCAGTGCTCTAACACCTATTATTTTATCATACCAATTGTTACAGAAATATACTAGCTAACAAGAAATACTAGATTTCTTGGAGTGCTCCATGGACCTCACTATGATCTTGGATGAGAAAAGAAAGAGTACCACATAGATTCAAGTCATAAACAAAAGTAACAATAAGTAAAGTACTCACGGATTAATGTGGTTAAACAATATACACAATGTGTATATATTGTCTACATCCACAAAAAGGGTTATGATCTCTTTTTTTATTATAGAACTGCATATTGAGAATTACACGAAAATTTAAAAATCAATCTATCGAATCACCATAATGTGATCTAACATAAGAAACTCTCACAAACGCTCTACAACTCCAAAATATTGTTTTCACCCATGCAAGATAATGTTGTAATGTTTACAACATTATCTACCGAACTAGATGATCTTTTCTGCACAACCATACATAAATTATTCATAAACGCCTTCTTCTCAACACCTATAATTTACTCCAGCACCACCAAAATGTCTTACCAACATCTCCATACGAATACTCCATATATGATGATATATCTCTCAGCATTGATAAGTACTCCATAAGCATAATAATGATGTAATTCTTGCACCATTAATGGTCTCTTACATACCATCCCAAGAGGTGGGATGCATTCCTCGAATCTCCATTGATAATTTCATTGAGAACTCATATCATATACCTCATTTTAAAAGAGATACATTATTTATCCTACAAGTTTAGGGTTTCCTTAACTTATATATTAAGAAACTCAAGTTTAGCAACAAGCTTGTCTAAATTGGCTATTAAGATCCTAGACTTTGCTATCAACCTGAACCGAAACAACCCGTATCAATCAAACTTGTATTAATCGAGTTATTTTCAAAATCAATACCAGTATCAATTGCTTGATCATCTAAATAATATTTTCTTCTCTTTTCTCGCAAACATATAATAGAGCAGTTGTAAAATTTCCACTTTTTGGATTTCCACCAATCAACTCTAATTAATACTTAAAGAGTTGTTGTAAAATTACAGTCACTTGATTGAATTTGGAGATGAGGAGTTTTAGTGATGGAAATTCATCTGAAGGGCGTTTATTGAGGATCAATGTCTGTATTTTTTGTCGTTTATATACGTGTATAAAATGAAAATCATGATATCCTATCTGTAATATTGGCATATGGCTAGAAGAATATTAGAATCCCAGTCGTAATCTACAACCTATGGTGGGGAAATAAAGGCAATTCCAGTCGTAAGTCACACTATACTCCTTAATTTAACATTGTGATTAAGTTGTTTTCTTTAATTACTATTGTGGATTTATGGGGGCCATATTTTATCACATGTATTATATATGTGCATATACACTGTACTCTTCGATATTAATATATATTTTGACACATGTATTATTGATGCATTTTTCGTTAATGATCTAACAATATTTTATGCAATATTAAGGGTATATATAAAAATTTTATATTAAGCGACTATAGTGCAATGTAATCTTTTTTTTTTTTCAGTATTAAGGGTATAAATAAAATTTTCGTAAAATATGGAGCTAGTATTATATTTACATGTAATCATTATCCATTCATGTCATTTTTCAGAATTTACTTTCATCAAATTTTTAGCGCTTGAATTTGAGAAGCAGAAATAAAATAGGTGTATCTGTATTTTGCACTTTGTAACAATGATTTGTTTTGCTAATTATCATGACTATGAACAATAGTATTTATGATATATTATTTTTCGGAATTCGGGTTTTTTTTTTTTTTTTGATAGTTTTTTCTCTACATTTAAAATATTTATATTATATATAAAAGATCTATTAAATCATTCTTATCAAAACCGTCCATCCGTATATCCAACTGATGCAAACTTCAAATTCGTAATGAATTTAGCTGGGTATGGATGAAGCTAAAATGTGGCCAATCCGGACCATGCACACCCTTAATTACCTGGCTAGTTTGGGGCCTATAGGGATTATTTAGGGCCTATCACTACGTGACAAAACTATGTAAAAGTACTAAGCTACCATAACTTTTAAAATTCAATCCTAATCTTTATCCTTCTAAAGTTAAAATCATTTCAAAATCAAAACCTATTCAAATCATTTCTCTTACAAATTAAAAATTCAAACTCAAATTCATCCATCGATTCTAACAACATCGATCGATTTAAAAAAATATATTTCATCAACCATTTTTTCTTTAAAAACAAAAAAGCAAATTAAACATCATCGATTACAACCTATATCTCTTTCTTATAGTATATTTTTATTATACTTGTGTTTAACATAATAGGTCGACGTTCATGTCCATATTTACTGATCCTATGACAATCGAGCGATGTCCATGAACACATCAAACGATTGACCTGAATGTGTTGTCCGTTCGAAGAAAATTTAACCATAATCGGTAAAAGTTAATGCCCACATAAACCGCTTATAGTATGGAAAAGATACCCCTGGTTTTTTGTATGTTTTTTTTTTGTTAGAATCGTATTATGTGGATGTTTACGTAAACTGATTATTCGAAACAATCTATATATCTGTGACTAGAAAAACCCGATTGTTAGAATGAGATTTTATGTATGCATTCTTTAACCGATTCTGGATATCCTTTATGTATAGCGAAACACAAACCCAGAATCGGTTTGTAAGTGCATGAACGTAAACCGATTCTGGGTAGTGTTTTCGAAATAAAAAATTACTATGTTTTGGTGATGAATCAACATTAGTTGATTTCTAGATTAACAAGATTAGACATCTATTAATAAACTTAATTAATGCTAATTAATTGAGGGTAAATTAGTCATTAAAGGAAATAGTTGGTTAAGGTTATCTCATTTTACTTCAATATGTTTTTTTTTTCTTTTTCTTTTTTTTGAATTTAATTGATCATATTAGGGTTTAGTTACTATTGTTTGGTTATGCCTGAGTTTGATCAAATTACATTCTAACTAAATCAATAAATTGTTCACAAAAAATAATTTCCATGAACTACATTGCTTATTTCAATTGTAGAACTTGAAAACATAGGGAGGATTCATAGTCAATATCAAGTTTTAAAGTTAAAGCTCTAGTTGTTGTAAATTACACTTAAGATACCCGAATATATTTTGATGCTTTCATATATCTTAATGAAAGAATACTTTTTTATTATTCTTTATTCATGCGTCCCTTTATAGCAAAAAACAACTGGAAACGTATTAGCAAAAGACAGGGAAACACGTGAAAGTTAAAGAATGCGAATTTGTCCATCTAAATTTTATCAAAAATGTAATATTTTGTAAGTCTACATGGATTGTGATATAAACTTAAATGGTGAAAATCACCGTTTTTTTTTTGCGTGTATAATTATAATCAAATTAAAAACAAAATATTTTACAAGGAATTACACAAACAAGTTGAATTATTTGAGTTCATACAGATGTAGTTGCACAACTAAATATTTTGTAATTCTTATATTGAGATAATACAAATCTGGTTTTAGAAAAACCCTAGAAACATTTATTATAAAAAAAATCTTTAAATTTACCAAGATAACATTATGTGCTACTTGCTTATTATAATCCCGAAACACAAACTACAAATTCAAAGTAATAATTACTCAACTGCAAGACTTATGTTATTCGATTTCAGAGAATCATTGCTCAACTTTATGTAAAGCAAGCTAGTAAAACTTCAAATATTTTTTTTTCATCAACCGATTTTGTAAATATGACAACTTGTTCATTTGACAACTCAAAATATTTGTTGCCGAACTTTTATGTTGTTTGCCTTCAGAGCTCGATGACATTTACAGATAACCAAGATGGTAAATTTCTAAGAAAGTGAACTTCGGGTGATTATGGATAAAAAACACAACATCTGCAATATGTTCATTGTTGGACACTTCCACCACAGTAATAAAATCTTGAAATTAGTTTATCTAGTTAGAATCTTATTGCAAAATCTGGCCATAAACTAAGTGCATTATTATTTTCTTTTTCTTTTTTAAACAAAAACTGAAAAAGAAACAAGATTATATTGAAGAAGTTTTAACTTTTCGAAATGGTGAAAATAAATAGTTGGTTCTGGGTCTTCTTTAGTGAAAGCTGTAAATACGATGTAAATATGACGTACAATCAATGAGAGAACTCACCACGTCTATCCACATCATCAAAAAGTTGGGCCTAAGCGAAGGAGGCTTGAGTATTTGGTTTCAATTCTCATATTAAGGATATTGTGATGATGTTATGTATACCATTGCAATAATTTCACAAATTATATAATCTTGTTGGAGATAATCTAAATTATGTTACTATATATTTGTGCTATATTAATTATTTAATTTGGTAGAAAAGAGAATGTGTTAGTTAATCATATAGTTTTGGAATGTTAAATGTGTAATTCATACTAATTAATTAGGGCTTTACATGTTCTTGGAATATTATTAGTCAGACATTTTAGGGAACGTGGTTAATGTAAACCCATAAAAAGCTAAAATATTAATATTAAAATGTGCAGAAGTTTTATCAATGTAGTTTATTTTATTTATTTTTTTGGTGTTTTTTCATTTAATACCTTTCTCCAGTGTTTCTGCACTGTGTTGGATTTCCACAATTCTCAGATTTGTTGCAAGGAAAATCAAAAAATGTTTATCCTCTTTATATGCGTGGATGTAGATATTGAAAATTCTCAGACTAACCTATTTTAAACACCTCGGTAGGATTTTATGAAATTGTTGTGGATCAAAAATTGTTTGATGTTTTCGTATTTTTTTCATCATTGATATTGTTTTTTTTTTTTTATAGTTCATGACAAGAGTTTTCCCGGATGTGCTGATGAACACGAGGTACAAATGATGTATATTGAGGTGCATCTGTATATTATAAATCATAAAATTCTCTATTAGGTATAATTACAATTACCGGATCTTAATTATTATTCATCAAGTCCCCATTAGGATATGATGTCAACACACTGTAGTTTGAAATGTAAAGATGTGTAATACTCTATTTTCCGTCGATTGAGATTAGTTTTTCCTACTGGATTGTTGTTACTCGAAGATCGCATCAGTAAGGTTTTTATTGAAACAACAACAATCACACTAGGTATCTACTGAATGTTGAAGACCTGAAGATCGCATCAATATTGTTGAACATGTCGGAATCAAGGAAATAAAACACGATAATTTATCAAGTGAAACTTAGATAATCAACACAACGAAGCAAGGATTGCATCACAAAAGTTTTCGGCACAAGTCAACTAGTAGTACTAATATTACTATTGTTTTATATCAATATTGGGTTCATCAACCACCTTTAAAACATAAAATGATACTATATATAGTTATCGGAGAAAGGCATATTTGTGGAATTATCGCGTTGTACTCTTTTTCCCTTTGCCAAAGGTTATTTCCCTATGGATTCAAAGTCAAGGTTTTAATCAGACAACATATGCGAGCCTAACTTTTTTCTAAGTTTTCATAATATTGTACTCTATTTTCTTATCTCATGTTTTGTACCTAGATTCTTCTAGTGAGGTTTTAATGAGGCAGTTAACTTAGACACGATGTTCATCGAGGAGAGAATCTGTAATAGGAAATCTAAGTCGTTGTCTCTCTTTTCCTATTACCTTTATTTCAAGACAACTTAATTTCTCCACCAATCTCGGCTGAAAGATCTTGTTGTTTCTTTTTGTTGTTATTAATCGAGACTTAGAAACCCTGCTATTTTTACTTCACACAAATTTATAGAAGATTGTACTTAGATTCAAGGTGAATTAAAACATATCCCAATTTTAAGTAACATTGCTTACAACTCTCACGATAACAATGTCGGTTCCTATTTCAATGACCGGGTGACTGAAGATCGAGTCGATAGGTATGCAAGCAAATAAAACTTGTTTTTGAATTCCAGAAGACACAAATCCAAATGCAATACTTTTCTTTCGAGGCTTCCCATGAAAGAAAAACAATATTCCCTTCCATTTAATGCCAATATAATCAAACGTCACTTTAGAGAGCTCTTTTTAAGAACTATTTTTCCAAACCTTATCCATATTTTTCCAGGGAAAGAATCAAACAAGGTATACAAAGAGTGCTTGACCTCTTGTCTTATTTTTTCTTGAATTGACATTATTGCATTATCCCTCTGGGGTTACAGATATTGTGCCGAAATTTTCCCTAACTTAAACACGATGGTCATCGCAATGAGGCTCTACAGTAAACATAAGGTACGTACATGCATCATACCTAGCACCAAAGGCACAAGTCAATAGTAACATGGGAATAAATAGGCAAAACCAGTTATACGAGATAAAATGTGTGATGTTCTTCAAAGTTACCTTGAAATTGTAGTAATTATCATCCATTCATGTTGGTAGATCAGAACATTGGTAAAGAAAGTAAAACACTTAGATATTCCGAGTTAAATTTGTACATACAACCTTTTGAAAATCCCAAGTCTGAGGCCAAGCAAGATATTTATGTATGATAACTTATACAAAAGACATGGAATCCAAACTTTCCACATTCACCACCCAAGCAAATGAATGTAAATCCAGTTTCCACATTACAATTTGGGATACAGAGTTTCAAAATCATAGATTGAAATGATATACAATTTCCAATTCCAAGAGTTTTCCAATTCCAAGAGTTTGTTTATACTAGCGTGGCATCAAAATCTAACTGAAGGAATCAGATGTCTGACCCTTGAAACAAAATATATAATAACATTGACCACTAAGAACGCGTTTGTTTTTTGCTGACTTGGCGTCTGAATCTGACTCGGCCCCTGATTCGACTCGAGTCAGATGTCAAACAAATTTTTTTTTTTGAGTCAGATCTGACTCAAACCTAACCACTGACTCAGACCCATTTGAGTAGGCGAATAAAATGCCGCTGAATCGCATAGTTTTAAGTTAGATGAGTTAGATATGACTCAAAAAACAAACATAGTGAATCCGATCCAGATGAGTAAGATGATATCAGTCAGATGCAAACGAGTCAGATCCGAATAGGAAAAAACAAACAAAAAATATTTAAAAAATGTGTCAAATTGTTTGACTCAGTAAACATTTATCAAACTCAGCAAGATGGTGCTAAATCAAAATACCAGGTGATCAAATTGTCCAAAACCATGCTAATATTTTAAAACCATGCTAAAAGACTGTAATACTTTGGTCAAACCTTGTGGCCATTTGGATTTCTTTCCCTACCGTAATAATTTGATTGATGTTGCTGTAAGATCAATGTCATTATAATTTGGGATATTTTGACTTTGGGTCACATAAAAGTGACCAGAGTTGAGTTTGGGTCACGAGAAAATTTTAATTAGAGTTTGGGTCACAGGACTGTGGTTGACCCTGTTGACAGTTAATAAACTGGTTAAAATTTGATATGACAAAATAATATTAAGTTTTTGATTTATTTACTAACTCTACCTTCCGTTTCTGTTTGCCACACGTGTGGTTAAAATTTTCCATGAACAAAATGCTGAGATAAACACACTATCCACCAAAACCTAAATCATATCTTCATTTCCATTTCTCCTTCCCTGTAACTCTTTCTCTTTTCTTCAATTTTTTCAATCATTTTGTGTTGATTTCGTGACCCAAGAGAGTTCATTTCTCAATCATTTTCTGCTGAGTAGGGTTTATGTTTGTTTGATCGAGAAAGAATCAGAGAATCAGTGACGAAGAAAGGGTTGTAAGAGATGGAAGAACGGGATCTTCTTGTGTTTGGATTACCTGAATTGGAATAAGTCGATGGTGTTAGGTTAGGGTTGTTGTTCAATGTTTTCTGCTGATGTCGATTGAGGATGAATGGAAGAATTGGTGAAGATTAATGGCAATTTAGGGTTTGTAAAGGATAGCAGAGATGGGGGTCTTGATGAATTTACTTCTAAGAGTTGTTTATGAAGAAATCACGAATCTGTGTTGAATAATGATGAAATTAGGGTTTGGCTGAAATGAATTTGAGGAAATTGATTGTATCTGTTTGAATTAGAAACAAGAGAAGCTGGTTGAGGATTTGAAGCTGAAGATAGGGTTTCTCTGGAATTGAAACAAATTGATGAATGAGTTCGAGATTAATGAGATATGGGTATTCACACAAAGATTCAGGTAAGAAGACTGTAAAGAATAGTAAGAGTGGTGGTCTTAGTTGTAATTTGTAAAGCAACTGAAAAAGAAACTGGTAATGTAGATATCTGGTTGTGGGTAAAATTCATTTAGATGCAGTGGAGTCTGCAACTACATAAAATGAGAAGAGTGGAAGAATGGATTGATTTTTATTTCGAATTTGGTCTCCTGAATTGATTTCGAAATGTAAGTGATATTTAGATATATGTTAACACTTAACATCAACTAACAGAGTTAAATAAATCGAAAATAATCTAAAAATAAATTATTTCCTAACCGTCAACACGGTCAACCACGGTCCTATGACCCAAACTCTAATTAAAATTCTCTCGTGACCCAAACGCAGCTCTGGTCACTTTTATGTGACCCAAAGTCAAAATATCCCTTATAATTTTTTCTTTTGATGGACTCAGTTCAGAAAACTAATTCCATGTTGCAAATGGAATGGCCACAAAATGGCAACTGTGCCGACTATCAAAAAATTGAGACTCGGATCTGGACCACTGGTTTACGCACCGAGTCATCATTCTCATACACTCGGCCGATTCAATCATTATTGAAGGGCCTTTTAGTTTTGTGTTTGGATAGCGGTGAGGCAGTGAGAGGCGGTGTTGAAGAAGAACAAAACCCTAAAATGGAAATCTCAAGATCTAAATCATCTCTAAGTCCAAGAATGTTATAATGACTTGTTAGCCAAATATGTTGTCACCGCGAGTGGAGACTTCGCAGCTTCTGAGCAAAATGGCAGTTTGATTACTCCAACATTGATCAGCACCAAACTTACTTCGCTGGGATTAATGACTTGTCCTCATTTCAAAAGTAAGTGAGTTTTTGTTATTACATTACATTATTAGAGTGATTATTTAGTTGATGATTTGTTGAATTTTATTGATTTTTCATTACATTCCCATAATTTGGATATTCAAGAGTTTTTTTTTCTTGGAACCCCATTTAAATTGTTTGTAGACTGGAATTCTTTAAATTGGTTCATAATTGTTCAATCGTATGCTCTTAGCTTGTCTTCTGTTTGAACCAGCATATGTTGATTGAGGCTCCAGCATCATTGGGTATGTCAATTGGAAGTTTTGGGGTTGTAATGCCATGCTCTTTTTCTGATGACATGGAAAATTAAATTTATGAGGAAGCACCTTTTCTGCTTAAGCTTATTGTGGTTCGCCAATTAGTATTTTGAGTTCATGCCATCCTTAGGTAGCAACTCCTGTCAAATCTCGTTTTTTACATTTTAGCAATCATTGTACTTTCTATAGGGTGTCTGGGAAGTTTGACGTGGAGTTGAGTTTGACGATAATCATCTTTTGTCATCAATTTTCACATTAGGAGGTTCTGTTCTGTATGTTGTCTTCGCACAATTGATGGTTCCCTTGTGGTCCCAAGTGGTTACTTGCATCATATTATGTGCATCTTATTCCCTCGTGAAGTCAATTTGCTGCAAGTGGCATTATGCTGAGTGGACTTTGAGTGTATCCTTTGAAATCCATTGTTCTCACTTTCATTGTTCATTTGTTTTAATCCAGGTGGTCCAAATTTGAGCCTTTGTATCGTGATATGGAGAAAGGAGATGAGGACTGGAATGAGTTTAATGGCATAAATAAACTTATTGTCCGGTTTCCTCTCAGGACGAAGTATAGAATTGCCTTTCCTCATCTATACAACAATAGGCGCATGAAAGTGAAGCTCTGTGTTTATCATATGCCGATGATTATGTATGTTAAAACTGAGGATCCTTATTTACCTGCATTTTACTATGATCCTTTGGTCCACCCCATACTTTCCATAAACAAAGACAAGAAAGAAAAGAAACAGGTCGAAGAAGAGGAGGATGAGTTTGTTATGCCGGAAGGGGTGGAGCCTTTGCTTCAAAGCACTCAGCTATACACTGATACTACCGCTGCAGGTATTTCGTGACTGTTTGCCTCACGCCCTTGTCAGAGAAAGACATGACTTTTTAGTAGCTGTGGATAGAAAAACAAATAACATGACAACCACAGAAAGTGTTTCTTCTGCTGAGGATGAAGAGTGGGCTATCGAGAATGATGAAGACTTCCAGGAGCAAGAAGAATGTGATGAGGATGATGGTTACCTCAAAGAAGATGAAGTTTAAGAGGCGAATGATGAAGAGTTGGCTAGTGATTTCGTCTCTTCTCCAATAGTTCAGCTGGAAGAGGAGGAAGGTCCAACACTTCATGCACTTCCAGAATTTGCACTTAGGTACTGAATTTTGGATTCAATTAAACATCTTTCAACTGGCTATTGTTTAAGTTATGCTATGTTTTTAGTTCTGGAATGCAAAATGCATAATCTAAGAAAGTAGATGCCAAATATTCATATTGTGCCAGTATTCGAGATTATGGAAAACTCTTAGTTAACTCAGTCAGCTCTATCATAAAGGTCTAACCATACCTTGGTATTTGGTAATCGTCATTTCCAATGATTTTTTCATGATGATGCAACTTATCTTCACTCATACTTGCTAGTCAAACTACTATAATGCTCATAACTGGGGTTGCATATCATAAATTCTTTGAATGTAATTCGTTTTCCTTCTTCAGTTTCTTATCAATCTGACTTGTCATTTCAGGGTATTTGAAGAGTTAGACAATTCAAATTTCCAGGGAAGGTTACATATTTTGCCAGCAAAACAGCAAAACACTGTTAGAGATGCTCCATTGTATTTGCAAAGGGATCCTGGCAGTATCCTCTTGCCAAGTTCAACTTCGGAAGCTGATGCCCAGAAGTATGGCGTCGTCTGTGAAAACAATGTGAAGAGAGCGTTTATTGAACAAGGGGTGGAAGCAATATCTGGTGTTGATGTTGATCATAGAGTGGAGGTTTGTTATTTTTTATGATTTAGTAATTACTTTACACTTTCGCGTTGTACTGTTGCGAGGATTGCTTTCCTTGACCTCATGTTATAAACTGGATTTTCTCATTTTATAACTTTCCCAAACTGTTTTTAAACTTGTTAATTGCATTTCTTAGAGCTCATGTTATATTTCGTAGATTATACTAATCTAGCAATGAAAAGGCCATAATCTCATGATAGATTTTTGAAATCTTATGCAATCTTTAGGAGACAGTCTCTCATAAAAACCCATCTGACACAATCTAACATATTCCCAAAGTGGATATTCTAGTACTAATGTTAATTCTTAATTGCATTTCCATGTGGTTTTAGTGGCTCAGTAGGCTAACTGCCACAAGATCTCCACATAACAGAAATGGATTTACACAGCAAGTTATGGATTGTCAGTGTTATAATTTGTGATTTACATTTGACTTTTGCTTCCATATCATATCATTAGTTCCTATTAGTTGTTTGGTTTCTTAAGTTTTCAACGATGGGTGCGTTTTGACTAATTAATGAACTTACTTGACCTATTTCATTCCATGATATATTTGATTGGTGAGTGGTGACATCTTTTTGTTTGTTTTGTGCAGTTACGGTCTGTAGTTGTTAAAAATTTGAATTTCAGTAAATCTGATGAGAATTTCAAAAAACATTATGCTGAAAAGATAAAGGAGGGATGGATCCAAAGTGCCAAGGTAATGTTTACTTTTCTAAGCAACCAATTACCTATTTCCAGTGCTTTTGTTGTCTATTTTCTCACTTATTGCCCATGTGCAGGTTAAGAAGCACTTGGATAATGGGAAGAAGGTATCGATGGGTTTTGGCTCCATCAAATTGGATTCTGTGGAAACGCTGACAGAAGTGTGCAGGGATTTACAAGTAAGAGAATTCTTACAAACAAATAGTAATCCAGGTGCAGATTTTTAATCAATTATGTAGTTGGTATTATTTCTTGTTATTATAGTTCATCTATAAGTAATATACAACCATTTCTGTCTGCATTACAGGGTAAAATTTTGGATGGCCATGCACTTATGTTGCAACATCACAATGCTATTGCCCATGTCCAGCCTATGATGCCAGCAGTTTCATCCGGTGTTAGTTTGGGTGAAGTACCAATGAACCTTCAAATTTGGCCTTCTTTTGGGTCCATCTTTGAAACCATCTCCAGTCCAGCCATACAGGTTGGTTCTATTCAGATGCCTGTTCACATACATCCTCAGATGGGCTCATTTGTCACTCACATGCACCCTTCACAACCTCCTTTTTTCCAATTTAGTCAGCTGAGGTGTGCAGCTCCCATATTCCAATGAATTTTGCCTCTAGCTCCTCAGTCAGTGTCTTTTGTTCAGCCCCCCGTCCACCCATTATTCTTTTAATCAAAACCAGGAGAGTGCTGTAAATATTCTAGCAAGCCAGGTGTTCCAAACCCTCCAACCAGGGTCGTCTGTGATGTTGAATGACCAACCTGTTGTGCTGAAGCTGTCAAATCTATCTCAGGATAGTAAACCTTGGGAGGTGACTGTGAGCAGGTCGAACTCCATTTTACCCGAAAGTGAGAGCAGATCTAAATCCCGAGTTCATGATCAGAGGCTACATGAGATGGCTGTGTAGAAGGACGATACATATGCAGCTAACAATAATGAATCACAAGGTCAAGTGCAAGCTGAATCTACCAAGTCTCAGGATCCAGGCCCAATGTCTAATGGCAGAGGGAAGAGGTTTATATATACAGTCAAGAACTTGGGATCAAGACATTCGTTCCCGGTTTCTGAAGCTCCTCAATCAGATTTTAGTGGGGTTCCTAGAAGGCCTCATCAAAAATTTCGGAGTTCAGGGTAAGAGAAAATATTGAGAAGAGGCATATACAAAGAGCGTCGGATTATCTGAGAACTCTGGGATGGATGAAAGGTTGAATTTCAATGGTAGGATGTCAGGATATTCTGGGAGAAATGGGGTGGTTAAGAAGGAATTCGGGAGTATCTAGTTGAATCTGCAGGTTTATATTCTGATTCAAGTGGCTCATGTGTTGCTGACTCAAATATTGGTTCTGGATCAAGATCTACTTTCTCAGGTATGGGTTTGTCTAAGCTTGCTCCTTCAGCTTTTCAAGAGAAAAACGCAGGTGGCAATGATTGTTAATAATGATCACCATGCTAAATTATTTGGTGATGGCCAGATTGTTAATGGTGGCAATGATTTATCTTCATATTCATCATCAGATGTGACATCAGCAAGAGCTAGTGGAAATGTTTATATGCCTCAGTCAGCAAGGTCAGCACACTTGGGGAGCCTGTATTTCATTCACCGCGGCTTTTGCCAGTAGTGTATAAAGCTATGGTACTGAAAGGTGAAGATTTTCAGTCGTTTCAAGCTACTTTGTCGTCTGCACCTGATGTTGGTCAGAAACAACATAATGTTTTACAGCGTAGGCAGAAGTAGAGAGTGACAGAGGTAGCATTTCATCAGCAGAAGGATAGTTCTCATTCCGGGACATCGATACACATGTGCTCACGGATTCAATCTTCTCACCTTAGCTGCAGCTCAGATGATAGTCGGGTTGGGGATTCTGGGTTAAGTAGCTCTAATACTGTGGAAAAATCAAGGAAGCTGGATTCGTACATCCCTGACCCTCTACCACTTGCCCCGTTAAAACACACATCTAATTGGGCCGATGTTGAAAGAGATCATGGTATTTTAGACAGATAAAGAGATCCTGGGTACACTAGGAATGAATCGTCTTGGGGTAATGACTTTGATTTTCCGAGGGTTGGTGTAATGCCTCGAGCAGCGAGGTTCCCAATCTTTTTGAAGGGAGAGGTGTACTTGATGGTGAAGGGGAGAAGGTTCTGATGAGGAAATTTGCTAGAGGCAGCACTTACAGCAGAGATGTAAAAACACCTAGTGGCAGAGGGGTTGGTTACAATGCACGGGATCAGTATTGTAGTATCATTCCGACCGTTGCAGAGGTGATTTCTTCCCCAAAACCTTAGTCCCGAAGACGCCATTTTCTTTTGGAACTAGTGTTTGAGCAGTGTGAAACCGTACCTGGAGGATCCATTTCTGATAGATATTGTCAATGGGCCTGGTTTTGATGGGAGAGATCCAATCACTGGAGGTCTTGTAGGGGTGTTCAAGAGGAAGAAAGATACTTCAAAACAGGACGATTGTCTGAGGCTGAACTCGAGAGAGCTCAAAAGATGCAAGAGCAAGAGAGGCAACAAATCCTTGATTAACAAACCAGGGCAGTGGAGCTTGCCCGAAAAGAAGAGGAGGATAGGGAACATTTTGCAAGGGAATTGATAGAACGTTGGAGCAGAACAAGAATGCTTGGAGGCCATAAGAAGGGCAGAAGAGCACAAGACTGCTAGAGAAGAAGAATAACGAAGAATGCATGTGGAGGAAGAGAGGAGGAAAGAAGCTGCCAGGAAAGAGCTTTTGAGTTGGAGGCTAAGATTGCAAGGAGACAATCTGAAGCGAAGGATGACAAGTTTTCTGCTGGTGCTGCTGTCAGAGATGACAAAAATGTTTGGATTGGCTACGGAAAGAGATGTTTCCATGGTGACAGATGTGGTAGATTGGGAAGATGGTGAGAGGATGGTGGAAGGAATCATCAATTCTGCATCTTCTGATTCCTCCAATCTAAGTAGATCTATAGACATGGTTTCTAGGCCTCCTTATACAAGAGGTGGAGATTCGGTATTTTCTGAGAGAGCAAAACATGGAAATGCACGGAGGAGGGATGTGTTTGAACATGGAAACAGCTCCAGCTTCATGCTGCATGATCAGGACAATGATAACCGAGGTCCAAGACGTGATACATTTGGTGCCAGACGAGCAGTTTCCAGAAAGGATTTATATGACAGTTCTGGAGTTGTATCATCCTCGGGTGCCTCCACCACCATCATGGCTTCCATGCATAGAAACATCAGAGGTGACATGGAACACCCTAGCTCTTCCGCATCTTTGGAAAATGAGATGAGGTACCATCATCCATTAACAGAAAATGAATCAAGTCTGGCAAATGTACAGTCTGAGACCATCCCCCAAGAGCAGAAAGTTGAAAAGGCTGTATCTTCGAGGTGTGACTCTCAAGTCTCAATCCTCACTCTGTTTTCTAGCCCGACTCATTCATCTGTTCATCTCTCTGATGATGACCTAGAGGACTTTGGGGATTCTCGTCTTACAAACTGCTGCAAAAGGTGAAGAATTTTCTTTGTCAGAGAAAGAGCATGACTTTTCAGTAGCTGTGGATGTAAAAACAAATAACATGACAACCTCAGAAAATGTTTCTTCTGCTGAAGGTAAAGAGTGGGCTATCGAGAATTATGAAGACTTGCAGGAGCAAGAAGAATACGATGAAGCTGATAGTAACCTCAAAGAAGATGAAGTTCAAGAAGGCGATGATGAAGAGTTGGCTTGTGATTTCCTCTCTTCTCCAATAGTTCAGCTGGAAGAGGAGGAAGGTCCTACTGGAGGATCTAATGGTGAAATGGTTCAGCCTGATAACCCATCTGCAATCTTAGATGATGCTAAAAAAAACAGATTCTTGAGACGAGGCGTCTCTTTGTTCGCAATCTGCCATACACTGCGAGGTATGTTAGCCTTTCATTCAGCCTCTTCAATTTCTATTTACCAGTTTGGTTTTTCTTCCTTTGGAATGATATTTTTGTTCTTCTGACAGAATGGTGAGGAAGATCCTACGGAGGTTTTTGGTAAATTTGGTGACATCTCAGAGGTGCATCATGTTGTTGATAGAGATACCAATCGATCAGAAGGAATGGCTTAGGTTCTCTATACTTCCAGAATTTGCACTTAGGTACTGTTTTTGGATTCAATTAAACATCTTTCATCTGTTCTTTTTCAGCGGGTTATTGTTTAAGTTAATCTAAAAAAGGTAGATGCCAAATATTCATATTGTGCCAATATTCGAGATAGCGGAAAACTCTTAGTTAACTGAGTCAGCTCTATCATAAAGGTCTAACCATACCTTGGTATTTGGTAGCCATACTGTCCTTGGTGAATCATTTCTAAATAATTTTTTCATGATGATGCAACTTATCTTCACTCATACTTCCTAGTCAAATTACCATAGTGCTCATAAGTGGGGGTTACAGATCAATCTGACTTGTCATTTCAGGTTAATGCATATTCTGCCAGCAAATGAGCAAAACACTGTTAGAGATGGTCCATCATATTTGGAAAGGGCTCCTGGCAGTATCCTCTCTCCAAGTTCAACTTCAGAAGCTGATGCCCAGAAGTATGGCGTCGTTGGTGAAAACAATTATTGAACAAGGGGTGGAAGCAATATCTGGTGTTGATGTTGATCCTGATAGAGTGGAGGTTTGTTATTTCTTATGATTTAGTAATTACTTTACACTGTCGTGTTGTACTGTTGTGAGGATCGCTTTCCCTGACATCATGTTATATTTCATAAATAGTACTAACCTAGCGATGAAAAGGCTAGAGTCTCACGATTGATTTTTGAGATTCTTATGCAATCTTAAGGAGACAATTTCTCATCAAATACTATTCAGGCAATCTAACAGTTTCCCAAAGTGGATATTTTAGTACTACTGTTAATTGCATTTCTTAGAGCTCATGTTATATGTTGTAGATTGTACTAATCTAGCAATGAGAAAACCAGAGTCTCACGACAGGTTTTTGAAATTCTTATGCAATCTTTAGGAGACAGTTTCTCGTAAAATCCTACCTGGCAATCTTGCATATTACCAAAGTGGATATTTTAGTACAAATGTTAATTGCATTTCCATGTGGTTTTAGTGGGCTCATTAGGCTAACTGCCACAAAATCTCCACATAATAGAAATGGATTTACACAACAAGTTATAGTTTGTCAGCGTTACAATTTGTGCTTTACAGCTTATATTTCCTGTTAGTTGTTTAGTTTTTTAACTTGCTTGACCTATTTCACTTCATGATATTTGATTGGTGAGTGATGACATCTTTTTGTTTGTTTTGTGCAGTCACGGAATTTGAATTGCAGTACATCTGACGAGAATTTGAAAAAGCATTTTGACTGAAAAGATAAAGGGGGGAAGAATCCAAAGTGCCAAGGTAATGTTTACTTCTCTAAGCAACCAATTACCTATTTCTAGTGCTCTTGTTGTCTATCTTCTCCCTTACATGCTGTTTCCCGTGTGCAGGTTAAGAAGCACTTGAAAAATGGGAAGAATGTATTGATGGGTTTTGGTTCCATCGAATTGAATTCTGTGGAAGCGGCGACAAAAGTGTGCAGGGATTTACAAGTAAGAGAATTCAGGTGCAGATTTGTAGTTAATTATGTAGTTGGTAATCATCTATAGGTAATATACAATTATTTTTGTCTGCATTACAGGGTACAATACTGGATGGCCATGCACTTACTTTGCAACATTGCAATGCTATTATTGCCCATGTCCAGCCTAAGATGCCAGCAGTTTCATCTGGTGTTTGTCAGCGTGAAGTACCTTCATTTTGGCCTTTTTTGGGTCCATCTTTAATACCATCCCTAGTTCCAGCCATAGAGGTTGGTTCCATTCAGATGCCTATTCCGATACATTCTCAGGTGGGCTCATCTGTCACTCACATGCACCCTTCACAACCTCCTTTCTTCCAATTTGGCCAGCTGAAGTGTGCGTTTCCCGTATTCCATTGATATTTGCCTTTAGCTCAGTCAGTATATTTTGTTCAGCCCTCGTCCCCACCCATTATTCTTTTAATCAAAACCAGGAGAGTTCTGTAAATATACCAGCAAGCCAGGGGTCCAAAACCCTCCAACCAGAGTCATCTGTGATGTTTAATGACCAACCTGGTGCGCCGAAGCTCTTGAATATATATCTCAGTACAGTAAACCTGGGGAGGTGGCTGTGTTAGCAGGTGGACAAGACCAAGAGAATGAAGTTTTGATTTCTCATAGTCGGGCGCCTAACTCCATTTTACCTGACAGTGAGAGCAGACCTAAATCCCTAGTTCAAGATCTGAGGCAACATGATATGGCTGTGAAGAAGAACAATAGATATGCAGCTAACAATAATGAATCAAAAGGTCAAGTGCAAGTTGAATCTACCAAGTCTCACTTCATGTCAAGGGATCCAGGCCCAATGTCTAATGGCAGAGGGAAGAGGTTTATATCAAGAACTCCGGGTCAAGATCTTCGTTCCCTGTTTCTGAAGCTCCTCACTCAGATCTTAGTGGGTTTCACAAAGGGCCTCGTCAAATATTTCAACGTACCGAGTTTAGGGTAAGGGAAAATGTTGCGAAGAGGCATACAGAAAGTGTTGGATCTTCTGAAAACTCTGGGATGTATGAAAGGTTACATTTCAGTGGTAGGATGTCAGGATTTCTGGGAGAAGTGGTTAAGAAGGAGTTCGGGTACAACAAACAATCAAAGCATCCAGTTGAATCTGTTGGTGTAAAATCTGATTCAAGTGGCTCACATGTTGCTGATTCAGAAAGAAAAACAGAGAAACAACCTGGTAAAGAGTCTACCGCAAAGAGGCTGACATCTTTGCCATCATTAAGAAATCAGTCGAGGAATTATACAAGAAGTTGAAGCCGGAGAGATGGGTTAGGATAGTATTTCAAGGATGTGGAGTTCGAAGCCGGAGATTACAGGGAAGAATGGAAGTGAGAGTGCCATCATTCTGAGGGTGTTGAATGGATGAAATTAAAATGTGATTTGAAAGAAATAGAAATGTGGGTTTTGTATGGATTTGAATTGTAGGGAATTTGAGAAGATATTTTTTTGACGTACATCAAGATTACCAGGTTGTGCATATCAGCTGCTCGACAAAAGTCCCCATCCAGTTCTGCGCAAGCTTTGTGCAGCTGCGAGCCATAGATCTTGTGGGCGATTGCCAAGGATTATGAGAGGTGTTTTAAATTTATAAGGAAGTAAAGATTGTGAGTCACTTCAAATCAGGAAGGAAGGAATTTAAGCCCGCGAAAACAACCAGTATATCAAGCTATTGTCGTTCATTTAGTTGATGGATGTCGAGAGATTGAGAGTTATCGGGTTGGGAAACTTGGGTCTTTACCTATTTCGAAATTGCAGGAGGAGATGGAGAGAATTTGAGCTAGAAAAATCAGGCGATATTAGTGACTTGTTGCCGTTAATAATGGATCGGGTAGAGGTTTCTGTATTCTGTTCAGTCAACGAATATGAAAAAGATTATTTCATGATTCAGTGCTTTAATAGGGATACATTTGTAAATTTCCAATGAATTTTTCATAATAATTAGAGATAATAAAATAAACATTGGTCAATCAAAGTCATTGACAGTCAACTGGTGGTCAAGGTACCAACCCTTAATATTTCAAATATTGGGTACCAAAGCTAGGTACTGGACACTTGTTGGGTACCAAACGTTAAATAACCCCAATATTATTCATAACCAAATACATGCCATATGAGTTAGTATTCTTGTCAAAAGCAGTATCACTAAAAAAAATAACACAGTCATCTGGCAAAGAACTAATGACAATAGAGAGGTTTTTTCTCTTCCACGGGTTCAGAGATATTGTCCTGTTGAGCATCATCATTACTCAATATATTCAGTATCATTGACCAATTTAAGTGCTAGTCTAGCTGTATTGTGGTGATTCAAATTTTTTCCCTGAATACATGAACATCTGTCTTTCCATATACTCCATGAAATTAAAAAGACGACACCAGCCTTGTCTTTCAAATTATTGTCAGAAATCCACTTAATAACCCATTCTTGAATACTAATGGAAGAATCAATATCTTGCTCATCTGCATAAGGGGTTAGAGACCAATTGAATTTGCAAACAAACAATGAAGGATAATATGTTCAGGAGTTTCAAACTGACCAGAATTACACATAATGCAAGTGGGGTCATGGCTATCATTCTACCTGGAAAGAATAAGTTTAGCAAGCATGATGTTGTCACGAGACTTCCAGATAAATAGTTGGACTTTAGGAAGCAGACTTAATAGAAAATCTCACAAGAAATAACTTTGTAAGCAGACTTAACAGAAAATTGTCCATTTTTAGAATGTGACCAGATGAGTCTATCATTCCCAGAAAGAGGAATCCTAGAATCAAGAATGTTCATAGCATTTTGAGGTGTAAAAAGTCACTAACAAGTTCAGGAATCCAACTTTTAGTGTCTTAATCAATGAATGCAGAAACTTTAAGATTAGGATTAGGATTACCTACAAACATGGGATCATAAGGGTTAGGAATCCATCTATCTTCAAAAGCGGAGATATTCTTACCATCCCTAACTTCCCAAGAAGAGTTTTGCAAAATTAAATCAAGACCACGATATATACACCTCCAAGCCCAAGAGCAACTAGCCTTCTTTGGATAGTGAAGAGGATGACATTTTCTAAAATACTTACATCTAAGAATGATCACCCATAAAGCATTAGGATTATGAATCAAGTTCCAAGCAGTTTTAGATAATAGAGACAAATTAACATGTTTGAGATTTCTAAAACCTAAACCTCCCTGATATTTATGAGTGCATATCCTTGGCCAAGATCTAAAATATATACCCCCATCTCTAGACTTACCCTACAAGAATTCCCTTTGAGAAGCCTCCATACCATTAATAATGTTATCTGGAATAGTATAAGTGTTAATGTGATAAATATGAGAAGATTTTAGCACATTTTGGACCATAAAATACCTACCTGCCTGATTGAAATGCTTGCCTTTCCATTTAGCAACTCTCTTATCAAAATGATCATTAAGATAATTAAAGAATCAGTTCTAGACCCAGTAATGAAGAGGGGAATTCCTATGTATTTCTCATTCAAAGTTTTTTTTTTTTTTTTTTTAAACTTCAAGATCATTGATAAGGGAAACATCCTGATCAGGGTGAACATTATTACTAAAAAAACAATCAGATTTCCGAATATTTATTACTTGGCCAGAGGCCAAGCTGAAATCTTTTATTAAACTCAATAAATTATTAGCTTCAGTATATCAAGCTTTTGCAAAGATGAGGCAATCATCTGCAAAGAGCAGATGACTGATACTAGGAGCATCTTTGCATACCTTAAGACTTTGGATTAGGTTATTAGGCTCAACACGAATGAGATACTAGAGAAGGATTCCATACAGATGATAAACATGTATGGAGACAAGGGATCACCTTGTCTCAAACCCCTTGTTGGCCTGTAAGATTTGCATGGAGATCCATTAAGCATGATAGAAATGCTAGTGGTACTAATACATTGGTGTATCAAGTCACACCAGTGCTCTGAGAAACCAAAATATTTAAGAATATCTCTAAGAAAAACCCATTCAACTCTGTCAAAGGCCTTAGACATATCTAATTTAAGGCCCATATGACACCCCATCTATCCTTTTTCCTTTTCCTTTTCATTGTATGAACCAGTTCATGAGCAATAATGACATTATCTTGAATATGTTTGTTGGGCGTAAGCAGCCTAGAAAGGGATTATCAATTTGCTCATTAGGGATTTCATTCTATTTACAAGAATCTTAGAGATGATTTTGTAATTAGAATTACATAAGGAAATTGGTCTGAATTCAAAAGGACTAGAAGGGTTATATGTTTTTGGGATGAAAGATAAGAAAATATGGTTTATCTTTTTAAAAAGAAATTTTGATTCAAAGAAACTATTAACAGTTTTCCATAACCCAGTTTTCCATAAATCTTTAAAGAAACTGGCCATGGGGCAGTCCAGGAAGAAGTATCATTCATAGGGTTCACAGAAGAGATGCCTAACGTCTCTGAACCAAAAGATTCCATTACATTTTCAGTATACACATGCTCTTCTAACATATCATAATCATCATCATCATCATAGCAAAAATCCATCTCTCCATTCAAAATTGTAGCATTTTTAGTGTACTCATCTACCTCTAGATTAGGTTCATATTCATGTTAGTTGCATGAGTAGGACTAGAAACACTATTTTCATAATTGTCGGGAATAACAAACCTCCTATCATAATATTCCTTCCAATCTTCATTTTGTAACTCAATCGGGTTCCTTTGCGTAATCATAGTGAGTTGTTCTATTGAAGGAGAGTCTTCACTAGTGGGTATGCATTCCTCATATGGATATTCACTGTATGGTTGTGCATGAGGTTCACTAGAGAAGGGAAATTCAGACATGTTGCTATATGGATGGTCATGCATCGCATTCAATTCAAATCTAGCATTGTTTTGCTCTATGAGGTTTTCCATTATTGATTGCAAACTAGGAGTTGGGGGAGTATAAAATTGTTCATCTCCCCACCGTGGTGAATGATGCATGTGTATAGGTTGATTATGGTCCCAATAGTTGCCAACATGGTCACTTCTAGACACTTCGTACATTGGATAATCATGGTTTTCCTTAGACTGTCTAAAAGCATGCGAGAATATAACAAGATTTCAAATTAGGTGGTCTAAGCCACCACATAAGGTGCAAGCATGCATTTCATATTGCCTAGAAAAACTAGATTCGACAGATTGCTTTTCTAAAGCGATTGCCTATCTAAAGCGAGATAGTCGAGCTTCTAATTGATCTAAAAGTGATGACTTCTATGAGAAAATTGTTCATTTTCAACTTTGTGGTGGATGATGTATGTGATCATAATGATTAGGGTATGTGAGTTCGGGGCCCTGAGAAGGCTCATAAAATTCCCTAAAGTCACTATGGTATGTGGGGTGTTCATCCTGTGAAAGATGCCCGTAAGCAAGCTCTCTAAGGGATTTGTTTCCATCCCCAGATGCAGACCAAAATCCTGACATGATTTAGCACTCAAATTGAACTCAAAATCTAGTTTGGTTTATGTGGGCTTAGTTTGGTTTATTGGGTTTCATTTGGTTTTGTTGGGAAAGTTTGGTTTATGTGGGTTTTGGTTTGTTTGGGATTTGTTGTTTGAAGCCCAAGATTTGTGAAAACAGCACAGCCCAGCTGGTTGGCAGAAGTAGAGCCCAGATTGAATGGCCCAGTATGTGGGCTGAGTTTTGTGTAGAGCCCAGGTTGGGTTCAGTTAGGTGGGCTAGCTGTGTGTGGAGCTCGGCTTTGGGGTCGATCACCCGACTTTGATTGTGGGCTCAAGAGGCAGAGTGCAAGCCCGGTGGTTGGGCTTGCGCTTGTTAAGCTTAGCTTAGCGGGGTTATGCAATAAAAATAACTCGGCTAACCGGTTTAGCTAGATGCCGGCTCAAGCTCGGCAGCTACTAGAGGGTCGGAGCTAAGCCAAGAGTATACTCATGGTTCACACAAAGACAGGCGAGCCTAGTTTTGGTCTCGGTCGTCACAGCAAGACAAACTCACACTTTCTATCACAAATGAGGTACTGATTTCAAATGAGCACTACACAGGTTAGCAACTCTCTAAGTGCGGCTCTAAGTGCGAGGCCGGACTCACAAAGACGGGCCAAAGACAATCGCAACACGGCCTCACAACTTTCAAGGCTGGAGGGTTGCCCAGGCGAGATGATTTACAAACGGTTTAAGCACACTCACACAATATTTGACACAACACAATTTGGGCTCAATTAGGTGCAACAAATTAGATTGGCGGCTCACAGAGCAGACAAGACACAAGAAAATTGGCGGCTCTCGGACAAAGACACGGCTTGTGCAGGGCAAGCAAGCTTAGCAGCTTTAAACAAAGCTATGCAAAGGGGTTGTCAACACACAAGGCATAGAAATGGTGAGCTCGGGGTAGGCAAGGGTTATGCTCACTAACTTGGCTTTCCAAGTTGTGACCCAACACTTGCGGCTTCGGGGGCTAGCAAGGTGGTGAACACAAGGCAATACATGGCTCACAGGGTTAGCACCAGGTCACACAATAATGCTCAGGCCACACAATAACTTGGTTTTCACAGGGTAAAAACTTGGTTCAACACAATGGTGGCTCACAGGTATGCTCTGAGTTGCAGCTCTAATGGCTCATGCTCAGGGTTATGCCAGGGTATGCAAGGGATTATACTCAGCTAACTTGGCTTTAGTTGTGACCCAACACTTGCAGCTTCAGGGGGCTAGCAAGGTGGTTTCACACAGGCTCACACAAGGGTGTATGCTAGGTTAACATATTCCGTGGAGTCATGGAGTCACTTACACCGAGTTTGTAGTTTGCTCGTAGCTTTGTGGCTCGGGCCTTGCGCTTTTCTTGGCCTCCTGTGCTTTGCTCAGCCAAAGACAGTAGCACAGCCAAGCACCGCTTGCTCAAGAGAGATGATCGCTTCTCGCCAGCAAGTGCTCAAGACACAACAAGGTGCACGATGATGCACTAATGCAACCACTACACGTATTCACTAGCCTAATATGCGGGTTTAGTAATAAGTGATTGGAGGTCACAAAGTAGCCGGGTGTAGTTGGACCATCACGGGGGGCTTGAAGAGTTACACTAACACTAAGCTACAAGGCCATGAAGCTTATAGCTCAGATCAAAAAGTAAGATGCAGGATGTGAAATGGAATGCAATAACAGATGATTATAAAAGATGCAGAAATAAAGTTACAAGATGATGCAAGGTTAACAGCAAGTTATAAGTTACACTAAAAGAGATGCAAGTTACAAGTTACACTAAAACAGATGTACTACAATATGAATATATACAGGGGAGAAATGCAATGCAGACAAATAAACTTACAATGCTAAGTTATAGATGTACAGGGGTAGGATGAAAGGTTAAGTTATACTACAATGCAGGCAAATATGTACAGGGGTAGTTGAAAAACAGTGAAGTTTAGCCAATGAACACAGGGCACGCGCCAAGTCCCCGGCAGCGGCGCCAAAAACTTGGTAGGCGTCTAAGTGTGTTATATTTATGTGCCTACTTGTAATACCGCAAGTGCACGGCGTCTATCGGAGACGCGGCAAGTACGGGTCGATCCCACAAGGACTTGTGGTGCTCTTATATGATCTAAGGCTTCTTCAACTGACTTCAAATGAGTAACAAGGTAACAGCAGATGTTGGTGTCGAAGCGACTGAGTTTGTAGTGTGACTCTAAACTAAGGAAAAGAATGAAAAGCACTAGGGTGATTATTTCCACCACCTGATTTTATGCTAAAGTAACTCAACCAAGTTGTATTCTTGTGACTACCCAAGGAAGATTCTAAGGTCTCGATGTATCACTAATCTTCTAATTCCCCAAGATAGAGTGTCTTCTTACAAGACACTCTATCACAGTTCCTTGGTTAATTAGTTAAACAAAGATACCTATTCTCGTTAAGCACCTCTCTTCTTCCATGGAAGTTCTATTGGGTAATTGCTTAACTTTTCTCTCTAGTCCTCCCTAGCATTGGGCCGTCTTCTTACAAAGACAACCAATCACAGAGAAATTGATCAAATAGCAAACAATAATTCTATCTCAATCAAGCACAAAGAACAACACAACATAGAGATGAATCACTTAGCATGTTATCAGGGGTTTCAACAACACCCCAATTAAGAAACTTAAAACATGATTAAAACACAAAATAAAACTAAAGTGATGCTGGCTAGCCCAGGCATGGTTCTAACATCCACCAACACTTCCTATTTATACATGCAAATAAAAATTCTCAAACCCTAATTCTCAAAATCGAGATAAATCAAACATACTCTCTCACCCACGTCGCTCCCTCACTTGTCTCCTCTCACAATCGTTTCAAATTTCTCCATGCGTCCACAAATGATGAAAACCCTAGCTTTAGTTTTTCTCAAGTCACCTTCTAGGGTTGGAGAAGCTAAGAAAGAGAGAAACTAAATCTAGAGAGGGGTGCTACTGCTGGGGTTGGTTATTCTTTGTGTCGTGAAGAGAGATGGTGGCGGAGAGGTGGTCCGATTTTTGTCGGAGAAGGATGGTGGTGGAGTGGGTTTGCAGAGCTCTGCAACAGAGAAGAAAGAGAAGGTGGAAGAAGGGAATAGGGTTTGGTCGGGGGTATAGGGTGTTGGTAGTTTTGTTGTGAGGCATGAACATCGGGGAAAGATGAGACTGGCCTAGCGAGCGTAGGATGAAGATAAGCGAGATCCGAATCGGCTCGGGATATGTACATCTTCGGTGTTGAGCGGGAGCGACGATCTTTGATGGAATGGTTGGAGCGAGCGTCGGATCTAGGGTAGATCGAATCTAACGGCTGGATGAGACTCGGACTCGGATCCGGTCATGGCTAGCTCAAGCCCATGTCTTGTAAGTTGGGTTGCGACTGATGCGCGCTCGGGCTTTGGCTCTCTGCTCCATACATGCTTGACTCCAATTCTTCGCTCCTTGGCTTCTCAATTTCTCCGGACTTTATTTAGTACCTAAAAACACAAAATTAATTAATACAAATATTTATTCTTGAAAACAAAGAAAACACAGAATCTGGGATAATATCTGATTTCTAAGCGCAAAAGATGAGTAAATTGCCAATAAAAAGGTGTATAAATATGCACTATTTGGCACTCATCAATTAAGCCGTTAATGACTCGATTAGTTAACGTAGATTTTAATTAATAAAAATTAATCTAACAACGATTTAAATACGAAACTAGTATCACTAGATAGGTCTCGAAAAGTTATGCGCAATAGACTACTCGAACGTATCTTTCGGATACCGGACGAAGAAGATTTTATCAGTTTAGTTAGAATGGCCAAATCGTTATTTTTGCATCCGACCGCCTTGGCTTCCCTTATCCATTTTTGGGCGCCTCAGTACTTTTCTTGGTCTTATCCCTAGACCGATAGTAAAGAAACTCATTTCTATTTTTCTCTTCTTCTTCTTCTTCTTCTTCTTCTTCTTCTTCTTCTCTGTTTAATCCGACCTCAGAGATTTGAGTGTTTTCTTTCATGAGAATTCTTGTAGATATTGTTATCCTTATCAGTTGAAGACGAAGGTAATGGTGCTGAAGTTGTTTACTCACAAGAAGAAGCAAAAAGGGTAAGCTATTTAGGGTTTCTATTTTGATTGAATTTCTTTATGAAATTGAGTTTGTTTGGTGTTGTGTTTCATGGGTTTGCTTTTAATTAGAGTAGGAAGAGTTGCATAAGGTTTAATTTTGATTTCAAGGAATTAGGGTTTGCAGTTCTTCCCTAAATTAGATCAGGAATTAGGATTTGGGGAATTAAGATGTTGATGAAGAATTGTAGATGAAGATGATGAATTTAACAGTGGTTGGGTTCACTAGAATTCTAGAGTTAGATGCATGTAAGGACAGGATAGAATTCATGTTGTGTTGGTACTGCTCTGAGTTGAAGTTGTGAGTTCATGGTGGTTTGAGAAGTTATATTGTTGTGGCAGAAAGAATGACATGAACTTGATGAATGGACTGGGATTAAGTCAAGGAAGGTGGTGTTGTTAATCTGGGTGGAGGTGCAGATGTTTTGTTAGGTGCAATTGAAGTGCGATTGCTAATGAAGTCAATATGAGTAAATGGTGTTGTTGTTATTGAACTGGTAAAGAGTCTTTTGAAGTTAGAGGAAACATGAGGAAGTCATTGATGTCGTATGCGATGTGGTTGAAGTTGCGGGGATATCTGTGGTCGGTGGAGGTTTAGAAAATATTGGATTTGGTGTTATTGCACGAAAATGGAGCCGTCAACATTTTTGTTCATCAATTGCAGATGCGAGACTTGAGGTGTAGTAAATTGATCTTTGGTAGTGATTTTGGGGAAGCTTGAGTTTTTATGATTGAAGTTGATCTGTAGCTGGAGATGGTATTTCTTGTGGGTTTGTGACTGCAGGTGTTGTGAAATGATATCACAGGTGATTGTGTTTGCTGAGGAAGAGAAGTGGTGGTGTTTGACTATTGAGTTGAACTTCAATAGCAGTAGTGAGAGATACTGAGTTTAGTTGAACTGATAATGAAGAAGATGTTACAAGGATAATGTTGAAGACTTAATTGGGTTAACATAATGATGGTAGTTGACAGAATGATGGTAGTTGTTACAGTTTGAGTTGAGGTTAAGCTTGGACTAGATGAAGTTAGAATTGCAGAAGCTTTGACTTAATCTATCATATTCGGATCCTTAAGAGAACCACCAAATGATATATAGAGATCGTCGATCTATACGAATAGCTATAAGATGTCTATCGAGATAAACAAGCTAAGTCGAATCCCAACCAACCAAGTGTGCACGATGTATGTCACAAAGATCAGAAACCAATAAGAAATTTTAAATTTTGACTACACAAATAATGTGATTCCCTTACGATCAATCATGCACAGAGCAGAGTCTGTTAACAATGGATGATCACAAGCCTATATTCAGCTCTAAAAATAAAGGTGAAGTTTGTCGATCCTTCATTTAGTTTGAGTGACCTTATGTCATAAGAGAAGGCTCTCAGAATAATTAAACTAGGTGAAGACGTAGCTTTTTGACTTTTAGAAGTCAAAAAGTAAGAAGTTAGTTTGCATATAAAATTTCAGAACGACTTCTAAAAGCAACAAATACGACTTTTTGTAAAGTAAAATATATTTGCTTCAAACTCCTGCTTTTGGTATCTGAATGTGCTAACATGATGGGAGCATGGTCAGAGACTACTCAGGTGAGATGAGAATTGAGAGATTTTTTGTGGTTTACCTTTGTAACAATGATTTGTTTTGTTAATTATCATGGCTATGAACAATAGTATTTATGATTTTCTCTACATTTAAAATATTTATTTATATTATATATAAAAAATCTATTAGATCATTCTTATCAAAACCATCCATCCGTATATCCAACTATGCAAACTTGAAATCCGTAATAAATTTAGTTGGGTATGGATGAAGCTAAAATGTGTCCAATCCGGACCATGCACACCCTTAATTATCTGGCTAGTTTGAGGCCTTATTTGAGGCCTATCACTACGTGACAAAACTATGTAAAAGTATTAAGCTACCATAACTTTTAAAATTCAATCATAATATTTATCCTTCTAAATTTAAAATCATTTCAAAACCAAAACCTATTCAAATCATTTCTCTTACAAGTTAAAGATTCAAACTCAAATTCATCCATCGATTCTAACAACATCGATCGATTTTTAAAAAAAAAAAAATCATCAACCATTTTTATCTTTAAAAAAAAAATCAAACTAAACATCATCGATTACAACCTATATCTCTTTCTTATAGTATACTTTTATTATACTTGTGTTTAACATAATCGGTCGACGTTCATGTCCATATTTACTGATTCTTATGACAATCGAGCGATGTCCATGAACAAGTCAAACGATTGTCCTGAATGTGTTGTCCGGACGAAGAAAATTTAACCGATAAAAATTAATGCCCACATAAATCGCTTATAGTATGGAAAAGATACCCCCTGTTTTTTGTATGTTTTTTTTGTTAGAATCGGATTATGTGGATGTTTACGTAAACCGATTATGTGAAACAATCGGTATATATGTGACTAGAAAAACCTGATTGTTAGATTGAGATTTTATCTATGTATTCTTTAACCGACTCTGGATATCCTTTATGTATATCGAAACACAAACCCAGAATCGGTTTGTAAGTGCATGAACGTAAACCGATCCTGGGTAGTGTTTTCGAAATAAAAAATTACTGTGTTTTGGTGATGAATCAACATTAGTTAATTTCTATTAGACATCTATTAATAAACTTAATTAATACTAATTAATTAAAGGTAAATTAATCATTAAAGGAAATAGCTGGTTAAGGTTACCTCATCTTCCTTCAAAATATGTTATTTTGTCGAATAATTGGGCAGGCCACAAATTAGGCAGGAATTTAATTGGACTTGCTAAAAGAAGGCCCATTAGCCTGTTATCCTCACTACTACTAATGAACCCTAATTTGGGGCATACAAAAAAATTTGGGGCATATGGAATAAGACAAAAAAAGGGGGCTAATAGTATTTTTAAGGTGGCCCTTATCCCCTTTTTTTCAAAAGTGCGAAAATACCCTTATGAGATTAGTGTTAATCTGATTAATTAGTTGTTAATGATTGTAGTTAGTTTAGTGTTAATTTAGGATAATAATTATCTTTTTAAAGATAGTTAGTGACTTATTTTAGACAAAGAAGAAGGAGGAAAGAAGAAGGAGAGGAGGAAAAAAAATATTTCTTTGTGATTATTGAGAGATGTGTGATACAAATTCGAGTGAGAAAGGTGAATCTTCATCAATTAAAGCTAACATATCAATTACGATGGAGATCCGGAGATGGCTTATTTGTTGGATTATGAAAATGATTTTACCCAAACTCAATCTCAAACTCAACTTTTTTCTCAAGCTTAAGATGATGACTTTTTGGAGCCAAATCTCGAAGATGAGTACATGGATGAGGAACCCAATGCTAATAATACATAGGTATGGTTGTAGACGTTGTTTAATGTCCGTTTTGTTGCTTGAATTCACCAAAAGTTTTGATTTTTGTATGTAATTCGGACTGTGAGATTAGGTTCTGAGATAATTTGTATGCCGAACCTTGATAAATAAGAACAGTTCGGTTTGTACGATTGAATTATTTATAAGCCGAATTTTCATAGAATTATTTTCCCACCAAATAAATTCCATGGTTCGGCTTAACGAGGATGTGCTAATGAGTCGAACTTCAAAGATCGGCTTTCAAATAGTATTGCGAATGAGCCGAACCTAACCCCAAACGATAGTGAAGTCTACTAATAGAGAACATCAACATCCAAATTAAACTCATTCAAATCAATGATATATTATCGTCATCTTCAAGAGAATGAAAAGACGAAAACAACGCAAAAAGAATGAGGCCATTCCGACATCGGACGAAGAAGTTATGGCCAAAATAAAATATAAAAACTTGAGAGTACAGAGATAAGTTCGGCTGATAACTCATCATCACGAGTTAGCCGAACCTGGAGCCTACAAAGCAAGATTTTTGAAGTGTTTACAGAGATAAGTTCGGCTTAAAAGTAATCTAATCTAGTCAGCCGAACCTGACAACCACCTTGGGTAAATTTCATTTGTCAGGTTCGGTCGGGAAAGGTTTGCAAGGTATTAGCCGATCCTGACACTGTGATGGGGAAACAATTGACTTATATCTCAAGGAGAAACGGTTTCGGAAGGATTCTAAAGCCTAACTTTGAGAGCTCAATATAAGAAAATCCTTAAGAAGAGATCTTTCAATCTTTATCATCTCTTTACACCACATTTTATGATTCATAATATCTTCCACATCATAAAAAATACATCCAAAGGTCTAAAGCGACATGCATCAATTTTGAAAAGAAAAATCAAGTTAGAGGTTCGCGATCACCACCATATTCATCATCCCGTCCTCCCCCTCCACCACCATCTTCATCATCACCTCATACTACACCCTTATTTTCATCATTATCAACCTCTTGTTCTACAGGCAAACATCCACCCGTGTCATTTCGCCTTTTCCATGCATGCAAGTTTTTGGTGCCACCACCTCGAGGTTTGGGAGTTCTTGAATTAGAAGGAGTCACTTCCATTGTTCTCCTTTTAAGCTTCTCTTTGAATTTTCCCGGATGGGTGCTAAAACAAATTTTACACCTTAATTAATTTTCCAAACTAAATAAATATGACTCTACTAAACAATGTGATAAGTCACCTATAAATGGACAAGTTTATAGGAAACTATTGGCCATACACGAGTAAAGTTCGGCACATTCGATATTTATCAAAATGAGCCGAACAATGTGCCCAACATTCGGCGCATTATCATACAAAAATATTATAAGCCGAACACAATGGTTCTAGCATAATCGATTTTCAAAACATAAGTTTAACCGTTCTTCTTACGTAAAAAAAAAAAAAGTTTGGCTTGCTAAATTTCAGTAGAACACTACTCTGGAACTTCCAAAACCCGGAGGAATCATCGATTACATGTCGAAATCAACGAAATACGAAAAACCAAGCAATGGGTTTGTGGGAAATACCTTTCTATGTGCAATTTTAAAGAATCATGCTCTATTTCTCGCTCTCCAACACCAATCAATCCACTATCCTCTTCATCACCATCTTTTCCAAAAACCTAGATTGAGATGCTACAGAAGCAACACCGGGATTCGGCACCATATTTCTAGGGCATCGCTTAACACGAGGTGCCATTAATTTGTTTAATCGAGAACTTAATCGAACAAAGAAATTTTCAGAATTTTGTTTGTGTTTTTGGAGAAGAAGATGAGAAGAAGAGTGTGAGAGAAGAGTTAATTAGTAACGGTTAGTGAGTTAATTAGTGAGTGGTTAGTTAATTAGGAGATGGGTTAATTAGTGGGAGAGTTTTAGGATTAGAATTTAATTAAGTGGAAGGGTAATAATGTAATTTAAACTAGGCATGGGTATTATAGTAACTTAAGCATCATTATGGCAGCCCTTATAATTTTGCATTGGGTGCCATCATATCTTGAATGCCCCCAAATTTTTTTGTATGCCCCAAATTAGGGTTCCTACTAATACTTTAGTAGGTCGCTTCTTCTCCAGATATATCACACATCAGTCGTTTACAAAGGAAAAACAAAATGCCGAAAAATCGAGAGATTATAGTGAAGGATAGCAATGGAGTTGTATTTGGTCCTTCTCAAAATCCATGGATTTGTGTTGAAAGAAAGTGTATTGAGAAAAAGAAGAATTTTGAGTATCAGTTAGGATTTTATACTGAAGAGGAGAAGAACGCCCATGATCGGGTTGTTCATCACAAACATTGATTAGAGGTAAGTTTATTTTCTGTAGATCTGTTGTTGTTGTTGTAGATCTGTTATTTATTTATTTTTTTTGTTTTTTTTTTTTGTTTTTTTGTAAATCTGATAGTTCAAAATCAAAATCGATTGTGTTTTAGAAATAGGTTTTGAAATATCTATTAATCAAGCGCTGAAAGATGCTCCAAATTTTGTATTTGGAGACTCAATTAGCTAGTTTACTGAAGAATCAAGGTTGACTCCTATTTATATAAAATCTTAAAATTGCACAACGGTTTGAGCAATTTAAGTACATCTTTCTGTATTCTCTTTGCAATGCGCGTTTTAGATTTCGTGCAATCTCAGATTCTCTAACAGTAATCTAGAGTTGTTTTATTTATTTAGCTTTTTTTGTTTTGTTTTGTACTTGCTTGTCTATTTTTTCTCTTATGCAGCATTATGTTTTGAGTTTGTTGAAAGCATTTTTAGAATGATATATATTGCGTTTGTCTTGAAAATAGTGGCAGGTTATAGTTATATTTAAAAAGGGACCTTGATAGTTGTTGGGGTCTCTAGACCAGTCACCCAAGTGAGAAAATTGGCAAGCCGATCTGAGTTAATCTTTTATGATTTTATCCTAAGCGACATAAGCATAATTTGATTGTTGCATGATGTCTTAATTCTTCTTATGATTTGAGTTACTCTTTTATGATTTTATCCTAAGCGACATAAGCATAATTTGATTGTTGCATGATGTCTTAATTCTTCTTATGTGAAGTCCCTAAAGTAACATACAGAGTTTTAAACAAATTGCTTCACATGAGAAAGACGAAACAAAGTGGAAAGCCTGTAGTCCGTGATATTGGAGTGCTTGTATGAAGTTTTTATTCAAAGTAGTGTTTCTAGTTCTACTGTAGCAAATGTTGATGAAAATTCACCTATCTTAGAAGAACATGTAGGGGTAGCGGAGACTAATGTTTTGGATGAGGTAGTTATCCATGTTACTTTGATGACGATGATTATTTGATCCTAGAAGATTTCTTTGAGTCTAAAAATTCAGTTTCAGAGTTGTGTGTCTCAAAGTCATCAGACCCCACCATAAAGACTTTCACAAATGATGTTTCTTCGGATTTTCTAATGCGTGATTACTTACTTATTTGTTAAATTGCGTAACGATGCTAATGATCTTGTACATGATAACAACATAGATGTTAACCGTTCACTAAGTAGCATGAACTAAGCTAGAATATAGTGTCACTTTATACATGTTTCTCTTTTCTCTATCTAAGTAGCAAATCTAGAGCTTACCAATGCAATTTCTTATATAAGTAAAACTGTAGGTGATGATAAGAACTGCTGATAAGCCATGTTATAGGTACTTGCCTGAACAGTATTGAAGTCTTTGTAACTCTTAAATTGGTCCTCTTAAACTTGAACCACCTTTATTTGGACAGACCATCTAAACCTCAGAAATATTTTCATATATGCACTTGGTCTGGGCATGATTAGTTGGAGACTTGAACCATAACTTCCTGTTTTTGATTCCCCAGGTTATCATGTTTCTGTAAAGTTGAACCACCTTTATTTGGACAGACCATCTAAACCTCAGAAATATTTTCATATATGTGTGAGCCACTTGGTCTGGGCATGATTAGTTGGAGGCTTGAACCATAACTTCCTGTTTTTGATCCCCAGGTTATCATGTTTCTGTAAAATTGTTACTTTAGCTCTGATCTGTTAATGACTAATGCTTCCTCTCTCTATTTGCAGGTGTAGGGGGTGTGAACAGTGTTTCCCTGGCTCTCATGTTTCATCTTATGAAGACACTGTGAACTGATGCTATCCCCTTTTGTGAACTTTTGTTATTCTATTTTGATGTAGTAGTGTTGATGAATTTGGTTACTCTTTCACTATGGTTCTAGACTATGTATCGATTACTCCCTCGGATAGTTGGATGTTAGATGTTTGTGATGATGGTGTTTGTTATCCGTGTTTGTTATCGATTACTCTTTCACTATAATTTCAGTTACGGAAACATCATTTTCTGCAATTTTGGTATCCGTGTCTTAAAGTATGCCTAATTATAAATTGTTTGTTTGTTATTTTCGGCCCTTTACCATTGACAACCTTACCAGTCAATGCATCATTCAAGTTTGATTATGAGGCCTAGTATTCCTAGCAGCAGGACCATATCACCTTCTGCTCTTAGAGCAAGTGCTGATTAATGGACTCTTTTTTGATGTTTATGATGATGGTGGTGAATCTTAGACCTTAGAAATCCTTATGAAATCCCAGATTGAACCTTCCACCTTGCTCTGGTTTCAACTGCTGGAGAGTTTCAATGGCAGGAGAGTTTCTTCTTCAGATCTGGAGAGTTTCTTCTTCACTTCTTCTTCAGAGAGTGAGAGAGAGGTCGAGTCGACCTCTGGTTTCAACTGCTGATGGACTCAAATTAAATTTTTTGAAGTGGAAGTAAAGATGTTATGGCCAAAAAACAATTTCCGTGGCTCCGAACTCGTTCATATAAAGTGGGAATAAAAACATGACCACGATTATATCCTCGAAAACAATCCTTGGTGTGTTCTTGCCTTCTCTATGTATGGGACATTAACAATCCAGAGGGTCCTAAAACAAGGCTTCCACCATCTCCGGTGACAAAATCATCAAAGATATAATGGAACCTCTTTGTACTTATTGTCCAAAAAATGTAAATCCAGTTCAAGAAGAAGTGGTAAAAGTGAGAATGGCTATGGATATTTCTTTGCCATTTAGTTTGGCGAACAACTACAGCTGGAGAAGAGGCTTGGGTGGAATTCTCATTTGTAGTATGGATTTATCCTACAAAAGCAACAACAGTTAAAAAAAGGTTGGTTTAGTCGAAGCACCGAGAAACAAGATTTTCGTCAAGGGTGTTCAATTTGACCTTGATCAATAGTGTTGTTGATAGGGTGAATAATTCTAGTTCTAGTGTGTTTACTGTCAGTAATTTTTTATCTTAAAATTGGCCCTGGTTCAAACTCTAAACAAACCCATAAGAAAAGGCCCAGAACCGGGGGAGTCTTCTAGTTCCAGTGATGATGAGCTACGGAATGAAAAATCTTTTAGTACCAAAATCTCAATTCCCTTCTCTCCGAAACTAACCACCTTCACAAACCCTAATCCTAAATTGAACCAAGATGGTGTTTCTAAATGCAGGAGATAAAGCTGAAATCAATATCCCTGAACAAACTCTCGATGAAAATGCTGTATTTTCAAATTCTGAAGAGCATTTACGTCACTGTTGTTGGAAGAACCACCATTGAGGATCAGGTAATCATCAATTCCTTGAATTATAAGTTCCTATTGTTGCATCAACTTCACTAGTAGTAGCAAGTCTAATTTTTTTTTTCTGTCAGGCATATTAGTCATTCTAGTCTGGTAGATTTTTATTTTTCTGACATATGAGACTTCTCTGTAATTATGAAAATTATTTCTTGGAATTGTAATGGTTTTGCCAACCAGGTTATTTCTTGATTGTTTGATATTGGTGTCAATAGATAGTTTGACATTGTTGATTAGGGTTTTTGAAGTGATTTGATGATTCACTGGTAGGGTTAATTTTTACAATGGACTTTGATTAGGGTTACTCAGTACTTATGATTCTGTGTGATTTCATTTTTTGTGTTTGTTGTCTACACTCAATTTCACAATATTTCATTTTCTCGTTTGAAGAATTTGGTATAAAGCTAGTGCCTAATTGTTTTTGAAGGTTACCGTGGAAGAGAAAAAGAAGTACCTAGAAGAGAGGAGTGACTAGAATTGAAGCAGTGGATTTCAGGATGGAGAATCAGAAAACAGTAGAGATGGTTCAAGGAGTAAAAGACTTGTAACTGCTGATGAGAATTAGAGGAAGTCATCAAGAGGAGCTCAAAACCCTATAGTCATGAGGGTTCCCAGAGCAAGGGTAGAAGTGAAATTGAAACTTCTCATGATAAAAAGCAGTAGAGATAAGTTTATAGGTCATGGGAGCAAGAGAGAAATCCCAGAATTAGACGGGATGAATCTGATTCTGTTCCATTAAAAGAGCAAAGTTATATTATTGCAAAAACTGATCTTAGGAGTGGCAGAACTCCTGATGTCAAGACGGATTCAAAATAGAGAACTGTTGATGCGAGAAATGAGCATTGTTGCTCTGGAAATCAAACGGGTTAGGAGATGATGTGAAGTCTATTGTTTATAGATTAACATGCCTCATAGGGAAAAAAACTAGCAAACACAAACAACTATCTGATTCTGGGTGATGTTGCTCTGGAAAGCCGAGAAAGATCTGTAAATGCAGTGGAAGACACATATGCAAGGTCAAGAGATAGAGTAAAGGAAGAGGTGGTTCAAGGAGTAAAAGGATTGTGGCAGCTGATAAGAATGAAAGGAATTCAACAAATAAAACGAGCTCAAGATGAGATTCTGTCGAAGGCCGCTTCACCTCCCTTGTATTACAAGTGTGATTTGCGCGATTTTTTTTCTTTCTCCAGAGTACTTCGGTACCAAGCTTGATGTTATTCTTGTAAACTTTCCCTCGGAAGAATATCTTCATCGAGCCCCTGATGCTGCCAACCATATGGACTACAGGACATTTGAAGAAACTTAAGGTAGTGCTCTTTTAATATCTTCAGCTCTGATAGTGCTCACATTTCCATGATATTTAGTTATTTACTTGTGAGGAAGTACATGTTTTCTTGGATTAGGATCTTCCATTAGCTCTTTTAAATAATTGTTGAGTTACTTGCTTGAGAAAGCTTCAATCTAAGTATCCTTGTATGACGCAGTTTAATTTTTTTTTTCTATTAGCTTTTGTTGTTTTCTGTTATATTAATTTTCCTTTTCTATGTACGGGGTTTCTGAAGGTGTGAAGATACATTGGGTTAAGACCAACAAACAAAACACATGAAGTTGTTGGCCTGCGTCACGATTCACATTCATTGTTTCAGCTCTCAAAGGTTAGCTTTCTTTGTTGATATATTCTAATAAAGCATATTCAATGCTTCCTTTCACCTTTTAGATTATAGCTATTTTGTTTTCTGGCCTCTTTACTAAATTGTTTAGCTCTTATTTTTGTGATAAAAGGAACATTGTTTGATGGAACGAAAGAATGGTTCGTCGAGGCACTGACAGACATATTAGTCATGCCTACATTGACACAGATATGCTTATTGCTGAAGAACCTGCTGGCTATGGTAAGCTTTTTCGTTCATTTTGGACTTTTGCCACTAATTTAATTTGTTTGACCTTCTGCTATTTGTACGTTTCACTTAGCATCTATGTTTGTAGACTTTTTGGGCTTCCTCAACCTATTATACGTCGTGCAGGCACAACCAAGAAACCAATGATATTCATCGGATCATTGAGCATTTCTTCAATCTGCATAGGAAGCTTGAGCTCTTTGGTGAGGACCATAACATCAGGTCGGGTTGGTTAACTGGAGAGATGGATCCTTAAATTAACACACAGGTTTGAATCTCTCTTTACTTCCAGTGTCTTTCTTCCTCTCTATCAACTTTTTTAAGTATTAGGTTTCGAGTGTTCATGGATCTATTTAGGTTTCATATTGATGGCGATACATAGTTCTAGGTTTATTCAGAATTTCTGATTTGGCGATTCTCTGTTAGGCTTTTTGCAGTGCTGTACTTTAATTATGGGATTTGCAGTGTTTGCTTATTTTACAAATTAAATTTTACTATCTTTCATTTGTAATGGTAATTGATATACATTCATGCGATTGCACAATCGACGTTAAATTTATTTATGTTAAGTTTGAAGTTATGTGATGAATAAAAATTATTGCTGAATGCATAAATCGATGCTTAAAGTACTTTGTATTATGCTCCTAATATTACATTGTTTAATCATAGATAGCTGTTTATACGAATCTAATTGCGATTAAAATGTACAACTGATCAATAACTACTCTTAATAACTAAGCCATCACACAAGCATATATCATCGGGTTCTTGACACAAGCGTTGTGTTCTTTAAGAATATAGCTAATTTGTGTGGATACTTTGCAGGGGACTTGAAAAGTGGAAGGAGTTTGTTTCGAATGGATGGACTGGAAAGCATTTGGTGTTCAAGAAAAGGGATACAGATCATTCACCAGGTTGGCAAGATGACAGGGCAAATCTAGAAAGCACGCCAATGAAGAAGATGCTGAAGAATGGGATAGTGGTGGAAAGAGTAGTAGTAGTGGGGATTGAACAGAGAGCTCTAAAAGGTCGGGGGAATAAGTAGAGCAGGCAGTGGAGCTGAAGATGACTAGGATGCAAGAAAAGATGCTGAATAATAGGATAGTGGTGGAAAGGAAAGGAGTATTGGGGATCGAATGAGAGCAGGAAAAGGTCGCGGGAAATAAGTAGACCAGGCAGTGGAGATGAAGATAACTATGAACCTATGATGCAAGAAAAGATGTAAGGTCTAAGCAGCCAGAGAAGTGCCTACAATAGAGAGTGAGCAGAAGTCATCAAGAAGAGCTCAAGACCCTCAAGTCATGAGGTTCCCGGGCCAAGAGTAGAAGAAAAGCTGAAACTTCTCATGATAGAGAGCATGACAAGAATCTTGATAGAGATTCCAGGTATTCTGAGATACTGCTCATAGATCTCGTGACCAAGATAGAAATTCCAAGTTTCCAACAGAAGATGGAATGAACTGGATTTGTTCGATCAGATGAGGAAAGTAATATTGTTGAAAACTTTACCTCAGGAGTGGCGAAACTCCTGATGGCACATGAATTTGATAGAGAGAACTGTTGATGCGAGAAATGAGCATAATCACAGCAAAGTCAGGGATGTTGATTCAGCCAGTGATAAAGGATCTAAAACCAGAAACGGGGAAGAGAAAAGGGTCGAGGGGTAAAGGAGTAGGAGCAGAGGAAGGTCTGAGGCACAAGAAGAAGAAACTTGAGGGTTCCACTAAGTAGTGATAAGGCTAAGAGGTTCCTAGAGATATCAAATGGGTTGATAGAAGATGTTGAGTCTATTGTCAATAGGCCTTATGGGGAAAAACCTGACAAACATAAACAACATGGATCCTGCATTTTGGCCATGTTGCTTTGGAAAGTAGAGTTGGGAGGGAAGTGAGACAGTCTAGAAGGTTACGTAGTCCTGAAAGAGGTGGACATCATCCCAGAATCAGATGACGCTGGGACAGAAGAACACAAGCATTTGTCACAAGAATATCAACAGAGAAAAAGAAAGTTACAGGGATGATAGATAGGAAGGAAAGGATAGTAGCTCCTGGGTTGATAGAAACAGAGAGTGGGAGGGTCCTAAGGATGGCATGAAGAGATCACAGATGGTGATGGGGACTTTGACTGTGAAAGGGAGTCTGAATCACAGAGGCGAGAACGTGAGAGGATTAACAGTGAAATGCTTCTACATCGACCTGTATATAGGAAAGGTAGAGGCAGGCTGGATGGTGGATATGGAACTAATTCGTTAGAGATTCGACCCAAACCATCTTATGAATATGGTAGGAAAGAGTCCGCATCAGCATTTGCCGGGAGGAAAACTGAACTGGGACAACAGACTGATTTTAATAACTATCTTTTTGATTTCCAGATGGGCCCTGGTTCAAACTCTTAGCGCCCAGAACCGGAGTCTTTTAATGAGCTACCAAATGAATCTAATACCAATTTCAATATCCCTTCTCTCCAAAATCAACTAAACCACCTTCACAAACCCTTATCCTAAATTGAATGAAGATGGTGTTTCTGATGGACAGAATGTAGAAGATAAAGCCGAAATCAATATCCCTGAACAAGCTCTCGATGAAAATGCTGTATTTTCAAATTCTGTAGTTGGAGGAACCACCATCCAGGATCAGGTAATCATCAATTCCTTGAATTATAAGTTCCTATAGTTACACCAACTTTACTAGTAGTACTAAGTCTAATTTTTTCTGTCAGGCATATTAGGCATTTTAGTGTGGTTTCTAACTATTACATACAGTGATAAAATCCTTAACTATGTCAGGCCTGTATAGATTCCAATTTGTTTCCATGTTCCTTCTTTAGAGCGTGTTGGAGGATTATTCCTGCTATGGAAAGATGGTTTTCACTTTGAGAATGTAGCTCATGATAGGTACCTTACAACTAGTGATCCAGCCAAATCTTAGTGGTTATTGACCCGCATGTATGGCACAACAGCTCAATGGAACTGTATTCCTGAATTAAAGAAAGATAATCCGAGCATTTATTAGATAGTCATAGCATATTTAAATATCGCCCTTAATTTGGAAAATAGGGAGACTAATTCTGCCTCCTCATCTTTACCTTCAAATACTGTGCAACTAATTAGTGATGCAGGTTTAAATGACTTGGGTTTTCATGGAAACCCCTTTAATTGATCTAGTAACAAGAATGGGACAGGGAAAGTTAAATCAAGACTTGATAGTCCTCTTGTAAGTTCAGAATGGATGCTTCATTTCATCTGCCTAAATTATGGTCTGATCAATATCCTTTACAGCTCTACTCTACTGCTTAATTTTATTGCTGAGAATGGGGTAAGAATTAAGTTCTGGAAATTCTTTGTAGTATGGTCAAGGGACCAGCTTTGTTAGGATCAGATTACTAATGCTTGGAATAGCTATATAAGGGGCTTGCCAGCTTACAGCCTCAATCAGAAATTATGCATTTGAGTTCGTATTCGTCCTTTCAGTTTGCGCTAAGAGTTAGAACAAAACATGTTAGTTTGATATTCTTTTTCTATGTTATTAGTAATATGGTTACGATTGAGTCCTCTAGGGAACATCATTTTCTGTTTGTCAGTCTATTCTTTTGTTTATCCAGTTAGGCACATGTGTCAACTTTTGACATCGTACTCACCACTACCATCATTTGCTTCATTTTAGCTACTACTAACTCTTCTCTGCAGGTACATAAAGTTCCAAATTTACATTAGACTGGCTCTTTTTGGGTGTTATAAAATCTACATCGACTGTTTATTACTACCTAAGCACATTATCGCAGGTATTGACATGCTGATTTAAAATGATGCAGGGAAGTCCAATTGGAACAAATCCACTCGTGGGAACATTCAAGAGAAGCTAAAAGACTTGCATCAGGAAATGACTAAATCTGCAAGCCACTAGCATCTCTGGAGTCGACACTGATGAACTGAGAAAAGTTGAGCAGCAAATTGAAGAATGGAAGCATAGAGTAGCAATTTTGAAAATCTGGAAAGAATCATCTTCTTGAGGTTGACCACAATACAGAACACTTCCATATGATGGCAACTCATAGAAGATCCAGAAACAGAATTGAATTTTTGAAGAATGCACAAGGAGATTTGTGCACTAGCTGAAATGAAATGAAGGGTCTTTTAAACAAACATTTCATGGATGTTAGTACTCTAATTCTCAGTTTGGTGAATGAAGGATCTTCCAAGTTTGGTGCCTAAGATTATCTCTTCCGAAGACAAGCAGTTTGCTGGGCATCTACCTTACAAATACAACGTCTTAAACTGGAAACGGTGAATGTAGCAGCTGGTATCCACGGTGCAGTACACACAATCTTATCTTGGCGGAAATCGAAGAATAGTTGGAGGCCGTTAGTATAATAGTAGTTTTAATAGCTGGTTATTCCAGCATATTAGTAGAGAATGTAATAAGGCTGCTGATGCAGTGGCTAAGCATGCTAGAAATTTCAAAATTCTATGTCTCATACCATGTTTTGTTTGCAGCATTGTTAGGTTCCCCAGCAATGTGTTCTGTGGCCTAGTTTTTGAAATATAGTGTCTGGTGGAGTGAGTCTAGTGAAGGGAAGCAGTCGGGATCCCTTACCTGGGCAAGTTTTTGAAATCCATTATGAGTGTAAGATGATTCTGCTGGGTAGGATCTCCGACGAGAAAAACTCCTGCATCACATAAGAATGAATACCTTTTGTTATGGTCCATAGGGATAAGGATGATATATAAACAAAATTCGTTCCTTAGGTATCGATGAGGTAGAACTGCTGTGGGAAAAGTGAGGTACAAGTGGAAAACACAGGTGTTAAATTTAGCTTTACTTTGGAAAAACACTACTTGTCGGGAGCTCCTTACTTGACAGATAACTCTACTACTCGTTTCACCGAACTAGAGATGGAAGGGGGTATATCCCGAACCCAACTTTAGATTTTGAGCATGCCACTGTAGGTGCCTAGCTATTCGTGTGTTTTCAGCTTTTGCCTCTACAAAGAGATGATTTTTTGTAGTGCTAACGTGTTTTTAACGCTATTTTTTTTTGTTTTAATATCAAATTCACCGATTCATCTATATTTAAGGACTGTTAAAGATTAATTAAATTGACAATCACAGTGCTGATATTTCTCGATAGAAAAATGTTTACCAAATTAACATGGATGGGTTTCTTGTTTTATTTTTGATGAGATGGGCAATTTCACGACAAGCTAGACAATGCATAAGAACCACGGATGCAACAACTGACCCAAGGAGAACAAAGAACGGATGATTCACTGGAAATACTAAAAAGGACATGATTGAGCATATTCTGGACATAATGAAAAATAATTAAGATAATAGTAATAATAATAATAATACCTCCTTGAATTTAAGGATTTAAAATGGATAGGTTGATCTCAATACATCATCTGTACCTTCTTGTTCATTGGCACCACCGATAGAACTCTTGCCATGACCTACCAAAAAAACCACATCAATGTCAACAAAAAGAATAGGCTAATCTTGGAATTTTTAATCCCTACATCTACACATAAGGCTTTCCTCGTTCGTTAACTTTAAGGCCGGTGCTGCGAAATGGGAAGTATCTTATCAAATTTCCATAAATGATAAATCACAGATCCAACTCCGAATCTGAAAAATTAGGTGCTAAGGAGGCTAAACATTTTGTTGTTTTTTCCTCACTAACTATAGATCTGAGAATACATATCCTTTGTGAAATTATTGCATGATATAACAAATCAATGTGAGAGATTTTTGTTAATTAAGCTTTCATCAAGATATAACTTGAGAAAAAAATAAGATTTTAAGGTTGAAATAATCTCTTACTGATAATAAAGCTTGTTGATACACACCACAAAATCATATACGTTGATGATGAAGAAATAAGAGATAAGTGAATGGCGGCTCTGAAAAATGTACCAAATTAAGGTTGTTTAGAGCAAGAGAAGGAAGAGATGAAAAGATGCCTAAACAGAGAAAGAAAACCAAGGTACATCTTGTTTATTTGGTTCAGATAATCTTTCTTTCACAACTCTCTAACCAATAGAAACATGGTGGTGCCAGTGGAGAGAGAGAGAGAGAGATCTACTTTTTTCAATACCCCATAAATAAAGAAATATAATCTTTACTTTCTTTTGTCTGCTGTGAATCAGACTAAATAATGTTATGTCACATGATGTGACCCACAGACACCTTATGAGAATGTAAAAAGGGAAAGACAGTAAATAAGTGATCAAGTCAAGGGGTTAACACCTGGGTATCGAAGTGCTGCCCAAATCATTTAATTTCTTACTCTGTTCAATAACCAATTAACGGGTTACAACTTTATCGCAACCAATTTAGATGATGCATGACAATTTTTATCAGAATTTAACGGACCGAGTTTTAAATATTGCTAAAAGCGGTTTTTTTTAGGAGTCTTCTTCGACTTGGCCAATGCTAGTCATGCTGCCAAACAAGCCAAAAACCCGCGGTTTGGCTTGGTCCGGCCCGTAAAAACCCGTACCCGGCTTGGCTGGTTTATAAACAATCCGGGTTAGGGTTGGAGAAATGTAGGCTTGTGAGAAAACGGCTAAACCCGGACAGAAAACCCGCAAGTACAACGCGTAATTTCCCCATATGCCGCATGTCACATAGTGCCGACCTAGTATGACGCGTGTCCCCTCAGTTAAAATCGAAAGAAAACTTCTTTTCTTTCAATCTTGGTATAGGGGCGGCAAGAAATGGTAGAGGGGCGGCAACCTAATAAGACAAAAAAGGTCATTACAAGGTAATTCAAGTGCCCCTTATAAAAAAAAACTGGAAATGACTAATTAGCCCTTATTGTTAATAATCAGGATTAGTGTTGATAATTAATTTTCACTTATTATAACTCTAACATCAGATTTTTAGAGTTATAAAAAAAAAAGTTTAGAGGAGAAGAAAAAGAAAACTTATGTCCTATTTGTGAAACCCTAGATTTTGATTCACTCTACCAAAATGAGTGATTCCAGTGACCCGATATACTTCTAAATTAGTTCCCATTAGCTTTGTCTCGATCAAAATTATCTAAAGTACATAACAAAATCAAAACTTTTAAATTTTCAGAAGAACTTACGGTTGCAATTTTGCTCGTTACCAACCGTAACTCTCTTAGTTACGGTTCGTAAGTTATCGAATACCAACCGTAACTGGTTAAATTTGGCAATCGTAAAACCAGTTACGGTTGGTAACTAAATGCTCGATACCAACCGTAACTCAGTTACGGTTGGTAATTAAATGCTCGAAACCAACTGTAACTGAAGAAAATTCTCAGATATAAGAACATACAGTTGGTAATTGAACACGATATAAGAATTATTACCAACCGTATGTTCTTCAAAATTTCCAGTTACGGTTCGTAATTGAGTTAAAATCAACCGTAACTCGCATAAAGTTTTCACATAGAGCAAGCCTGGTGACGACAATTGACGGGCCTCTATTGGTCGAAACATTAAATATTGAATTACACTTTGTTTACATCATGTATTTAACTAGTCGTTTATAACGCCGTTAGCGAAAACGTGGGTATACAACACTTATGTGAGTAGTTACACCTGAACTGCCACATATCCACTGAGCCATTAGTTTTTTTGGCGATAATTGACACATTTTTTTTTATTAATATTCATTTAAGCCGCATATTTGTGTTGTAACCAAAAATATTTCAACTTGAAACCCAAATCAATCCCAACCCCGCACCAAATCAAAAACCCAAAGCCATCACCAGATCAAAAATCCAAAGCGGCGGGGCTGAGATTGATTTTGCGTGCGGCATAGTAATATGCTATAAGCAAGTCCTAGGGCTCAAAAACATAAAAAGCCATGAAGTAATAAGAACCCATTTTCCAATTCGCCCCGTCACGCCAAATCAAAAATCGTAAGCGACAGAGTGAGGCGAAGCCGAGCCACAGAAAAATAAGAAATCCTAAGCGACGGAGCGAGGCGAACCCGAGCCACACCATATCAAAAGTCCTAAGCATGCATCAGGACGGGGCAAGGCGAACCTGAGCCACACCAAATAAAAAATGCACGACGGGGAGAGGCGAAACTGAGCCAAGCATGCATTGGGGCGTGGCGATACGAAACCGAGCCAAGCATGCATTGGGACGGGGCGACGCGAAGCCAAGCCACACCAAATTAAAAATCCTAAGCATGCATCGGGACGGTGCGAGGCGAAGCCGAGCCATACCAAATAAAAATACACGAAGGGGCGACGCGAAGCCACGTCACACCAAACCAAAAATATCGTAGTTATAGAATCCGAGCCACACCAAATCAAAAAAACCTAAGCGACGGGGTGAAGCGAAGTTGAGCCACAGAAAATAAGAAATCCTAAGCGACGAGGCGTGGTGAACCGGAGCCACACCATATCAAAAGTCCTAAGCGTGCATCGGGACGGGGCAAGGTGAACCCGAGCTACACCAAATAAAAAATGCACGACGGGGAGAGGCGAAACTGAGCCAAGCATGCATTGGGGCGTGGCGATACGAAGCCGAGCCAAGCATGCATTGGGACGGGGCGAGGCGAGGTGAAGCCAAGCCACACCAAATCAAAAATCTTAAGCAAGCATCGGGACAGTGCGAGGCGAAGCCGAGCCACACCAAATAAAAAATGCACGAAGGGGTGACGCGAAGCCACGTCACACCAAACCAAAAATATCGTAGCTATAGAAGCCGAGCCACACTGAATCAAAAAAACCTAAGCAACGGGGTGAGGCGAAGCCGAGACACACCAAATCAAAAAAACCTAAGCGACTGGGTGAGGCGAAGCCGAGCCAAGCATGCATTGGGACATGGCGAGACGAAGCCAAGCCACAACAAATTAAAAATCCTAAGCATGCATTGGTACGGGCAAGGCGAAGCCGATCCACACCAAATAAAAAATGCATAACAGGGCGAGGCGAAGCCACGTCACACCAAACCAAAAGAATGGTAGATGGTTTTTGGGTCCGCTCTCTTATTCCCCTCTATTTTGTATCTTCTTCTCCTCTTATTCTATATCACAATATTCCAGTTAATTTCTCCCTTTTCGATAGATTGGGCAGATTTCCGATGTTGCTGACTTGCAGTCCCGTTTGGGCCATTTTTGTATTTTTTTTCCCCTTGCTGTATAGTCAGATCTCGGCAGTTCGCTGCTGTTGCAATTTTTCTACAATCAAATTTAGTTTTCTTTATCGAAGAAAAACAAGGAAAAACATAGGAAAGGGATACCCTAAAAAAAGTGGCAGGAAGTGGTGCACAATGAGTAGAAATTTTCCATCAGAAAGCCAATTTTGTCAGAGGGCCAAAATTTTAAAATTTGAAAAACTTTAGAGGGGCCAAATTTTAAAGTTATGCTTCTGCAATTACGTGTATGGCAACTACCATAGGCAATGTTAAAATTTGTATGTGCAATCAAATTTATTTATGAAAAGATATAGCGTACCTCCGGTGAAGTTGTTCGATTGAAAATCATGCTCCATTACACTTGAGAGTTTCTTGAACTCAATGGGATATCTGAATGGAACTGATTGTCGGATAAATCGAGCCTAGAGGGAGTATAAGCTTGATGGACAACAGATACAATGTAGTCACCCATGCTGAGAGATCTCAGTATAATTCAATTTGAAAACCATATCAGAAACTAGTCACCTTATTTCAGCCAATGCAAAACTTAGCATTCATTAGGGATGGTCATGGGCGGGTATGGGGCGGGTATTCCCAATCCAGTCCTTTGCCAGATTCGTAAAAAAATACCCATACCCTCCCCATTACCCACATGAATTGGGGCGTGGGCGGGTATGGGGAATACCGTATGGGGCGGGTTTTCCATGGGTTACATCGTAACACGTTGTTAATACATATATGTATTTATGATCAAAACTTAAACAAAATAATAACATAAGAATAATGCATTCTAAAATTTAAAATTCGAAATTCATCTTAAAGTGAACAAAAGAATCAAATGACTTTTTAGTTTTGCTATTCTTTCCTTTCTCATTCTATCTTCGTCCATGTTAACCATTGCATTATCGTATCGTTTTCACTATTTTAACTTTTAGAGAATGTCTGATCACAACGTGAAGAAGCGAAAGTGATGAATATCTGAAACGATCGAGAATATAATAAATGAAAGAAGTGGTAGAAGTATAAAAATAAATGAAAGAAAGCTCATTAAGTGATAGAAATATAAAAATTGATATGAATTCTAGCATAAAAGTCTAAACCCTTATAATATAAGAAAATTCTGGGCGGGTATGGGGCGGGGGACATGAATCCCATCCCACCCCATCCCAAGGCTTAGGTTTCAGGTATTACCCATATCAGGCTCATCCCATTTATGCGGGTAAGCACTCTTTTGACAAGGGCGGGTACCCACGGGGATGGGTTTGGGTGGGGAAAATGACCATCCCTGGCATTCATCTCATCTTATCTTTCTTATATATATATATATATACTATAATAAAGAAAAGGGGGACTTTTCAACCGTGGCCCCCTTTTTTACCATATTACCCTTAACTTCACAGTATATTTGCGATTAATTTCCGTTGTCCGTCTTCTCTCTCGCTCTGCTTCTTCTCTTCCAATTCCATTTTCTCTTTTTCCTACAGAACTGAGCTCTCTCTCTCTTGATTAACTCACCTTCCATATCTGATCTAATCTCTTTAATTCCTCTTTTCAAAGTTACTTCACCTGATTTAGGGGTTCTGCTTCAAAATTCACTTGATTGAAGGAAAATTGGAAAAATGCTTTGATATGTGCAGCAATCTTGGATATCTGCCCCAACGTTAAAAAGTGTTGGAAAAATGCCCCGCTGTTAGAAATGCCTGTTAAGTCCACATGTGTGAGTTCTCACGTGCAGGAAAAAGACAGAAATACCCACTTCCGTTAAGATCTCGCCACGTATGCAGATCATCCAACGGACAAAGAGGACTTCACACACGTGATAGGTACGTGACTTCCGTATGATATCGAGAAGATATTCTTCTTCTTCTTCGTTTCTTTATTCTTTTTCGTTTCCAAATCCAAAATAGAGAAGGGAGAAGAGAAAGAACCAGAAGAAGATTCATGAGGTGATTAAAGCTTCGATTTCATCTCGATTAACTGAAAACTATTAACTGTTAGTGATCATGATTCGTCTCTTGACTGTTGCCGTGATTAAAAGGTCCAGATAATGGTGAAGAACATAGTTGCAGACAATGAAAGTTGAAGTTTGAGGCAGTTTCACTTGAATTGATCGATAAAAAAGTAAGTAATTGAAACCCAATCCTTTATTATGTCTAAATCACATGATGTTTTGTTTAAATTTGTAAATTAAAAGGTCATTATAATTTTAGGGTTTCATAAAATTTGGGCTTTTATGTTTGTTTTTGCAATTTAGAGTTTATTTATTGAAACTGAAATTGCTAATTGTAAATTAACATGAATTACATCTAAATTTTGGTGGTGTTTTGTTTTTTCTGTAATTTAGGTTTCATATTGAAACTGAAACTTGTAATTGTGAATTAATAGGACTTGTTTTTGAAATTAGACATGCTTGTATAGAATTGTGTAGGTATATCAGGGCTAATATGGATACGGATGTTGTAGTTACTGCGATTAATGGGAATGTGAAATATAAACATATGTATTTTGTTGATGTTGCTGCTGGTACTAATGGTGATGGGGTTATAGAAATGGTAAAGGATTGGATGATAACCTTGGATATGGAAGCAAAATTTTATCTTATGATGTTTGATAAGGAGAATTATCAATGTGAGAGTGAAAAGAACTTTATTAGAATGTAGAACCATGGGGACCAGATGAAGATGGTTTTGTCGAATTTAAATTTTTATGGTTGTTGCTAATGTACCAGTTAGTGATGGTTCTGTTAATGTAGAGTTTGGCCTGTAGTTTGAGTTTGTCTTTTAATTTGTTATTAGGCACATTCATGATCTATTTGAATTGGGATTGAGGGTGTAAATCTGGCATAATACAGCTCTTAGAACACTAGTTAGAGTGACTTTGGCTCGTAGTATGAGTATGCAATGATAGAGTTCTAGTTCCACTGAGCTCTTACATCTCATTTTAGACTTTAATGTGAACCCATCGCATCTTAGTGTCATTATGTTTTACTTTATGTCACATAAAACACTAGGGGTGGGACTTGGGTTGGGTCAACCCACCCAACCCATGCCCAACCCGAACGTTGAGCGGGCATGGGCAATGTATTTTAAAAGTTTGGGGCAAATTCGGGTACAATTTTAATAAACCCGAGTTAAACTTGGGCAAGCATGGGAACAAATATTTATAACCCGAGCAACCCACCCAACCCGAGGAACTATAATATAAATATATAAACTATTTTTATAATTGGTAGTATTATCTATTAAAAGCAATTTCAGCAATTATCTTCAAACCTAATAATGAAAATATAAATCATATCTATCTCATTATTAATTCAATATGAAAAAAATTTATATTATTGACAATTATCATAAGTTATTTGGAAATTTAAGCTAAATACAATAATCAAATCTTATAATTACTAAAATTTGTTATTATCACATTAATAAAAAATAAATTTAAGACTTAAATGAAGGTCATTAGGGTTTATATGTGTGTGTATATATATATATATATATGAGTCTACTAACTAACCCCATTCTATGTCCACAATTTTTATGTTGTAAAGTATTAGCATGGGTCAACCCGTTAGAAACCAGGAACCCGAGGAATATAACTAGGGGCGGGACTTGGGCAGCACCTCCACGGGTTCCACGGGTTCCATGGGCAATCTTGGCAAAGAATTTCTACCTCGGGTCTGCCTCGGCCAAGCCTTCCAACCCGACCAACCAACCCAAGTCCCACCCCTATAAAACACCATTCTCAGATATAGAGTACTATGGCCTGTTCATTCATTTTGTGCAATTATTTGTAACGTATGAACTTTTCATAACTTCATAAATGTGCTTACTATTTGACATCAATTTCTTGCCAGTTGTTCGTAGGCTGCCGCATTAGTATTTTTTTTTATAATGGTAACACCCAAACCCACCTTAGTTAGTTTAGCCAAGATCATAAGAAATGTATGTTTTGTTTGCATGATAGATAGTGAAATTGATTCAAATGTTTGCTTCAACAGGTGTTTCCATTTCTCATGGAGGAGCTCTGCCAAACATTAACCAAATCTTATTGCAAAAGAAGTCTGAAAGGGCAGCTGAAGCTGCATCATCCAAAGAGCCTAAATCAGCAGTTAAAGGAACCAAGTCGCTCAAAAAGGCTTAAACCTCTGCTGCAGCAAAATAATGAAGACAAGTAAACCAAAAGATGAAAAACAACACCTTTTTTTTTCTGTCTGTAAACTGTTGTGGTGTCACACAATGTGTTTGTGTAATTTAAGCTTATGTAGTTGTTACAAAAGTTTATAAAATTAAAACTGAAATAAACTTATTCCTGGCATTTCAATATATAACAGCGAGTAAAAACCGATTTAGGAAGAAGAAGACCTTCCATAATATGACACCATCCATTTCTAGCAATGACATGTGCCTAACTCTAGGTGATTTTAAGTATGGACGGTTGGATGGGATAAATATTGCCATGTGGAGTAATCTGGGGCAGTAGGACACCTAAAAGATTAGATATTTTAGTAATATACGTGAGCTGCACGTGACTTGTGCAGTTAAAATTAGTCGTCGGATTATTTGCATGTGGCAAGATCTTAAAGAACGTGGGTATTTCAGACTTTTTTCTTGCACGTGCAAACTCACACAGGTGGACTTAACTGATATGTTTAACAGCGGGGCATTTTTCCAACATTTTTTTAACGTTGGGGCAGATTTCCAAGATTGCAGGCCATATTGGGGCATTTTCCCAATTTTCCCTTGATTGAACCATTAAGTTTGGGGTGAAAGGGTAGGTTTTTATCCTTATTACTTTTTATTTTCTTTTCGGTTAATTTTTTGATCGTTAGGGTTCAATTAATAATGGGTTTGTTTGTTTTCACACATAGAACGACATCAAAGAAATCAAAGACAAGAGAACAAAATTGCAGTTACAGGTTAGTGACTTCAATGGATTTTCATGAAACTTAACCTTTAATTTTTGAATGCGTTTTCATTAAATGATGATTAACTAATTTTAGTAATTAGATTGATAGTATATAAGTTTTCCTAATAGAAAAAACATTTTTAAAGTTCAATTTCGTTTATAAGTTTACAGCTGCTGATATCCTATTCAATCTGACATTGAGGAACCAGTATTTCTCCACTCTTATTACAAACCAAAATTCCAGATTCATTAAGTAAGCAATGTAATGTGCTTGGAACATCATCAACAGATCAATGTACTAGCAAAAAGGTAATCCCAACTTGGTTGAGTTGAAGTTCCCTTGCACTATCCTTTAGAAAAACGGCCAACGTAGGAATCAGTTTGTAAAGACGTAGTATATAACATTAGCATTTCAATTATCTTTTCCCCCCCCCTCTATGGATTTCTTACACCTTTACCTTTGCCAATTGTTGAGCTTCAGTTTTCAATATTTTGGTTTTGCAGACTAACTGTACGAAGAATTATAGCAGTTAGATTAGATGAGTTAAAAGCTCAGGTTTGATATAAATGGAGGGTATTCATAGTCCTAGGATACAAGCTCGGCAAGACATGAATGCTGGGAAGAAAATATAACAACAAAGATATGTTCGGTTAAACAATCGGTATATTTTTTGAAAAGGCAAAACGAGCAGCAATGACGGAAAATGAAAGACACGAGCTTCTTCAAAAACGACTCAACGCTTATCATATGCCAACAGCAGCACGAGATACACATCCAACAAAAAATTAGCATGAAGCATCAACAAGTTCTGGTATGTTTCAGCTGTGTATAATTGTCCATTGCTTACTAGCATATTAGCTGTGTATGTTTTGAGCAGTTTGGGTCATATTTTGTCTTCAAATCATGTGAATGTTTGGCTAGGAATTGCCACACTTTTTGATTCCCACAAATCACATGTTAGGGGTCTATATTTAAGATTGGATTTTAGGATTCTGCTGCTAATCACGTTGGTAATGACCCAATCGAGGCCGACTCCAACCCATGCGGTGTTGGCAGCTGTATGCTCCACTTTGTGAAGAACTATCAAGGTATATCCCCTATCTATCAAAGCTTACATATTCTATAACGTAGGGTATCACGGGAGCGATTATGACCAACGCGTTGTGCCATTATTACAGGGAAATATTTTGTCTTCCATGAAGCTTACATTTAACTTTCAAGGAAAGAAAAAACAAACAAAGCTTACATTTGAAATCGTGGTTTCTTAACTTTGAGGATTCTCTTTTTCATTGTACAGTGTGATGAATGTTTACACTCTGTATTATAACCTAAGTCTTGATCAATGATGCTCAGGTTTGCATGCTAATGTACCCTGTGTTTTGAATGTTTACCGTGTTTTGATGTATGCATGTATTTCGTACATACATTAGTTGCAACTCTGTGACTTTTTACTCATAATTTGAGCTTTACTGAAGCTTATCCATTAACAAATGTGACTTTCCCTCATAGGTTATATGCTGCAAATATAACCAAAGAAGAGTGTCTACTTATTTAATTTGTCCACCAACCATTTCTTTAGAAAAAATCAAATTTAATGACAGAAGTTATCTGGATATTAAGATGCGCATGAAGGCAATCTAAGCTTATAGGTTCATTGTCTAAAAATAGAACAAGTGTTTCAAGTTAAAACTGTGTTTGGAGGTTTATATTATTGACAACAGACAACTAGAGTTTCTAATCAGAATTCAATTTCAGTCGTTCATCTATTGCTTTTAATCAGAAATGACTGTAATATTGCTCAGGGTGGATGTTATTAGAAGCTCAACAAATCTTTAACAGACTGTTGAATGAATATTACAGTACTTAATATTTTGTTTTATTTTTTTATGCAAAATCTTCTGCTCACCTGTTCTTGACAGATTTTAGTTTTCTTTTTGCTTTGGTTTGATTTCTAGATGGATTCACAAGGTAAGATTCTGGGTTTCTATCCACGTCGAAGTCCAAGAATTATCGAAAAGCAATCCCAACAACAAGGAGATGCTCACTTACAGCGACGCCGTGCTACATATGCAAGGCAATCCCAACAGCAAAGAGATTGTCACTTACAGCAGGGCCGTGCTGCATATAAAGTAAAACGAGATTCGATAGCTGAAGTCGAAACACTAGCGCATCTTGATCAAACTGAGTAATGCTCATCGCATTGAAGGTAAAAGGTAAATTACTAAAGAATATATTTTGCAGGTCTTTTGCTAGAATCGTCTACTTAGATAAATTTCAATAGTCTCTTAATTATAGTGCAAAAGTTAAATCTTTCCTGACATTTGATAGTTTTGATGATAAAGGTACCTTCCTGACACCATTGATGTTGCCAGTGGAGGACGACAAAAAGGATCTACAAGGCTGTGAATGTTAAGAAATGAACTCTTCCAGTTTAGGCATCTCGAGCCTTTGGTTATAAATAGCAAAGTGCATCCAGTTCCGCACTGTTCGATTGATATCAAGTGCAGTGAAATTTATTAAAGTTCCTTTTGTATATCCCAATGCATTCAATACAAAACTGGAAGTCTGTCCCTTATCATTTTTCTCATTAGAAACTGTTTATGTTTCCATTTTCATCATAAAATCTTTGTATGAAGACAGATACCTGATAAGCCTACTAGCAAAGAAGTTGTTGCTCTTTATGTTTTATATAGGTTTTGTATCAGAACGAAAAGCCGGCAGGTGCATCGCACGTGCGCCTTTGCTAGTTCTGGAGTGAGAGTTTCCTTTTGGAATGATAAATGGGTTGGAATCTCATGTTTGGCTGAAGAGTTTTCAAGTTTGTGCAAGTTGGATAGACTCTCCCATTCTAGTTTAGCTGATCATATCAATCCCAATAACTCTTGGAAATTTGATTTCAAGAGAATCCCGTCAAATGAATCAGTTAGCTGCTGTTTTCCTCATCATTGGCATCACACTCCTTTAGATACCCTCCCAGATACAAGAAGATGGTCACTGACGGCTGATGGTTCCTTCACGGTTAAATCTCTTTATGACAAGTTAATTGCTGTTGATGGTGTTGAGAACTTCCCCTATAATTTGATATGGAAATCTTGTATTCCTCCTAAGGTTTGTTTTCTGATCTGGAGTGCAGTTCATGGTAAGTAAAAACACTCGAGATATGTTACTTCACAAAGGTATGGATCTATACAGCTCTTGTATTCTTTGCGGAGACAGTGCTGACCTTCTATTACATTGCAAGATTGAAAGTATACCACACAAGATTTCCATATCAAATTATAGGGGAAGTGCTGACCTTCTATCAAAAGTATAATTTGATATGGAGATGTGGTATGCTTTAACTCCAAAAGATAATTGGGCATGGGCGTTTCCTGGAAGCTTGATTGGCTGTTGCTCACTCTTGGTCTAACAATTTTGTTCCACAAAATGGGAAGATCGTTTGGGAACTCATTCCAGCTGCTGCAATTTGGACAAATGGAGGGAGAGAAACTGTCGCATCTTTGAAACCAGCTATAATTTCAAGACTCAATGGGTTGAAAAGATCTCCATTTCTTGCATGAGCACTCTAAAGATTCATAAGATTGAAAATTTGGAAAATCTGTACCTGAAAAATGTTTTCTAAACACCTAAGAGGAATAATAAATACACAGACATGTGTTCAACTGTCAACATGTCCACAAGAACTTACTGTTGGAGTGTAATGTTACCTATGGCTAAGTTTGTTATTCGACAATTGATGAAATGTACCCAGAAACGATATTGGAATGGTGCCAGAAACCAAGCTAGTTATCACCCAGGTTAGTTATCATTGCCTAGCAGACGTTAAGGTATCTTCTTATCTTCGTTTCCATATGCTATCTCTATTATCCAGCACCATCTCACACTAGAGACGTCAAGGAATATTAAAAACATAAAAATGTGAAACATCCATAACAAAACAAAGATAGGATACTAGTAATCATTACAAGGCTATTCTTTTTTTATCGGCTCCGATAACTGATTTCGGTTTCATCAAGGTTCCAACTAGAGACCAGACCATCTGCACCATTAAACCTTATAAGATCTCTAAAAGCTAAGCCAGTCGGAAAATCGATCTGAGATCTGTGACCAATCAGGTTCAATCCAACTGCAACATAACATTTCCCTCGAATCACGATAATCTTTAGCAGAATGTCTACTTCCAAGACAGTGATACATACCTGTATCAAGAGAATAGAAAATAATCCCTTCTTCATGCAACCTTGAAAAGAAGATTTTGTTCTCCATTTGACTAGTTGGAGCAACCCAAGAGATACAAGATGTATTGCTAATACACAACATATGCCGCCCCAAATTCTCAACTTCAACCCAAACCGTTTTAGAATTATTCAACGTAAATATACGAATCCATTTCCCCATATGGCCAAGTAACACGCACAAAAGTTTTCCTTCGCACTCCACCAAGTAACTCTCGTAGATAAACTCACAATTAGGCTGGGGCACCGTGGATAAAACATCCCAACTAATAATACCATTCTCATATTTAGATACTCCTACAGTTCCGTTCAAGGCCAAGCAATAGAATGCCCCTTTGTAGAAAACTGGATTGTTCAAGCCAGCGTGGAATTTCATGAGTTCCCCATTAGGAGCTAAATAAGTACCAGCAAAGGAACCATGTCTCCAATGTTGTTCTCCCCGTTTAATGTAGAAGATCGACACATTACCATTCATTTGTTTACCAAAGGCAAAAACCGTACAATCTGAAGAAGTCGGCAAGCACGAGAATGAGATACCAGAGAATCTACTAACAATTTCATCTGTGAAGTCTGGAAGCTTGATACTAGATCTCGTGAAGGGATTGTGGAAGAACAATTGTGGATGTTTAGACATGAGCAACCACCCACCTTTCGAAAAGCAAATTCTAAAACCTTTTAACATCTCAGTGATATTCAAGAGGTATTTCTCATTATTATGAGAGGGGTTTATGAAACTGAAGGTGGATCTATCATAATTAGAAAAAACAAGCCATGGAGATAAATTTATGGTCTGGATAGTCCTATCAGAAGAGGATCTTTTCAGATTCAATATAGAGCGGTATCTTTTACTCACTGCACGTAAATGAATATAATCCAATGTATGAAGTTGCTTTGACACCGACCATACCAAATCATCGCTAGCAAGAATTCCTAGTCTTGCTTCTTCAATATCATCTTTCTCATCATCCCAAGCTACACGAGCTACAGTTTCAGTTACCTTTAGCGAAATACAGTCTGTGGTTTGTCTTTTATCATCGAGCCTACAAATTAAAGAACCAGAAAATCATCAACATCTATCACCCATCAATAGAAAAAAGAAAAAAAATGTTAAGGACATCTATACATTCTTATGAAGGAGGCTCTGCTTTCTGATGAAATAAATATAGTACAATCAAAACAGAGTGATTTTGTGACCAGAGGAAAGATAACTTAGCGTTCAGGCAGTATGGCCAGTGCAGTAAACAATGAACTACATACGGTATATAGACTTCTAGCCACAAATCAGTAGTAGCAGATTGTTGGAATAATGTAATTCGTAATGAAGGTAGGTCTTGAAGTAAGAATATTCTAGAGTTAACTGGAGTAAGTTAGTTCTGCAATGTGAAAGGAAGAAGTCTGGATAACTCCAGAGTCTACAACTCGGTTAAGAAATACTAGAGTCTAGAGTCTATAGGAAGTTGTAAGAATGGTCAAATTAGTTTGTTATAAGAAAACTCTAGATAAAACTTGAGTATGTATTAGTCGGCTAACAACTGCGAATAAATAGGCGACAAGTATTCAGTTGTAACTTGAGCAAGAACAACAATAATAAAAAGAGAGTTTTAAGAGTTAGTCTTGTTCCACATCTAGAAGCTCTGAATGAGCCGCAAATATCATCAAATACTAAAAATTCATCACAGATCAATGAGAATAGATCTTCAAAACAAGTATATATAAATGCCATGTTCGTCCAATTTACCTTAGAGTTGTAGTAATCATCAACCATTCAGGTTGGAACCACGGAGTTGGTAGATCAGGACATGGTACAGAAAGCAAAATACTTTCTTCTTCCAAGTCATATTTGTACAAGCTCATTTCTTGGTCTTGTGTAAAATACATACAACCTTTTGGAAATCCCAAGTCCGAGGCCAAGCAAGAGAGTTGCGTATCATAGCTTATAAAGAAGACACGGTCACCCAAGCTTGTCACAGTCTCCCAAGCCATTGTAGCGACATCCAATTTCAATATTTCAATTTTGCGTATACCATTTGAATAAATACCTCTACGGATGAACCAAGTATGAATTCTGAAAACCTCGCCAAAAGACTCCACATAATATTCCATAAAAGAGCAGAGCATCATTCCACCTGTTGATTCGATTAGAGCAATGCTGTCTCGGCTGATAAAAATTGCATCTCCTACTGCGAGGGTTTCGTTATCATCCATATCAGAACCACCTTGTACTTCTATCTCATAGTAGAGATGGCTGGTGCACATTAAATGTAACTTATTTTTGAGATACAACATCGATCTTGGATCATGTGTTATATTAAGCCCATGCCTTCTCCATTCTTTTTCTCCGGGGTGACAGAATAGAAGGGTATAAGGAATACCATTGTTACCTCCATCAAAAAGAAAATAAATCATGGAATCTCTATCAGAATTATCATCGTCACTACTACTGCTACTATCGCTGCTGCTGTTACTGCTGATGCTGGTGTTGATCTGAGGAGGTGAAGTCAAAATACAATCTTTGAGCTCATACTTACCCTCTGTTTCATAATAATCCAACAGAGAAGGTAATTGAACGGTATCTAGTGTCTGAGGATTCCATAGAAAACAATCTCCATAATTAGGATCACTGGTATCATCAGAAAGAACAATTACCCATCCTTGATGACAATTTTTCTGCTGAAAGCTTTTTAGACTTAATTCTGGTATAAATTTGTTTAAGGATCTCTTCTTCAACTTGTCATCAGCATCATCACATATGTTATAAAAACTATGAAACTTGCCTTCTTTCCCATGTGGGAAAACAAGCCAAGGTGCGACCTTTGGTGGTGGTGGAAGTTTCCGGTCACCTCTACTTTGACAAAGCTCTGATTTCTTCATTGCGGCTGAAATTAAAGATGAGAACAGGAAGAAGATGAAGAAGATGATGAAAGAAACCCTAAAATAAATATCCTGTGTTGATGCAGAACAAAACCAGAACCAGAAGTATTTATAGTGGAAGAGCCAATCCGGGAATTTCCATTCTCCGATCTACCAACAACTTAGAATCCGAGAGTCACAAAGTTAATAAGATCCACCTACCGTTTTACGTTCGTAATTAAAACGTCATATTAACTGACACGACCTCCGTAATTAAAGCAAGAAAAAGATATTTCAAGAAAGAGAAAGTCATGATGTTGACATTTGACTGACAGAAAACAGTTCCGGTTATCGCACATGCATGACACACGGCGTACTACTTTCCAAACTTTTTGTTATTTTTTTGTTTTTTTCCAAAAAGTCTAATATTTATTCAGAACCACTTTTGAAACTTTCTCTAAATCCAATTTCCTTTTTTCTTGTTTTTATCTCCCAAACAAAGTCTAAAGGCTGCTGTCGACGGAACCAAAATATTCCTGTTTCAGTTTCTTCAACTTTTTAGTTGTCGGTCAAAAACAGGCCCTTTGATTATCACTCGTCGTCCCTGTGAAGAAAACACAACTTTTTCTTTTCAGTTTATACATGTTGATAAGTCACTGTACTAGTTAAAGTGATTCATTCCTTAACAACTGTAATGTTCACACAGACTGAAAAACAAAAATCAAAGGAATCACGAGATTGAAATTTTCTTTGAAGGGATCACGAGATTGCTAAAAAAAAAAAAAAAAGGAATCATTTTTTTTTTTTTTGAAGGGATTGGATGATTTAACTAATGGGTTTTAGTGTTTTACTTGTTGACCTCAAATTACACCATGATAATGAACACAGAAACAAAGAAGACGAGAAAAACATTAATAATAATAGGTTAATTCATTATTTGTCAAATGTATTCGCAGACATACCGGAAAACTTGACGCGGTCGACTGAAGACTAAATCAGTTCTAACTGAACTGAGTATTGTATCCCGTGTATATATATTCTGTTGTTATAGATTAGGATTGACTAATACATCATTATCTTATCATGTAATCTTCTGTGTACAGATATCAATCTATGGAGTCTGCACACTTATTCATATCATTCTTATATCTCCCTTATAAATCTAAGAGAATGAATTCCGTAGAATTATCCTGTAATCAATAGATTTCTGATGAGTTGAATAAGGATACTTAAGGATTATTTTGATAAAGTACTCAAATTGATCAAATTTTAGATCTAACTGAAACTAACAAAATTAACAAGTACTAATTGGCAAATGAAATTAAAACAGACCCATTGTTTAATATTTCAACTGCAAATTATATATCCACAGAATTGAAACAGATGAATCAAACAGGCAGCTCTACAAAATTCGAGTAATACTACTCTAGATTGCTTCCTCCCCCCATCCAAAAAGAAACCATTAATTGACACAATAAACAGTGTGAAAATACCAAACAAATTGGTTTAAGGAATTGCCTTACGATGATTCATAGCAGCAATTTCAGGTCAACAACATATTGGTCTTGAGGAGCTGGAATTACCTTCTTTCTCACAAGATCAGTTGTTGCAGTACTTAATTAAACCACCACTAGTACTAGCACTTGAACCAGAATTTGAATGGGAAGAAAGTAGAGGTGATTTAAGAACTGAATCACGAGTTAATTCATTAAACCATTTATCATAATCAAATTCATCTCCCTTACCTTCTTCTGATATTATGGCAAGAAAATACTAAACTAAATCAGAAGAAAAAAAGGAAGAGATGAAAGAAATCCTGGACAGAGAAAGAAAGAAATGGCTACTAAACAAGTATTATCTATCTACCCCTTGAGGGGCTTTATCCAAAATTAAATATAAATTCAAGGAGTTTATTTTAATCATTAAAAATGTACTGCTCTTGCGATGAAAGAAATAAATAATTAAATAAAAATGCTTCAAAAAAAAAAGACATAAAATAATTCGACTGTGAAACTGATTTTCGACTGAGTAGATATTCTGGTGGGTACGGCACACAGACACAGTAAATCTCTCTCTGGTCTCTGGTCTCTGGTCTCTGGGGGAACACGTGAAGTTCGAGGTGGGGCTTTTTTCTTTCCCTGTTTAGGTATAGGACTATGTTGACGTGACAATACGCCAGCGAAACACGCGAGGACACTGGAACCCTGAAAAAACTGAAACTTGTAACTGTAGTAGGGTCCACGCATTCAATTACCAAAGATATCCGCTCTTTTACTTAAATCTGACTCGCAATTTGTATCTGACTCACGGCTAATCAGATGGTAAAGTTGTTTTCTATTTTAACTATCTGGCTCGACTCATGTATCTGATATTTGAATCAAGTATCGTTTTACATCTGAATCTGTGGCACATGTATCCGATTCCAAATGTGGCTCGGTTCATGTTTTGGTTCATATATTTATCTAGATTCTAATTTACAACTGTGATTTTTTTGCTGATTTTGGTGTCTAAATTTGACACGTTTTGACTCGATCAGAATTAGATACCAGATCGTTTGTGAGTCAGATTTAAATTAGACCTAATTTATAGGTCTGAAATGTGACTAATTCATGGAATCAAGCCATTACTCCATAGATATTTGAGTCAGATGATTTAGACTTGATCGAAAAAACTAGCAAAGAAATTAAGAAAATAAAATGGTAGAGAAGAAAGTTTTTTTTGTTTGTTTGTTTGTTTTAATCAATATACAGACGAAAGTTACCTGCTTCATGATGAACAAAACGAAGCGTAACTTTGTTCAAGGAGAATTAGAGGTGAAGGAAAAAGATACAGTGGAAAGAAAATATCTTATTAGAGCTAGCATTATGGTGCACTCTATCCCTTTCCTATCCCTCATATGTAGGGAAGGGATGGCACAAGGAAGCCAATCTCGTTATGGGGGCTAGATATCCCTTCCCTCACACCTGCATGCTACTCGCAGGCCGTCTCAACAATCTTGACTCACGAGTAGCCGTATGAGTCAACTCGTTGACTTGACCAATACGGTTACTGAGTAGCTGTTTTATAGGTTTTAGTCATCAGAAACTCGCTCGGGCTCCCCACTTCTTCTTCTTCTCTAGTTGTTCATCCTCTCTGAACCCTTTCAAAACCCTTATTACCCCCTTTCGATTTTCATATTGATTCATTGTGATTCAATGGTTAAATTAAAAGGGTTTGATCGTTACTCCAAGGTGAAACAAATCCATTCTTCAATTTCGAATTTAATCCAAAAAATCATCTAAGGTGCGTGATTTTAATGTTAGGGTTTCAAATTAATTTGATTTTGATTTCGAATTTGATTTTGATGAAATTGTAGATATTAGGTTGGTTAGGTATGTAGTATGCAATTCAATAATGTAATTAAAACATATATTTAGTGAAAAATTCATGATTAATTGTTGTGTTTCTTGATTTATGTTGAATGAAATGTTTGAAAACTAGAATATCAATGTAGAAAATTGATTGACTATATTTAGTGAAAAATCCATGATTAATTGTTGTGTTTCTTTTTATCGTCGGTTCATTGCAAACTTTAGCAGAATCATGGCTCCAATAACCGAATGCATGAAGGGTGGAAAGTATTCATGGACTCAAGAAGCGGACGAAGCCTTTGAATTGATGAAAATAAAGTTAAGTACATCTCCAATCTTAATATTACCAAATTTTGATAAACCATTTGAACTTCACTGTGATGCTTCTAAACTATGCATTGGGGCGGTTCTTAGTCGAGAAAAGTTGAATGGCATTTTATAGTGAAAAGTTGAATGGGGCAAGACTTGCATATAACACTTACGATGTTGAGTTTTATGCTATTGTTCAAGCACTCAAGCATTGGAGGCACTATCTTATTCACAATGAGTTCATTTTATTTTTGGACCACGTGGCATTGAAGCACATCAATTCTCAAGACAAGCTTTCTATTAGGCATGGTAAATGGGCTTCTTATTTGCAACAATTTACTTTTTCCATCAAGCACAAGTCGGGTGTACAAAACAAGGTAGCGGATGCCTTGAGTCAACGTACTTCTCTTCTTACACAAATGAGGGCTCGTATTTTGGGATTCGATGATATTCGGGAGCTCTTAAAGAATGATACTTATTTTGGTCCTCTTATGGTTGATGAAAGGTCACTCCAAAATGGCGATTATGTTCTTTTCGATGGGTACCTTTACCAGAAGAATTGTCATTGCATCCGCAATCAAGCTTGAGATTGAAAATTATTAAGGAGCTTCACGATGAGGGGTATAAAGGGATTACTCGTACTTGGAACTTGGTTTCTAGCTCATACTTTTGGCCGGGAATGTGGAAGGAGATTCATCGATATGTGAATAGATGTCATATATTTCAGGTATCTAAAGGAACGGCTACTAATGCGGGATTATACATGCCACTTCCTATTCCTTCTCGTCCATGGGAAGATTTGAGCATGGATTTCATCTTGGGATTACCGCGTACTTAAAGAGGTATGGATTCAATATTTGTAGTGGTAGATCGTTTTTCCAAAATGTCTCATTTTATTCCTTGTAAAAAGACAACAGATGTGGTCATGGTAGCTCAACTCCTTTTTAAAGAGATTTACCGTTTACATGGTATTCCTTCTTCCATCGTCTCGTATAGAGATAGTCGTTTTGTGGGGCATTTTTGGCGCACCTTATGGAAGTTGGTCAAGACCAATTTAAGTTTTAGCACCGCTTATCTCCCTCAAACGGATGGGCAAACCGAAGTGGTAAACCGTTCCCTAGGTAATCTTCTTCGTTGTTTGGTTGAGAAGAATTTGAAGACATGGGATCAAGTTTTATGCAAGGCAAAATTTGCTTACAACCATGCGGTGAGCCAGGATCTTTTTTATTCACCATTCATGGTGGTATACGGGTTTAATCCAAGAGTACCACTTGACTTGTCCTTAGTACCGGATTTGAAAAGGCCAAATGCTAAGTCGGAAGACTTTGTTTCTCAACTTTACCTTATACGTGAAAGCACCCGAAAGCATTTAGAAGCTTCATCAAGGAAAAACAAGAACAAGGTTGATCAAAGACGACGCATGGTTGAGTTTGAAGTAGGAGATTTTGTTTATACGGTTCTTACTAAGGATCGTTTTCCCGTGGGTGAGTACAACAAGCTCAAGGCAAGGAACATTGGACCATTTCCAATTGGAGAAAAGATAAATGATAATGCTTATCGACTCAACTTACCAAGCTCAATTCGTACGCCCGACGTCTTTAATGTTAAACACTTGGTTCCATATTGGGGTGACAATGCTATGGATGAAGAGATGGACAATTCGAGGGAGAATTTCACTTAAGGAGGGAAGGATGATGCATAATGGTATTTCAAACATACCATTTATGCCTTTTTATTTCACAATTACTTTTTTATCCTCTCCTTTCCCTTATTTCTCATCTTTGTCCATTTTGTTTACTACTTATTGATTAAACCCTAGCTCTACTAGTTTCAAGTTTGGTTTTGTTTAGAAAAGTGGTGTAAGAACCCTAAATCCTTCCCAAGAGAAGAACCTCCAACACTTTGTTATTTCCAATTTGTAATTGGTTAGAAATTTCAATTTGTAAGAGATGCGTCTATTATCTTATAGTTTCCAATCTTAGAATTGGGTAGAAATTTGAAGATTATCAGAGAAGAACCTCAAATCTTTGTATCTTTCTTGTTCCAAGGGTAGAAAAAGCATCATTTGAAGGTTGGTTATTTTTATTTCATGGTATTTTGTTATAATTTAACATCCAATTTCAATTATAAGTGTTACTTTACGTTAACAATGACCACACATGATGTGGAGGTCAAGCTTACAAGTTAGTGTGCATTGAATTTACATGAGCAGTGGTTGGTTGTTGAAATCATAACGAAAGTTGCACACGCCACCTATATCCCCATAAATTTGACATGTCTGGAACAATACAATATAGGTGTACAGATTATATGGATCAAGTCCCACTTGAAGATTTGAAGCCTCTACTTACCCTTCATAGGATGAATGCCTGAATTTTCTTAAGACAGGACGGTGGATTTTCAAAAACTACCTCATTTGCCAAACTTAACATGCCGGAATGCAGCATCATTGAAATTTGGAAAATTTGTATTTGGTGCGCAGCGTGACACACAATAAAGTAAACGAGGTTTGTAAGAAAAATATTTTTGTAGGGTACATTAGTTAAGTTCTCTTGTGAAGACACAGATCTTCCTTTTCTTTGATCGGCTGAAGACACAGATTTTCTTGACCACAGGAGAATACAAAAAATACTTTGACCACCAATTGATAGTAACGGTGGTAATGTTTGCGTACATGCTTTTGGTCATATGTCACTGTTCTGTTCTTTCTTCTAACAGGTTTTGCTACGCAAAATTTATCTCTGTCATTCCAAGGATTGTTTCTCTTTCTTTTTTACATTCCTACATTGTGATTTTTCATTTCTAACTTATGAACGAATTTCCATAGAACCTTTGACCTACGCAGCTACTAAATCTAACGCTGTTATAGCCTTCTTCATTTTCACCGGTTCAGAGTCTTCAGACATGTCTTAGCTTTTGTAATTAAATGCGATGGGGCCCACACTACACTCACAAATATAGAGTCTTTTTTACGGTCCCGATGCCCGCCCATGTTTCACTGTCGTCTTGGGACGTCAACATAATCTTACACAACCAGAGAAAGATAAAGCTTGGCTCAGCTCCCCATTATCGACCTGACCTCACTTGTACCCAGAATATCTGAATCGTTACCAACTTCACAGTTCGAATCATTCAACGTCTGTTTCCACTGCCGGCCCTGAGGGAAGGTCAACGAAGGTTGACTTTGGGGCAGCACCTGAACAGGGGCAGCAAAAATCGTATTTTATCTAGGATGATTTTGCATTAAAGAACAAAATTAAGGATTACATCGCGATTCCAGAAAATAAGAAGGATGTGTAGCAAGAGATTTAGGGGCGTATTCTAAAGTAAGGACTTACTTTGATGGCTTATTAACAAATATATAACAAAGCTACTGTATTGCAGAGAAGGAGAGGCCATTTTTTCTTTCTCGGATTTTCTCTACAAAACAGTCGTCTTCTTCCTTCTGGTTTCTTCTCATTTCTCTCCAAACCACTGAGGCATCACTCACACACTGAGTGGCCAACTACAGATTGAATTCTTCTTAGAACTGGATGCTTTAATATATGGACAACGAATATCATAGTTTCCAAGGAGAAAAACTACCATAATAATGACTCTTGTCTTAAACAACGTCCAATAGCCAATGCATTTGGCCAAATTCTCATCTTGCTTTTTCATTATGGGTTTGGCCAGGCTTTGTTGTTGTTGTAAAGGAAGAGCGCCACCAATATACTTAATAGTTTTGCATCTAAAAATGCAAGAAGAGTCAACAACTTTCAAAACTGATTTGTATTATAATCTGAATCCAAATGAACTTTTGTTATTTTGGTGTTTTGATATGCTTGTCGGAACATTTGGAAACTAAGATATATATGTACAGACTTATATACGTGAGTAAATGATGGTAAGACAACTTACAGGCCACCTTATGCTCTTTAGTCTTTATGAAGAGGGGCAACATTTTTTATGTCTTCTTTGGGGCAGCAAAACGCCAGGGCCGGCCCTGTCTGTTTCTCTGTTTATTTATTGTTACTTTTTAGATACTTGATTTTGAAGCATACAGACAAAGAAAACAGGACAACCAGTATGGCGCAAAAATCACTAGAAATATTTTATAGAAGCGGGAAAAGCAAAATTAAACAACAAAATAATCTCTTTGGTACTTTTGAATGGCTTGATTGGGGTATAGCGAGATTAATTAGGGTATGCCTAATGAGACAAAAGTTAGGTCATTTTGAAGTAAAATAAGCCACCCCTTTATCATGTATTTTCTAAATGGCTAATATATTCTTGTTTAATTAACACTAAAAAATTTGATTAGCTTAATTAGTTGAGTTTAGATGGATTAATTGACTAGATTAAAACTTTTATCCCATGAGTTCAATCAACACCAGTTCTGAATTTTGTGAAAAATCGGCCGGCAAGGTCTACAGATGAAGAACATGCCGACTATATTTGGCCGGCAAGGTCTACGGATGAATAACATGCCGACTATACAAGGTCGGTGAATGAAGAAGATGCCGACTTTATTATTTTTGACACATAGGAGATTGTTGTAAATATTTCACTAGTCGGCATCTTATTGATTTTTTACCTTGCCGGCTACCTTATTGTCGGCAAGGTCGACAAAAAAATACCTTACAGACTATAGGATTTTTGACATACAGAGAAAGGTATTACAAATGCATGATGATTAGTCGGCAAGGTATTAATTTCATAACCTGCCGACTTAACTATACTCGGCAAGGTATAAGGATGAATACCGTGCCGATCCTATAAATGCAAATTTCTGAGATAAAAAGTCGGCACAATATTCAACCTAGGAAGATGCTGACTAATACAAGTCGGCAAGGTCGGCAAAAAGAAACCATGCCGACTGTTGATAAAAATTTGGATCATACAGGATTTGAGATTGGGTATGATTTTGTACCCAATCTCAAAACCCGTATAATACAAATTTGTTTTTTTTTTCCTGATTTGGTTTCATAGTTAGAGTTTTGGAAAAAGATATTGAAATTTTTTTGGATGGATTTTTGGTTGGCATGATTTTTTTGGGGGCAATTTGGTCTTTTACCATCTTTTAAACACCCCTTAGCATACTAGTTTGGATGGGAATAAAATGAGTATACCTCAATTAATCTGGGTATCAATCTCGCCTGGTACTTTTGCAATGGGTATTTTTACACATTTCAAATCATCCCAAGCAAAACTGGAGTTAAGATTGGAACCAATAGATCGAACCCAAACAAAAGCTTAAGCGTGCCAGCAATAATTTACCTGCTCAATCAAAGAGGGAAAAAAAAAGAAACAATAATTGTACCCAACTTACAGCGCATTATTGACGAATATGAAATATCTCGCCTACCTCAGGACCCATTGCCATCACCAAAATATTTTTACTTTAAATTTTTTTGTTTTTGTTTTTTACTATTAATAAGTAATATTTACATTTAGTTTATCTCCACCAACGCTCTCTAAGGCGTTCATATTAGGTACTTATCTATGAAGCACGGACACCTCAAAACGGGTGACGTATCCGTGTCGGACGCCTTATCAGTGTCGGACACTTGTGGACACTTGGGGATACGTATCAGACACCCCATTTAAAGTGTCCCTTTTTATTAAGTACGAAAAGGGTAGGGGATACTTTTGGGATACTTCTCGGATACTCTAGAGGGACTTCTTATAGTATAATATATATATATATATATAATATATTGCCAAATATTTATATACAGAATATGTTAAATATTTTTAGATATATAATATATTCGTATTTATCAAAAATTATTCTATTGAAGCAGTATATAAATGTCTAACCCTAACATTCTTATTCAATATTGATAAGTGATGGGTTATACAAAGAAAAACTCTAACATGACTTGTAGCATCTCACTCAGACGGATATGTACCACCAATTCAGATATAAAACGATACCTGATTCAAATAATCACTAGCGGACGGCTACATATGCCGAGCCACCTTTGGAGTCGGGTACTCGGGTGTATATGCACCACCAGTTCAGATCCAAAAATCAAACCTGCACGAGTCAAACGTACGAGCGGAGCCTGATCGCTAAAATGAAAAAACAAACCACCTAACATCTAATTTGCACATAGTCGGATACAAACTACGAGCCAGATCCAAATAAATGGACGGATAGCGAATGCGTGGGCCCCACAAGAGTCATAACTTTTTTACGTTTCCCAAATGCCCTCCCATGTTTCACTGTCGTATTGGCACGTCAACATGGTCTTACACCTAAACAGAGAAAGAAACTTAATGAAGAAGCCCCACCCACCTCGAACTTCACGTCTTCCCCAGACCCAGATTCACTGTGTCTGTGTGCCGTACCCACCAGGATGTCTACTCAGTTATTTCAGTGCAATTAATTTTGTGTGACCACAACATTTTTAATCCCGACTCGATTGGGTATACTCAAACTAATTGGATCGGGATATACCCAATTTTAAAGGGACATTTTTTATAAGTTTTACGGGGAATTTTAATGGGTAAGTTACAAAACTATTTTTTCCTTTAAAAACCTATTACCCTAAATCAGTTTTAATTTTTTCATTTCATCTTCTTCTTCTTCTCTTCTTCTTCTCCTCCACAACCCTACCGGCTCCATCACCCCACCACCACCAAAACTCGTCGACCAATTCGATAAAATCGTCGATTCGAAAATTCCGATTAATCTTCATCAATGAATCCACCACGAAAGAAGGCAACTCGTATGAAAGAAACTAATCGAAAACCCAATGAATATAACCCTGGAATTGCAAGTTTGGTTGCTAAGACAGTAAAGAAAAAACGGTTGAAGAAGAAGAAATTGAACCCGTTGAAACACGTGAAATGGTGCGCTTAAGAAAGTAAGGGCTTGTTTAAACTCACTCTAGTACTTCGATTTCATGTTTGCATGTCAAATTAGGTCATAAAATTTGAATTTATGAACTGGCAGTTGCGACGCCTGCAAGGTTTTTTGTTATTGACCTTTCCGGGTTTTCATAGTTAGGGTTTGGCCGGAGGGTATAAGGTTGAAGAACTTGCCAGTTGTATAGTTTCTCAGAATCGCTACTAGCAGGTACTATGCAGGTTATTCATCTCGTATACCATTCCTAGCGTCTTTTTTTTTTTTTTAATGAAGCCGGCATCTTATTATTGTTTACCCTTCCGGCTACTTGTTTAGAATGTTTCCCGATGCCTAGAATTTTAGCGTCCGGAAGGGTATTTATGTAAAATCATTTCGACTGTTTGTCAGCCGACGATGTGTGGGAAATGGACCTTTCCGACCAGTTTAGTGAAAAATCCTTTTTTTTTGTGAGCCGGAAGGCTATTTTGATGATACAATGCCGGCTTTGGCTTAGCCGACACTCATCTTTTGGTCGACCTTTCCGGCCATCTTTTGGTAATGGAGATTGCTGCCCAAGATAGTCGGCGTGTTCTTCATCCGAGGACCATTCCAGCGGATATCTGGTTGGTAGCTTATTCAAAGTTGACCCTGCCGGCGGAAGAGCGATCGACATCTTATTCAAAGTTGACCATTCCGACAGATATCTGGTCGGCAACTTATTCAAACCACGACCTTGCCGGCCTTATGCATTTTCAAAACTAAAATTTTTGGATCGAAATCGAACTCATAAGACGGATCAAAAGGTTAATCTACTGAATTCATAATTTGAAAATTTTAATTTAAACTTAAATAATTAACCTAATCAGAATTTTAGTGTTAATTAACCAAGTGCATATTAGCCATTTAGAAAAAACAAGGTTAAGGTTGGTTTGGTTTTACTTCAAAATGACCCGATTTTATCTTATTGAATATACCCCAATTAGTTTGGATATACCCCAATCAAGCCAGGTTTTTAATATTCAAAAAAAAAAAAAGGAAAAAAAAAAAAAAGTCTTTGAATTTATTTTTACTTTTGAGATGAGCCCGTCAAATCTAAATGATACTTCTTGATTTTGGAACAAACAAACGAAGCAGCCAGGACTTTGATTCCTTTCTCTCTCATTTTGTTTTTTATCTCTTTCTTTTTTCTTCTTGAACTAGGCAATTTTTGTATGATAATCAAAGTAGATGAATTTGTTTAGTATTTTCTTGCAATTTTACAAGGTTGCTAATGGGGTACCAATTTGTTTGGGATGTACCAACCCCAAGGCAAATGATATTTTGTCTTATTAGCATTTGGTAACCCCAAGCAAAATCAGTCCCCCTATTAGCAATCTTGCAATTTTATCGTAAGAAGGTGAAGGAGATGAATTTGATTTTGATAAAAGGTTTAATGAATTAGTAACTCCTGATTCAGTTCTTATAAATTTCATTTTTATTCTGTGGCATAGTCAATTTTCGGCTCAGACATATCTTAGCTTTTGTTATTAAATGCGAGGGGGCCCTCTCTACACTCACAAATATAGAGTACTTTTTTACGGTTCCAGATGCCCACCCATGTTTCACTGTCGTCTTGGGACGTCAACATAATCTTACGCAAACAGAGAAAGATAAAGCTCAGCTCACCATTACTTGTACCCAGAATATCTAAAGCGTTACCAACTTCACGGTTCGAATAATTCAACCTTTGTTTCTAGACTGATTCTCTAGTGTTTTAGATACTTGATTTTGAAGCATGCAGACAAAGAAAACAGAACAACCAGTAGTCCAGGTTAAGCTGCAAACAACTTATTTGGTATATATGGCGCAAAAAAAAACACAAGAAATATTTTTTAGAAGCGGGAAAAGAAAAATTAAACAACAGCAAGCACAATCGAATTCTTCCGAAATAATCTCTTGGGTACTGTTGCAATGGGAACCCAAACAAAAACTTCTGCATGCCAGCAATAATTAACCAACTTACAGCGCATTATTCATGAATATGAAATATCTCTCCCTACCTCAGGATTTTTTTTTTTTTTTTTTTTTAGTAAGTAATATTTACATTTAGCTATCTCCTCCACCCAAGTTCTAGGGCGTTCATAGGTATTTTTTTTTTCATGGTGTCGGTTTTGCTTCGTAAATTGATTCGTACGGATCTGGTTCACTTGGATGTAACTTATTATATCTGAATCCGACTCATAATGTTTTATTCAAAATTTATTGATTCATAAGGTTACGTATCTTTCTATAACCCAGACGGATATGTACCACCAATTTAGATATAAAGCGATACGTGATTCAAATATTCACTGGCGGACGGGTATATGCACCGAACCACATTTGGAGCCGGGTGTATATGCCACCAATTCAGATAAAAAACAAACATCCACAAGTCAGATATAAGAGCGGAGCCTGATCGCTAAAATGAAAAAACAAACCAACTAACATCTGATTTGCACGTGTAGTCGGATACGAATTACAAGCCGGATCCACATAAACGGATTCGACTTACGAGCCAGATCCTCCCATGTTTCACTGTCGTATTGGCACGTCATCTTGCCCAGTTGTCTTAAAAATCTGGAAGTAGAATTTATGCAAACATGAAAACTCTCCTCCTTAGCCCGGGCTTGCTTGACTTTATCCTTGAATATGTACAAATGAATTTCACAACAGCAGCATCCTTGTTTGAGATTAGTGTAATTTGTTTGTCGGAGGAAATAGAGTTAAAGATTATTAGCACAGACACTAAAGTGGTGCAGGTTAAGCAAAGCTGCAGTGAAGGATAAGTTTAAATTCTACACTCCCTCTTTAGTTCACTCGTGACTCAATCACGTGTTATCTTTCACACGTGTGTAAGCTGTCAGTTAGTTATTGTTTTCTAACATTGCTTTAAAAACAGATAGCCTGGTAATCTGTACTGTAATGAAAGTTATCTTTCTGCAATAAAATGTTTTCATATTTTTAGATCAAGAACTCTGTTACTATGGTATCAGATAGGTTAGAGTTTCAACTCGTTTCTTCGATCCTGCAATTCTTCATCTTCATCCTCTACATTAATTCTGCTCTGAAGGTGATCTACAACTAGAGTTTCCTGATACTAGTTTTCTGCAATTGAAAGGTAATTTTCTAAAATCTTGATCTTGATTTCTTCTCTCAGATCTATATTCTATAGATTTGTATTCTACTCAATCATCATCTTCATTGAATTCTATATCTCAGTAGATTTTCAATTTCTTTCGATTGAATCTTTTACTCTCTTCCCAAAGTTATCTCACCACCATTCTCAGATTAGATCTTATTCTTGATAATGGAAAATCCGACTTCCAATTCATTCTCCAAAGTTCCTATAAATCATCTCACTCACTTTGTCAATCTCAAACTTAAAGAAGACAATTTCATCACATGGAAAAATTTATTGAATCCGATTATTCAAAGGTACAAGTTACTAAAATTTTTAGATGGATCTCATCCTTGTCCTGAACGATTTACCAATAGAAGAAATCAAGAGAATGGAATTGAGAATCCTGCTTACACCGACTGGAAAGATGAAGATGCTTCAATCATTATGTGGCTAAACTCAACAATTTCTGATTCTGTAATTGCTTATTTTTCAAGATCAACAACATCTCATGAGTTATGGCAGAATATTGAAGAAAGATTTTCAAGAGCATCTTCCACTCATTCAATACAGCTGCGGACGAAACTACTATCTCTTACACAAGGTACAAAATCCATTCCTGAATTGATAAATGAGATCAAAAGCCTTTCTGATCAACTTGCTGCTGCTGGTGAGTTTATCTCTGACAAAGAACTTGTAGTAGTAACTCTTAAAGCTCTTAATTCAAATTATATTCCATTTGCAACCTCTATGCTCCATAGAAATCCTCCTATTACTTGTATTGAACTTCATAACAATCTTCTAAGTGAAGAAGCAGTTATTGGTGAAAGAATTCATCTTGTTAAGACTGAAACTGAGTTAAAAGCATTTATGGCAAGCTCTTCTAGGGGTAGTTATAGAGGTTCATATAATCACAGAGGTTCTTTTAGAGGTAGAGGTTATGGAGGTCGATTTCCAAATCCAGCTATTTTTTCTAGAACTTCATCAGGAAGAGGAACTACTTCTGCTGCTATACAACCTTGTCAACTATGTCTAAGTGATACACATTTGGCTCCCAATTGTCCTCAAAGATTGAACTTCTCTTATCAAGGAAGAAAACCACCAACAAACTTAAATGCAATGTTAGCTGCAGCAGATATATTTGACAATGAAGAATGGATAGTTGACAGTGGAGCTAACTCTCATATTACTTCTGATGCTGCTACTCTACAAGAGCTCACTCATTATGATGGTGTTGATGCTTTCAAAACTGCTACTGGTGAAGGTATGTTTATTACCCACACAGGCTCCTCTAATAAGCATATTCATGATCATTCTTTCCATTTAAAAGACATTCTTGTGGTGCCAAAATCGTCTCATAACTTTTTATCCATTCATAAATTCACCTCTGATAACAATTGTTCCCTAACACTTGATTCCAATGGTTTTTCTGTGAAGGACCTACCCTACCCTCTGGGAAGACTCTTTTCCAAGGTCCACATAGGAATGGCCTATATCCAATCCACTTCAACTCAACCTCATATGCTCTTTCAGCTACAATAAATGATTCATCAATTCTACACAGAAGATTGGGTCATCCTTCTTTTCAAACTTTTCAAAAGATATGTAGTAATCTCAACTTAAAGAATGTGTCTAATAAGCCTTTCACTTGTATTGACTGCAAAGTTTGTAAGAGTCATAAGCTTCCATTTCAGTTGTCCTGTAATAGTGCAAACAACCTCTGGAGTTGTTGCACATGGATCTTTGGGGTCCTTGTCATGAATGATAGTATTTTTCAATGATGTTGTAGTAGTGGTAAGAAAGGTTTGTCGTTCACTCGGACTTGATGAAATTGAATTTTAGATTTAAATTATAAAACTAGCAAATTTATACAAAATAATAACAATGTTTCGAGAGGTACTAGGACTAGGATTCCACCAAATATTCAAATTCATGTAATTCACTTATTTATTCTAAACCATTATAGCTCATTCAATAAGAACTTTGACTCTATTTCTTTGCCTAATGTAGATTCTTAAAATATTAATTATAAATCTTAAGCATGGCATATCAAAAGAATAAATCCTAAGCATAAACCATCAAACGAAATGACAATTAATTAAGAAAAATCTTTTTCTAATTTTATTTTAATGCAAATAGTCATATAAATAATTAAATGAATTTACCACATGACGAATTTTGGTTTCCTCCGTCGTCCCAGAGAAAGGTTTAGCTCCACATAGTGCAAAACACGCTCAAAATATATTTTTATAGCTCAAATTGTGTTTACAAAGAAGAAAATGGAGGAAAATAATATGAACCAAAAGTTTACTACAACTCTCGATTCTCTCCCCAAAACTCCCGATCCCCTTCTTTGAGTCCCGTAACCTCTTTATATAGCCAACAGGGGATGAAAATATCTCGTCATAACTCCGAATATTCTCGGTTGAATGCAAGAATATTTTCTCTTTACTCTCACAGGAATCACCGAGATTTCCTTCTCTATCTTCTTCACGCGTTTGCAGTGCTTCAACTTTATCCAAACACGCACAAAATCTTCACAAAATCATCACAGAATCTTCAACTAACTCCGACTATTTTTCCTCCACTGTTTTGGGAAATCTTCCCATATCTTCATTTATTCTCGTGCATGAATCAATTACCTCCCCTGTTTTAGTGTAACAGGATAATTACAAACCAAATCAACGAGAATATCACAGAAAATCTCTCCCAAATCATTCCCAAAATACACGCTGTAGCAGGATATTTCAAATAAAACTTTCCCGTCAAAACAATTCTCACGGTGATGAAGATAGGCGTCCCCCTATCCAGGTGTGGGGTGCAAATAGCAACTGGGGTGCCCCTTAGTAATTGAGTGCCCCTTAACCAACAGTAAGAGTCCGAATAACACGTGTCCTCCGAGTGCCAAAATCAACTTTTCGAGCCGAATTTTCCAAAAATGTTTATTTCCCAAAGATGCCTACAAACACATAAAACACCAAAATTAATACAAAATCGAGTGCCAACAATATATAGTATTGAGATCAAATTAGACACAAAAATGTGTCTATCAAATACCCCCAAGCTTATTATTTGCTAGTCCTCGAGCAAATTTATTCTAGAAAATAAAAATCATTTGAACCCCTAGGTGGCCCTAGTGGCGGAGTGTTGTCTCCGGAGGGTTTACCAGAGGTGTACCCACAAAACCTTTACTCCAGACCCTAGCTATCTACGCAGAACCTTGGAAGGCACTAAAGAATCTCCTTGGTTGGCATACAATCATTGACTATAGGAGGAAGTACCCTGATGCGAAATTCCAATTGATGTACACGAGTTTTCACTCAAGCATACTAAAATTCATATAAAGTGACAGAGCTCTACTCAGACAGTTTCTAGACATCATAAACCGGAGTCAACCAATCACATGGATAGATTAAGAAGATGGATGTAGAGAAAAACATAGATGTTGACTAAGGTGAACCTATCCTAATGGATCGAGATACTGGTCCTGGACTAATATCAATACACTTTGGCATATACAAGGGAACCAAATGGTCGATAATCCTAACTCTAGGTCAACTCACTTTGGCATATACAAGGGAACCAGTGGTCGACTTTATTGTATTTATTCCGGTTGGTCTGGTGGTATGGTCTCTCTTTTTTTTTTCTTTTTTTTTTTTTTTTTTTTTTTTTTTATCTCAGCCATTCTATCTCACCCTAGAAATGGTAAAAAAAAAAAAAAAAAAGTGATCAGGATTCTTTCGATGTTTCCATCACGAGGATATGGCAAAACTACCATGTTTTCTTTTCTAACACCTGAGCTCTGTGCTTTTATGAATAGACTCTTCTAGATGTTTCTATCTAATCAGATTGGTTCCTCAACTCCTATAACCAAGATGCTTCCATCCACTTAGATTGGTTAGTGCCATCCTTAATAAACATAAATTTCTAGGCTCGGAGTTTTATTTAAAAAGTTTCTCCCATACCCCAAACTTAAATCTAACATTGTCCTCAATGTTCTAAAGATGAAATTAAAAACATGAACAAGGAGAAACCGTTACCACTTGAAGAAAAGAGATAAGGAAAGATATTATTGTGTCGCATGAATATTGGGTTACCTCCCAAGTGCTAAGCACTACACCATATCCTGCATTTTGCAACATATCAATTTCGGGAGTGTGCACCTGATATTGACGTTGCAACTAATATCGGTTTGTTAAATAAAATTAACCGAGCAACGTTTCTCAAACGTGTAAAAACGTTATACATCAATGGTATTTACGTAATATCAGATATTTCAATGGGCCTTTAGTACTCGTGTCTTTTTAATCTCGGATATTTTTTTTCTTATTATTATTATTCTTTTTTACAAAATCATAAAATCATCCTCATCTTTTACTCTCTCTCTCTCTCTTAGTTTCATAGTGTTTTTCTCGCGAAGAAAAAACCCGGATCAAACGATTTTTCCCTTACAATCAAAACCCAGAGATCTCTTTCGCCTTACTGACCAAATCAAAACCTTTCATTCAGTAATCGAAACCCATAAATCTAAAAGTTTCTCCCATACCCCAAACTTAAATCTAACATTGTCCTCAATGTTCTAAAGATGAAATTAAAAACATGAACAAGGAGAAACTCTTTTACTTGATTACACTACCACTTGAAGAAAAGAGATAAGGAAAGATATTAGAACGAGATTCAGAAGGATTAAAATTGTGAAAGTTGTGTCGTTACCGTGTCGCATGAATATTGGGTTACCTCCCAAGTGCTAAGTTTAAAGTCTTTAAGTGGTTATAGCAAACTTGTTTCTCTTTGATGCTTATACATGTGCTCAGATGATGGTGATGCCGGCCGTGACATTATGGAAGCAATTGCAGGTCATGTTTCCATATAAGGTGCATTTGGAAGAGATTAGTCACCTCGAAGAATCATAAAGCTCAAATTAGAGTAATACGTTGCCTAAATTATTGTAACCGTTGCACAAATTAAAGAATCTGAATAATTTATATACGAAGACAACGGATTTTGGCGTTGCACCAAAATTTGCTACGCCATATTCCCAACAGGTCATCATTTGCAACGGATCAAAAGTGCTAACCACAAGAAGAGGAGACATCTGCAAAAGTGCTAACCACAAGAAGAGGAGACTGCAACAGACCAGGAAGATATCCAACACACCCTTATTTATTTTTAAGACAACTACATCTAGTTGTGGTTCGGGTTTAGGCTTTATAAAAGGGTCTATATAACATATTTTCATCGGTTGCGTTTCCTCATGAGTTAGATCCGAATGTTCAGGTTCTAGAGTCTGGAAAAACTCAAATAAAAACTTAGAAGCACATAATAATAACCTGAATAATTGAGGATCCTCTAAGTCAATCAGTTTTGACTTACACATCTGACCACAATAAGATTGGTGGTCTTCTTTAAGCAAATGTGTCGACCCTAAAATCCTAAAGTAATTAGGTTTAGTCTCAAAACTTAATAATTGACACATCTGAAACTTATACGTTCCCACAATTGGAAGGAAGGTTTTTGGTGGGAGAACAAAGTCAATCGTGGTATCATAGCCTGGGTTAACCACATCAATCGGAGGATGGGTTTCTAACAACCGAACTTCTTTATGGACACAACTAGGTTCGGGAAAAAGTGTATGAAGATAATCTTGTAAAATGGTTGAGGCACGGATGTCCAAGTCCTAAGTGAGGGGACTTTCTGAGAGTTAAAGGTAAGGCACTAGGAGAGTGATAATCACCCCCAAACTTAGAGTTTTCAGTGTCTCTAGATATACTAGTCACAATTTCCCTAATTTCTAGAACATCGGAATCCTGAAAATGGTCAATTGATTCTTCTAAGTTATTATCGTGTAATGCATCCTTACTCATCTCTACGAGTTTATCGTCTTCTAAGACTAGTGTTTCTAAATCACTAGACTCTAAAACAAAAGATTCTCGGGGTAAACTCTTTCCTCTAAACCATCATCACAATCATATAAAGGATTATCAAATAAAGTTTCTAGTAAAGGCCCGTTAACTAAGGTGTTAATCATAGTTACTTCCTCTGATTCACTTATAGGCACATCAAATAATGGATTATCCAACATATTGTAGGCTAAAGGATCATGAACTAAATCATCTAAAACGGTGGCATCTCTAGTAAAATCCTCGTCCTTTCGAATAGGTGAATAATCATTAAAATTATTGGGATTTGAACCAGAAATAGTACTATCATTATAAAGTTCAATCGGAGTAACAAATTCCTGATCACTATGCCTACATATTTTAAATTCTTCATCAACACTATCCTCCTCATAATCATAACATGAAAATGGTTGAACCTCATCTAAACAAGTAGTGTTACCATTTCTAACCTCGTCATCTTGATTATGCAAATAAATATCCTCATTTTCATGGGTATTATTGGAAACACTGTATTGGAAATTAAGATTATTTCGAGCAAGTTTTTCGACAATCCTATTTGTACTTTCAGTAAATTTCTTAAGAGTCTCTTCTAAAGACATCCTAGTTGACTGCTCTGGGGACTCATCTGGAACATTTAAGGTTTCCTTCACAAATAAGGAATGACTCTTGAAAGCATCTTTTAGAAAAATAGAGGGATTGTTTTGCTCATATGACTGGTGAGTATGCGAATAGTAATTGGGCTCACCATGGTATGAACCATAACCTTGAAAAGGTGGATGCTCCCAACCACTATTCACACTATGGTCATAAAAAGAGTGATGTCCATATTGTTCAGTTGGATATTCATATTCATTGTGATGGCTATTATAATACCAGTTTGACATCCTAACCGCAAGGGAATTCTACACAAGCACAAACAAGGCTGACTCGACCACAACAAACCTACTTATTTCTAGCAAACAAAAAGCATGATGGCTCCACTTAGATTGTTTCTAGACCAACTTCTAATCCTTCGAAAGGGAATTCGTTACAATTTAAGCAAACCCCTCTGGAATCAATCCGAGTCAAAGTAAGTTGAATAGAGGCGAGGGAAGCTATGTGGAGCTTTGATATCCAAGGCCTCACCGCATTACAAGGTGGCGCAGTCACGCATTCAACTCACAGAAACCATCATGAACTTCGAAGTATGCTTAAAAGAGTAACCAATATTTTTTCAAATGACTTTCCTATTAAGCTCGTTACCCTATCGGTCTCGTTCTAGTCCAAATTTTAAGGCTTAGGTTCGCGTAGGTTACGTGTTCCTAAGGCGGGCAAGAAGGAAACGGTGATGAAATCCGGGTCCTTATCTTGATATGGCCAGGCCTTTCCCTTTACTAGAAAATTAAATCCGATTTCAGGTCCTCAACATATATGCATACAAAATCATCCAGTAAACCCGCTGACAGGGGATGCGGGTGTTTAGAATTCGTACCTCCCGTTCGAGACGGGGGATGAACAGTTGAGGTTGACTCGGGCCACAACTCCTATGTCATGTACGAACCCGAGGGGCCGAGACAGTATCGTAACTGTCATGCTTCCCTGTGCAGTTTATATTTAAACCAACCCTTCTTTAGGGTTTTTAAAAATAAAGTCCAATGTTCAACGTCTCAAAGAAAAAAATGTCCAAAAATAAAAACCTTAATTACAGTTTCTAAAAAAAATAAAATAAAATAATATACAAAATCTTCTTCTTCACTCCTTTTGGATTCCTCTTTTCTATCCTTCTTTGGCTTCGCTTTTGTTTTCAGCGCTTTCTCCCTTTTTCTTTAGCTCAGTTCCAAATCCGAAAACAAACAAGAAATACCAAAAGGCGTAAAAAAGAACAAAAATAATAAAAATAAAAATAAAACCTAAAAACAAATCTATACACAAGTCCGCGTCGGCGGCGCCAAAAATTGGTGGTTATTTTTTAATGATGTTATAGTAAGAAAGGTTGTCGTTCACTCGGACTTGATGAGATTCATTTTAATAATTAAAATTAGAAAACACTAAAAATAACAAAATATATACAAATAATGGTAACAAGATGAAGAGTTACTGGGACTAGGATTCCACCGAATTCATATCATAAGGCTCAATTATTTATTTTTCGACAATTATCGCTCAATAAATAAAATAACATCGACTCTTATTTTTGCCAAGGTAGATTCTCAAAATATTAGTTATAAATCCTAAGCATGAGACATCAAAACATCTAAGCAAGCATGACCCATCAAATGAAATGATAACTAATTAATCAAAATCATAATTCTATTTTAATTAGTGCAAAAGTCATATAGAGAATAAAATAAATTTACCCATGTATGAAATTCGGATTCCTTCGTCGACCCAGTGTAGGGGTCTAGCTCCACATAGTGCAAAACACGCTCAAAATATATTTTTATAGCTCAAATTGTGTTTACAAAGAAGAAAATGGAGGAAAATAATATGAACCAAAAGTTTACTACAACTCTTGATTCTCTCCCCAAAACTCCCGATCCCCTTCTCTGAGTCCTGTAACCTCTTTATATAGCCAACAGGGGATGAAAATATCTCGTCATAACTCCGAATATTCTCGGTTGAATGCAAGAATATTTTCTCTTTACTCTCACAGGAATCACTGAGATTTCCTTCTATATCTTCTTCACGCGTTTGCAGTGCTTCAACTTTATCCAAATACGCACAAAATCTTCACAAAATCATCACTGAATCTTCAACTAACTCCGACTATTTTTCCTCCCCTGTTTTGGGAAATCTTCCCATATCTTCATTTATTCTCGTGCATGAATCAATTACCTCCCCTGTTTTAGTGTAACAGATAATTACAAACCAAATCAACGAGAATATCACGAAAATCTCTCCCAAATCATTCCCAAAATACACGCCAGAAGTAGGATATTTCAAATAAAACTTTCCCGCCAAAACAATTCTCACGGTGATGAATATAGGCGTCCCCCTATCCAGGTGTGGGGTGCGAATAGCAACTGGGGTGCCCCTTAGTAATTGAGGTGCCCCTTAACCAACAGTAAGAGTCCGAATAACACGTGTCCTCCGGGTGCCAAAATCAACTTTTCGAGCCGAATTTTCCAAAATGTTTATTTCCCAAAGATGCCTACAAACACATAAAACACCAAAATTAATACAAAATCGAGTGCCAACAATATATAGTATTGAGATCAAATTAGACACAAAAATGTGTCTATCAATGAACCTTCTGTTTCAGGCTCTTTATACTATGCTAATATAGTGGATGATTTTACAAAATACTGTTGGGTTTTTCCTTTAACCTCCAAGTCTGATTTTAAACATGCTTTCTGTTCTTTTGTTAATAGAATAGAAAATCTTTTATCTCATTCTATCATCACCATTAGGACTGACAATGGAGGAGAATTTTTAAATACTTTTCTAGCTAACTTTACTGCTCAAAAAGGCATTACACATGAGTTATGTTGTCCTCATACACCTGAGAAAAATGGTGTTGCTGAGACAAAGCATAAACATCTCTTAGCTGTAACAAGAACGCTTCTTTTTCAGTCTGGTTTACCATTCTCTTATTGGGTAGAAGCTCTTATCACTGCTAATCATCTCATTAACAGACTTCCTACTAGAACTATTCAGTTTTCTACTCCTTATGAGAAATTATTTTACAAATCACCATATTACAATTTTCTCAAAGTCTTTGGTTGCTCATGTTTTCCTTGGTTAAATCCCTACACCTCTAATAAGCTAGAACCTAGAAGCAAACAATGTGTGTTTATAGGATATAGTCAATCACATAAAGGCTACAGATGTCTTGATCCTCTTACTGGCACCATTTATGTTTCAAGACATGTTTCATTTGATGAAACACATTTTCCTTTTAAGACATCAGTCTCATCTGTTTCATGTATAGATTCTGCACTCTCTAATGTATCTCCACCATCTGTTCTAATTCCTCATACTTCATCCACTTCCACAATTTCAGTGCCCTTCACTACATCCTCTTCTTCTGCTATTGTTCCATCTACTGTTACCTCTTCTACAATTTCAGTAAATATTCCTGAGAATGATCATAATATGATAACTAGGGGTAAGAATGGAATAAGGGTACCAAAATCTTATTATGCTACAAAGCATAAAATGTCTCTTGCACTTCTCAGTCACAAGACTAGAATCCCAACATGTATTCCAGCTGCTCATAAAGAAGAGGTTTGGAGGTTTGCTTCTGCAAGAGAATTTACAGCTTTAGCAAATGCTGGTACATGGTCTCTGGTGAAGCCTCATTCTTCTCAAAATCTTGTGGGATGTAAGTGGGTGTTTAGGATTAAATATAAAGCTGATGGGACAATTGATACTCACAAAGCTAGACTGGTGGCAAAGGGTTTTCATCAACAGCCTGGTATTGACTTTGAAGAAACTTTTAGCCCAGTAGCAAAGCCAACTACTATTAGAATTATTTTGCCAATGGTGGTGCAGTTTGGCTGGTCAATTCATCAATTAGATGTTAGTAATGCATTTCTGCATGGTGACTTGAAGGAAGAAGTTTACATGACACAGCCACCAGGTTTTGTTGATCCTTCTAGACATGATCATGTATGCTTGCTACATAAAGCTATCTATGGGCTAAAACAGGCGCCAAGGGCCTGGTATGACAAGCTAAGTATAGTTCTTTTGTCATTAAAGTTTGAGAATTCTGTTGCAGATCCATCATTATTTGTGCATAAATCTGGTCAGCAAATAACAATTGTACTCATCTATGTTGATGATATTTTACTCACTGGATCTTCTAAGCCTTTTTTGGCTCAAGTTATTGCTCACCTACAAAGTCTGTTTCCAATAAAGGATTTGGGACAGCTCCATTATTTTCTGGGATTACAAGTTCAGAGGACTGATGATTGTATTTTTCTTTCTCAAACTAAGTATGTTGTGGATCTGTTGCATAAAACATCACATGGAAGGTGCTAAGCCTTGTCAAACTCCCATTTCAGCTTCAGAAAAGTTGAGTAAAGATGAAGGTGAACTTCTAGAGAATCCAACTGAATACAGGTCATTAGTTGGTGGACTTCACTATCTCACTTGGTCCAGGCCTGAGCTAGCTTTTGCAGTGAATTTGGTGTGTCAGTTTATGCAGAATCCTAGAGTTCCTTATCTCATAGCTGCCAAAAGGATTTTGCGTTATGTCAAAGGCACATTGGACTATGGAATGCTATTTACAAAAGGTTCTTCTTTTCTTTTGGGATTCTCTGATGCTGACTGGGCAGGAAACGTAGATGACAGAAAATCCACTGGTGGATATTGTGTTTTTCTGGGTTCAAATGCTATTTCATGGTCTTCAAAGAAGCAAACCACAGTTGCTAGATCCAGTACTGAAGCTGAGTATAGAACATTAGCACACAGTGCTGCTGAAATCATATGGATCTGCTATGTGTTACAAGCTCTTCATTTTCCAAGACAAGGCATTCCCGGCACTTACTGTGATAATATCACTCCATATCTCTACTTCAAATCCTGTCTTGCATTCCGAATGAAGCATGTACACTTGGATTATCATTTTGTCAGGGAGTTAGTTCAATCCAAGGCTTTGGATGTTTTTTATGTTAATACTCTTGACCAGATTGCAGATATTTTTACCAATCCACTTCATGGTCCACGATTTGCAACTCTTAGATCCAAGCTCACAGTGATGTAGCCACCCATGAGCTTGCGGGGGATATTAGCAAAGACACTAAAGTGGTGCAGGTTAAGCAAAGCTGCAGTGAAGGATAAGTTTAAATTCTACACTCCCTCTTTAGTTCACTCGTGACTCAATCACGTGTTATCTTTCACACGTGTGTAAGCTGTCAGTTAGTTATTGTTTTCTGACATTGCTTTAAATACAGATAGCCTGGTAATCTGTACTGTAATGAAAGTTATCTTTCTGCAATAAAATGTTTTCATATTTTTAGATCAAGAACTCTGTTACTAAAGATTTTCTTCTGACTTGCTAATTACGAGTGAATACAGTAATGAGATGGAATCTCACTAAATTCTTCACCTAAACACTTGTCATGGCTCATGGGGATATATATATACTGATATGAGGAAAATTTGATTATGCAAGTCATGGTACTTAAGTAGAAGGTTAGGTCATTAATCATGCCCTATGTGTCTAGCAGTTTAATTGCACATGACATGAAGGGACTAATGTTTGATTTACTTTCCTGCTTATAACTTTACAAGTTTTACGCTGGGCCTGAATACCATGAGAAAGAACAATATTGGGCTATGTAAGTGTTAAAAAAAGTTCTAAAAAAGTATGAAATATTTTCGGGAAAACCAGTTTTAGAATGATGAGAAATATTACATTTTAGGGAAGCAAATAGTGTTTGCCTCTGATTTCCTGTTTCTGGAGGGTATCCAAACACCTTCTAAATCTTTACTTATATTGCCTCTTTTTCGTGGTTGTTACATGGGTACCGGTTTCATGAGGGGTACCAACCTATTACAGCCTAAATGCATAGTTGTTTCTGGTGGCGGAGACATCCCATGGCAAGGGTCGCCAATCGACCACCCTGTTAGGCCAACTCCCATGCTTGATAAATTTAAAAAAATTAGGATCCGAATGCCTAATTGTCCACCCTAAAATATTTTGTCTCCTCATAACAAGATTTCTGGCTCCGCCACTGGTTCCTTTCCCTTTCCATGTACCACAATGTTTGGGTATTACATGGTCACGCTTAAATGAGAATCGGTGGCCCAAAAAATGAAAAATAGAAGAGAAAAGTTTATATTAAAAAAAAAGGGCGACCCTATATACAATGATCATGAAGATTATGTTAACATTACCATAAAGACTGGGACAACATTACATATGCAAAACCAAAATGAACTATGATATTAGGCATACATAAAACTTTCCGGGCATACAAAATGATAGTCCCATCTTGGGTGACCTTATAAGGGGTAACCTATGGGTAGCTCAATTACCCATATACCCTTAATACAAAAATCTAAAATCAGTTTTCTAAAAAATCAAAATCAGCTTCCCTTAACATCTCTTCTTCTTCCTCCTCTAGCCGAACTCTTCCCATCCCGCGAAAAAAAAAATTCATCACCGTGATTAATTGTGTATTCGTAAAAATTTGATTGTCGATTAAACTTAACTACATAATGACTCGTACAAAGAAAAGCATGGACTAGGCAAACCAAATCGTCTTCTAATCCATCAATTGAAGAAGAAGAACCAATTGAAGATGAAGGTGTAGAAACTGAAAATCAACCACCAATTGAACCATAATTGAACCAACTGCATCTCCAACTCCTAAACGAGGATAAGAAAGTAAGTTTTACAAACCCAATCTCCTATTTGTTGTTTTCATCGATTAAATGACGATTACAATGTTGGGTTCGGCTTCAAAATTATATTGCATTTTTAGCCGAACTGCTTCTTCACAAAAGCTTCTCTAAGTGTATATGAATAGTTCGGCTTGAAATTTCATGAAATTTCAAGCCGAACCTAGTCACGTAAAGAGATGCACAGAGGGTTCGGCGTATTCGATAATCATAATATGTGCCAACCTAGCACATTTACGAGGTTCTACTATTACGATATTCACAATATGTGCTTAACCAATACAAAATTATTAACTCGAAATGTACATGATCGGGTTAGCTTATATTCTACTTATTCAAATAGCCGAACAATGTGTTTCAACAGTTCTACGCTACGAATTTCTAAATATGTCAACCCGAAACATTTTTTCTTCCAGGGCGATTCGGTGTAGGGTTAGGCTTGTTAGACAATTCTAACCAAGCCGAACTCTACAAGGTAGGTTCTTCTTAATCAACATTTTCGGTTAGCTTAACCTGCTCATCCAGATTCATGGCTAACCTTAGTGAAAAACACAGACTTTTGATGATTTTAACCTACAAAAGTGAGATTAAACATAAGGTCGAACCCCGCGAACAGCCTAAATGACTACAATTCAAGGGTAACTAAATAATATACACAAATTTTTTTCTCACTTTCCCCTTCTCCTTCTAAAAAAAACCTAATTTTTTTTTTCTTACTCAAATTTTTTAATTAATCCTAAAACTAATCACTAATCATTAATCACTAATCAGAATTATTTTAACTAATCATTAGTATTAATACTAATCGTAAAAGGGCAGATTTGCCATTACCAAAAATATTTGGTTAAGGGGCATCTGATTTTGCTATTTACACTCCTTTTTTGTCTTTACTTGGTATGCCCAAAAAGATTTCAGTACGCCTAAAATCATAGTTCAACCAAAATTGGCTGCTATCAATGGACCTGAAACTATCTGTTTTATAAGCACATGCACACATTAACCTGGGCTAAGAAAGGACGGTGGTTGGTGGATATTCAACAACTAAGTCATTTGTAATTGGTGCGTGACACACAAATGAGGCATCAGTCATTGTAACCTGGGCTTGTATAAAAAATAAAAATTCTAAACCGAGCCTAACATAATGCAGAAACCGTCCCACTCCAATGATTTTTTATTTTATTTTTATTTATTTTTTTTGCAAAGGAAGAAATTTAATTAAGTTGGTGAAATTCCCATGTCTAATAACAACTGACGCTCAACGCACTTAGGCGGTTGATCAAACCATGTCTGAGTTACAGCATTTTTACTGCTGTATTTAACTAACTTATCAGCAATTTTATTACATATTTTAGGAATGAAATTACACATCCAATGACTCGTTAGATTACATATTTTAGGGTTGTCAATGGGTACCCATTACCCGGACCCGTTAGATTCGGGTCCGGTTCTGGGTCCTAAAGTTGGACCCATTAGCAACTTAGGACCCGACGGGTAATTACCCGATTGGACCCGAATGTTAATGGGTCCTAACGGTAATACTTGTCGAATTACCCCATGTAATGGGTACCCGGTTATTTACCTTATTTATCCTTTTATTCATTTTTTTTGGCAAAATTATAGGTATTTTGCTAGTTTCGACTTTGATTTTTTTTCTATTTTTCAATATTTTCTTACATTTAATATTTATTTAGTACATTAATAAACAAATAATAATAAATTTTTATAAAAATAATTTAGATTCAAGTTAAAAAGAGAAAGAAATCAAGTTTTTAACATTTTTTTTATAGTTTTTAAATTTCCCAACGGGTATCGGGACTTTAAACGGGTCTGGTTCTGGGTCCACAAATTTAGGAACCGGACCCGAAACCGTTAGGAACCGGACCCGACCTTTATAAGTAGGGTCCGAGTTCGGTTCTAGTGATACCCGGGAGGACCCGGACCCATTGACAGCCCTACCAATGTGGGATTGTGTTTAACTTATCAAAAGTATCTAGCAGGATGTCTTCATTTTCCTAAGAAATCCCTGAAGATGTTTTGTTGATGTAGCTTTCTATATTTTTGAGGTCAGTCTAAAAAATAACACGCGTATTCTCCAAAGCCAAGCTCCAGCTGACAACATCTGAGAAAGCTAGACACTCTGCCCTCTCTGAATCAGTTACTCTTGCATAACATTTTGATTTTCCTCCGCACCATTTACCTGTAGAGTCTCGTAGAATAAGAACAATTCCAGTTAGACATGTATTAGGATCAAATGAAGCATCACAGTTAATAGTTAGGATCAAATGAAAAGGACTATGAGGTGGTTTCCATGCAGGGGTTATATTAGTGGATTGGGGTACTCTATATTGGTTTCTTCGATTGCTCAATATTGATTTTATCAATACAACTGCAAAAGCTTAGAGCTCTTTTTTGCCGCTATGTGTTTGCCTTCTTATGCCGAAAGTTTATTTCACATCCATGATTCTAGATCGTCCAAGCAACAATCATGATACGATTCAAGTTGAACCCATGAGTAGCAGCTTGTGAAGCTTGATTCATCCAATCTTCAAAAGCCAGCGTTATATCAACATGGATTATAGCTAGGGCTGCTGCACCTCCAGGTATTTGCATCTATACAGATCTTGAGAATGGGCAGAAGAAAAGCACGTGCAGGAGAGATTCATTAAATTGCTTGCATAATGGGCACAAGAAATTAGTATAGTCAAATTAATTACGTGAGAGTCGTATTTTTGTTGGCAGAATGTCAGAAAGTACTTTACACCAAAAATGTTTGACTCAAGGCCATGTATCTATGCTCCGAAATTGCTTCCAGCATGTGTTTGAATTACCAATTTTCTGAGATATATGTATGTTGCCAAGACTTAAATCATGAAGTTTATTGAGACCGTGGCAGGTTTGGAGCAACCTGATTGATCAATGAAAGTAAAGGACAAGCAAGCTTTGGCATAGTTTAGGCGCGGCCAAAATTAGGGTTTGGTACAAACCGTGATGTTTGGCCTTGTGCTAGAAGTTGCCATGCGTTAGGTGGTGAACTTGGACGGCTGAGATTTGCATCTCAGATGGAAGGGTAGACGTTGATCGTTGCAACCCTCCGTTTGGCAGCCAACGACATATGGTAGGGCCGGCATAGCTTTGGCATGGAGAAGTGGATGTCATGGTTTTCCATTGGTACGGTGGTGCGGCTGGCATGGTCGGCATGCCTTGGCGCGGAGACGTGGCTGGCATGGTTTGCCATTGGCACAGTGGTGCGGCTGGCATGGTTGGCATTCCTTGGCACGGAGACGTGGCTGGCATGGTTTGCCATTGGCACGGTGGTACGGCTAGCATGTTCGGCATGCCTTGGCGCGGAGATGTGGCTAGCATGGTGGTGCGGCTGGCATGGTTTGCGTGCCTTGGCGCGGAGACGTGACTGGCATGGTTTGCCATTGGCACGGTGGTGCGGCTGGCATGGTCAGAATGCCTTGGCGCGGAGACGTGGCTGGCATGGTTTATCATTGACACGGTGGTGTGGCTGGCATGGTTGGCATGCCTTAGCGCGGAGATGTGGCTGGCATGGTTTGCCATTGGCATGATGGTGCGGCTGGCATGGTCGGCATGCCTTGGCGTGAAGACGTGGCTGGCATGGTTTGCCATTGGCACGGTGGTGCGGCTGGCATGGTCGGCATGCCTTGGCGCGGAGACGTGGCTGGCATGGTTTGCCATTGGCACGGTGGTGTGGCTGGCATGGTTGGCATGCCTTGGCGCGGAGACGTGTCTGGCATGGTTTGTCATTGGCACGGTGGTGCGGCTGGCATGGTTGGCATGCCTTGTCGCGGAGACGTGGTTGGCATGCCTTGTCGCGGAGACGTGGCTGGCATGGTTTGCCATTGGCACGGTGGTGAGAGAATTAGGGTTTGGTGTATACAAAGATGTTGTCGGTCAATACTAAGGGTTCTGCCGTGGAACATGACACATGTATATAAAAAAAATGTACCCTGGTAATTCTTAAGTAGGCATGCTTATTGATTCAATAAATGCGCTAGTGGTCATAGTGACGTCATGTCAGATGTACTTTTTACGATTTTAACCCTAAGCTAAAAACCACCATCAAAATTAAGTCCCCTGCTTAGCTCGGAACAGGAGCATTGTTGCGGGGTAAGCATAAGATGGTGACATGCAAGGACAAAATCGAAACGGCAAGTCATGAAAGATGGCTAGGAAGATTCATCTAACCTTTTTCGAGAGTGTTTTGAGAATCCGTGATCCTTGTGTTGGCGGCCTTGCATGAATTCTACTTGCGTCGTTACTGGCTAAACCGTGAAATAGTAGATGTGGTTGTTGGTTGAGATACAGGATGTCAGCTTGGTTTGGTCATGTGTTACCTTGGAATGGGAGCCGCAGACATTGCGCGTCTTGGAATGGAGCCGCTAGCGATCGGCTTGGAAGGGAGTCGTCAGCATTGGTCGGCTTGGAAGGGAGCCGTCAGCGTTGGTCGGCTTGGAAGGGAGCCATCAGCATTCGTCGGCTTGGAAAGGAGACGCTATCATAAACTTGGCGCGGGCGCTGGCTTGAGTGCTGGCTTCAGTTCCGTTGAATGATGGCAACTTGCTTCAGTTCCGTGGAAGGATGACAATTGGCTTCAGTTCCGTGGGATGATGGAAACTTGCTTCAGTTCCGTGGAAGGATGACGAATGGCTTCAGTTCCGTGGAATGATGGAAACTTTGTCTAAATTATGGTTTGGCATGCCAAAACCCTAATTAACGCCCCTTACTTAAATATTATTAGAATTCTCATATAAACTCCGATTTTGACGGTCCGCCCCTCCATTCTGATCGGAAACGAATTTCCTATCTCCTCACTCGGGAATATTTAGGTTTTGAGTTCATTTAGAAGGAAAAAATAACCCGACAGTAAAACTCAGGAAGAAATCATGAGGGATGTTGCGGGCCCGAGGTGGTATAGTCGCGCCCAGTCATTTATTCCCGTTCATGGAGCGAGAAGGAACCTTTATTCTGTTCAAACTCTAGAAACTCCGCCCGCATGAAAAGAGGTATCGACCCTCTTCTGCTTTCTGTTGCTCGTCTGGATTCGTGCTTTCGTTTGCAGTGTTTATCCAGTGGATTCCAAAATTTATCAAACTTCATTGCATTCTTGGGATGGATGGATCAAATATATGCTCGGTGACGATTATGTCAGGGCTCATCTTGAGATTGTAGTTGCGTTGTCGGTCCATCCTTGACTTTAGGTTGTTCAATGTCCGGACCTTCTGATCGCAATGATGATATGCTGTGGATGATTTTATGGTAGAAATCTTCCAAATCCACAGGATGAAATAAATGAGTTGGGAGACATTCTGTTGTCGATGTGCTGCTATCAAGTCTTCAAGGACTTTGTTCAAAGAGATATCCTTCGAACCAGCTTCTGAATGTTGGACTATCGTGTGGAATGGGATGCGGTGAGCAGTCCCCGGTTATATTTTTCTGTTAGATCCGATGGCATGGCCGAATATGTGAATGCATCTTTGTGGCGTGCCTTTGGAGTCTTCGATGCACATGTACGACTTCATGTTGAGAAATTCCTGCGTCTCGTAAAACTTCGGCAATGATGATGTTGAAATCAGAAATAACCAGGATGAGGGGAGTGAAAGCGTCCCATGCTGATAGCCCCCATGTGTAATTTACATGTTTATATCCGGTATGGTCGGCGGGTTGACCATGATAAAGATATCACCATCTCGCATCCGTACTGGTGACTCTATTACTTCTTCCCTGTGAAACTGAAATATGGAGAAGTCCAGATTACCCTTGTAGCGGTTGTTGCTATGGTCAAGCTCTGGCTGGTATCAACAAATGAGCAGCGGTTCTTGGAAGCAGCCGTGATCGTAGAGACCACATTGTCGTAGCAACAAAATAAGTCGACTGGAATTGCACGGGCGTCCATGGAAGCAAAGGGATTGGCTGGATGTGTAAGCGAGTAAACTGCCCACGGCTACGAGGTTTAGTGAGATGCATCAAAAAGTGTCCACAACTACGATCCGTGGCTGGCTGTGATCACGATCCTTGACAGGGAGGAGTGTGGTGGCTACGACATGATCTTTGGAAGGAAGAAGTGGCGTTGAAGCGGATTCGGCTCTTGGAGAGGATGTTGAAGCTTATGGAGCAAAACGTTGAAGCTTCGGCTTCGGATCCTGGAGAAGATTATTGAGAGAATACTGAAGCGGAGCGTCTTCTGGCTCTGGAAGCGGAGCAACTTCCCGAGAGAATGTTGAAGCGAAGCGGCTTCTGGTGACGGTTGGAGATGTCACGTTTGAAGAAACGTTAGGGAATCAGCGGCCCTGGCTCTGGTGACTGGAGGTGTAACACCTGAAGGAACATTTTCTGCGTCGCTGGTGTTGACAGGTGGCGTATTAACGTCACTTTGTTAGGAGGCATGAAGAATCTGCGATCCTTGCATTCGCGGCTTGGCATAAATTGTTTGGCCATTAAGTGTTGGTGGTAGCGCTGCAACTTTGGCTATTGATCGGTAGCGGTGGCACTGCAACTTGGTCCGTGAGATGGTGCTCTGGCTGGATATGAAAAAGGGGAATGGTGCTGCCCGACCGGCTAAGGAATGGCTCATGGCGTTGTTGGCTAGGACGCGAGTTGTTGGCGTCGGTTTGACATGGAGCCGCCGGGTGTTGGTTTTGAAGTGGAGCCGCTAGCATTGGCTCGGCGTGCGCCATCTTGGCTTGGTGAGCCATCAACGTCGGTCGCTCACCTTGGGACGCGGAGTCACGGTCTGCAATCGGCTATGGGCGGAGAAGTTGTCTTTGAAAGTTGCAAGTCGGGCATTGGAAATAGCGCTGGAAGAGATGCAAGATGCCGACGCTAGAAGGACGCAAGCTGTTAGCGCTCGTATTATTGGCTTTATTTTCATGTCTTGGTGCTAGTGGCAGAGTGGTAGCAATAAAGCAGGTATACATATTCCAGGTACGTATCTTCATGTTTCTTCTTTCTGTTTGCTCTTTTGTTGTTGGTGCAAACCCTAGCCATAGGCATGTCCGCCATAGTTTTACGGGCGACGCCGTCCTGACTGCGAGAAGTCCCCATTCACTCCTTGTCGTGTGATAACTAGTAACTGAGCCGTTTGGTGACTGAGCCATTGATGAAGATGATGAAAACGCTTCTGAAAGTAACGCTGAGTCTTCCTCCGGCGAGCGCGCAAATGAGTCGATAAGTTTACGCGTTCTTCTCCCCCTTCTTCTTTTTGTTTTTTTAAACAAAACTAAAACGTAATGTCTCAGGGAGGAATCGTTTCTGAAGATGGCCTTGAGGTGGGGACCCGTCATGATAAAGATCCAACCGTGGAAACCGCGCCTGCTGGTGGTTTGGAAATGAAGGTTGATAACACTACGACCCAGATGGTGGAAAGTATTCCGGTGACTGTTGGCGCAATTGTAGCTGAATCACCAATCATAAATTCAGATTCATGGGCGCCATTTTTACTCCTCCATATTTGACTCCCCATGAAGACCACGTGTTGATTGGAGGCTTCAGTACCCAGCTAAGCGTGCGAGTTGTATACTAGGATATGGGAAAATACGTACATATTGCCACAACGAAAAGCTCACTAGCCGATTTGCGTTGGTCAAGCGTGTGGAAGAAGCTTTATCTTCAATTCATCGTATGTGCAACGTAACTGGTCACACTATTTCCGGATATGTTTTCTCAAGCTGGAAGTTTCACCGGGATATGTGCGTAGACTTTGAGTTTAATGCCTCCTAGTTCTGCAAGGGATTTTTCGAGATCCAAAGACTGCAGGCTGAAACGGTTGATGGTCCTTCCGCGGATTTGATCAGTCAAGAAGAGATAGAAATCGAGAAGCTTTCCCAGGAGTTGAAGCTGAAGCAGGCGGCTCTTCAAAGCGTGAGAGACATTTTCTCCAAGAAGAACGAGCCGTTGTTGAGTGATTTTCCTTGAGCGTTTTATTTTTCTGAACCTCCTTTCCTTAGGTTTTTTTTTTTTTTTGAAAGGCGAAGAAACGCCTAGTTTATGGTTCGATTTTTTCTGGTTTTTTGGACTGATAGATGATTGCTTTTTATAAGAGTTTTGGATTATTTTGGAATAATAGCCTTTTTATCAATTGGTATGTTAAATTCTGAATTTGCGAGTGTAAGTAGAAAATCATCCGGGAAAATTGTGAAACCGTGAATGTTGCACGTGAAGGAAAAGATAAGAAATCTTGGGATGATTGGGTCATCGTCTTCCATGGAAAATGTGAAAATCCAAACGACAGCTTATGTAAATATCATCTGGCAAACTTACTCGTTTTAGGGTCTTTCACCAAAACTGAATTTTCAAGGAGTGAATCTGAGTTTTCACGCGACGCCCTCATTGTTGTGCGAAGTCCCCAGTCGCTCTTTTGTTGTCTGTGGAACACTTTCACGATGATCCATGGTAAGGCGGAGAATCCCTAGTCCCCGGACACAATTCTCCTGAAACTCATTCGCTGGTAGGATGATGGAAACCAGAGTTGAATTTGTAACCGAGAGATTAATCTCCCATTGTGGTCGCCAATTATTTGAGGGTGAAAACGGTTTCTGCTGATTTCGGTAATTTTGTGTGAGTGCGTGAGAAACGAGTCTAAACCCTAAACAATATACTGCAAGGGAGTACTTTATATTTGAGAGATCAATCTGTACAAATCCGGCCTAAACCAAGAAATGGCCGTTCCAGACTTGCTTCGGTCACAAAGTGGAGGAGAAGGGTTGGTTTTAGGGAGGGAAGCGAAGAGAGTGTTGAGACCAGAATAGTTGATTCTGGAAGAGTAGTTGTTTGACTTGTATCAGAAAGTGAAATCTAACAGATGGGAAAGCTAGCAAGTGATTTCTAAGTGTTGTATGCTCCTGACCCCAAAACTTGTTGTTTGGTGGAAATAGGTAAGACCTATTTATACAAGTCGTAACAAAACATACTCTGGTATCGTAAGAAATGGGAACGGCTGAGTAAAGTGGAAGGAGGTGGTAACGGGTAACGCCTGGAATTGATGTTCCATAATGAAAAAAATGTTTCACCATTACTCCTTGTATTTACTAACCGACTCATTCTTATGACACTTTCTTGTAACGGGCATAATGTACGCCGCACGTTGTAAACCGCCAAACCAATACCCTAATGAGCATCCCCCAGTTTGTGACATGTGTCGATGTCTCGAGTGTTTTCATGGAAAACGTGTAGCATGTTGTTGTTTCTTGGCAAGTTGAGCTTGAGAGACTTGTCGGCTCGGTGGTGACCCTCGACGGTCGAGATTTTGTATCTTGAGAGGAAGGGTAGCCGTTGATTGTTGCAACCCTTTTTGGCAGCCAGCGTCGTGCATGGCTTTGGCATGTGTTAGGCGCGACCAAAATTAGGGTTTAGTACAAACCGTGATGTTTGGCTTTGGGCCGCAAGTTGCCATGCGTTAGGTGGCGAACTTGTATGGCTGAGATTTGCATCTCAGATGGAAGGGCAACCGTTGATTATAGCAACCCTTCGTTTGGCAGCCAGCGGCATGACCGGTCTGGTTTTGGCATGCTCGTGCATGTTTTAGGCGCGGCCAAAATTTAGGGTTTGGTACAAACCGTGTAGTTTTGGCATTGGGCCAGAAGTTTCCACGCGTTGGGTGGCGAACTTGGACGGCTGAGATTTGCATCTCAAGAGAAAGGGAAGCCGTTGATCGTGGGTACCTTCCGTTTTTAGCCTGACAACTTTGTCTAAATTAGGGTTTGGCATGCTGAAACCCTAATTAGCGGCCTTTACTAGAATCGCTGTAGAACTCTCGTACATACTCAGATTTTGACGGTCCGCCCCTCCATTCGACCGGAAAAGAATTTCCTATCTCCTAACGGGGGATATTTAGGTTTGAGCTCGTTAGGGAGGTGAAAACAGCCCTACAGTAAAACTTAGGAAGAATTCAGGAGGGATGTTGTGGGCCCGAGGTGGCATAGCCGCGCATGTGTCATGGCACATGGATGGCATGGCTTTTTGGCATGCGTATGCGGCACGTTGGCGCAGTTTTGGGAAGCTAGCGTGTTTTGGGAAGCTAGCGTGTTTGGGAAGCTAGCCTCTTTTGAGACCGTGGCAGGTTTGGAGCAACCTGATTGGTCAATGAAAGTAGGGGACTAGCAAACTTTGGCATAGTTTAGGCGCGACCAAAATTAGGTTTTGGTACAAACCGTGATGTTTGGCCTTGGGATAGAAGTTGCCATGCGTTAGGTGGCGAACTTGGACGGCTGAGATCTGCATCTCAGATGGAAGGGTAGCCGTTGATCGTTGCAACCCTCCGTTTGGCAGCCAAAACATGTGGTAGGGCCGGCATAGCTTTGGCATGGAGATGTGGTCGGGCATGGTTTGCCATTGGCACGGTGGTGCGGGTGGCATGGCCGGCATGCCTTGGCGCGGAGACGTGGCTGGCATGGTTTTCCATTGGCACGGTGGTGCGGGTGGCATGGTCGGCATGCCTTGGCGCGGAGACGTGGCTGGCATGGTTTGCCATTGGCACGGTGGTGCGGCTGGCATGGTCGGCATGCCTTGGCACAGAGACGTGGCTGGCATGGTTTGCCATTGGCACGGTGGTGCGGCTGGCATGGCCGGCATGCCTTGGCGCTGAGACGTGGCTGGCATGGTTTTCCATTGGCACGGTGGTGCAGCTGGCATGGTCGGGCATGCCTTGTCACGGAGACGTGGTTGGCATGGTTTGCCATTGGCACTGTGGTGCGGCTGGCATGGTTGGCATGCCTTGTCGCGGAGACGTGGCTCGAATGGTTTGCCATTGGCACGGTGGTGCGGCTGGCATGGTTGGCATGCCTTGGCGCGGAGACGTGGCTGACATGGTTTTCCATTGGCACGGTGGTGCGGATGGCATGATCGACATGCCTTGGCGCGGAGAGGTGGCTGGCATGGTTTGCCATTGGCACGATGGTGCGGCTGGCATGGTCGGCATGGCTTGGCGCGGAGACGTGGCTGGCATGGTTTGCCATTCGCATGGTAGTGCGGATGGCATGGTTGGCATGCCTTGGCGCGGAGACGTAGCTGGCATGGTTTGCCATTGGCACGGTGGTGAGAGAATTAGGGTTTGGTATATACGAAGATGTTGTCGGTCAATACTAAGGGTTCTGCCGTGGAACATGACACATGTATATAAAAAAAGGTACCCTGGTAATTCTTACGTAGGCATGCTAATTGATTCAATAAATGCGCTAGTGGTCATAGTGACGTCATGTCAGATGTACGTTTTACGATTTTAACCCTAAGCTAAAAACCACCATCAACAAAGGTATAAGCTTAAAATTTGGAAACTTATATTGTTTAATAAGTTTCTTCATTCTATCCTCACATATCTTAGCTTCAGATTTAAAAATGATATCAGGGTTATATCTAATGAGAAGATCTTTGAGATGGTCTCTGGTTTTTTTATTTGCAAAGCCTTGACAGTTCCAAGCTAAAGTTCTCATGATTCTAAAGTGTGAGTTATAGTTGAGCAAGGGATATGGAATGTATTTGTATGTTAAGTAAAAAATATATTTAGAATGCAAAGAAATTGGAAACTATATTCAAACAACAAAAATTTAGTGAAAAATATAGATATACCCAGTTGCATTATCCTCCAGATGAAGCATAGGATTCTTCTTTGTGCCTTTGCATTGCATATCATTTTCTCCAGTTTCCCCCCGATCATATTTCCACCATTTGATTTTGAAGACATATCATTAATAGCTCCGCCATGACTAACTAAATTAGGGCCTTGAATAGATGGATTAGAACCATTGTCATGAATTTTATGGTTTCTTGCTCTTTTAATTTAGTAAGTCTTGCTTCTTCTGCATCAGGCATTGACTCCCCCTCATGAACCTTATCATTAGTTTCATTTCCCTGGGTTGTAGCAGCACTGCCAAGACTTTTCTTTTCCATGTGTTCTTCATACTCTTCAATTGTCATAGCCCGCTCCTTAAGTAATTCAACAACTTCTTTACAAATATTATCATCATGATCAATAATATAACATTGGTCACAAAGACTATGGGGTTGTTTCAACCAATGGTATCTAATCCAGACAGGTTCTCCATGATTCGAATTCCACCATTCTCCTTATTTTAATGGTTCTGAGAAATCTATCTCGATCCTAGCAGTGATCATATTGCCTGATCGTGGTCTGCAGTTCTTTGGTTCGGTGGAGATCTTCTTACCCAAATCTTATATGGCTTCATTAACAACTGCTTCATGATGATGTTCTAGCAATAACCCTTTGAATTGGACACTCCAATCTTGTTTTCTGAATACATAGTCTGCATATGCTGCTGCTGTTGAATATTCTTGCAAAGCAAGCAAACATATTTTTGAACGCTCCAGGGAGATTTTTTTTATAACATCCTTCATATCCTTTTCAGAGTTAAACTTGAACAAAAATAAATACTTGCAAACCATCTTCGTTTCTCTTTTTTTATAGTTTTTCCATAAAATATTCAGCTCATCTTTTATGTCAGAAACTTCAATCTCATCATCTTTTGTTATTAGTTTCCCAATGAAACTGCTAGACCAAGCAGTTGTAGCATCATTAATATTTGTTGCAGAACCAATAGCACATCTTTTGCCTCTGATGGAAGTGTTCTTCATTTTGTAAATTATGGTATGTAAACTGCTTTTGTTAACAGTGTTGTTATTTGCGGCTTCCATTGAATCTCTAAAAGTTTTTCTTCTAGGGTTTGATATTACTGTTACGATGACTTTCCTGCAGACCTTTTCTTTACTTATAGATAGGTTTGCTTCTATAAAAAGGGTATTACTCATATTTTGTTTCCTAAAGAAAAGGAGAAAATATTTTGAGTAATTGCGAGGATAAACTCTGTTGGCAGTCAACTGTATGGGATCCTGAAGAAAAATTAAGTTTCCTTAATTCATCGGAGAAATTAGGGGGGATTTTTGAATTTTGAATTTTTTGGGAATGAATCGGTTGCTGAGTCTGGTTTTTCATGGCTTCAAAAAATTGATTTGGAGGATATGATGTTTCTCATAATGAGAATAACTCAAAGGAGAGATATTGTGGGTTTGCAATATAGCAACATGGGGTAGAACTGTGATAGGAAATATAGCCATTGTCGACAGTACAGTCTCGAGAATCAAGCAAATGCTAAGCACAAAGATCCAATATAGGTAGGAATCCATTGCAAAATCCAGAGAACCCGCAAGAAAATCAAAAAGCCATATCAGAGTAGTAAAAATGATTCAAATTAAGAACAAAAACATACACTAAACTTAATATCTAAAACGACGAAAAGGGAAAAATGTAAAATTCATAGAAAACAGAAATAAACAATGTAAGGTTCAAAATAGCTAGAATCAGTCTTGTTCATGTAAACAATTTATCAAAAGAGAATGAAGTGAGGGTCTAATCAAAAAATAAATCAGGAAAAAAATCAAAAGCTAATAAACCATGAAGATCATAAGGAAAAAGTTAAGAAATCATGAAAAAACTTATTGGCTGAGTCAACCCATTAAGTTCGCCGATCTGCACAGCTCTGGTTTCTGCATTGTTTCTAGTGTTTATGATTTCTCTCAATAATTTTTTTTTCGAGAATCCTAGCTCTAATTCATCTTCTTCCTTCCTTTTTATGTAACTTCTCAAATATTTTTCCCCTGTTCATATACTAAACCTTATACTGCTAATTATTACTATTATTAATATTAGATGTCATATTCATTATTTAACTTAATTATCTTTTCATTTTATCTTAATTTTATTCTTCTAATAAAATTTATAGGTGACTCGATATTTTCACCCATAACTTTCTAGTTTAAACAACTCATCTAGGCTAAGAAAATGAAACCGGTCTAAGACATGGCTATTTATAATAATAACAAGAGCTATCAAACAACAAATAAATAATAAAGATATGAATGTTTTCTTTGATATATACAGCTGCAAAATATTAATCACTAATATTATTCATCAACCCTAATGTAATTGACATCCAATTATAGACAAATCTAACTTAAAATATGCATCTTAAAAAGTATTTTATATTTCGGATATAAAATATAGAAATTAATGATAGCTTTTCTTTTGCTAAGTCAAAAATTTCATTAAAAAGCAAAAGAAAATTACGAGCTCATGAGAGGACCTAGGAAAGAAAGAAGGTCGAAGCCCCCAAAGACTTTCGCTAGCCTATTTATATCTAAAATTAACTCTTCCAAGCCATTCCTCAAACGAAAAAAATATATGGTCTGCTATCAGGTAGCTCAACTTTTCTTTCGACCTGTAATAGAAAATTAACTTCCCTAAAGGCATGTACATGACGAATACTGTTATAGAGAGCACAGAAAACCTTTCGTCTCAGCATCATGCTCCAAGGGAGCTCACTACTCTTCAAAGCTTGCACCGCACTTGCAGAGTTTGATCTGACATAAATCTTCTCTGTCTTCAGAAATTAAGCACAATCGTTTATTAAAGGTGATTAAAAATGGATGTCGATCTGAGTTAGTGTTCATACAATGTAAATGAAACTGATCTGGTACAGTTAATTAATATGAGTATATATTGTGAAATGTAATATGTAAGTGTTAAAATATTATTGAGAGTGTAAAGGAAAACAAACTCGGTCAATTTTTTTTTAAAGGAAAGTATATATAGTAGATGACTGCTACAACAGTATGTCCGACCAAAAAAATCAAGTTATACGCCACACTATATGTTTCAATGTGTTTTTGATTTGAAGCAATTGAAAGGTGAATTTGATGGAGTTCATTCTGCAATGATGAGTGTATTAATTACACCACAATCTTTTCGTTATCATAATTTATTCAAGACCCGCATTATATAATTTTCTTTAAGCAACAATCACTAAAAGCTTATTTCAATAAGATGCCCACTTAGAATACAGTTAGTCCGGACTGGTCTAATTAACAGAGTGAGATAAGGCCAAGTGGCAATTAAAGAACAAGTGTTATTACTTGAATTATAACTATAACAATGATTTTAATGCGGAAAAATAAAGTAAAGGTACAACACAAGAATTTTATTAACGAGGAACCCAAGCACCTAGTCCAGTTTTGAATACTCTCAGAATTAATCCACTATACAAAATCTACTACCAACTTTGTATAATTTAGACCAAGTAAACTAACTCCAAGTTACCTAGTTCCTCCAAAAGATCCCTGCGCCTACTACAATTCTGGTCAAAGCATGTTGTTAGAGCACTGCTCGGTTGAACCCACCAAGCGTTGGTATGTCAAGGTTGGTTGTCATATTTAGTTCCAAAACTCGAGTCGCTTAATAAGTAAATTGCAGTCAACTTCGATAGGTTAGACTAGAAACGATAGAATTATTATGCTCCAGTTACTCACAAAGATCTGAAGATTGATTGAAGACAACAAAGACATATCCTTCAACTTGAGGTTAGTAACTATGACTTGACTTGTTCCATATTTATCTTGTGTCTTTCAAATCTTTTAGATTGAAAACATAACATGAAAAGTTATATTATGATCAAAGTGTCAAGGAATTTATTGAATTACGAAGTATAATGTTTATCCTTTGAACTTTGTATATATGACATCAACATAATCATTTGAATGCTATTGTGATTATGTTTGGGTATGAGGTGAAGATTTCATCCAGGAAACATTGTTTTCCATTTGTTTAAAGGAAGTAAATTCATGAACTTGTTTTGTGAATCGAAAGGGAAATCGCTAAGCTTATTGGTATTGTTATTCATTGCAAATCTTTTGAATTACCAATATGTGTGTTTAGTATAACTTCTCATGACTTGCTTATGTTCTTGGTAAAACTATTCACAAGGCCTGACTTTTGTATTGGTATGACTTATATTAGTGAAACCGATCTTAAGTAATCACCTGAGATGGTATGATCGATTTGTTGTAATTGGTATGACCAACTCTAGGCAAATGGGAATCGATCCAAGTATGAGGTGCAACCGATCACAAAAGGGGAATCGGTCCTTATAAGAGGTGCAATCGTACACAAAAAGGGAACGGATCCTATGAACATGTGCAACAAGTTTTGTTATTGGGGAACGGATCCTATGAACATGTGCAACAAGTTTTGTTATTGGAGAACGGTTCCTATGAACATGTGCAACAAGTTTTGCTATTGGGAACCGATCATATGGACATGTGCGCCAAATACAAGTTAGATACCATATATATGTGGAAACCGAATTTGGAAATATATTACATATCTTGAGAATATTTTCGGTTTTGGAAATTCCTTGGTGTCCAAACTTCCTTGGTCTATAAATATCAAAGTTTTCATTTCAAGCAAACTAATCCTCGAGCCACCAAAACTACCTAGTTGTGTTGTTACTTGGTGGAGCCGCCTATTCGGAGAGGAAAGTAACCTAATTAGGCGAAATCTCTTACGGTCCGCTCGGTTTAAAGACTTCTTTGGGATTGAGAAGCTGTATTAGTACCGTTGGTGGGAAACTAGATGATTGCATTGTTATTTTAGTTTTCGATTATTGATTTGATTGACTAACGATTGTTGAATCTTTGATTGAACCTAGTTTGTTTATTCTTGAGAACCTTCTCTTCTGATATAAGGCTCACTCAAACTAGATCAAGGATTTAACGTTTCTATGGATCTAAGTTTTTCTAGATCCGTAAGTTAGATTCATTGATTTTACATTGTTAACAGACTCCGTTCTGTGTGACAAATCAATAAGGAATCAAGTTTGTTTTTGCAGGTTGTTACTTTGAAGATTAATTCGAAGATTGGAGACTTTGAAGATTTGAAGACTTTTGTTCTTGTGTTTTGATCTTGGTGTAACTTTCTGTGACTTGATTTTCCAGGATTAAAGAGGTTGTTTATTTTCAATAAACATAACCCTTTTTAAGATCAACAAGTAGTTTGTAATTTTATCATAAACCTTGTAATCAAGACTGATTATTTTGGTAATCATTGTCTTGTTTGATCTTGTAACCGAGAAACTTCGGATCTGGTAACAGGTCTTAAAAATAGAAGATCCTTAATTATGATTATATCATATATTTAGGTATTGTGATTATAAAGTGAGTTTTGTTACCAAACAGTTTATCCTTTACTGTTTGGAATACGATCCAAAAAAATCTTGTCTTGAAAGATTGAACCATTAAGAAGATATATTAGATTTATTTAATTTAAGTCCTAAAGAGAATGCCTGTTCTTCTAGGATATCTAGTATCAAATATCTATTGAGAACTTCAGTTCTGCTAGATATTATCAAAACAAATATCTATAGAGAACTTCGGTTTTGCTAGATATTATCAAAACAAGAATACTGATGAAGGTGAGTAACTAGGATTTTAGTTTACTTAATTTTGTCTACACGAAGTTGCAAGTTTACTTTTTGTAGCGTCTTAATTCATTGAGTATTCAAATCTGGACTAGGTCCCGGGGTTTTTCTACAAGATTGTAGTTTTCCTCGTTAACAAAATTCTGGTGTGTGCTTTACTTTATTTCTGCAGTATAATTGTTTTTATATTATAATTAAAGTAATTACACTTGTATGTTAACTAGGCACTTGATATTTATCTTATAAGGTTTCGGTTATATCATATTATTATGAATTGAACACTTTGTTGTAGTATTGTCTCGATTTCATATCCATAGACGATCACACCAATTAAGTGTATTGGATTTCTCCACTTGTCTGATATAATTATTCACGTGTTAGGACAGTTCGGACTAACCCTATTTCAAGTGGACACTGTGTTGAAATATTCCTTGAGTGATTGTTGCTCCAAGAGGTTTATACACAGTGGGTCTTGAATAGGTTGTGATCAAAATAAAATATTGTGGTCTATTTGGATACCCTCATCTTTTCAATCGGTATCAGAGCAGGCAAACACGAAAATATCTAACAATCTATGTTTGGCGTGATCCAACCTATAAGTTTTGAATCAAATGGTTGATTCACTTAACGTACCTCCAGGGTTTGATGGCTCAAACTATCTATGGTGGAAAATGGCTATGTAGTCTTTTCTTCAATCTCATGACTTTAACACTCGGGTTTTAGTTATTGATGGGTATGAACACCCAAAAGTACTGGTCAATAACTCAACCACTGAGTTTAGACTAAAGGAATTGAAAGAATTCAATAATGATGAAAAATTGCTTTCGAAACAAAATTCATATGGATTGAACGCCATTATCCATGCTGTAACTCGAGACCTCCATCATCATGTAACCAGGTGTAAAACATCAAAGGAGGCTTGGGATATTCTTAATATCGTATTTGAAGGGAATGCCTATGAAAAAGAAGCTAGGCTTCAAACCCTGTCTTCTAAATGGGAAAACCTTCGTATGGATGAAGACGATACCTTTGATGAGTTTGATCAAAAAATTTCTGAAATAGTGAATGCATTTACGCTTTAGGAAAACCATTTCAGATAAAGATATTGTGTGTAAAACTCTAAGGTCTTTACCACCAAGATATGAATCTAAAAAGCATGCCATCATGGAAGCAAATGATCTTTCCACACTATCTAGAAACGCTCTAGTTGGTAAATTAAAGATCTTTGACCTTGAATACCAATTCAAGAATGAAGAGGGTATTACCCTTAAAGCTGCAATTAAGACTAGTTCTTCGGCAGAAAATTCTTGTGAGACACAAACTGAGAATTGTATTGTCGATACAACCGCACGATAATTCAGAAAGTTATTAAGACAAAAGAAAAGGAGTTCTTCTAAAGATGCATCTTATCTTTCTCAAAAATCACAGAAATGTGTAGAGAATAGAGAACAAAATGGTGATATCTCTAATTGTTCCAAGGATCAAGAGAACAAAGATTTTCATGCAACTGTTGAATGCACACCTGAAAAGTATATTGAAGTAACTCCATGGTCAAAGGAACTTGAATGTGATAGACTTTGTAAAGAGAATGAATATCTGAAAAAAGGAACTTGATATCCTATATAAGGATATAGAACGTGTAAGCGATGGTCAAACTTACCTTGAAGTATTGGAAAGTTACAGTAAACAAAATGAAGAAGGTCATGATCGAGAAGAAAAACTTCATACGGAGTTGGAGAACCTAAAGAACATTGAGGTAAGTAATTCTACCGAATCTGAAATAGATTATAAAGTTCAAATTGATAAATTTAAGGTTGATCTAGATAATGCTCTCGAAAAAATAAAAACATTGGAAAAAGAGAATATGGCTCTAAAAGCGGACTTTAAAAAGTTTGATAGTAGCACAAAACAACTTGACTCAATGTTGAAGTCAGCTAGAGTTCCTCGTGACACGCGAGGATTGGGATACAAAGGTAAAGAAACTTTGAATGCTAAACAGGAGACAAAGTTTGTAAAGCCTAAAGACTCTGCTGAAGAAATTGCTTCAAAAGTTGCCACAAAAGACTGCTCTTCCATAAAAGAAAAAACTTTAACACCTTCATCTTCAGCAAAAGACGGAAAACGTAAAATCCGTCAAACTCCAATGAAAGAAAAATCCACAACAAGGTAACACTAAGCCTCATGTTTCGTGTGTTACTAAGCATTGCTCTTATTGTGGAAATAAAGGACACTTGGAAAGGGGGTGCCGATTCCGTGAAAGGAATGAGAAAGCCATATATGCACGCGTTTCCGCAAAATTGGCTGAACTCAATAATGCTTCTCGTGCTAATTCAGGACATCATTGTCCTAAAAATGAGCAAAAGAATTATTGTAATGATAGTTGAAAGTTTGCTTATCAGGCTTCTACAAAGTTTTCTCATTATCGCTTAAACAATAAATGGAGAGATAACTTTGTAAAGACAAGATTTGATATTCCAAATTGGAAAAAGACCAACTCTCAGAGTTTTCAATGTTTTAGTTACCCTAATGTTTTATCATGTGATTCGTCTAAGATTTCAAGAGGAAATAATAGGAAGAACAAAGATGCTCCTGTAAAACCAATTTCTAAATGGTGTCCAAAGTCTTCTCTAGAGACAACCAGGAAGGTATCAAAAGATAGTCACAATGATGACACTCGAATGATAAGTTTCAATACTCATGACATTCATAATATTGTGTTATAAACGTTCTTAATCAAATGAATGTATCTCCGTGTTTTCATTGTTGTATAAGATAATTAGGTCTCATATCGGTTACCTTTTTATGATTTTGTGACTTTTTAGCGGATTTCATATCTAACTTTATGGATTGCTTAATCAAATAATCATAAAAGGATGATGACAATTAATCCCATATGTGAGTCACGATTATATTATTATCAATTTATTTCTCATAAGTTGTGTATATAGTAGTATACATAAGAGTTTTTGGTATTAGTTTATTACTATTGGCACATAATAGTTAAAACCATTTCAACCTTTCTCTGGTAAAGGTTGCTTTTGTTGTTCTTATGTCTTTGCGAAAGGATGACAAAACATTGAGGTGAAATGGATGCGGAGCTTGAGGTAACGAATTTGCTAGTTAATCGTTTTCCTGTTTAAGAAAAGCCTGATTTTATTGCATATGTTTATTAATTTTGCTTAACAAAATTTCGGTACAATTGATGTTTTATTCCATTATTTGTGTATGGATGTGCCTGTGATTCAATTATTTTCGATTAAAAAAACTATTGTTATCTTGCTTTATGGTTTGGTATCAATCGTTAGGCTTACAAAATTTCGGTGCAATTGCGGTGCTTTTAATGTCTATGTTGTTTCAATTGCTTCTGGTTGAGGTGAATAATTATGCAAGTTTATTTATGTTGGTTTGTATGAATTATTTATGGCTTAACGAAATATAAGGTGTACGGGATGAGTTGTTTAGTCCAATTCGATTCCGGATAAGAGAAACTAAGTTAATTTTGATCTTAGTTAGACTTATCGAAGTGAGGTTTCGGTTATTCAATTCTAATTGAATGCCTTAACAAGAAATGCTAGTTAACTAACCTAGTACTTGTCTTGTTTAAAATTGAAAGGTCTAAGTTTATGGATAATTAGAACCTGATGAGAAAAATAGAGTTATCTTTATTTTGGTCTTATCGAATTAAGCGGTTGTTTTTGAACAATCGGTTTAGCAAAGGGACTAAGGTGATTAGTTGATTTTTGTTTTGCTAAACTAAATTGGAAAAATTGTTTCGGACAATTGTTTCCTTGGTAACATATCAAAATAAAACTACTTGTAGTTTCGGTTTTGATATTTTTTATCAGAACATTATGTGTGGAACCCTCGTGCCTAACTCTACAGGTTGCAAGTTTATTGAGATTTGTAAGATTCTTTTCGTGTTGTCCTTTATTTTTTCGTTTCTTTGTCATTTTTGTGGCAAAAAGGGTGAGAAATATATGGAGTAAACAAGTGATACTGGCATTGATTTTATATTTATTGGTATCGCTAAGGAAAAGAACATTGGTGATTGAACGTTTATCTAACGAAATAGTGAAAGCACAGACTAAGGGGATAACATGTCATATAAATTGGTATAACAAAGACGAGCGGATTGAATATCTACCTATCTTCCTTAGGGGGAGTATTTGCTTTGTTATTATAATGTCAACATCGGCATTTTCTAGGATTTAATGTAAGCAGTTTATTGTACTGTTGAATTCGGGAATCAAGCGTATGTGTAATGAATTCTTGTAATTTGTTTATCCATATGATGTAAGAGTTTTGTCACTAAAATTGACAAAGGGGGAGATTGTTAGAGCATGGCTCGGTTGAACCCACCAAGCGTTGGTATGTCAAGTTTGGTTGTCATATTTTTGTGAATCAAAACTCATGTTAAGAGTCGCTTGATTATGTACTAGATTCAACTTCTTATAGGTTAGCTTGAAAGTATTAGGATATGAGACATTACAAGTATTTCGAAGTCTTGAAGATGTGAAGAAGCAAGGAGCTACAACGACAACAATCATCCTTCCACTTCAGATTAATGATATTTGACTTGAACTGTTTCATTCCCTAACGTATCTTTCAAGTCGTGCATATTGAAAACAAAAATGCGAAGCATATTTGAACTCTAGATAGACATAGTATTAAGGAATACAATACGAGGTTTATTGCTTAACCATTAAACTTTGTAGATAAGACATCGCCATAATAATTTGAATGCTACTGTGATTATGTATGGGTATGAGGTGAGGATTTAATCCTAGGGAACAATGTTTTACATGTGTTCTAAGGAAGTAAGTTCATAAACTTGTTTGTGAACCGAAAAGGAAATTGTCAGGTGTTATTGGTTTTGTTATTCATTGCATATCTTATGAACAACCAATATGTGTGATTGAGTATAACCGCTCACAACTTGTGTGTGTTCTTGGTAGAACTATTCACAAAGTCTTGACTTATGTATTGTATGACTTTTATTAGTGAAACCGATCTTAAGTAATCACCTGAGATGGTATGATCGGGTTTGTGATTTTATGCCTGACCAAATATGGGAAAGGGAAAACAATCCTAGTAAGAGGTGTAGTACATCACAAAGGGGAATCGATCCTTGTATGGGGTGCAACAAGGTTTATAGCAGAAAGGGGAACCGATTCTATGGGCATGTGCAACACGTTTTTAGGCAAAGGGGAACCAATCCTATGGAATGTGCAACACATATAAGTTAGATACCATATATATGTGGGGAACCGATCCTAGTACCTAGTCAACCGAATTTTGGAAAGCTAGTGTGACTATGCACAGTACTCACATGGAAGGTAGAACCGAAACTTGTTTTGGTAGAACCGTTAAACCCATGATTGTGATTGAATGTTTATTTGATCAATCACATAGTTCTTGAAAGTCAGATGAACCAATTCTAAACTTGTTTGGAAGTGTGGCAAATCGGTTTCAAGGTTGTAAGTGTGAAAGAGAACTTACAAAGTAAGGATGTCGACATACTTTGAACACGTGCTATAAATGTTTATTTCTTTAATTGTTCAAAGTTATTCCTTAATAGCTAAGGGAAGAGAATCCTAGGATCGAAACATAAGTAAGTTAAGAATCTTTTAATTAAGGTTATTAATTTCATTTTGTAGGGAAATATAAGAATTAGTAATGTGCATTTACTAATTAGATTTTTCGAGAGATTTCGATCATTATTTTTGGACAGAGCATTTCCAGGAATTATGGAAACCGAATTTGTGCTTTAATGAATATCTTGAGAATATTTTCGGTTTTGGAAATTCTTTGGCGTCCAAACTTCCTTGTCTATAAATACTTGAAGTTTGCCTTTCTAGCAAACTAATCCTTCGTAACAACAAACTTCCTCTTTTGTTGTTGTTACTGGTGAAGCCGCCTATTCGGAGAGGAGAGTAACCTAATTAGGCGAAATCTCTTACGGCCGCTCAGTTTAAAGTCTTCTTTGGGATTGAGAAGATCTAGCGTGTACCGTTGGTGGGAAACTAGATACTTGCGGTTTATCTTTTGTTTTCAATTGATTTGATTGACTAACGGTGGTTGAAATCTGATTGCACCTGGTTTGTTTATGCTTGAGAATCACTCAAACTAGTTCAGAGTTTCAACAGGGATCTTTAGACTATTGTTAGTTCTAAAGATGATCTTGTGATAATCCATTGTTAAGACTTTGTTCTATGCGTGATTGATCACAAGGGATTCAAGTGATTGTGTGCAGGTTTTTATTGAAGATTTAAGAAGATTTGAAGACAAAGAAGATATTGAAGATCTGACTTGGGTTTATAATCTTTGGTGTGCACAATACTTGTTTCGGTAAAAGAGGATCCAATTAATAATCGGTTTATCCTTGTGGTAGATTGGTTTGATTAATTGAGTAGATCGGCATCAACACAATTCTTTGGATTAAGAGTGTTGATTGGCTTAATCTTAAACGATTACTTCCGTAATTGAACATAAGATATATCTAAGGACCCGACGAAGGAGTTTATGTTAAGATAAATGGAAGAGCCTTTGTCTGACTCATATCACTTGGTTGAAGAGATTTGATACCAAACAGATTTGTTGTTCCTTTACTGTTTGGAATACGAACCAAAGGAATTGTTCCAAGTACGTGACTTATTTAAAAGTTGGAGGCGTGGGAATACAGACAGAACTAGGTGAACTATAGGTTTAGTTGCTTGGTCTCAACTATACGAAGTTAGGTGTAATTTTGTGTAGCGGCTTAATCATGAGAGTATTCAATTTTGGACAAGGTCCCGAGTCTTTTCTGCATTTGCGGTTTCCTCGTTAACAAAATTATGCTGTGTCATTTACTTTATATTTCCGCATTATAATTAAAGTAAATTACACAAACGCTAATTCCTATTTACTTGATAAGTGAATCCTATTGTGTTTGGTTAAGTCCGAACCTTTTTATCAAGTAACATACTTCGTTGTAGTATTGTCTCGATCTCGCATCCATAGACGATCACACGAAGTGTGAACCGATTAGTTGTATTGTCTCGACTCAGTCCATAGACAATCACTTTCGGAGAAAGGACTTATATGTAGGAAAAGTTTTAGCTTGAGGTATATTTGGGTACCCTCGCATTTTCATTAACTTTAAAGAGAGATAAATGTGAAAATGGAAACTCTGACGATTAGGAAGCGTGAAAAATCAAATTTTCATGACAACCAAATGTGAAAAATTTAAACTTTCTCACAATTACTAAATATGAAAAATAAAAATTTCATCACAACCAAATGTGAAATTTGAAACTTTCCCAAATGTAACATTGATATAATCTATATCCGTCACTAGCTTCCTCGCAATCTTGATTGTCTCCTTTGTCATCATCTTTGACAATCTTCATTCTTGGAGTCCGCATGAACCTGTTTTAGAAAAGAATTATAAGAGATGTAACACCTAACACACATTTTTCTGGTATAGCTAGTGATAATTACTGTTATCACATTAGAATTAGGTGATATTTGCAGATTTCTATAACTGGAAATTCTTGTATAGTTAAGAGGATAAATGGTCACTGAAAAATAAAATTATCACCCTTGTTTACCCAATTTGGTAATCAAAAAACAAAATTGAGTCATTATGCCAAGCACCTACATAGCAACAGACTAAGACTAAGATGCACTAAACAATCTATTGTTTCTTATGCACTAACCAAATCATACAAAACTATAAAAGCAAACCAAAGCATAAATGGAGTGATAATTCGATTCGTCATTCGTAACTCCATAAACAGCAAGATCATAGGGGCTAATTGCACGTAGCATCATTGTATATTTAAACTAAAAAACACACAAAATACATCATTACTGACCTTAAGACCATGTCATAAACCCATTAAATAAAAAATTATCAAACTACCAAAACATGCATGGGTTAATTAGACAACCATTATTATTTTTCAATCACATCTCAAAGGTGATAAGTTCACTTTCACTAGAAGTAGATAAGTAAGAAGAAATCTTACGGAACAATATGATGACAGTGACAATAGGGTTTCTATTCTTCTTTTTTTTTGTGATATTTTCACTGTGAAAACTCAGAAGCCCTGTTTATTAGGTTGGAGAAAGAAGGAACAAACGAAGAAAAGATATGCGGGTGAGGAGAAGATGACGGGCCGATAAAAACTAGGGAAGTTGGGATTTTCCTGAATTATTGGGTTTTGACTGTTTTCACCGGAGACTAAAAATGGATAATTATGATTACAAAAACAAAATAATTGTTATTATAAAAGGTTGGTATAGTAAAACTAGTAATACTAAAATTAATTATGGGTTTCAAATATAGAGTATCTAAATAACGGATCTATTATAAAGAAAAAAAACGAAAAAGGGCTATATATATTTTTCCCCTCAGTTGCTATATTCTCATAGAATTATACAAGAACACAATTGAAGCAAAATCGGTTTGATTCACTCGAATCAATCATGAACTTTATAGCCACGGTTTGCAAAGATTGCATTCCTTATTATATAAATGTTTATGTTCATGTACATAACCGATTTTAGAACTTTAACCTTCAAGTATGCAAACGGGTAGCATACTTGAAATACCCGAACTAAGATTGGGTTTCGCCAGTACGCAAACGGGTACGCGAACTTTCAATCCCAGCAGAAATTATCGGACATGAACATGTACGCCAGTACGCAAACGGTTACGCATACTTAGGTTCCCGGATTTCTCAAACCAACCGGTACGCAAACGGGTGCGCATACTATGGTTCCCAGACATGGATTACATATGTGCAAGAGTGCACAACATGACATATCCAATAATGGTTAAGTGTTCTAAACTCTTATTTCAATCATTGAAACTTTCTTAAAGGATGACAATAGCCGTTTCACACACTATTAGCATCAAAGCAATTTTCAAGTTATTGAAATAATCATAACGAAACATTCCAAGACAACATCAAATGATTGTATCACTAAAACCATGTAAGATGTTACTCGGCAATTTTCACATGATATAAGATGAACTTGGTCGAAGCAAAAGCTTGCCAACACATATTTCGAGAAATATGTAAGCGAGATAAACTCAGCTCGAAATCTCAATTGTGTATATAGAAAACTATATCGTAACACGACTTATGTCTCAATATAGGATATAGAGTAGAAATAGACTTTACAAGTGATAGATGAGTTTAAGTCTCAACATACCTTTTGTCGATGAAGTTCCACAAGTCCCCCTTAGTAGTTCTTCGTCTTCAAATGATGAACGTCGTGAAGTCTAAGCTCAACTACACAATCTATGTCCTAGTCAGAGACATTTATAAATAGGCTAGAAATCAAGACTTATAGTTTTGATCACTAACATTGACAAACATGCTTGAGATAAAAACACATGCGAGTTCGACCGAGCAGTGCTCTAACACCTATTATTTTATCATACCAATTGTTACGGAAATATACTAGCTAACAAGAAATACTAGATTTCTTGGAGTGCTCCATGGACCTCACTATGATCTTGGATGAGAAAAGAAAGAGTACCACATAGATTCAAGTCATAAACAAAAGTAACAAGAAGTAAAGTACTCACGGATTAATGTGGTTAAACAATATACACAATGTGTATATATTGTCTACATCCACAAAAAGGGTTATGATCTCTTTTTTTATTATAGAACTGCATATTGAGAATTACACGAAAATTTAAAAATCAATCTATCGAATCACCATAATGTGATCTAACATAAGAAACTCTCACAAACGCTCTACAACTCCAAAATATTGTTTTCACCCATGCAAGATAATGTTGTAATGTTTACAACATTATCTACCGAACTAGATGATCTTTTCTGCACAACCATACATAAATTATTCATAAACGCCTTCTTCTCAACACCTATAATTTACTCCAGCACCACCAAAATGTCTTATCAACATCTCCATACGAATACTCCATATATGATGATATATCTCTCAGCATTGATAAGTACTCTATAAGCATAATAATGATGTAATTCTTGCACCATTAGTGGTCTCTTACATACCATCCCAAGAGGTGGGATGCATTCCTCGAATCTCCATTGATAATGTCATTGAGAACTCATATCATATACCTCATTTTAAAGGAGATACATTATTTATCCTACAAGTTTAGGGTTTCCTTAACTTATATATTAAGAAACTCAAGTTTAGCAACAAGCTTGTCTAAATTGGCTATTAAGATCCTAGACTTTGCTATCAACCTGAACCGAAACAACCCGTATCAATCAATCTTGTATTAATCGAGTTATTTTCAAAATCAATACCAAAAAGATCAATTGCTTGATCATCTAAATAATATTTTCTTCTCTTTTCTCGCAAACATATAATAGAGCAGTTGTAAAATTTCCACTTTTTGGATTTCCACCAATCAACTCTAATTAATACTTAAAGAGTTGTTGTAAAATTACAGTCACTTGATTGAATTTGGAGATGAGGAGTTTTAGTGATGGAAATTCATCTGAAGGGCGTTTATTGAGGATCAATGTCTGTATTTTTTGTCGTTTATATACGTGTATAAAATGAAAATCATGATATCCTAGCTGTAATATTGGCATATGGCTAGAAGAATATTAGAATCCCAGTCGTAATCTACAACCTATGGTGGGGAAATAAAGGCAATTCCAGTCGTAAGTCACACTATACTCCTTAATTTAACATTGTGATTAAGTTGTTTTCTTTAATTACTATTGTGGATTTATGGGGGCCATATTTTATCACATGTATTATATATGTGCATATACACTGTACTCTTCGATATTAATTTATATTTTGACACATGTATTATTGATGCATTTTTCGTTAATGATCTAACAATATTTTATGCAATATTAAGGGTATATATAAAAATTTTATATTAAGCGACTATAGTGCAATGTAATCTTTTTTTTTTTTTTCAGTATTAAGGGTATAAATAAAATTTTCGTAAAATATGGAGCTAGTATTATATTTACATGTAATCATTATCCATTCATGTCATTTTTCAGAATTTACTTTCATCAAATTTTTAGCGCTTGAATTTGAGAAGCAGAAATAAAATAGGTGTAACTGTATTTTGTACTTTGTAACAATGATTTGTTTTGTTAATTATCATGACTATGAACAATAGTATTTATGATTTATTATTTTTCGGTTTTTTTTTTTTTTTTTTTGATAGTTTTTTCTCTACATTTAAAATATTTATATTATATATAAAAGATCTATTAAATCATTCTTATCAAAACCGTCCATCCGTATATCCAACTGATGCAAACTTCAAATCCGTAATGAATTTAGCTGGGTATGGGTGAAGCTAAAATGTGGCCAATCCGGACCATGCACACCCTTAATTACCTGGCTAGTTTGGGGCCTATAGGGATTATTTAGGGCATATCACTACGTGACAAAACTATGTAAAAGTACTAAGCTACCATAACTTTTAAAATTCAATCCTAATCTTTATCCTTCTAAAGTTAAAATCATTTCAAAATAAAAACCTATTCAAATCATTTCTCTTACAAATTAAAAATTCAAACTCAAATTCATCCATCGATTCTAACAACATCGATCGATTTAAAAAAAATATTTCATCAACCATTTTTTTCTTTAAAAAAAAGCAAATTAAACATCATCGATTACAACCTATATCTCTTTCTTATAGTATATTTTTATTATACTTGTGTTTAACATAATAGGTCGACGTTCATGTCCATATTTACTGATCCTATGACAATCGAGCGATGTCCATGAACACATCAACCGATTGACCTGAATGTGTTGTCCGTTCGAAGAAAATTTAACCATAATCGGTAAAAGTTAATGCCCACATAAACCGCTTATAGTATGCAAAAGATAACCCCGGTTTTTTGTATGTTTTTTTTTTTGTTAGAATCGTATTATGTGGATGTTTACGTAAACTGATTATTCGAAACAATCTATATATCTTTGACTAGAAAAACCCGATTGTTAGAATGAGATTTTATGTATGCATTCTTTAACCGATTCTGGATATCCTTTATGCATAGCGAAACACAAACCCAGAATCGGTTTGTAAGTGCATGAACGTAAACCGATTCTGGGTACTGTTTTCGAAATAAAAAATTACTGTGTTTTGGTGATGAATCAACATTAGTTGATTTCTATATTAACAAGATTAGACATCTATTAATAAACTTAATTAATGCTAATTAATTGAGGGTAAATTAGTCATTAAAGGAAATAGTTGGTTAAGGTTATCTCATTTTACTTCAAATTTTTTTTTTTAATTGATCATATTAGGGTTTAGTTACTATTGTTTGGTTATGCCTGAGTTTGATCAAATTACATTCTAACTAAATCAATAAATTGTTCACAAAAAATAATTTCCATGAACAACATTGCTTATTTCAATTGTAGAACTTGAAAACATAGGGAGGATTCATAGTCAATATCAAGTTTTAAAGTTAAAGCTCTAGTTGTTGTAAATTACACTTAAGATACCCGAATATATTTTGATGTTTTCATATATCTTAATGAAAGAATACTTTTTTATTATTCTTTATTCATGCTTCCCTTTAGAGCAAAAAACAACTGGAAACGTATTAGCAAAAGACAGGGAAACACGTGAAAGTTAAAGAATGCGAATTTGTCCATCTAAATTTTATCAAAAATGTAATATTTTGTAAGTCTACATGGATTGTGATATAAACTTAAATGGTGAAAATCACCGTTTTTTTGCGTGTATAATTATAATCAAATTAAAAACAAAATATTTTACAAGGAATTACACAAACAAGTTGAATTATTTGAGTTCATACAGATGTAGTTGCACAACTAAATATTTTGTAATTCTTATATTGAGATAATACAAATCTGGTTTTAGAAAAACCCTAGAAACATTTATTATAAAAAATCTTTAAATTTACCAAGATAACATTATTTGCTACTTGTTTATTATAATCCCGAAACACAAACTACAAATTCAAAGTAATAATTACTCAACTGCAACACTTATGTTATTCAATTTCAGAGAATCATTGCTCAACTTTATGTAAAGCAAGCTAGTAAAACTTCAAATATTTTTTTTTTCATCAACCGATTTTGTAAATATGACAACTTGTTCATTTGACAACTCAAAATATTTGTTGCTGAACTTTTATGTTGTTTGCCTTCAGAGCTCGGTGACATTTACAGATAACCAAGATGGTAAATTTCTAAGAAAGTGAACTTCGGGTGATTATGGATAAAAAGCACAACATCTGCAATATGTTCGTTGTTGGACACTTCCACCACAGTAATAAAATCTTGAAATTAGTTTATCTAGTTAGAATCTTATTGCAAAATCTGGCCATAAACTAAGTGCATTATTATTTTCTTTTTCTTTTTTAAACAAAAACTGAAAAAGAAACAAGATTATATTGAAGAAGTTTTAACTTTTCGAAATGGTGAGAATAAATAGTTGGTTCTGGGTCTTCTTTAGTGAAAGCTATAAATACGATGTAAATATGACGTACAATCAATGAGAGAACTCACCACGTCTATCCACATCATCAAAAAGTTGGGCCTAAGCGAAGGAGGCTTGAGTATTTGGTTTCAATTCTCATATTAAGGATATTGTGATGATGTTATGTATACCATTGCAATAATTTCACAAATTATATAATCTTGTTGGAGATAATCTAAATTATGTTACTATATATTTGTGCTATATTAATTATTTAATTTGGTAGAAAAGAGAATGTGTTAGTTAATCATATAGTTTTGGAATGTTAAATGTGTAATTCATACTAATTAATTAGGGCTTTACATGTTCTTGGAATATTATTAGTCAGACATTTTAGGGAACGTGGTTAATGTAAGCCCATAAAAAGCTAAAATATTAATATTAAAATGTGCAGAAGTTTTATCAATGGAGTTTATTTTATTTATTTTTTTGGTGTTTTTTCATTTAATACCTTTCTCCCGTGTCTCTGCACTGTGTTGGATTTCCACAATTCTCAGATTTGTTGCAAGGAAAATCAAAAAATGTTTATCCTCTTTATATGCGTGGATGTAGATATTGAAAATTCTCAGACTAACCTATTTTAAACACCTCGGTAGGATTTTATGAAATTGTTGTGGATCAAAAATTGTTTGATGTTTTCGTATTTTTTTCATCATTGATATTGTTTTTTTTTTTTTATAGTTCATGACAAGAGTTTTCCCGGATGTGCTGATGAACACGAGGTACAAATGATGTATATTGAGGTGCATCTGTATATTATAAATCCTAAAATTCTCTATTAGGTATAATTACAATTACCAGATCTTAATTATTATTCATCAAGTCCCCATTAGGATATGATGTCAACACACTGAAATGTAAAGTTGTGTAATACTCTATTTTTCGTCGATTGAGATTAGTTTTTCCTACTGGATTGTTGTTAATCGAAGATCGCATCAGTAAGGTTTTTATTGAAACAACAACAATCGCACTAGGTATCTACTGAATGTTGAAGACCTGAAGATCGCATCAATATTGTTGAACATGTCGGAATCAAGGAAATAAAACACGATAATTTATCAAGTGAAACTTAGATAATCAACACAACGAAGCAAGGATTGCATCACAAAAGTTTTCGGCACAAGTCAACTAGTAGTACTAATATTACTATTGTTTTATATCAATACTGGGTTCATCAACCACCTTTAAAATATAAAATGATACTATATATAGTTATCGGAGAAAGGCATATTTGTGGAATTATCGCGTTGTACTCTTTTTCCCTTTGCCAAAGGTTATTTCCCTATGGATTCAAAGTCAAGGTTTTAATCAGACAACATATGCGAGCCTAACTTTTTTCTAAGTTTTCCTAATATTGTACTCTATTTTCTTATCTCATGTTTTGTACCTGGATTCTTCTAGTGAGGTTTTAATGAGGCAGTTAACTTAGACACGATGTTCATCGAGGAGAGAATCTGTAATAGGAAATCTAAGTCGTTGTCTCTCTTTTCCTATTACCTTTATTTCAAGACAACTTAATTTCTCCACCAATCTTGGCTGAAAGATCTTGTTGTTTCTTTTTGTTGTTATTAATCGAGACTTAGAAACCCTGCTATTTTTACTTCACACAAATTTATAGACGATTGTACTTAGATTCAAGGTGAATTAAAACATATCCCAATTTTAAGTAACATTGCTTACAACTCTCACGATAACAATGTCGGTTCCTATTTCAATGACCAGGTGACTGAAGATCGAGTCGATAGGTATGCAAGCAAATAAAACTTGTTTTTGAATTCCAGAAGACACAAATGCAAATGCAATACTTTTCTTTCGAGGCTTCCCATGAAAGAAAAACAATATTCCCTTCCATTTAACGCCAATATAATCAAACGTCACTTTAGAGAGCTCTTTTTAAGAACTATTTTTCCAAACCTTATCCATATTTTTCCAGGGAAAGAATCAAACAAGGTATACAAAGAGTGCTTGACCTCTTGTCTTATTTTTTCTTGAATTGACATTATTGCATTATCCCTCCGGGGTTACAGATATTGTGCCGAAATTTTCCCTAACTTAAACACGATGGTCATCGCAATGAGGCTCTACAGTAAACATAAGGTACGTACATGCATCATACCTAGCACCAAAGGCACAAGTCAATAGTAACATGGGAATAAATAGGCAAAACCAGTTATACGAGATAAAATGTGTGATGTTCTTCAAAGTTACCTTGAAATTGTAGTAATTATCATCCATTCATGTTGGTAGATCAGAACATTGGTAAAGAAAGCAAAACACTTAGATATTCCGAGTTAAATTTGTACATACAACCTTTTGAAAATCCCAAGTCTGAGGCCAAGCAAGACAATTATGTATGATAACTTATACAAAAGACATGGAATCCAAACTTTCCACATTCACCACCCAAGCAAATGAATGGAAATCCAGTTTCCACATTACAATTTGGGATACAGAGTTTCAAAATCATAGATTGAAATGATATACAATTTCCAATTCCCAGAGTTTGTTTATACTAGCGTGGCATCAAAATATAACTGAAGGAATCAGATGTCTGACCCTTGAAACAAAATATATAATAACATTGACCACTAAGAACGCGTTTGTTTTTTGCTGACTCGGCGTCTGAATCTGACTCGGCCCCTGATTCGACTCGAGTCAGATGTCAAATAGTTTTTTTTATTTTTATTTTGAGTCAGATCTGACTCAAACCTAACCACTGACTCAGACCCATTTGAGTAGGCGAATAAAATGCCGCTGAATCGCATAGTTTTAAGTTAGATGAGTTAGATATGACTCAAAAAACAAACATAGTGATTCAGATCCAGATGAGTAAGATGATATCAGTCAGATGCAAACGAGTCAGATCCGAATAGGAAAAAACAAACAAAAAATATTTAAAAATGTGTCAAATTGTTTGACTCAGTAAACATTTATCAAACTCAGCAAGATGGTGCTAAATCAAAATACCAGGTGATCAAATTGTCCAAAACCGTGCTAATATTTTAAAACCATGCTAAAAGACTGTAATACTTTGGTCAAACCTTGTGGCCATTTGGATTTCTTTCCCCACCATAATAATTTGATTGATGTTGCTGTAAGATCAATGTCATTATAATTTGGGATATTTTGACTTTGGGTCACATAAAAGTGACCAGAGTTGAGTTTGGGTCACGAGAAAATTTTAATTAGAGTTTGGGTCACAGGACTGTGGTTGACCCTGTTGACAGTTAATAAACTGGTTAAAATTTTATATGACAAAATAATATTAAGTTTTTGATTTATTTACTAACTCTACCTTCCGTTTCTGTTTGCCACACGTGTGGTTAAAAATTTCCATGAACAAAATGCTGAGATAAACACACTATCCACCAAAACCTAAATCATATCTTCCTTTCCATTTCTCCTTCCCTGTAACTCTTTCTCTTTTCTTCAATTTTTTCAATCATTTTGTGCTGATGTCGTGACCCAAGAGAGTTCATTTCTCAATCATTTTCTGCTGAGTAGGGTTTCTGTTTGTTTGATCGAGAAGGAATCAGAGAATCAGTGACGAAGAAGGGGTTGTAAGAGATGGAAGAACGAGATCTTCTTGCGTTTGGATTACCTGAATTGGAATAAGTCTATGGTGTTAGGTTAGGGATGTTGTTCAATGTTTTCTGGTGATGTCGATTGAGGATGAATGGAAGAATTGGTGAAGATTAATGGCAATTTAGGGTTTGTAAAGGATAACAGAGATGGGGGTCTTGATGAATTTACTTCTAAGAGCTGTTTATGAAGAAATCACGAATTTGTGTTGAATAATGATGAAATTAGGGTTTGGCTGAAATGAATTTGAGGAAATTGATTGTATCTGCTTGAATTAGAAACAAGAGAAGCTGGTTGAGGATTTGAAGCTGAAGATAGGGTTTCTCTGGAATTGAAACAAATTGATGTATGAGTTCGAGATTAATGAGATATGGGTATTCACACAAAGATTCAGGTAAGAAGACTGTAAAGAATAGTAAGAGTGGTGGTCTTTGTTGTAATTTGTAAAGCAGATGAAACAGAAACTGGTAATGCAGATATCTGGCTGTGGGTAAAATTCATTTAGATGCAGTGGAGGTAGTGGAGTCTGCAACTACATAAAATGAGAAGAGTGGAAGAATGGATTGATTTTTATTTAGAATTTGGTCTCCTGAATTGATTTCGAAATGTAAGTGATATTTAGATATATGTTAACACTTAACATCAACTAACAGAGTTAAATAAATCGAAAATAATCTAAAAAATAAATTATTTCCAAACCGTCAACACGGCCAACCACTAATCCTATGACCCAAACTCTAATTAAAATTCTCTCGTGACCCAAACACAACTGGTCACTTTATGTGACTGGTCACTTTTATGTGACCCAAAGTCCCTTATAATTTTTTCTTTTGATGGACTCAGTTCAGAAAACTAATTCCATGTTGCAAATGGAATGGCCACAAAATGGCAACTGTGCCGACTATCAAAAATTTGAGACTCGGATCTGGACCACCGGTTTACTCACCGAGTCATCATTCTCATACACTCGGACGATTCAATTATTATTGAAGGGCCTTTTAGTTTTGTGTTTGGATAGTGGTGAGGCAGTGAGAGGCGGTGTTGAAGAAGAACAAAACCCTAAAATGGAAATCTCAAGATCTAAATCATCTCTAAGTCCAAGAATGTTATAATGACTCGTTAGCCAAATATGTTGTCACCGCGAGTGGAGACTTCGCAGCTTCTGAGCAAAATGGCAGTTTGATTACTCCAACATTGATCAGCACCAAACTTACTTCGCTGGGATTAATGACTTGTCCTCATTTCAAAAGTAAGTGAGTTTTTGTTATGTATTCTCACTACATTACATTATTAGAGAGATTATTTAGTTGATGATTTGTTGAATTTTATTGATTTTTCGTTACATTCCCATAATTGGGTAGAGTTTCAAGGGTTTTTTTTCTTTCTTCTTCTAGTGAACATGATTTAAATTGTTGGTGTATGTATAAAATTTGGATATTCAAGAGTATTAAATTGGAACCCCATTGTAGATACTTTTAGACTGGAACTCGGTTCATAATTGTTCAGTCGTATGCTCTTAGCTTGTCTTCTGTTTGAACCAGCATATGTTGATTGAGGCTCCAGCATCATTGGGTATGTCAATCGGAAGTTTTGGGGTTGTAATACCATGCTGTTTTTCTGATGACATGGAAAATTAAATTTATGAGGAAGCACCTTCTCTCCTTAAGCTTATTGTGGTTCGCCAATTAGTATGCCATCCTTAGGTAGCAACTCCTGTCAAATCTCGTTTTAGTTTTTTACATTTTAGCAATCGTTGTACTTTCTATAGGGTGTCTGGGAAGTTTGACGTGGAGTTGAGTTTGACGATAATCATCTTCTGTCATCAATTTTCACATTAGGAGGTTCTGTTCTGTATGTTGTCTTCGCACAATTGATGGTTCCCTTGTGGTCCCAAGTGGTTACTTGCATCATATTATGTGCATCTTATTCCCTTGTGAAGTCAATTTGCTGCAAGTGGCATTATGCTGAGTGGACTTTGAGTGTATCCTTTGAAATCCATTGTTTTCACTTTCATTGTTCATTTGTTTTAATCCAGGTGGTCCAAATTTGAGCCTTTGTATCGTGATATGGAGAAAGGAGATGAGGACTGGAATGAGTTTAATGACATAAATAAACTTATCGTCCGGTCTCCTCTAGTATAGAATTGCCTTTCCTCATCTATACAACAATAGGCACATGAAACTGAAGCTTTGTGTTTATCATACGCCGATGATTATGCATATTAAAACTGAGGATCCTTATTTACCTGCATTTTACTATGATCCTTTGGTCCACCCCATACTTTCCATAAACAAAGACAAGAAAGAAAAGAAACAGGACGAAGAAGAGGAGGATGAGTTTGTTATGCCGGAAGGGGTGGAGCCTTTGCTTCAAAGCACTCAGCTATACACTGATACTACCGCTGCAGGTATTTCGTGACTGTTTGCCTCACGCCCTTGTCAGAGAAAGAGCATGACTTTTTAGTAGCTGTGGATAGAAAAACAAATAACATGACAACCACAGAAAGTGTTTCTTCTGCTGAAGATGAAGAGTGGGCTATCGAGAATGATGAAGACTTCCAGGAGCAAGAAGAATGTGATGAGGATGATGGTTACCTCAAAGAAGATGAAGTTTAAGAGGCGAATGATGAAGAGTTGGCTAGTGATTTCATCTCTTCTCCAATAGTTCAGCTGGAAGAGGAGGAAGGTCCAACATTTCATGCACTTCCAGAATTTGCACTTAGGTACTGAATTTTGGATTCAATTAAACATCTTTCAATTGGCTATTGTTTAAGTTATGCTATGTTTTTAGTTCTGGAATGCAAAATGCATAATCTAAGAAAGTAGATGCCAAATATTCATATTGTGCCAGTATTCGAGATTATGGAAAACTCTTAGTTAACTCAGTCAGCTCTATCATAAAGGTCTAACCATACCTTGGTATTTGGTAATCGTCATTTCCAATGATTTTTTCATGATGATGCAACTTATCTTCACTCATACTTGCTAGTCAAACCACTATAATGCTCATAACTGGGTTTGCATATCATAAATTCTTTGAATGTAATTCGTTTTCCTTCTTCAGTTTCTTATCAATCTGACTTGTCATTTCAGGGTATTTGAAGAGTTAGACAATTCAAATTTCCAAGGAAGGTTACATATTTTGCCAGCAAAACAGCAAAACACTGTTAGAGATGCTCCATTGTATTTGCAAAGGGATCCTGGCAGTATCCTCTTGCCAAGTTCAACTTCGGAATCTGATGCCCAGAAGTATGGCGTCGTCTGTGAAAACAATGTGAAGAGAGCCTTTATTGAACAAGGGGTGGAAGCAATATCTGGAGTTGATGTTGATCCTGATAGAGTGGAGGTTTGTTATTTTTTATGATTTAGTAATTACTTTACACTTTCGCTTTGTACTGTTGCGAGGATTGCTTTCCTTGACCTCATGTTATATTTTGTAAATAGTACTAACCTAGCGATGAAAAGGCCAGACTCTCACGATTGATTTTTGAGATTCTTATGCAATCTTAAGGAGACATTTTCTCATCAAATCCTATTCAGGCAATCTAACAATTTCCCAAACTGGATATTTTATAACTACTGTTAATTGCATTTCTTAGAGCTCATGTTATATTTCGTAGATTATACTAATCTAGCAATGAAAAGGCCATAATCTCATGATAGATTTTTGAAATCTTATGCAATCTTTAGGAGACAGTCTCTCATAAAAACCCATCTGACACAATCTAACATATTCCCAAAGTGGATATTCTAATACTAATGTTAATTCTTAATTGCATTTCCATGTGGTTTTAGTGGCTCAGTAGGCTAACTGCCACAAGATCTCCACATAACAGAAATGGATTTACACAGCAAGTTATGGATTGTCAGTGTTATAGTTTGTGATTTACATTTGACTTTTGCTTCCATATCATATCATTAGTTCCTATTAGTTGTTTGGTTTCTTAAGTTTTCAACGATGGGTGCGTTTTGACTAAATAATGAACTTACTTGACCTATTTCATTCCATGATATATTTGATTGGTGAGTGGTGACATCTTTTTGTTTGTTTTGTGCAGTTACGGTCTCTAGTTGTTAAAAATTTGAATTTCAGTACATCTGATGAGAATTTCAAAAAACATTATACTGAAAAGATAAAGGAGGGACGAATCCAAAGTGCCAAGGTAATGTTTACTTTTCTAAGCAACCAATTACCTATTTCCAGTGCTTTTGTTGTCTATTTTCTCACTTGCGTGCTATTGCCCATCTGCAGGTTAAGAAGCACTTGGATAATGGGAAGAAGGTATCGATGGGTTTTGGCTCCATCAAATTGGATTCTGTGGAAACGCTGACAGAAGTGTGCAGGGATTTACAAGTAAGAGAATTCTCACAAACAAATAGTAATCCAGGTGCAAATTTTTAATCAATTATGTAGTTGGTATTATTTCTTGTTATTATAGTTCATCTATAAGTAATATACAACCATTTCTGTCTGCATTACAGGGTAAAATTTTGGATGGCCATGCACTTATGTTGCAACATCACAATGCTATTGCCCATGTCCAGCCTATGATGCCAGCAGTTTCATCCGGTGTTAGTTTGGGTGAAGTACCAGTGAACCTTCAAATTTGTCCTTCTTTTGGGTCCATCTTTGAAACCATCTCCAGTCCAGCCATATAGGTTGGTTCTATTCAGATGCCTGTTCACATACATCCTCAGATGGGCTCATCTGTCACTCACATGCACCCTACACAACCTCCTTTTTTCCAATTTAGTCAGCTGAGGTGTGCATCTCCCATATTCCAATGAATTTTGCCTCTAGCTCCTCAGTCAGTGTCTTTTGTTCAGCCCCCCGTCCACCCATTATTCTTTTAATCAAAACCAGGAGAGTGCTGTAAATATTCTAGCAAGCCAGGTGTTCCAAACCCACCAACCAGGGTCGTCTGTGATGTTGAATGACCAACCTGTTGTGCTGAAGCTGTCAAATCTATCTCAGGATAGTAAACCTTGGGAGGTGACTGTGAGCAGGTCGAACTCCATTTTACCCGAAAGTGAGAGCAGATCTAAATCCCGAGTTCATGATCAGAGGCTACATGAGATGGCTGTGTAGAAGAACGATACATATGCAGCTAACAATAATGAATCACAAGGTCAAGTGCAAGCTGAATCTACCAAGTCTCATATCGTGTCAAGGGATCCAGGCCCAATGTCTAATGGCAGAGGGAAGAGGTTTATATATACAGTCAAGAACTTGGGATCAAGACATTCGTTCCCGGTTTCTGAAGCTCCTCAATCAGATTTTAGTGGGGTTCCTAGAAGGCCTCATCAAAAATTTCGGAGTTTAGGGTAAGAGAAAATATTGAGAAGAGGCATATACAAAGAGCGTCGGATTATCTGAGAACTCTGGGATGGATGAAAGGTTGAATTTCTATGGTAGGATGTCAGGATATCCTGGGAGAAATGGGGTGGTTAAGAAGGAATTCGGGAGTATCTAGTTGAATCTGCAGGTTTATATTCTGATTCAAGTGGCTCATGTGTTGCTGACTCAAATATTGGTTCTGGATCAAGATCTACTTTCTCAGGTATGGGTTTGCTTAAGCTTGCTCCTTCAGCTTTTCAAGAGAAAAACGCAGGTGGCAATGATTGTTAATAATGATCACCATGCTAAATTATTGGGTGATAGCCAGATTCTTAATGGTGGCAATGATTTATCTTCATATTCATCATCAGATGTGACATCAGCAAGAGCTAGTGGAAATGTTTATATGCCTCAGTCAGCAAGGTCAGGCACACTTGGGGAGCCTGTATTTCATTCACCGCGGCTATTGCCATTAGTGTATAAAGCTATGGTACTGAAAGGTGAAGATTTTCAGTCGTTGCAAGCTACTTTGTCGTCTGCACCTGATGTTGGTCAGAAACAACATAATGTTTTACAGCGTAGGCAGAAGTAGAGAGTGACAGAGGTAGCATTTCATCAGCAGAAGGATAGTTCTCATTCCGGGACATCGATACACATGTGCCCACGGATTCAATCTTCTCACCTTAGCTGCAGCTCAGATGATAGTCGGGTTGGGGATTCTGGGTTAAGTAGCTCTAATACTGTGGAAAAATCAAGGAAGCTGGATTCGTACATCCCTGACCCTCTACCACTTGCCCCGTTAAAACAGTATTTTAGACAGATAAAGAGATCCTGGGTACACTAGGAATGAATCATCTTGGGGTAATGACTTTGATTTTCCGAGGGTTGGTGTAATGCCTCGAGCAGCGAGGTTCCCAATCTTTTTGAAGGGAGAGGTGTACTTGATGGTGAAGGGGAGAAGGTTCTGATGAGGAAATTTGCTAGAGGTAGCACTTACAGCAGAGATGTAAAAACATCTAGTGGCAGAGGGGTTGGTTACAATGCACGGGATCAGTATTGTAGTATCATTCCGACCGTTGCAGAGGTGATTTCTTCCCCAAAAGCTTAGTCCCGAAGACGCCATTTTCTTTTGGAACTAGCGTTTGAGCAGTGTGAAACCGTACCTGGAGGATCCATTTCTGATAGATATTGTCAATGGGCCTGGTTTTGATGGGAGAGATCCAATCACTGGAGGTCTTGTAGGGGTGTTCAAGAGGAAGAAAGATACTTCAAAACAGGCCGATTGTCCGAGGCTGAACTCGAGAGAGCTCAAAAGATGCAAGAGCAAGAGAGGCAACAAATCCTTGATGAACAAACCAGGGCAGTGGAGCTTGCCCGAAAAGAAGAGGAGGATAGGGAACGTTTTGCAAGGGAATTAAGACTTGAAGAAGAAGCAAGAGAAGTTGCGTGGAGAGCGGAACAAGAATGCTTGGAGGCCATAAGAAGGGCAGAAGAGCACAAGACTGCTAGAGAAGAAGAATAACGAAGAATGCATGTGGAGGAAGAGAGGAGGAAAGAAGCTGCCAGGAAAGAGCTTTTGAGTTGGAGGCTAAGATTGCAAGGAGACAATCTGAAGCTAAGGATGTCAAGTTTTCTGCTGGTGCTGCTGTCAGAGATGACAAAATGTTTGGATTGGCTACGGAAAGAGATGTTTCCATGGTGACAGATGTGGTAGATTGGGAAGATGGTGAGAGGATGGTGGAAGGAATCATCAATTCTGCATCTTCTGATTCCTCCAATCTAAGTAGATCTATAGACATGGTTTCTAGGCCTCCTTATACAAGAGGTGGAGTTCAGTATTTTCTGAGAGAGCAAAACATGGAAATGCATGGAGGAGGGATGTGTTTGAACATGGAAACAGCTCCAGCTTCATGCTGCATGATCAGGACAATGATAACCGAGGTCCAAGATGTGATACATTTGGTGCCAGACGAGCAGTTTCCTGAAAGGATTTATATGACAGTTCTGGAGTTGTATCATCCTCGGGTTCCTCCACCACCATCATGGCTTCCATGCATAGAAACATCAGAGGTGACATGGAACACCCTAGCTCTTCCGCATCTTTGGATAATGAGATGAGGTACCATCATCCGTTAACAGAAAATGAATCAAGTCTGGCAAATGTACAGTCTGAGACCATCCCCCAAGAGCAGAAAGTTGAAAAGGCTGTATCTTCGAGGTGTGACTCTCAAGTCTCAATCCTCACTCTGTTTTCTAGCCCGACTCATTCATCTGTTCATCTCTCTTTTTCTAGAGGACTTTGGGGATTCTCGTTTTACAAACTGCTGCAAAAGGTGAAGAATTTTCTTTGTCAGAGAAAGAGCATGACTTTTCAGTAGCTGTGGATGGAAAAACAAATATAACATGACAACCTCAGAAAATGTTTCTTCTGCTGAAGGTAAAGAGTGGGCTATCGAGAATGATGAAGACTTGCAGGAGCAAGAAGAATACGATGAGGCTGATGGTAACCTCAAAGAAGATGAAGTTCAAGAAGGCGATGATGAAGAGTTGGCTTGTGATTTCCTCTCTTCTCCAATAGTTCAGCTGGAAGAGGAGGAAGGTCCTACTGGAGGATCTAATGGTGAAATGGTTGAGCCTGATAACCCATCTGCAATCTTAGATGATGCTAAAAAAACAGATTCTTGAGACGAGGCGTCTCTTTGTTCGCAATCTGCCATACACTGCGAGGTATGTTAGCCTTTCATTCAGCCTCTTCAATTTCTATTTACCAGTTTGGTTTTTCTTCCTTTGGAATAATATTTTTGTTCTTCTGACAGAATGGTGAGGAAGATCCTGCGGAGGTTTTTGGTAAATTTGGTGACATCTCAGAGGTGCATCATGTTGTTGATAGAGATACCAATCGATCAGAAGGAATGGCTTAGGTTCTCTATACTTCCAGAATTTGCACTTAGGTACAGTTTTTGGATTCAATTAAACATCTTTCATCTGTTTTGTTTCAACGGGTTATTGTTTAAGTTAATCTAAAAAAGGTAGATGCCAAATATTCATATTGTGCCAATATTCGAGATAGCGGAAAACTCTTAAGTTAACTGAGTCAGCTCTATCATAAAGGTCTAGCCATACCTTGGTATTTGGTAGCCATACTGTCCTTGGTGAATCATTTCTAATAATTTTTTCATGATGATGCAACTTATCTTCACTCATACTTCCAAGTCAAACTACTATAGTGCTCATAAGTGGGGGTTACAGATCAATCTGACTTGTCATTTCAGGGCATTTGAAGAGTTAGACAATTCAAATTTCCAAGGCAGGTTAATGCATATTCTGCCAGCAAAAGAGCAAAACACTGTTAGAGATGGTCCATCATATTTGGAAAGGGCTCCGGGCATTATCCTCTCTCCAAGTTCAACCTCAGAAGCTGATGCCCAGAAGTATGGCGTCGTTGGTGAAAACAATGTGAAGAGAGCAATTATTGAGCAAGGGTGGAAGAAATTTCTGGAGTTGATGTTGATCCTGATAGAGTGGAGGTTTGTGGTTTGTTATTTCTTATGATTTAGTAATTACTTTACACTGTCGTGTTGTACTGTTGTGAGGATTGCTTTCCATGTTATATTTCACAAATAGTACTAACCTAGAGATGAGAAGGCCAGAGTCTCACGATTGATTTTTGAGATTCTTATGCAATCTTAAGGAGACAATTTCTCATCAAATCCTATTCTGGCAATCTAACAGTTTCCCAAAGTGGATATTTTAGTACTACTGTTAATTACATTTCTTAGAGCTCATGTTATATGTTGTAGATTGTACTAATCTAGCAATGAGAAGACCAGAGTCTCACGACAGGTTTTTTAAATTCTTATGCAATCTTTAGGAGACAGTTTCTTGTAAAATCCTACCTGGCAATCTTTCATATTACCAAAGTGGATATTTTAGTACAAATGATAATTGCATTTCCATGTGGTTTTAGTGGGCTCATTAGGCTAACTGCCACAAAATCTCCACATAATAGAAATGGATTTACACAACAAGTTATAGTTGCGCTTTACAGCTTATATTTCATTACTTCCTGTTAGTTGTTTAGTTTTTTAAGGTTTCAACGCTGGATTTTTTGACTAAGTAATTAACTTGCTTGACCTATTTCACTTCATGATATATTTGATTGGTGAGTGGTGACATCTTTTTGTTTGTTTTGTGCAGTCACGGTCTCTATTTTTAAAAAATTTGAATTCCAGTACATCTGACGAGAAAAGATAAAGGGGGGAAGAATCCAAAGTGCCGAGGTAATGTTTACTTCTCTAAGCAACCAATTACCTATTTCTAGTGCTCTTGTTGTCTATCTTCTCCCTTACACGCTGTTTCCCGTGTGCAGGTTAAGAAGCACTTGAAAATGGGAAGAATGTATTGATGGGTTTTGGTTCCATCAAATTGAATTCTGTGGAAGCGGCGACAAAAGTGTGCAGGGATTTACAAGTAAGAGAATTCTCACAAACAAATAGTCGATTAATAATCCAGGTGATTTGTAGTCAATTATGTAGTTGGTAATCATCCATAGGTAATATATAATTATTTTTGTCTTCATTACAGGGTACAATATTGGATGGCCATGCACTTACTTTGCAACATTGCAATGCTATTGCTGCCCATGTCCAGCCTATGATGCCAGCAGTTTCATCTGGTGTTTGTCAGCATGAAGTACCTTCAATTTGGCCTTCTTTGGGTCCATCTTTAATACCATCTCCAGTTCCAGCCTTAGAGGTTGGTTCCATTCAGATGCCTGTTCCGATACATTCTCAGATGGGCTCATCTGTCACTCACATGCACCCTTCACAACCTCCTTTCTTCCAATTTGGTCAGCTGAGGTGTGCGTTTCCCATATCCCATTGAATTTTGCCTTTAGCTCAGTCAGTATATTTTGTTCAGCCCTCGTCCCCACCCATTATTCTTTTAATCAAAACCAGGAGAGTTCTGTAAATATACCAGCAAGCCAGGGGTCCAAAACCCTCCAACCAGAGTCATCTGTGATGTTTAATGACCAACCTGGTGCGCCGAAGCTCTCGAATATATATCTCAGTACAGTAAACCTGGGGAGGTGGATGTGTTAGCAGGTAGACATGACCAAGAGAATGAAGTTTTTATTTCTCATAGCATACAGAAAGTGTTGGATCTTCTGAAAACTCTGGATGCATGAAAGGTCAGTGGTAGGATGTCAGGATTTCTGGGAGAAGTGGTTACGAAGGAGTTCGGGTACAGCAAACAATCAAAGCATCTAGTTGAATCTGTAGGTGTAAAGTCTGATTCAAGTGGCTCACATGTTGCTGATTCAGAAAGAAAAACAGAGAAACAACCTGGTAAAGAGTCTACCGCAAAGAGGCTGACATCTTCACTCAATGCATCAGACACTGGAGAAGGAAACTCTAGAAGGAATAGCAGTGTAGTAGAGGATGTTGATGCTCCTATGCAAAGTGGTATTGTGCGTAAAAGGCAGATGCTGATTGATCGACGAAAACAGAGGGAAAGGGAAATTAAGGCCAAATCTCAATAGCAAAGGTACTGCATTTCTATTTATATTCCATTTCTCCATCTTATGTAGACCGTGACATTTTAAGGGTTCGGAGCAATGTTCTGCACTCTGTTGTTAACACATTCCAAATAACTGTTTTTACTGGTTATCTCAAGTTCCGAGTTACTCAATATTATCGTTGTTTGTTAAAATTTGTCTCTTATGTTTTCTGTATATAGTAGATTTTTTATACAATTACAGGCTCTAACAGTGGTTTACTTCTCTATCATTCACCATTTCGCTCAACTGACTATTATATTTATTTTGTGATCCGGAATTGTGTTTGTAGGCACAAAATCATAGAGCTCCGGTTTATTCAAATAAACCATCAACACCATTGAGTAAGTGAGTTTTTGTTATGTATTCTCACTACATTACATTATTAGAGTGATTATTTAGTTGATGATTTGTTGAAATTTATTGATTTTTCATTACATTCCCATAATTGAGTAGAGTTTCAAGGTGTTTTTTTTCCCTTCTACTGAGCAGGTTTTTAAATTGTTGGTGTATGATTTTTTAGTGTAAATTGTAAAATTTGGATGTTCAAGAGTGATCAAATGGAAACCCGTTGTAGATACTTTTAGAGTGGAACTGATATAAAATTTGGTCAATTCAAAGAGCCATTGCGTCACTTATTATGTGGTCGCTGAGTCCATGATTTTTGTAAAATTGGAGTGAGCATTCCATGGGAGGAAGGTTTTGGAAACCAGTGAATTTTAAGAATTTTGTAATAGAGTCAAAATGGTTTCCCTGTTTGGTAAAGTTGTGCGGTTCATCAGCCATAATAAGTACTAGGAAATGAATATAATGAGAAGATGTGATAAAGGTTTTGAAATGTTAAGATGCGTATTCCATATGAAGACAATGCCTTGGTCAGTGGAAACTTTGAGAAACATATCACTTGGAATGGCAAGTCCTAAGGTGGAAATTAACTTTTCCCCCCAATATATGACTTTGTCTGTGTTTTCCCTTGTTGGTGATCCTAAATCCAAACGATTATCATTTGAACAGTTGAAATTAAATCTAGGCTCTATCGGCTTTCATGTAAAGCACACAGTATCTGTCTAAGTACTGAATGTTTTCCTGCATCCAATTAGCAACCTGTTTATCTTCAGTTTGAATTTTCGGTTAGTTTAAGCCGATGAGAGTTTACATGCGCAGGAGCTTGCATATGCATGTGTTTTCATTCCATAGTTAAGAACTCTAGAGTCTGTGTACTTGGTGAATCATTTCCAATGATTTTTGCACGAAGATGCAAACAATCTTCACTCATGCTTGCTACTCGTAATACTATAGTGCTCATAACCGGGGATTTGCAGATCTTAAATTCTTTCAACGTGGTTCGTTTTTCTTCTTCATTTTCTTATCAATCTGACTTGTCATTTCAGGGCATTTGAAGAGTTAGACAATTCAATGTTCCAAGGCTGGTTATTGCATATTCTGCCAGCAAAACACTGTTAGAGATGCTCCATTGTAATTGGAAAGGACTCCTGGCAGTATCCTCTCTCCAAGTTCAACATCAGAGGCTGATGCACAGAAGTATGACGTCGTTAGGGAAAACAATGTGAAGAAAGCAATTAATGAACAAGGGATGAAAGCAATATCTGATCCTGGTAGAATGGAGGTTTGTTATTTCTCATGATTTATGAATTACTTTACACTTTTGAGTTGTACTGTTGTGAGGACTGCTTTCCTAGACCTCATGTTATATTTCCTACATAGTACTAACCTAGCAATGAAAAGGCCAAAGTCTCACAGTACGTTTATGAGACTCTTATGCAATTTTTAGGAGACAGTTTGTGATAAAATCCTATACGTCAATTTAACAATTTTCCAAAGTGGATGTTCTAGTACTACTGTTAATTGCATTTCATAAAGCTCATGTTTAATCTAGCAATGAAAAGGCGAGAGTCTCACGATAGATTTTCGAAATCTTATGCAGCTTTAGGAGACAGTCTCTCATAAAACCTATCTGGCAATCTGACATATTCCCAAAGTGGATAATTTAGTACTTATATTAATTGCGTTCCTTGTGGTTTTAGTGGCTCATTAAGCTAACTGCCACAAAATCTCCACATAACAGAAATGGATTTACAAAGCAAGTTATAGATTGTCAATTTGTCAGTGTTGTAATTTGTGCTTTACATTTGACCTCCGCTTCTATATTATTAGTTCTTATTAGCTGTTTAGTTTTTGAAGTTTGCATCGATGGGTGCTTTTTGACAAAGTAATGAACTTACTTGACCTATTTCATTCAATGATATATCTTGATTGGTAAGTTGTGACATTTTTTTGTTTGTTTTGTGCAGTCACGGTCTCTATTTGGTAAAAATTTAGATTTAAGTACATCTGATGACAATTTGAAAAAGCATTTTACTGAAAAGAAAGGAGGGATGGATCTGAAGTGCCAAGGTATTGTTTACTTCTCTAAGCCTATTTCTAGTGCTTTTGTTGTCTATTTTCTCACTTACATGCTATTGCGCATGTGCAGTTTAATCAGCACATGGAAAATGGGAAGAACTACCGATGGGTTTTGGTTCCATTGGATTGGATTCTGTGGAAATGGCGGCAAAAGTAGGCAGAGATTTCCTCTCTTCTCCAATAGTTCAGCTGGAAGAGGAGGAAGGTCCTACTGGAGGATCTAATGGTGAAATGGTTGAGCCTGATAACCCTTCTGCAATCTTAGATGATGCTAAAAAACAGATTGTTGAGACGAGGCGTCTCTTTGTTCGCAATCTTCCATACACTGCGAGGTATGTGAGCCTTTCATTCAGCCTCTTGAATTTCTATTTACCTGTTTGGTTTTTCTTCCTTTGGAATGATATTTTTGTTTTGCTGACAGAATAGTGAGGAAGATCCAGCGGAGGTTTTTGTTACATTTGGTGACATCTCAGAGGTGCATCTTGTTGTTGATAGAGATACCAATCGATGAGAAGGAATTGCTTAGGTTCTCTATACACTTCCAGAATTTGCACTTAGGTACTGTTTTTGGATTCAATTAAACATCTTTCATCTGTTCTGTTTCAACGGGTTATTGTTTAAGTTAATCTAAAAAAAGTAGATGCCAAATATTCATATTGTGCCAATACTCGAGATAGCAGAAAACTCTTAGTTAACCGAGTCAGCTCTATCATATAGGTCTAACCATACCTTGGTATACCCGTGTCCTTGGTGATTTCCAAAAAAAATATTCATGATGATGCAACTTATCCTCACTCATACTTCCTAGTCAAACTACTATAGTGTGTTTTCCTTCTTCAGGTTCTTATCAATCTGACTTGTCATTTCAGGGCAGTTGAAGAGTTAGACAATTCAAATTTCCAAGGCAAGTTAATGCATATTCTGCCAGCAAGAGAGCAAAACACTGTTAGAGATGCTCCATCGTATTTGGAAAGGGCTCCTGGCAGTATCCTCTCTCCAAGTTCAACTTGGGAAGCTGATGCCCAGAAGTATGGCGTCGTGAAAACAATTATTGAACAAGGGGTGGAAGCAATATCTGGAGTTGATGTTGATCCTGATAGAGTGGAGGTTAGTTATTTCTTCTGATTTAGTAATTACTTTACACTTTCGCGTTCTACTATTGATAGGATTGCTTTCCTAGCGACTCTAAAAGGCCAGAGTCTCATTTTTATGCAATCTTAAGGAGACAGTTTCTCATCCAATCCTGTTCTGGCAACCTAACAATTTCCCAAAGTGGATATTTTAGTACTACTGTTAATTGCATTTCTTAGAGCTCATGTTATATTTCGTAGATTGTACTAATCTAGGAATGAAAAGGCCAGAGTCTCACGATAGATTTTGAAATTCTTATGCAATCTTTAGGAGACAGTTTCTCATAGAATCCTGTCTGGCAATCTAACATATTACTGAAGGGGATATTGTAGTACTAATGTTAATTGCATTTCCACGTGGTTAACTGCCACAAAATCTCCACATAATAGAAATGGATTTACACAAGTTACAGATTGTCAGTGTTACAGTTTGCGCTTTACATTTGATTTCTGCTTATATTTCATTAGTTCCTATTAGTAGTTTAGTTTTTTAAGTTCTCAACGTTGGATGTTTTTGACTAATAAATAAACTTACTTGACCTATTTCACTTCATGATATATTTAATGGGAAGGGATCGGGTAACAAATGTGTTTGACAAAAGATTTTGACAAATCTTTTCAACCACTAGATTGTATTTATCCAATGGCCAATGCTTTTAATGATGTGGCACATGATTCGTTTTTGGCGTCTGTTTGGCTGTGAGCAAATTCATGAATGTAAACTGAACCTAATACCGTAGTCTTCTGTACATCCCTTTTTTAATTCATGCCAATTTATCTTTTGATAGATGATGATTCGAGTTTAATTTGTATTCATATTTTTACGTGTATTTTTTTTCCCATTGTGAATACGGTGATCGGCTTAAATAACCAATTCTTAGGCCATGTGTGCCACTCAAGATCACAAATACAATTATGAACCTAGATTATAAAATCATGATTCGTGATGTATGGCTCTACCATGTGGACTGAGAACTTCGTCTTCTCCAAGTCTAAAATAAAGCAGCATAAAGAAAAATTGGCCTTAGATTCCGTTGGAGGATCGGAATGCCAAAATCATATTCTTTGAACTTTATTAGCATCAAAATACATCACGCTATTGCCGATCATGAACATACATCACATCCATCAAAATATATCACATTGATCATGAACAGAACGAATTTTCGGTCAAACATAACTAAAACTTCCCCATTTATATATATGATATGACTGTCTTTCCATATTCATTCGCGGCTATTAGGGTTAAGTCCAAACCAAACACATCTTACGACTAAATTGGGTGACAAATCATCAAAAATGTAAACCGTCAGATATATAGTATCTTACAGTCTATAAATTTTGTCAAAAGGTTTTGTCAAAGCCTTTTGTTCATTGATCCTGTTCGATATTTAATTGGTGAGTGGTGACATCTTTTTGTTTTTTTTGTGCAGTCACGGTCTCTATTTGTTAAAATTTTGAATTTCAGTACATCTGTTGAGAATTTGGAAAAGCATTTTACTGAAAAGATGAAGGAGGGAAGAATCCAAAGTGCCAAGGTAATGTTCACTTCTCTAAGCAACCAATTACCTATTCTAGTGCTCTTATTGTCTATTTTCTCAGTTACATGCTATTGCCCATGTGCAGGTTAAGAAGCACTTGAAAAATGGGAAGAATGTATCGATGGGTTTTGGTTCCATCGAATTGGATTCTGTGGAAACGGCCACAAAAGTGTGCAAGGATTTACAGGTTAGAAAATTCTCCCAAACAAATAGTCGAATAATAATCCAGGTGCAGATTTTTAATCAATTATGTAGTTAGTAATCATCTGTAAGTAATATACAATTATTTCTGTCTGCATTACAGGGTACAACATTGGATGGCCATGCACTTATTTTGCAACATTGCATGTCCAGCCTATGATGCCAGCAGTTTCATCTGGTGTTAGTTAGTCAGGGTGAGGTACCAATGAACCTTCAATTAGGCCTTTTTCGGGTCCATCTTTGATACCATCTCCAGTTCCAGCCATATAGGTTGGTCCTATTCAGGTGCCTGTACACATACATCCACAGGTGGGCTCTTCTGTCACTCACATGCACCCTTCACAACCTCCTTTCTTCCAGTTTGGTTAGCTGAGGTATGCATCTCCCATATCCCAAGGAATTTTTCCTTTGGCTCCTCAGTCAGTGTCTTTTGTTCAACCCCCCGTGCCCCGTCCCCACCCATTATTCTTTTAATCAAAACCAGGAGAGCTCTGTAAATATTCCAGCAAGCCAGGTGTCCAAAACCCACCAACCAGAGTCATCTGTGATGTTGAATGACCAACCTGGTGTGCCGAAGCTCTTCCATCTATCTCAGGATAGTAAACCTTGGGAGGTGACTGTGGTAGCAGGTCGACAAGACCGAGAGAATTAAGTTTTGACTTCTCATAGTCGAGCGCAGAACTCCATTGTACCTGAAAGTGAGAGCAGATCTAAATCCCTGGTTCAAGATCAGAGGCAACATGATATGGCTGTGAAGAAGAACAATAGATATGCAGCTAACAATAATGAATCACAGTGCAAGCCGGATCTACCAAGTCTCAGTTCGTGTCAAGGGATCCAGGCCCAATGTCTAATGGCAGAGGGAAGAGGTTTATGTATACAGTCAAGAACTTTGAATCAAGACCCTGTTTCCCGGTTTTTAAAGCTCCTCATTCAGATTTTTGTGGGTTTCATAGAAGGCTTCGTCTAAAATTTCAGCATATGGAGTTTAGGGTAAGAAAAATTGTTGAGAAGAGGCATACAGAGAGCGTCGGATCTTCTGCGAACTCTGGGATGGATGAAACGTTGAATTTCAATGGTAGGATGTCAGGATATTCTGGGAGAAATGGGGTGGTTACCGCAAAGCAGAGAACCAACCTGGTAAAGAGGCCACCCGCAAAGAGGCTGATGTCTTCACTCAATGTACCGGACAGTGGAGAAGGAAACCCTAAAAGGAATAGCAATTTAGTGGAGGATGTTGATGCTCCTATGCAAAGTGGTGTTGTGTGGGATTGAAGCCCAGGGTGATTAAAACTTTCATTGAAGTTAGGTCTAAGAGGCAAATGCTGATTGATCGACGAAAACAGAGGGAAAGGAAATTAAGGCCAAATCTCGGATAGCAAAGGTACTGCATTCCAATTTATATTCTATTTCTCCAACTTATATAGACCGTGACACTTTAAGGGTTCGAAGCAAAATGTTCTGCTCTCCATTGTTAACACATTCCAAATAACTGTTTTTACCGGTTATCTCAAGTTTCAAGTTTCTCAATATTATCGTTGTTTCTTAAAATTTGTCTCTTTGTTTTTCTGTATATAATAATAAAGTTTCTATATAATTACAAGCTCTAACAGTGGTTTACTTCTCTATCATTAACCATTTCGCTCAAGTGACTATTATATTTATTCTGTGATCCGGAATTGTGTTTGTAGGCACAAAATCATAGAGATCCAGTTTATTCAAATAAACCATCAACACCATTGGTCTCAGAAGCAGCCAGCAGTATTCCTTCTACTTCTCTTGTTTCTGATGGCAAGGCCACGTCCAGCGCTTCACAACCCTGGCTCCCCAAGGCCACGTCCAATGTTGAAGTGGTACCTGCATTTAAAAATGCTATAGCTTCACAACCCCTGGCTCCTATTGGGACCCCTGCTCATAATAAAACCGATGGCTATGCTGTCACGATAGCTCACTTTATTAAGTATGAATATGGATGTAAGATCCACTTCTTCAGAGCCCTCAAGAACAACTCCATTCCTGGAATATCAAATAATATAACTAACCTTGCTCCTGGCTCATCATTGGCTAATAAGAGCATTGCGATGCCAGCATATTTGGGCTCTTGGGGCAGTGCCCGAATTAATCAGCAGGTATGTGATTCTTTTCTTCTATTTTTTGCTGATACATTTAGGTCTTGCAAAAATCTTAACCTGGGCACTCTTGTGAAGTTCTTTTTTGCCATAAATCGTGTTTAACATGTCCTTGACGTTGCTGGCATATCACTGCCCAATTAAGATATCTATCAGAATTATAGATCTCTCCTGTGTCTCCGGATATTTGTTACGAAGAATATTTCTCTACCCTTGACTTTTCAACTTATTAGTGTTAAACTTTGATTTAGGTGTGGTGACATCTCCAAACTATTCTACCTTCTAGCAGCCGAGCTGTTTCAAGTGATCTTGGACCTCCAGACTCATCTAGGCCAGATGCTTCTGTTGACCACACTTCATCCGCAGTTGAGAGTGATCACTCATTTTTCCTGATAAATCATGTGTTCATTTAGATGATCCTGAAGCAGAAGCAGAAGCAGCTGCTTCCGCTGTTGCCATTGCTCCTATTAGTAGGTGATGAGGTTATTGGTGCATCCCCTGTCTCAACATCTGATACACAAGGTTTTGGAGATGCCGATATCGGAAGGTTAGCCTCAGGAGGTTGTTAAAACTGATCAAACAATTCCATACTAACTGATCAATTTTTTTTTTTTGTCAGCTTTAACAAATGTTTAACTATGATTAATTTTCTAACCATCATTCTATTTAAATTGTTTTTGAATTGGCGGCAGGTGGATCAATCGACAAGTCAACTAAGGGGTGAAGAATCTCTCAGCGTAGATCTTCCAGCTGATTTCTCCGTGGAAACTCCCTGCCTGCATGTCCTTATGGCCACCTTTACCTAGTCCGCAAAATTCATCCAGCCAAATGCTTTCGCATTTTCCTGGAGCTCCTCCTCATTTCCCTTGCTACTAGATGAACCCAATGATAATATTTGCCTTCGCTCTTTATGATGAATCTGCTGGCACTGATTCAGTCATAAAAGAGCAATTTGTCAGGTTCCGTGCCTCTGGGAGGCTGGCAACCATGCCGTTTTGTTTTTCTATGTAGGTGGTTTTTCATGCCGTCTTGTTTTGAAATATTGTAGTTCTCATAGATTTTGTTTTGAGAGGCTTTACTGCCCTCAAATGTTTTCCCTATTTTAACAAAAAACTTTGAGTTTAGATTTCATTGGTCATTCCTAGTGTTTGGTGCTCTCTTTATGGCCATTTGCTTACCTTGTAATCTTAACGAAAATTTGACTCGCTTACAGCAGAGAAACGCTTGACGACCATGTCCAAATTTCATGTACTATTGCAAGTTCTGAATCGTATTTGAAGTTTCAGGCCCAAATTGCATAGACTCACTTGCAGCAGAGAACTTGGGAATGTCGTAAAAATTTCATGTAGTCTTGCAAGTTTTAAATCATACACGAAGCTCAGACCCAAATTGCATAGATTCACTAACAGCAGAGAACTCAGGAAAGCTGAACAAAAAGCGCAGGACTTTCCCAATTAATGGCCGCTGACTTAGCTCTATAAAACACTGAATGGACACCAAACTTGTGTAAAGACAGCACATTCCACCACTTAGTCACCCTTCTGCTCCTCCCAGCATTCTAATTCTAGTTGGATCCAGATTTAATGAGTCAGATTCGGCCGACAGTCGAGTTAGAAAAAAGCAATAAAAAATTAGTGCGAGCGTGGGAGGAGTGATAGCAAGTTGCTCTTTCAATATTACAGAAACAGGTTTATGACTAGAAATAATAGTAAAATTCAGGGTGACATAGACACATTGTTTCAGTTTCTATTGAACTGGACACCAAACAAATGTTCACCAGCTGAGTTTGTCATACTAGTTATCCCCAGTACACTGACGTTACTATAAGCTGTACTACTACCTAAATGCTAAGCCAGTCAAGAAACTGATCTGAGCTCTTCGACCAATTAGGTTCAATCCAACTGCAGCTTAACAACTCCTTCGTATCGCGATAATCTTTAGCAGAATGTTTACTTCCAATACTGTGGTACATACCTGTATCAAGAGAATAGTAGAGTACCCTTTCTTCATGCAACCTCGAAAAGTATATTTTGTTCTCCATTTCACTAGTCGGAGCAACTGCAGAGATGCAAGATGTACTGCTGATACACAACATATGCTTCTCTAAATCCTGCACTTCAATCCAAACCATTTTAGTGTTGTTCAATCTGAAAATACGAACCCATTTCCCCAAATGGCCTAATAACACACACAAAAGTTTTCCATCACACTCCACCAAGTAACTCTCGTAGATGTACTCACATTTAGGCTGGGGTACCATGGCTAAAAATTCCCAGCTGATTACACCATTCTCTTGTTTAGATACTCCTAAACTTCCGTTCAAGTCCAAGCAATAAAATGCTCCATTGTAGAAAACTGGATTGTTCAAACCAGCATCGAATTCCATAAGTTTCTTATTAGAAGCTAGATAAGTACCATCAAAGGAAGCATACCTCCAATGTTCTTCTCCCCGTGTAATGAATAAATTAGTCACACTCTTACCCAATGGTTTAAGGAAGGCAAAAACAGTGCAATCTGCTGAAGTCGGCAAGGACGAGAATGAGATACTTAAGAAGCTACCAACATTCTCTGGCAAGTCTGGAAGTTTGATACTAGATTTCGTGAAGGGATTGTGGAAGAACAATTGCGGATCGTCTGACACCAGCAACCACCCACCATTCGAAAAGCAAATTCTTGAACCTTTAAACATCCCATGGGTTTTCACGAGGTATTTCTCATTATTTAGCAATGGGTTTACGAAACTGAAGACAGATGTATCGTAGTTAGTAAAAACCACCCACGGGGATAGATTTGTTGTCCCGATATTTCCAGCAGAAGAGGATCTCTTCAGATTCAGTATCGCACGGTACCTTTTACTCACTGCACGTAAATGAATGTAATCTAATGTATGAAGATGGTGTGCCACAGCCCATACGAAATCATCGCTAGCAAGAATCCCTGGTCTTGCTTCTTCAATATCATCTTTCTCGGTATCCAAAGCCACACTAGCTATGTTTTCAGTTACTTTAACCACTTCATCCATATGCTCGGCCATTCCTAAAATACAATCTGCCGTGTCTCTTCTATCGTTCACCCTGCAGATGAAAGAACAAGAACATTATTGACATCTATTCTTAATAGTAAACAAGAAAGGTAAATCGTCCTCTTTAAGATAATCTACACTATGCAAAGAGGCGGGATATGGCCTTGTGCAGTAAAAATATATACGACATCCCTCAGCATCGAAGGCACAAGTCAGTAGTGTTAAAGTCTAAACCGCGGGATCTTAGATTACGCAAACAATAGTCTCAGCAAGTAGTAACAGATTGATAGGAATAGATACTTTGACAAAATTAAGTATAAATTAACCAGACAAAAAAATGTGATGTTCTTCAAAGTTACCTTGGAGTTGTAGTAATCATCATCCATTCGGGTTGGAACCATGGCGTTGGTAGATCAGGACATGGTACAGAAAGCAAAATACTTCGATCTTCCAAGTCATATTTGTACAAGCTCATTTCTTCATCTTGTGTATAATACATACAACCTTTTGAAAAACCCAAATCTGAGGCCAGGCAAGATATCTGTGTTTGATAGCTTATAAAGAAGACGTGGTCATCCAAGCTTTTCAGGCTCTCCCAAGCCATGGCAACAAAATCCAATTTCCATATTTGAATTCGGGTTACACAGTTTGAGTAAATACCTCTAGAAATGCTACATTTCAGAAATCTGAAGACCTCGCCAAAAGATTCAACAAAATATTCTTCCCGAGTTCGAACAAGACCTCCACCTGCTGGTTCGGGTTCGAAATCAGCAATAACACGCTCTACGCTAATAAAAACTTCATCCCCCACTGCAAGGATTTCGTCACCGTCAATATCTTGTACTTGTATCTCAAAGTAGACATAGTTAGTGCACATCATATGTAACTTATTCTTGAGATACAACATGCTGTCTGGTTTTTCAGATACATTAAGCTCAAGCCTTCTCCATTCTTTTTCACCAGGGTGACAAAATAGAAGAACATCTGTAAAACCACCATTATTGAAACCTCCATCAAAAAGCACATATACCATGGAATCTGCATCATAATCATCACCATCACTACTGCTACTGCTGCTGCTGCTATTGCTACTGTTGCTGATGGTGGTGTTGATCTGAGGAGGTGACGTCAAAATACAATCTTTGAGCCAATACTTATCCTTTGTTTCATAATAACACAATATAGAAGGTAACTGAATGGTATCTAGTGTATGAGGATTCCAGAGAAAGCAATCTCCATAAATAGGATCAGTAGTATCATCACAAAGAACAATTAACCATCCCTGATGACAATTTTTCTGCCGAAAACTTCTTTTACTTAAATTTGGTACAAATTTATTTAAAGATCTCTTCTTCAACTTTTCATCAGCATCATCACATATGTTATAGAAACGATGAAATTTACCGTCTTTACCATGTGGGAAAACAAGCCAAGGCGCAACCTTTGGTGGTGGTGGAAGTTTCCGGTCACTTCTACTTTGATAGAGATCTGATTTCTCCATCGCGGCTGAAACTGAAGATGAAACAAACCCTTAATTAAATATCTTGTGTTGATACAGAACAAGAGAAGAACCTATATAGGAAGACACAATCCCTTGATTTCCAAATCCCGATCCTGACAAGAATTTAGAAACCGAGTCACATAGGAATGAGATCACCGTTTTACCAACCAATTGCATTCATACTAAAAACGCCATTAATTCACAACTTCCATAAGTAACGCAAAAAAGAACATTTCCACCAAAATTACTCAGAGACAAGCTACAGAAGAAGGAGGACACTGAATCAATGTCAAACTTGGGTGTTTTGGAAACAATTTTACTCGAATCAAACAGCAGAAAAATCCAGTTCTTCTCAAAATCAAAATACCACTTGAAAAGAAAATCTTCCCCTTCTGTTAGTCGTTATCGCAAACACGTAAAGAGCATTTGTAAAATTTCCACTTTTTTGCTTTCAAAAAAACTAGAACTCAGTAAACTCCAAACAGTACTTACATCAAACATGGAAAATTAAGGAATCAATCGCAGTTACCTTATTGATTGAATTCAGTAGATGAATTTCAGTGACTGCGAATTCATTGCAAGGGCGTTCAGTGAGGATTTTGTGGCGGGAGCCTAAACTAAATAGACTGTCTTAGCGGGCTGAACTGGGCCTTGATTTATTATTATAGCCCTTCCGTGGAGTCGTGTATCAAGTGGCTTATGGAAGAACCGTTTCTTGAAACCAGCCTTTTTTTTTTGGACCATTGTTTTATAAGGCCATCTACCCTATAATTATAAGGGATGTCCTAAAGTAGTGATATTATCAATTTGCCCTTAACCCTAATTAAAATTAAAACTAAACTAATAACTACCAAAGTTTAACATAATCCTAATCTATTATCAAAAACCAAAAATCAGACTCTACCCTAGCCGCACAAACTGTTTTTGAGAAAACAAAAATTCTTCTCTTCTTCTTCTTCTTCTTCTTCTTCTTCTTCTTCTTCTTCTTCTTCTTCGATTAATCGTCGATTCATAAAATTTTCATTGTCGATTAATCAATCGACTATAAGAATGGTTCTTCGAAAGAAAACCAAAAGACTCCCAGGAACGGGTCCCCCATTAGGACATCTAGCACATCAGAAACAAGTTCAAATTTAGGAAGAAGTGGAACCGGAAGTTAGAGGCATCATCGAGTATCAAAGACGCAAGTCGAAGCCTGATTCTGCCATGGGACCAATCCGCATGTATTTTTCCAACAAACCCATAACTTTTAATTTGATTTTCATTGCTTCAATTGAATATAAATCATCAAAATAGGGTTCAAATGGCAGTTACAGTGCATTATTCGGTTAGGATGATTTTTTAAAAAACCCTAGTTTGTTAACCGAACTCCCTGAAAGGAAGAACACGAAGAACAGTTCGGTTCTATAGGATTGAAAACTAGCTCACCGAACTTCCAGTTCGGTTAGTTCGCAAAGAAGCCTATGACTTTTTCTAACCGAACTTAACCAAATTTACAACAATTTTTTTTCCACATGTAACCGAACTCTGGTATTTTGCCCGCTATTTTAAGTTTTTATGTAACCGAACTGTGCTGTTTTGTTCGTTTTGTTCGCATAAAAAATCTAAAACTATTTAGTAACCGAACTTTACCGAAAAAAAAGAAAAAAAATCAATGTAACCGAACTATGCTATTTTTCCCAATATGTTGAGTTCTGGGAAAAACCTTGACAAACCGAACTCTTCATTAATATTGAACAATGTTGAGTTCGATTTGTTCGTAAAAAACCATTGGTAACCTAACTATACTATGGAACACAAATTCAGAGTTGGCCTATTTTTCGTGAACTTTTGCTATTAACCAAACCTTACGCTGAGAACCCTTATGTTGCATCCGATTTAGTGAATCATTTAGCGGTTAAGCTAATATCTTTTGTTTTCTTTATTAGTGGAAGAGGCAAAAAATCAAACAAACCTTTAATGGAAGATTTTAGAAATCCCACGCCTTGAGGCAAAGTACATTGTGATGTCGTTAACCGTGGAACCAAAAAAGCTAAGTATAGAGGTGGGTCATTACCGGGTGTTGTCATCCAAGATGGTGTTAATAGAGATAATGTTGACAACGTAATCCAAAAAGTTAATGAAGAGATCGTGGAAGAGATGGCCAGTCAAGAACATCATCAAGGTGGAGAAGGTGAACCAGCTGAAGGAGGAGGAAATGAGGGTGCCAATGATGGTGAACCAGCTGAAGGAGGAGGAAATGAGGGTGCCAATGATGGTGAACCAGCTGAAGGAGGAGGAAATGAGGGTGACAATGATGATGGTGAACCAGCTGAAGGAGGAGGAAATGAGGGTGAAAAAGATGAGGAAGATGGAGATAAGGATGATGATGAATCAGAGGAGGACTTGGATGAAGAGGAAGACGAAGAGGAAGAGGCACAGGTAGAAATAGTGCGAAAGAAACCTAGAAAGACGCCTAAAAAGCCTAGTGCTAGATATTCCTACATTCCTGATGATAATTTTTGTTTGACGCCAAAGATGCCAACTTATGGTACTCCAAGAGATGGAGGGGGGGGTATTGATGGGCTACAAAAACTCATGGGCTGCCAAGATCTTTGCGACAAAGGTATGGTTCAATCTTAACCGTCAAGATTTCTCAGTCATTTTATTATATTTTGACATATATTGTTCTTTTATATATATATATTAGTATATAAGATATGATGTTGCTTTTGTAGGATCATAATAATGTTGTTCGTGTTTTGAAACGTCAAAAGAACAAGATATGGAATATAGAAAATGAGTGTGATGAGATCCGCTTGGCGGTATTTGACTGTGTACTACGGAACGGGATACAACATGCGCACCAAAAATTTGATGTCACACTCTTATTACGCATTTGCCGAGAGGTCTTATCCAGAGACGGATACCTTTCATCTACCTTTTGGTGAGATGGAAATAACTTCGGATGATTGTTTTAGAATCACATCCCTACCAATTACAGGAACAAGTGTTCGAGATGGCTACAATCCCTCGATGATTTATGAACTTCTTGAAAAGCTAGTCGAAAGGTGTCTAGGATGAAGCGATAAAAAGGCACAATGTGAGTTAGACAAGCTAACAAAGAGCCTAAGGAAGGTGATGAGTATAATGAGTTTGAGGCAGACCGCACGTACAAGAAGAAGTTGAAAAAGATCAAGCTCAAAACCTTGTTTGATGAGTTTTCAGGGACGAAAGATTTGGTTGTTGAAGGAAAGTTAGTGATGACAGAGGAGAAAATTAAGCATCATGTGACTGCTTATTTGTTATATCAACTAGGAACCATTTTCTTCCCTGACAGTTCGGGTCACGTGGTAAATGCTCATTATCTCCAACTATTGGACCCCCTGAATGAGGTGAAAAACTACTCTTGGGGCATTGCGGTTCTTTCATTCGTTCAAGAGGAACTCAGAAAAGCTTCGAGGCTTAAGAGTCTATATTTTGGAGGCTTATACACCCTTGTTCAGGTACAATTAACGTTTGTGTGTTTCAATATATAAGTGAATGAATGTGTATTGTTACTAATCATATTGCGAATGTATTATTTATTGCCTCTTCTTATAGGTTTGGGTGTACGACCACTTCTCTAAACTACAATTGTCTCATGCTCACACTACTTGGCCTTATGGGAAGCCTACAGCTGGTAAATATGAATTTTTGAACTCAAAAGAAAAGAATAAGAAAAAAAAGGTGTTGGAGTTGAGGGAGACATTGGATAAGTTAACAGTGGAAGATGTGGTTTTCCATCCTTACACCATTGCATCAGTGAAGACGAGGAGGATGTTGAGGTTATTGATTTCTCACCTGTTGCGGCGTATAATGGACCGTTGTTTCATCCTGGAGGTTGTACAATGTATAATCCTCGAAGAGTATTAAGATAAGTTCCTTGTGTCCAAAGTGCCCCACAAGTGGAAAACTTCAACTTCAAGGTGAAGAAGCAGGGAACTAAGAACACCGAGAAGAATTTCTCCCCCAAATACGATCCTGCTCCATCAGTGGACCACTGGAAGAACTTTGTGGATTATCTTGTTCCAGTTGAAGAGTTACAAGATTCGTTTGATGAGCCAAATTCCGCTGACGAGGGATATATGGAATGGTATGAACATTTTTCTCATCCTCGTGTAATAAACAGTGTCCAACAAGCCCGTGCTGATAAAGCAAAAGCGACGGCAATGGAGAAAGAGGCTAAGAAAACTATGAAGCATACCCCTATGTGTGGTGATGAGGCCTTGATCTTGTGGAATTCGGCGGTAAGACATTTACTCTTATTTTTGTTTTTCAAAATGTTATGAAGTATTGAAAAATAATAGTTACTTATGTTTTTGATGAGAAAAGGTGAAGGCAAGTGCTAAATTGTTGAAGAAAATGATGGCAAAAATCCGGAGTGGAGAGCCGATGGATACTCGAGAACAAATAGATCACCTCTATAACCAAATAACTAATGTTTTTAATCCCAACCTTCTTGATACAATCCATGTTTATCCAAGCCAGACCATGCCGTCGAAGAGGAGTCGCCGAGAAGGGGAAGGTTCAATTCGGATGGTTGAACAACAAAGCAGTGGAGATGACACTCCTAGTGATGAAGGACGACCTAAAGCTCCTAAAAGCAAGAGTAGAAAAGTTTCTCGTAGTGGTCGTGGTAAATGAGTGATTGCAACAAGTAGTACTTTGTTTTCTTATGTTTGGAAGACTTTTTTATTGCGGATTTGGTAGTTTGTTTCCTTATATTTGGAATACTTTTTTATTGCGGATTTGGTAGTTTGTTTTCTTATGTTCGTGTGCTTCCAACATTTATTTATGTAGATTAGTAAATGAATTTCATAATTTGGTTTTTAATTTGTGTTTTAAAGGATTAGTTTGGCTATTTGACGGTTAAGTGTTTCATTACATTCAAATTTTTAAGAAACAATTAAGTAGTTCGGTTAGTAGACTAAATCTCGTAAACAACCGAACTCTGATGTTCTTAAGTTCGGTTTGTTCTCAAATTTGAAATCTACCCGAACTCATCTACAAAAAAAATTCAGAAGTTACAGAGTTGTATTCGGTTACTTGCAATTTTTCTTCATGCAACCGAACTCCAATGTTCGGTTACCTGCAGAAAAGGATGGTAACCGAACTTATGGGTTCATAATCCAGCCTTAGTGTAGTTTTAGTTCGGTTACCTGCAATTTTTGCAGCCAACCGAACTCTGGTGTTTGGTTGTTTCTCAGATTTTGCAATCTAATCGAACTCACAACTAGAAAATTTCAAAAGTTACAGTGTAAAGTTCGGTTACCTGGTATTATTTTGCAGGTAACCGAACTTGGTGGTCCACACGTTCGGTTGGTTCGCAGATTTTGCAATATAACCGAACTCACAACAAGAAAATTTCAAAAGTTACAGTGTAATGTTCGGTTACCTGGTATTATTTTGCAAGTAACCGAACATTACAATGTGGAGATCAAAAATCAGACATAATTTTCTTAAGTTCGGTTACCTGCTATGATTTACCAGGTAACCGAACATTACACTGTAACTTTGCAGTTTGGTGGTTTGCACTGTTCGGTTACCTTGAATTTACAGAACCAACCAAACCTGTGAGTTCGGTTTTCGCGATGCATTTCTTATGTAACCGAAATATGTATTTTGAAATTTGAATGACACTAATTTCAAGTAACGACTATTTTTATAGCCGTTATACACCTCAGTGGTATAAATATGTGTCTCATAGTTAACATTTTGTCTCAAAATCTTCTAAAAATGGAAGCTACTACTCCTAAATTTACTCTAGATGAAGATCTATCTCTTTGCAGAAACTACATACTATACTATCCAAAGAGGGGCGAAGAACGAAGAATGAATGGTATTATGAGTCAAAGTTGTTGGGGGAAAATTCATGAGAAATTCTGCTCCGACACAACAAACCCTCATAACCGTGATCATATAGGTTTGTTCATTCGATTCGAAAAGATTAGACATAGAGTTGTGGAATTTATGGATTTATTTCGTATTGTAAGGCGGTATCGACTTAGGGGTGAAGGATTCGCCGAAATCATTTTAACATCAAAAAACGAATGGCGAAGATGGAAGAGAAAGGATTTCAAATATGAATATCATTTCCGCCTCCTTAAAGACTTTTTCATAACGCGTTTCGGATATTAAAAGTTATGTAGCTTTAGTTTTAGTTCGGCAATGGCCTCTAATTTCATTTCCTAACCGAACTTAAGTCTTGATGTCTCACTGTTCGGCGATGTCATGTAATTAAGTTCCAATATGAAAAAAAAAAAAAAAAAAAGTTCCAAAAATAACAGTCTCTTATTCTTATGAAAATGTTCAAAGCATAACCCAAAAAAGACCTAATTCCAAAAAACACAATCTTTGATTCTTATGTTGATGTTCAAAGCATACTTAGTTTAATTAATGGTACATTTGATCATCCGCAAGGGAAATTGAACCTTCGTGTATGATTTTTCCGAATCCTTCAAAGTTTTCCACATCTCCATGTTATGCTCGTACATAATGCACCAACCCAACATTGTGTCGGCGTTAAATCCATGCCAATAAGAGTTTCCGCATATCGGAGGCAGTGGAAAATCGTCTTCTAATCGGAGGCCTATAAAATGGTTGTTGTTAACAAGCGCAATCACCACTCTCCTACGTCTAAGTTGCTCGACACATATTTTTGTTTTCGGAGTGTATGTAAAGCTAGCACCTTTTGAGAAATAGTGAACCACGCAATTGAATGCTTCGGCGATTAAGTGCCCACATATCGGCATGCCCATCCAATGATCCCTTGTGATTGGATCCCCCCCGTGGAGACGCATTTGATACCTAACAAACTGCACATTGAGACTAGCATCCACGTCGGACAACATTCTCTTGTAAAATTCCAGTTTCTCCTTTAGCTTCATCAACAACCTTTGCCGGACATAAGTGATTTGATTATCATTATACAACTTCTCACCTTGATTGAAAGGCCCTAGTTGTTGTACGACAACGTGGAATCCGCAATTACCATCCGGAGGGACGTCATCGGTGGATATGACGTACTTTCTAATGTATGGAGGTAGCTCTTTCAAGTACCTTTTATCAACAAAAGGTGGTGTATCATCAATTGGTCGACTTTTTTCTTGGATGCGGCATATTGGAGCCTTAAGCTTCACGTCTCGTTGAATTGGTTGGCTAGGTTCCGATAGAGTAGGTGGGGTTGGTTGCGAGCGTAACATCGGTCCTTTTTTTTCATATCCCGTTCACTTGTTTCGCCCTTTTCCATAATATTCCTAGACCTTTTCTTAGAATCTTCTTGATACTTCGCCGTGGTATGCTCATGCCCAATAGAGTCTCTAGTAAAAGGGGTCATTTCACTTTTCCTCTTAGCCAACACCATTGCATATTCTCTTACTTGTTTTTTTGTTTCTTTGGTGATTGGCCTACCTTTTCCCTTGCCTTTTTTTGGTTCGTGCACATTCTCCAAAGTGTGTGGATAAATGATTGGCTGCATGTCATCCCAAAAGATTTGCTTTTCGAGTTTGTTCATGTTCCGGTACATCTCGATAACGATTCTTCCCATCTTATTGTCACCAAAATCTTCTCCGACATCTCCCTTTGGAGGAGGGACAAAACTTAATTGTTGCCAATATGGATCTATATCGCTTAGAAGGATTATGCCATGTTCATACTTAACTATCATATGGCGACAAGGGAGTCCCATAGACTTCATCATGTTGCAAACACACACCTCGTCCGGCTTGGTTCCCCATATGTCAATCAAATTCACCTCTACCATTAACCTCTTAATGCAAGCACGTGAAACATTATAATGAAGTCCCTTGAACAACCGAAGGTCCGCCATATTCTTGATGTTACCACCTTTGTCTACAATATTTTTGTACTTCATGATGCGGCTTTTTTGGAACTTCTCTTTAATTCTATCAATCTCGCGGTTGAAGTAATTCTCCATTGCGTTAAACACAATCACAAAATTATCGACACATCCAAAAAGATTTTTCTTCAACCGGTGGTGAGCCTATTCTACCAAACTTTTTGCTTGATTCCCAAAGTGTTTATGGTGGTTGGTAAATGCATAAATGAAGCGCTCTTTGTGCGGTTCCAACCATTGCTTAACCACATACGTTACAATATCCTCGGGATATTAATGTTCGATAAATGACGCAAGATTTAGATTATACTCTTCTTCGGTGAGAGACCAAGTCAATGAATCCCATTCACCAGAGAAAGCAACCCATTTAGCGTGATTTATAGTGTATTGTATATCGAATTCCTCTTTTGCATACGCTTGTTCATCTTCCGGTAGCTTACTAATCTCTTCAAATGCTTTCCTCTTTGGTGGACAAATTTGAGGCTTGCACCTATTCATCACATTACACCATATATGGAACGTACAAAGCATATTATGTGCTAATGGGAAGACTCTCTCTATTGCGTTCATTAATGCTACATCATTGTCCGTCACTATAACCGCGGGGATATCATCATCTCGGTATATGGCCTTCACTTGTTATAGCACCCAAGTGTAACTTGGTTCTTGCTCATCTTCTAGAAAATAAAAAGCAACGGTAAACGGTGAATTCGTCGAGGTATGACCAACAATATTCAACAATGGCATCTCGTATTTGTTAGTCTTATAAGTGCAATCCATTATAAGAACTTGGTGGAAGGATTGAGCTAATTGAACACTCTTCGGATGCGCAATGAAGAGATGCGTTATTTCATCTTCCGGACCTACCTTCTTTTGAACCGCGTAGCCTTTCTCTTTAGCGCAAAAAAATAATTGTTGCATCACTTGTCTATCCTTCCATTCATTCCTTTTAATTGTCTTAATTGCATTGTAAATGCTCGTCAAAGATGATACATTATCCTTGTTATCATCCTTTAGTAAGCGAAGCATGTTATGTGGTGAACTTCCCATTCTCCTAAATTAAGCTATTTTCTCCATTTCTTAAGGAGTGAGCCTTGCGGCCATTGCATGTCCTTCAAGATCATCCGGACGAGGGTGGTTATGATGACCTGCCACCTTATCCATTGATAGAACCCATCCATTCTTTTTTTTGCACTTACTAAATACTAGCTTGAACGGACATTTAATTTTCTTTGAGCACGTTGTGTTCTTCCTCGTCGTCTTTCCTTTATACACATAACCCTTCGTCTTGTGACTAATATCGGGATCTCCACTTCTCTCACAAACCATTTCAAAACGAGTTTGGCTTTCTTTTCCATTCAAAACTAATACGCACATGGCTTTCTTGGCATGGTATCTAGACCAATTCTTCGCATCAATAGGTTTATCAAAAACCAAATCATTGACATAGTGATTAGATGTATCTTCAAACAGCATGCCAACCGGAGAAGGTTGATAATCCATAGGTATAAGTGGACATTCAATCTACAAGAAATGGAACAACATCAATTGCAATCAAAAATAAGTTCGATTACATGATAATTTTATCGGGAAAACCGAACTCAGAGTTCGGTTTGTCAAGCAAGTTGACAACTAACCGAACTTTACGTATACTAAATCAAATTTTATTGTACGTAAGTTCGGTTAGATAGTGGGTTGGTATGAAGTTTGCGAACCAACCGAACTTTATACACTAATATGAAATCTTATTTTACATAAGTTCGGTTAGCTATTGGTTGCAAACTAACCGAACTTATGGACCCTAACGTTCGGTTACATGATAATTTTATAGGGATAACCATACTCAAAGTTAGGTTTGTCAAGCAAGTTGACAACTAACTGAACTTTACGTATACTAAATCAAATTTTATTGTATGTAAGTTCGGTTAGATATTTGGTTGGTAAGAAGTTTGCGAACCAACCGAACTTTATATACTAATGTGTAATCTTATTTTACATAAGTTCGGTTAACTATTGGTTGCAAACTAACCGAACTTATAGACCCTAAAGTTCGGTTACATTTTGGCCAAACCGAACATAACATTGTAATCCTATTTACAGAGTTCGGTAACATGTACGTTAACCGAACTTCAAAAAACCTCCATTATTAGATAGTTCGGTAACCTACGTGTTTAGAACAACTAACCGAACTACACTTTCAGATGAGTTCAGTTACATGTTCTTCACACAAGGTAACCGAACAAGCCCAAATCTACTTAATAAATTCACATTTTTTTGAAAATTTGGACCAATTCAACCAACATTATCTAAGTTTAGAGCATACCTGGGTACCCAAATAGTCTTCCTCCGGTTGTGGTTGGTAAAATCCATCGTTTTCATCTTGAGATTGGCTTTGGGGAAGAATACATTCACCATCTAAGAAATAATTCATATCCGGATCATTGTGAAGATTGACATATACTCTAGGAGAGGAAGGAGATGAAGATTCAGATGAGCTATCATCAATTGAATCATCAGTTGAATAGTCTAGCTTTGTGAACTCAAAAAAAAATTTATTTTCCATGTTTTTGTTCTTCATCTTCTCGAACTTTTCTCTCTCAATAATTCAACTTCTTTTTAAAAAAATCAGATTTTTTAATCTCAAATATTTATTCAAAATTATTTCATTAATCACATTAACTAATATTAACACTAACTAATCATTAACCAACAATAATCAGACGGTAATTTAGGTATTATCATAAATATCTAGATTAGGGATGACTAGATTTACTTCTAATATCTTACCCAAAATAAAAGAATGGTCCCCCAAAAAATGGCTGGTCCCCAAAAAACGGTTCTTATGGAAACACCACAGGGGTTGCTCATGTAAAACAAAATAGGGTTACCAAATCTGAATATTTTTTATACCCACTAAACAGTTCTCACTTAATTAGATTATCTAATTTAGTGTTAGTTATTAGATTAGATTAATGATTTTGATTTATAATTAGAGATAAAAAAAAATAGAGTTAGCGTTTCAGTTTTTGGAGGAAAGAGAAGTAGAAAGAAAAATTGGAAGATTTTTTATTTTTTTCAATAAAAAAAAAAAAATTGATTTACTCGACTAAAATGAGTGATGGATGAACCTTTATATGACAAAGAGAAACCAAATTGGTTAAAGTATGTAAAGAGATTGCTTTCCAGTCCGGTTTACGGTTGGGGTTTTCACTTCGTAACCAATCGTAAGAAATACAATTCCCTAACCGCAAAACCCATTTTGAAAGAAAAAAACAATTACGATGGTTAAACTATTTAACCTTTTGGTTGAATCTAATCTTTTTCAAGGGATTAATGGATGAGCATCCTGAGCTAGGGCGTTAATTATTCCATGTTTGTTTGATTGATTGGATTTTCCTCAGCGATGCTCGTCCCAAGTTAAATGTCAATATTTTTTTCTTCTGATTTATGATTATAGATTTGACTCGGCTGATACATCTCAATCGGAGGTATTTGAGTCATGTATGATTTTGTACATGATTCATTAGACACATATGTAGGACTTGGATTTAACGAGTCAAACTTAGACAAGTAACTTAAGTTAGAAAAAGCAACCAACATATGACAGGTTGAGGTGGTTACGAGATAATATAATTAAAATTAGGGGTGAGTATGTGGTTTATTATTGAATTGAATGTCAAACTTATATATATCAGCTGAATTTGTGTGGTTTTGGACCAACCATGTTGGTGATCAAATAAGACCGACTCAATGGCTTGTTTGGTCGGTCGATTTTGACATATCCGCCGCTTAAAATAAAATTAAAAAAAAAAAACGTTCAAAAGAGAAATAATTTTAGGTAACCAAGAAGGTTGCCGGACTCGATGGTTTATATTGGTTATTGGACGCGTAACTAATTTAATTTTTTGGTTGAGTCTGATTTTCTTCATCTCTTTTTGTTGGACCAATGGTTAAGTTAAATTATTTATAACTAGAGGTTTTAGAGATTTGACTCGGTTCATGTTCATGCATGGTATTGGAAAGTATTTCAGTCATGTACGATTTTGTACATGATTCATTGGAACATATTTGGCTATACTCAAAAACATATTACGATATTATCTAACGATTTTTGAGTCATATGTAATATGGATTTAACGAGTCAAATTCATACAAGTTGCTTAAGTTAGGAAAAGAAGATAACATTATAGTGTATGTGACTTCGGGTTAGTATGATTAAAATTCAGGGTGAGTATCCGGTTTATTATCGAACTGGACGTCAAACCAATACATATCAGCTGAGTTTGTTTAGATTTTGACCAACCAAGTCTTCGATCAAACAAGGCCGGCCAAACTCAACAACTAGTTGGTCGGTTTCACGTATTTTACTTTTAAAACAACAAGAAAAAATATAAAAATTCTGGTTTTAGGTAACCAAAAACAATAAACGTTGAAAACTTTATCATATTAGTAACTTAAGTATACATTTGGTCAAGAATATTGATAACATTTTGTTCAAGTTATACAAATATTGAATAATTTTAGTAAAATTTTACACCCAAGACATTTAAGTGCAAGACTTAAGTTATTCGATTTCAGAGAAATATTGACTTATTTCCCAGTTTTTTATTTTTTTTACATAATCCATTTTTAGATAAACCTCCTACACATCCACACCAACTAACTAGAATTGATATGACAGAGTAATAGGCAAAACGTTGGTTCAATAGAACTAATAACCAAAGAACAAACTTTTTCCTAAAAATATAGATTCATCTAAAGCCAACCACATTTCATAAGTTTCCTTAGCCTATTGCTGTCCACCATCACCAACAACTGTCTCAAGATCACGACGGATCCTCTTCATGTTATCCTGATACTCCTTGACAACATCCTGTGAAAACTCTAAACACAAGGAGGGTGAATCATTTTTTCTACTACCAGACATAATAGCCTCATCCTAAAGTCTAAGAAATGTGTCGTATTTATTGCCATCCACTGAAAATTCAAACTCCCGACTAGCAGACTGCAAAGAAGCATTATCGACTCCGCATGAGTTTTCAGATATTTGGTGGGACGATTATTCTTAGCATTACCATCATACGCATGAAGCTTAGACATAAGTTCACGACACTGCTTAAGCAGTGAAGCGAGCACTTTCTCGCGACTTGGAGGATTTGGATTTTGATCCATACTAAATCGTTAACGATTTCCCAGTTTTACAAACATGGATACATTTTTATAAAAAAAAAAAACTCATCAACCATTTTTTAGAGATGTGACAACTTGTTTACTTTTCGAAACACATGGAAGTAAAGAAAGTTGTTAATGATGAAAGAAAAGTAAAGCCCACTTTCAGATCCAGAAGGACTTAAAACATGTACAAAACACTGTGACTAAGCATCCAAGGAAAAATTGGGATACACATCTCCCATACAATATCTAATCATCCACCCCATTATCAACCTCATCCACAATATCTTCCTCACTTATAATATCATCCCAAATATACAAAATGTGAACGCGAATCATAAGAGAATCTTGATCAATGTAGCCTTTTATAGGGGAAGGTAGTTCTTTAAGGCTTATAAACTTAGACCAACCCTGTCATTCAATAGATCTCGCAGGAACTCGTAGGAAACAAATATGATAAATTTTTTCGTTGTTTCTTTAAGGAACTCTTTCACCAACAACTATTACATCAATACTTTGTTTTATAATGGAACCACATCATTTCCAAATCATAAATTGGGTGGATACTAGTTGCTTGTGAAATCTATAACCGACGTTTTTTTAGGTGGGAATTTTGTTGGAACTTTTAAACCTTTGCACAAAATAGTAAAGAAATTATAGATCAAACACCATAAAATTCATAGAATTTGGTCTAATAAAATATCAAAGAAATAACTAACCCTCTAGTGACGATGAAACTCTTGTTGGTGTTGACAAAATTCATCCTTCGAAGAATTAAAAAGAAATCAAGAAGAGAACTAGGTCAAGAACACCTAAAACCATTCTTCCTTTTCTTTTTTTTTTGAAACTTGAATACATTACCTGCAAATCCACCTATATCCAGCGAGAAGTTTTCCCTTTGAATCAACAATTTTAACTGTGATTTCCTTTCCTTTGGAGTCATTTTTATTGAACTATAAAATGAAGAGATTTCGACGGAGAGAAAATAGAGAGAAAGCCCTAACCTAAGATAAAGTTATAGTAACGTGGAAATACTAAAATACGAGTTGAATCATGTTATGTTAATACGAGTCAAAATTAGGATGGGATCAGTGATTTATTAATTATTAGAAAATTACTTCTAAGGTTGTTTGGATAACATTTTCGAAATTACTTTTTAACCGAAAAGTCGATTATTAGGAATTACTGACTGCTAGAAGTAGAACAAGATTGATGTATATTAGCTCAGTTTTATTTAGTTTTCAACCAACCAAGTCGTGATCAAACAAGAGTGCTGGATAGTCTGATTAAAATTTGGGTGAGTAACTAATTTATTATTGAACTAAACGTCAAGATGATACACATCAACTAAGTTTTTTTAGTTTTTGACCAACCAAGTCTTCGATAAAATAAGACTGTCCAAACTCAAAGGCATGTCGGTCGGTTTGACATATCTGACTTTCAAAATAACAAAGAAACAGAAAAATCCTAGTTTTAGGTAACCAAGAACAATAAGCACCGAAAACTTTGTTATATTAGTATTTTAAGTAAATATCTAATCAATAATATCGATTACATGTTGTCCTAGTCATACAAATATTAAACAATTTTAGTAAGACTTTATCCAGAACATTTAACTACAATTTCGGAGAATTATAAAGTGGTCCAATAAAACTTAAGTCTTAGACTAGGTACAATGGCCTCCAACTTCCAAGATTAGACACTGTTGAAGTGTCGCAAATCTATGAACAGTCGCTCACATCCAGAATGAGTGATGCGTTTAGCTTGGATCCAAGTTGGAAGTACCCAAGGAACGCAGTTTGAACCTGCGTATGGAAAAAGCATTACACGCAGTTTCTAACAGTGTATCAAAGAACAATGCAAGGAATATTCTTCTGCACGCACTTTGAACCTGCGTTGCACGCATATTCAATCTGCGTATTGAGTAAAACGCAGTTACAAACTGCGTGGCTGTATTATATTTGTTTGACCTTTTTTTTCCTACACCCGGTTTACACTGTAATGTTAAACGCTGAGTATTTTTCGTATACTTTCTCAAATTGATCTTTGGTTGAACATAGCCCAGTTCTGTAGATAAAAACACTCGTACGACTCAACTTAGGCAGTTACCACTAAGTCATCTACACACTGTTTTTCACAACAACTTCTGATAGAAATCTCGTTATCCTTATCAACACACCGTAACGCAAAGATTTTTTAAGGGGGATTTCATTTATAAATAATAATAATTTTTTCCTATAAATACACTCGATCAACCACTGAAAGAAACACACCACTCAAAGAAAACCAGTCAAAGAAACACACAACTCAAAGAAACACACCATCAAACATAATACGCTACTTCGAATTTAGCCAGTCAACAATGAATACTAATCGCAAGGGAAAACAAATTGTGTGTGTAGAAGCAAACCAAATTTGTCCTCTCTATTTCCTTGATGACCATTCAGCCATGTAATGCCCTTGGATGTATTCCAAGTGCCCGCAGAGAGGTTGTCCGGGAATCAAATTGTATTAGAAGCGGAACCTGGAAAAAGTAGGTACCTTCGTTGCCAGTTCGATAATTGTCGTGAAGAAGCTCAGTGGTTAGAAGATGTAATCAAGTCCACAGATGATAAAAACATTAACGAACTCTGCAAAAACTTCAAAGATAAAGGTATGATTAAGGTTGAACATGAAAAGGTGGCGTCATGCACGGTCCCCGGATGTAGGTTTTTTATGAAACTACATCGTTCTATAGATAAGAACACCTATGGTAAACAGTTCTGGCAATGTCCTGGGTGTAAGTTGGTGGAATGGGCCGAGTAATTATATTTTCTGTTGCTCTTTAATATCTAGTGTTATGTTATGTGTTTATGCTGTAATGTTTAATCCCGTATTTAACTGTGGTCAATGACGCCCGGTCTGTTGTAATGTTTATGTTTTATGTATTGTGTACTTTTTATGTTGTTTATGTAATGTTAAATTTTATTTGGGTTTGTTTATGTTTGTGTATTTTAGGACCTCCTTCTAAGTTAGGGACAACTGTGTTGGTAAACTCACATTCGTGAATATTTCCACTTAAGTCGGTAAACTCCCCCACCACCAGATCCCAAACCCCATTATTGCAATCCACGTGTATGATAATAAATCAAAAGGGAAAACTGCATAATTCAATGCTTATCCATACACTTTTGTCTGACATACAAGTGGTGGACAAGTCAATGGGGCGTGTTCCGAAAACACACTGTGACGGGTGATAATTGTAGATGTCACAGAGACAACTATTACACATCTAATCGGTAGTACTATACAACAGTGGTTAGTTGCATCCTCTTTCAAAGGTCATTCTCTGTTTAACCATTACTCAGATTACAAAAATATATCACGCTACAGAAGATGACATGCAAAATAATGCCCGACAAATGATGACCACTCATGCTGCCAAGTTGCCAATATTTATAATTTATTCCTTTGTAGACTTTCAAAATTACATTTAAACCCATCGGAGAATTTTAGTATAAATTTGTGAGTAACGCCTCACAAATCAAATATCTGCGAAGGTGTAATGCTCTGTAAACTCAACCAACAGATACAATTTTTCAATCCCAAATTATCAAAGTTACATATTTTATTTCCACCACAATAATCAATCACGATGACCCGTTTTTCGATGCATGAAGATATTGCTCTAGTGATAAGTTATTGTAAGGTTGCGGATATGGATCATGATACAGAAAATCCTCAAGGGGGTAGGGCGTTCTGGTTTCGAGTGAGGGAATACTTTTTGATTCAAATAGGGAATGGAAGCGTTTGGTATTCCGCCATACGTATCCAACACCGCGTTAGCATGCTGAAAATGATTTGTGGTCGTTTTAGGCAGTATCGCTTTCTTGCAAATGGTAATCGTGCTCAGGCGATGGCAATGTATGAAGCGGAACTAGGGAAGCCTTTCAAGCATTTCGTGGCCAATTATTTTTTCGGTAATCGCATATAAAATGGAATCTTGTTCTCGTGAGATGTTTTTGAGTGTTTAATATTGTTAGTTCGAAATCGTCGTATTTTTATGATGTACTTTGTTTTCTTACTTATTGCAGTGACGTAACAGACAACTTTTAAAATAACGACTTTCATGTTTAACATCATATTACATTAGAACAACGTTATTAATAACCTAACTCACTTTCGTAGGAATCACGGTTACACTTAGCACGTGAAACAAGCCTTTAAACCCATAGGTGACCCTAACAGACGAGTTTAGTCTCGTGAGGGTTGATAACAGACTAACCCACAAAATGTACATAAACATAGATTCCAGTTTTAGACTTCACCCGATGAAGTCAATGAATTGCCCGGTGATCCATACTCTGGGATTTTGGATACCATGAAATTATAGCATTCATCGAATGTGAATGCCTCACCTTTTTCCTCTAAATACCCCGCTTTAACCAATTCGTGCTACAAAAACACAGTGAAAATATACTCAACAAATTTAAAATCAATCAGTTAACCAATGGACGAAATAAATTATACAATACTTACAAATTGTCGGGATGACATTCTAATACGGCCGTGCCTGGTGAGTCGTTGTTGAATAGCTATAAAATCGCAAATGGATTTTTGTATAATCTGGTACCTATCATGAATTTGTTGAAGACTTCTTCTGTTTGGATTCCCATAATCTCGTATATATTGGTTGTATATTTTCGCCCAAAAGGTTTCGGGCTCCGAGATTCTTTGTACCATGTTTTTGTGATTTGCAAATCTTCAATCGAATCAAATGATCCCATTGTTGTGTTCGTACAAAGAGTTAATTGAGGTGTAGAAATCCGTGACAAGTTTTGCCAGGTCTATGTTGTTTGGAGGTAGATAATATGATTTCCAAGTACTCGGTGTGTGAGAAGTACCTTTGGGTAAACCTGCCAAATTAATAATGTGCGTGGCAAATGTTAAAACACATCCAATTCACTTCTAAAAGAAAAACTGTTTACACACCCTTGTCACTTTTCACCGACAACCCTTCTCAAATTAAAAAACACTTATCATGTTCATAAACGCCCTTTACTGTTTAAAACACCTCTTGGATGACAAGTAAAGACCTATCTCGAGCAAGAAGAGATGGTACAACGACCCTTGTTTGGGTTAAATCAACTTGTATATATGTTGTCAGAAATCAGGGTTGGAAACAGAAGAAGACTCTGAATGATGATTTGATCACTCAAAATAATGCATCAAAAGCTACGACAATTCATGGTGGAAATAAATCCAGAGATAATAATACAGACAGTACTCATATTATTAACCACCCACGAATCTTTATCCAAAAGTCGTTTACTGTACCAAGGGACACTTACTAATTATATAGCGACCCTTACTATTTATCGATAAGACCTACATTGCATCGACATAATTTCGTGTCTTCCCAGAGTATCAAATATCTGACCCAAAAGCAGTTTGTGTGGTGAAACAAAACACAGGGGGACCCATGATAATATTTATTACCAAAGATATCTATAGGGTTATGAGATGTTATTCATTTTTAATAAAACTAGCTTATTTGACGGTAAATAATCTGACAAATAAAATTAAACCGAGAGTGAGCGTTGATTAAACATACACCATTATGAATAAATTGATGTTAACCTTAGGGATACATTGATGGAATGGTTACAGATCGCTAGACGATTTTTCAAAACAAAACTTAGCTAACTTTCACCAAAAGCAAGGCAACACCTAGTGCCTTTGTCTAGCATTTAAACCGTTATGTGGCCATAACGGACGAGTTTTGTCTCGTGAGGGTTTACAAAGAGGTATTCCCACAAAACCATTAAATTAATATCATGGTGTTGATGCGGTTTTGTTAATCTTTGTCCCCATGTTGCGGAGGATTCGATGGCGGTTGTATCGTGTTCAGTTGAGGGATGTTATTCTTCATGATTAAGTAGCATTGGTAAAACATGAAATCTTTGCCTGTATCACGAGCGTATTTCCAATTTTCATATCACTCCTATAGTTAAATGGTTCATAACTCATTTAGTGTTCATGTTGAAGAATAAAACAAAGTTGTCTGAGTAAAAAGATAAACTACTTACCAGCCTCTGAACTGTCCATAGAGCAGATTGGTTATGTGCCGTATAAATTTCTTTCTGGTATCACACGTAAACCCTCACCCCTTTTTTTTTATTACTCCAAGCCTAGCCTTTACGGCAACTGTTGTTCTTTGATGAATATTTGGGAATAGTTGTGTGTAATTTTCAAATACGTTGTTCCAAACCGTATTAGCCGGAACCCTGTGATGGTCCACCTCGGGAAGGGTAACAACACTTGCCCACGCATTAGTGATTGCAACATTCTCTTCGACGGTATACCTAGCCATTATAAGATTGTTGTAGGTTTTGGAGAAAAGTGACGAGATGAAACAATATTACAGGAGAAGCTGTAACTGGATGGATTTGAATATCTTATGTTTTGCACATTAATTTTGGTTGCCGAAAAAGTGATTTTATAGAGGACCTTGTGTAACAGTCCTTTCATGTAGCGATGAAAAAGTCACCCAACTGTCAGACACTTTCGTTATTTGCCCTTAATTCATGGTAAAATAATAAGAATATTTAAAATGATGGCACTTCTGTGTATTCCCAAAACATATATTTTGGATACAATGACCGGTAAGAATTTAATCTCTTCGAAACATACTTTAATTTTCCTCATTAATTTAAAATTAGTACACGAACGGCGAAATGATTAAAAAATACCACTTTAATCTTGTGACGCCCTATGAGCATTCAAACTTGTCGGTGACCCTAAAGGCCGAGTAGTCTCCCGGGAGTGTTACAAGAGGTATACCCAGAAAAGCAGGAAGCATAGTGATGTTACATTAACCCATGTGCCTTGCTATCCACGACGGGTTGAATTCCTCCATGGTGTCCTTCAAAGTAAGGTAGCATTCATAATACTCAAATTTAATATCGTTTTCTTTTCGGAAGCGTACTTTCGTCATCCATTCCTACATGCGGTCAACAATAAAACCATTAATTACCTCCTCAAAATTAATGTTTTACAAATATGGAACGAAATCATAATTCAACTTACGATATTATTTGTACTGGAACCAGGTGTCATCCTTCTAAGCAGCTTGGATTGGATGATAGCATACATCCTAACATGCCTCAGTATTTTTTGGACACGACATCTTAGATCAAAAATTGTTCTTTGCTTTGGATTCAAAAAGTTTGCAACAAAATGGGCATGTACCCGTGGCCAAAAGTTATGTTCATCCTTTTCAACTCCTTCTACAATTGGAACAGACCTTACTATGATCCAAGACACTATGAATGAATTTTTCTCATCGATGGTTGATGTATAATCCATGTTGTTGAATACGATTTAAAGATTGGATGTAGAGATTAAATAAGATGTTGGGAGTGATGGTGAGTAATTCTCTATACAAAGGACTTCTTTTATAGGATATTAATGGATGATTCCTCCCTTCGACACACTCTAAAAAAATGCGTGTTAAGCGCACCGTATTACACTGTCTTAGACACAGGTTACAAAATTTCCGACATTGTCTCTATCAAATAATCCCGATTGCGCCAACACATTCAAGTCGTTGTTAGACCCGGGCTCGCCAAAAAAACAGTGCCAGAACCATCTATCGTACGATGCCACTGCCTGTAGAACAAGGTTTGGTTTCTTATGGTGTCCCACGTGTCTCCCTGCTTCTTCAGTAGGACATAATCTCCACTCCCAATGGATGCAATCGAGGCTTCCGAGCATTCCAGGAAAACCATGAGCTGCGTTTTGGGCCCATAACCTCTTAGTATCTTCGGTTGTTGGCAGCCTCATGTAACGGTCGTTAAATTCCCAAAGTAGTGCATCCATAAACTTCTTAGCATACATGTATATTGTTGAAGCAGTCATCCCGGTGTAATCGTCTAAGCTATCCGCAGCCACCCCCTTTGCCAGGTGTTTCATGACGGCGAGCATTTTCATATGAGGAGAATGACCATGGATATTACACGCATCTCTTCGCTGCAAAAATCGGGATCTCTGGCGCAAATCTGAGGCAATATTCTAAGAAAAACTTCTCGGGGCAGACCGTGACGTCCCTTAAAACACTGAGGTCCGAATCTGCAACCGGGGTTAAAGTAGTCCTGCATCATCCTGGCATCTGCCTCCACACGACATATGTTAACGGTTCTTCTAGTCAAGATCTGGACCGGTTCGGGTTGGTGCAAATCATGCGCCTCCTGCAAAATTTGCTGATACATGATGATGAAATCTCCATGGCTATCATCGTGGTACTGTTTCGGGTATGTCGCCTCTCTCCGTCGTCGCATATATCTAACGATAGCCGACTCCATTTTTCAGCTAAATATCAAATTAAATCATCATCGCAACGGATTTAAAACGGTGTATTGTTTTGTAAACGGAAATAAGAAAATAAAAAATAACGCACTTAAACATGGGATATGAAGAACATAAAAAAGGGATAAGACGAGGACCAACATACATGAGGAAAAACTAAATATATCATACAAGAACTAAATAGCAAACATCTACTACGCCCTAGCTAATCAACAGAATTTTAACCAGTTTTACTGGAGTCACCCAAAAAACTGACTATCTGGCACAACATCCATATCAGCTCCATCATCACCTCTCGGACCACTACCTTGCACACTACCATGCCAACTACCACCCAAGCTAAGCCCTAAAAAATCACTTGAGGTTGGTAAGTCACTAATCACCGGGGTGGCATGCTCCAATAACAGGTTATGCTCTACAGGGAGGTTACTATCAGGAGGCTGAGGGACATAATAAGAATTCGATGCGGAAGGGTCTGGAACTATGATGGTTTGTGGGGGTGTTATAAACCGCTCGATGACGACTCTCATCATATACCATCTGTCTGCTACTCTGAATCAGCCAGTATGCCTCCCTCGCAAACCTGCGTAACTCTTCCTAAAAAACAAAATAAAAGTTTTTTAAACAATTATGTTAATGAAAAATAAAATGACTAACCTCCGAGACGTTGATTTCAGAAAAATTGTATGGGTTCTATCCTTCCATGGGGACTGGAACTAGCTCTTCAAAGGAATCTTTGTAGAAGGGCATGTCCCATTGTAGGTTTGGGAGTTGCCTCATGGAATGTCCTGGTTGGTCGTATGTGTATGTCTGGGATGACATGCTAGGGGGTGGGCGTTGGGGCATCAAACTACGGGGTATACCGCCGTGACCAACTCCGATATCATCATGTGTGTCTATGTGAGTTGTTTTTGTCCTAAGGGCTCCCACCCTATGAGTTTTCCAAAATTTGGAATACACTTCATCAGGGACATGAAGGAAGTGATCACTAACCTCAACCTCCCTACCATCTAATCCAATCTAGGTGGGTTGCATGGGATAACTATCGCACCAAACACCTGCCTCATACACCTCTCATCCAGATAAACTGAAGCTCTTGCACCGTCCTTGTCCTTAAAGACACATCTCCTCTTAGACATCTCAAGTGCGGTTTGGAATGCATCAGTGTGTTGGTGTTCACTGTCCCCAAACCAGGGGTCCCAAATAACCGCATCACCCATCCTAATATCTATCTGAGCGCGTGCATCTGACAGAGTGTTTGTGAAGATCTTTTTGTCCCTTGATCCTAAGGTTCAACACATTAAATAGACTAATACCCGGGTGTGGATCCAGTTGATCATCTCTCAGGTTTTCCTTCAAAACAGGTTGACAATTACGGAAATAAAAATAATATCAAAACTCTAAGATCATCGACATGTCACCCATATCCTTCTGTTTGCACAAACTCCAGTCATCCAGGTGTTTGTATAGAACGCTCAAAGTTGGAGTACCCCAAAACATAAGACCCAACATCATCCAAATTATCCAACACTATACACCATCGTTTATCTACTCTAACACTACAATCTTCAAACAAAAAAGAACCAATACACCAGAGCAAGAACATTCTAGTCAATTCTTCGGCAATGCCGCAGTTGTCAACATTGTCCCTACTTAAAATGAAATTATCCAAGTGAGAAACTCGCATCGTGCATGCCTTGGAATCATAATCTCTAGTTTTCACATTCTGTAGTCTTCTATGTGCCATAACATCTAACACACCCCGGAAATACCTAGCATCCATAGCTTCTACTTCTTGCGCCGTTATTGTTTCCTTTGGTAATTCTGGGATTGGATTACCTCATCCAATTGGAATACCAGTCAACCGATAGAAATCTAGAGGAGTCAAACCTATTTCAAACTCTTTGAAGTGAAAAGTTCTAGTCTTCTTCCACCACCTCTCACATAAAGCTTCGGTTAATCCCTTATCCCCATACTTAAAATTAAATTGGAATATGGACTCTAAACCACAGCATTGAAGAATTAATAATGCACGGGGGGTTGTTTCTAACCACTATCTCTGGTAAAATTTATTTAAGTTGGTCCAACTGCTCCTAAATGTTCCGTCTCGCTTATCTACTAAGTTGTCAGCCTTATGTTGTAACTCTCCGACACCTGGAGATAGTTGGGATAACTTCTCATACCTAGACCAATCGACATCCTCCATTATCTAAAAGTGAAAAGACCAAGGGAAGCACAATCAACATGTGAATAACAAAAATCAAACGCCTATGTTAATCTATGCACAATCAACATATGAATTCACACGTTCACATTCACATCACATTGAGGTATGCACATTGCTCATATGAAAATCTTTGTCAAAGTGATAATAACAACATCAATTCCACCCCTTGAATCTTCTAAACATCAACTCAAAAAAATACATGACTTGATCCTAAAACACATTGCAAAATGCTATAAACCACAAAATCAATTTCCAACAAAATAATATTTACAACAAAATCATATTAACAACATCAATTTCCAACAAAATCATATTAACAACATCAATTTCACCCATATATTCATCTCAACCACAACTACATCATATTAACAACATTAATTTCACCCTTATCAAATTACAAATTTCAAATACATTCTACCAAGCATAAACACAACTAATTCAATCCATCAAATTAAGAATCAATCATGATTTTATGTTTCACCTAAATTAACCCCAAATAGCAAAAACCCTAATTCACATTTTAATTTTTTGAAATCAATACAAAAATTATACAACTGCAATATCAACATAATCAAGATTATGCATCCAATAGCACCGAAATCAATCAATTATAACTAAAATCAAAAATCATAAAACAACTAAATAAAAAAAAAACTAAAATTACTTATCTAGTGTGGATTTTGATGATGAAATCTCACAAAAATACCACCAATCGATTACCCTCGGCTTATAGAACGAACCCTTGTAAATTTTCCGCTCCTTAAACACTATATTTGTTTCAATCAAACCATGAAGTGAGGTCAGGTTGAAGAACAAGAGAGGAAGAAAGAAAAGAGAAGAAGAAGTGCGGCTTCTGTAACATTTAGGGTTCTCTATGAAACACAGGTTCAAACTGCTTGTTGACGGTTCAACAGGGTCAATACGCATGTTCAAACTGCGTTTTTGAGTTTCCCTATGAGACACAGTTTCAAACTGCGTTGCACGCAGGTTCCAAATGCGTTTCATCTGGGGATCTTGGATTCCCATTGCGCTCGGGCGATGTGTTTTGGTGACGTGGATCCAAGGAAAACCTTGAATCTTGGATTATGGTTAGAGCTAGCCTTATAACATGGATATATATATTTTTTTAACTTATCGGTTATTCTTATAGATGTGAAAACTTGTTTAATTTCCGAAACACGTGTAGAAGTGTAAAGATGTTGCAAATTATGAAAGAAAAGTAAAGTTCACTCTCAGATCCATGGGTACTTAAAACATGTTGGAAATATAGTACAATATATCCTGACTAATCATCCAAGGAAAAATTTGGGATAAACATCTCCCATACAATATCTAGTCATCCACCCCAATATCATCCTCATCCACAATATCTTCCTCAGTTATAAGAGCATCTCCAACAGAGGGTGAGAGTTTTATTTTCTTTTGACACATAGGATTTTAAACCCTCATTTAGATTAAATTCATCTCCAACAGTAGGTCCTATATAGTAGGAATGGTGTCAAAATAAATATGAAGGTCTTAGACAAAGTCTTATTTAGACCTTGGGAATGACCTCCATGTCATCTTTTTGTCAATTTTTTTTAATTATTATTTTTAAATAAATTTTTCTAAACCACACTTTTATCTTTATCAAAAAAATAAAAAAAAAAAAAAAAAATCCTAAAACTAAGACCTCACACTGCTAGAGATGGTTCATGAGAAAAACATTACTCTTTTTGCTACACGTATATAACCCACAAATAAGGATCTAAATAAAAACTCCACATAGGATTTGTAGCACCCAATGTTGGAGATGCTCTTATATCATCCCAAATAGATAAAATGTTAACACTAGTCGTAAGAGAATCCTGATCCATGTGGCCTTTTTTAGGGGTAAGCTGTTCTTTAAGGATAATAGCTTACACATACCTTACCTTTCAATAGATCTCGCAGGAAGCAAATATGATTATTCTTTTCACCGTCTTTCTACGAAGGGTTTCACTAGCAACTATTACATCAACGCTTTCACTAGTAAAAGCCGTAAGGTTCACGCAAACATCAAACTTGACAAAATAAGGTATTCTGTAATTTTTATATTAAGATAATCCGAATTTTATTTACGAAAAGAAATGCTAACAACATTGACATTGTAAAAGAAATCTTTAAATTTATCAAAATAATATTATTTGGTATTTGTGTCTTATAATCTGACAAACGAACTACAAATCGAAAGTAAAAATTGATAATAAATGAATTCTTAACCTAGCCTACTAATTAAATTATCCTTAAGATCGGCCAACGCTAAAAACTAAAACAATGTATTTAGTTATTTTTGCTGGGAAGAAGAATTTTATTGCAAAGAAGAAGGATTACATAGAGGTATTGAGAAAATCTGGGACATTTCCTAACCATTCTCCAGAGGTTCTATACCTTCTACTAAACTTAGCTGCTTGATCAACTAAAACAATATGGTTTCTTCTTAAAAATTCAGATTTGACAAATTGGAAACTAGAAATAAAAGTTTTACAGTCATCCAAGACTGATTTATTATACCAGTATAACTGGTTATTATTTAGGTTCAGAGAATCAATCACTGATTTATCATCACTAATAAAGCAAATTTTCTCCAGTCTTTTTTCCTTTGCCCACATTACTACTTCCAATAAGGCTAGACTTTTTGCTTCCTCAACATTTCTCATTGCCCCTGCTTTAGGTTTGTAGCCAATGAAGTTACCTGCAATATTATTCATAACCAAATACATGCCATATGAGTTAGTATTCTTGTCAAAAGCAGTATCACTAAAAAAAATAACACAGTCATCTGGCAAAGAACTAATGACAATAGAGAGGTTTTTCTCTTCCACGGGTTCAGAGATATTGTCCTGTTGAGCATCATCATTAATCAATATATTCATTGACCAATTTAAGTGCTAGTCTAGCTGTATTGTGGTGATTCAAAATTTTTTCCCTGAAAGATACATGAACATCTGTCTTTCCATATACTCCATGAAATTAAAAAGACGACACCAGCCTTGTCTTTCAAATTATTGTCAGAAATCCACTTAATAACCCATTCTTGAATACTAATGGAAGAATCAATATCTTTCTCATCTGCATAAGGGGTTAGAGACCAAAATGACTTTGCAAACAAACAATGAAGGATAATATGTTCAGGAGTTTCAAGCTGACCAGAATTAGATATAATGCAAGTGGGGTCATGGCTATCATTCTACCTGGCAACAACAAGTTTAGCAAGCATGATGTTGTCGCGAGACTTCCAGATATATAGTTGGACTTTAGGAAGCAGACTTAACAGAAAATATCACAAGAAATAACTTTGTAAGCAGACTTAACAGAAAATTGTCCATTTTTAGTATGTGACCAGATGAGTCTATCATTCCCAGAAAGAGGAATCCTAGAATCAAGAATGTTCATATCATTTTGAGGTGTAAAAAAGTCACTAACAAGTTCAGGAATCCAACTTTTAGTGTCTTCATCAATGAATGCAGAAACTTTAAGATTAGGATTAGGATTACCTACAAACATGGGATCATAAGGGTTAGGAATCCATCTATCTTCAAAAGCAGAGATATTCTTACCATCCTTAACTTCCCAAACAGAGTTTTGCAAAATGAAATCATGACCATGATATATACTCCTCCAAGCCCAAGAGCAACTAGCCTTCTTTGGATAGTGAAGAGGATGACATTTTCTATAATACTTACATCTAAGAATGATCACCCATAAAGCATTAGAATTATGAATCAAGTTCGAAGTATTTTTAGATAATAGAGACAAATTAACATGTTGAGATTTCTAAAACCTAAACCTCCCTGATATTTATGAGTGCATATCCTTAGCCAAGATCTAAAATATATACCCCCATATCTAGACTTACCCCACCAGAATTTCCTTTGAGAAGCCTCCATACCATTAATAATGTTATCTGGAATAGTAGAAGTGTTCGTGTGATAAATATGAGAAGATTTTAGCACATTTTGGACCATAAAATACCTACCTGCCTGATTGAAATGCTTACCTTTCTATTTAGAAACTCTCTTATCAAAATGATCATTTAGATAATTAAAGGAATCAATTCTAGACCCAGTAATGAAGAGGGGAATTCCTAGGTATTTCTCATTCAAAGTTTTTTTTTTTTTTTTAACTTTAAGATCATTGATAAGGGAAACATCCTGATCATGGTGAACATTATTACTAAAGAAACAATCAGATTTTCGAAGATTTATTACTTGGCCAGAGGCCAAGCTGAAATCTTTTATTAAACTCAATAAATTATTAGCTTCAGTATATGAAGCTTTTGCAAAGATGAGGCAATCATCTGCAAAGAGCAGATGAATGATACTAGGAGCATCTTTGCATACCTTAAGACTTTGGATTATGTTATTAGGCTCAACACGAATGAGATATTAGAGAAGGATTCCATACAGATGATAAACATGTATGGAGACAAGGGATCACCTTGTCTCAAACCCCTTATTGGCCTGTAAGATTTACATTGAGATCCATTAAGCATGATAGAAATGCTAGTGGTACTAATACATTGGTGTATCAAGTCACACCAGTGCTCTGAGAAACCAAAATATTTAAGAATATCTCTAAGAAAAACCCATTCTACTATGTCAAAGGCCTTAGACATATCTAGTTTAAGGCCCATATGACACCCCATCTATCCTTTTTCCTTTTCCTTTTTATTGTATGAACCAGTTCATGAGCAATAATGACATTATCTTGAATATGTCTGTTGGGCATAAGCAGTCTAGAAAGGGATTATCAATTTGCTCATTAGGGGTTTCATTCTATTTACAAGAATCTTAGAGATGATTTTGTAATTAGAATTACATAAGGAAATTGGTCTGAATTCAAAGGGACTAGAAGGGTTATATATTTTTGGCATGAAAGATAAGAAAGTATGATTTATCTCTTTAAACAGAAATTTTGATTCAAAGAAACTATTAACAGTTTTCCATAACCCATTTTTCCATAAATCTTTAAAGAAACTGGCCATGGGGCAGTCCAGGGAGTCATTTGGTTTATAGTATCAACAATTTCCTTCTTAGTAATAACCGGTCTAAGCAAGTTTAAATCATCAATATCAGAAATTCATGGGTCAATGCAATTAAGCAGTTCAACATTTATATAGGGGTTAGAGGTAGTCCCTATAGAACTGAAGTGGTTTACCAAAAGAGTTTCAATATCCGATCTCTCATTAACCCACTTCACAGTATCCAATTTGAGAGAACTTATGTGATTAAAGTGTTTTCTCATATTTGCATAATTGTGGTAAAAACTAGTGCTTCTATCGAAATATCTAAAGAACTCTTGTCTAGATTTTTGTGCATAAAAGTCTTCTTGAACTCTTTGCCAATGTTTTAGATCAAACTCTACTTGTTTAATCAATTCCACATTCTCAGAAGAACGAGGAAGATTAGATAGATCATTGAGTTGATTATTAAGGGTTCTAACTTTATGGTCTATGTTACCAAAATGCTGAATATGCCAGAGTTTAAGCTCATTTTTACAAACTTAAGTCTATTTGTAAGTTGGTATGGTGAAGAACCCCTAACCTCTTTAGAGTAGGCATTATAAATAACCTCTCTAATAGTTGGGTCAGTACTCCAACATTTGAAGTATCTATAAGGCTTACTACCTTGGTTAGACATGGGATTAGTCTCCAAGAGAATTGGTATATGGTCACTGCCTATGGTGTCAATATGGTGATCTTTTGAAGAACCATAGTGATTGATCCAGTTACCATTAACTAGAGCCCTATCTAATCTAGTATAGATACAATCATTACCAGACTGCCTGTTATTCTAAGTGAATTTGTTACAAATATATCCTAAATTAAAAAGATCAACACCGTTTATAATAGACTGAATTAGAGGATACTCAGTGGTAGTAGGAGAAGTAAAAGTGGATCTTTCATGGGCACGCATAGTGATATTAAGGTCACCTATGATTACCCATAAAAGATTGGCTCGAGAACCAATTTCTCCTATGTATTTCCATTGTTCCATTATCTCCTCATGGTATACATAACCATAAAGAAAAGTGGCTAAAAATTCAGGCTTAGTGGGGTCATCAAAAATCATTACATTTATCATTTTATCAATATTTTGAACTATTTGACATTGAAAACCAGATTTCCAAAGGAGAGAAATACCCCCAAAAAGACCAATAGAAGGAAAAACCCAAGAATTTGGATAGTTGAATTTTCTACGATATTGATTCATTTTAGAAGAGTCATTTTTAGTTTTACACAAGAATATCATGTTAGGGTTTTGACCTCTGATCAAATTCCATAGTGAATTTCTGGTGGTAGGGTTGTTGAATCCCTGACAATTCCACGACAGAATTCTCATCGAAAAGGAATGAGAACAAGCTAGTGAAAGCTTTATTTTCTAATTACCATAAGTGGACTTATAATAAAAATACCACAAACAAAAAGAAAAATGATGTTTACTATTACCAGAACAAACACAATTCAGACATCCAACATTAAAAATTGAAACAGGTTTTAAACAACCAACAAGAACAACATATGCAGGATTACGGCTAAATTGAGAATTGTGCAATTGTGGTACAAATAACAGATTGGTGAAACTAAAAATAGAAGAAAATGAAACAGAATAATTAAAACTTATTCTAAGAGGACCTCCATAGAATAACTCTAAAATTTCTAAGACCCTAGAATTTGTAATTTCATGGAAATTAACCAAAAAATTAATAAACAAATTAGAGAAACGACGGAGATTAATAATAATGTAAAGAGATGGGTAATGAAAAATTGAGAAATGAACCTGATTTACAGCACATGCGGTTGATTCAGTAGAAGGAAGATAATATGCCCTATTAATTGGATCTCTGACTTCATTCTCAATCGTATGTATTTGTAGTGTGAACTACACATTAATTCTCCCCCTTTTTTGTCACTATAAATTGGCAAAAGGTACAAAAACTAGTGGGATAATAATGAAATTCTCATAGAGATACTTCATGACTTAAAGAGAACATATCAACTTTGTTTAGATACAATCATATATCCGAAACTAAATGCATTCTTCAAGGAGTTAATAAAGATACAAGAAAACTCCTACAATATTCCACATCCACATTCCCCATAAAGATTTGGCAATTAAGCACAAGATCAATTTAGAATGTGCACTACTTTGTTGAAGGAGCAGAGGTGCTGAGTGATCTTGTTTGCAATAGTATCAACAGTATGAGCGATAATTTTTTTTTCTTCGAAATCCACTAATCCATCTGCATCTCATCCATGAATGGCAAATCTGTCGGAATGTTATGGACACAGGTAGATATCTAAAATCTGCCATATAGATGGACTTGACGCGGCGAGGATCAAATCCGCTGCTCAGCACTCAAACAACATCTGTAACAAAAGGTGGGAATTTTATTTTTCAGTAACATATAAGATTTTAGACCCTCATTTATCAAATCTATCTCCAACAATAGGTCCTAGAAAGTAGAAGGAGTGTCAAAATAAATACAAGGGTCTTAGAGCAACTGCAGTGGGACGAGTAAAACTATCGACTAAAAACCAAAAAAAAGTTAAAGATATAGTTTTAGTCCGCGGTGAGACACTAGGTTGGAGGAGTAAATTTGGTGGAGCGGAGGTAGAATGGTTCGTCTGATATGGGGCGTAGTTGTTAAGTTCGTTTGGGTTGGACGCAACTTTAAGTTACGCCTGATGTTGGGCGGTGTTTAAATTTGCGTTTGATGTGGAACGTAATCGTGAATTACGCCTGATGGGGCGCAAATACAAAATACGCCTGAATGGGACGCAAATACTACGATTCGCCTGATGGGGCGCAACTTGGAACTACGCCTGATGAGGCGTAACTCGGGATTGCGTCTGATGGGGCGCAACTTGAGACTGCGTCTGATGGGCGCAACTTATCTAGTCTTTGTTTTCTTTATATGTTGTTAATTTGTATGACTAGGTCGAGCTGTAGAAAGTATTCTTTGGATGCTCATGCACGAACCATATGTACACAAAGACTCATGCATGTCCATATACTTTCACTTGTATTTTCCTTGAGAAATACAAATCAATAATATACCTGTCTCTGTATTCTATATAATTAATGTTATATATACACGTGCATGACCAAACATGAAAACAGTGGAGAAAATAGTGGATGGCGTAACTTGTAAATGCGCCCATGCATTCCACAGGCGTAACTTATAAATGCGCCCCATGCATTCAACAGGCGTAACTTGTAACTGCGCCCCATGCATTCAACAGGCGTTACTTATAATTGCGCCCAGCATTCAACAGGCGGTACTAGTAATTGCGCCGGATTACAGGCGCAATTTAAAATCACGCCCGGTCAGACGTAACTTGTGAGTACGCTTGAGTGAGGCGCAATATTATGGTGCCGCTTGGTATCAGGCGCAAGTGTTGATTACGTCCCACCAGTGGAGTTTAAAGTTGCGTTTCAATCGGGCGTACATTAAATTTGCGTCTCATTAACAAACGCAAATTACAACTACGCCCCCCAATCAAAGCGTAGTGTCAAATTGTGCCGGACTATAACTAAACCAAAGACCAAATTTGGTTTGGTTTTTAGTTTTAGTCTAGGATTTGGTCTTTACTCCACTCGATAGTGTCTGTGATTTCGACCAAATTTTTAGTTTTTGTCGATGACTGTGGATGCTCTTAGAGAAAGACTTATTAAGATTTTTGGAATGACCTCCATGTCATCTTTTTAACAATTTTTTCTCTATCATTCCAGAATAAATTTTTCTAAACCAATGGGAAAAAAAAAATCAGTTTTATTCTTTATACGAAAAAAAAAAATCCTTAAAATAAGACTCACCCTGGTGGAGATAGTTTATGTGCAAAACATTGTTATTGTTGCCATATATATAAAACCATATAAATAAGGATCTAATTAAAAAGCTCCACATGGAATTTTTAACGCCCACTCTCGGAGATGTCTTCTAAAGAGCCACACCAAGTTGGCAATCTGTTGTTGACTTGAGATAGCCTACCCAAGCCCAAATTCCAATCCCCTCTTTGCTGAAGCCTAGATGAGAGCAAAAATGGAAGAGGTTTCCATTTCGCATTTGCAAGGAGTAGTAGTAGCTCTTAGTAACAATTTGCACGTGCATCTCGAAGAGGGCATCAGGAAAAATCCTCATGCTGCTCGACAAATCCTCTTTTCCCCCTCACAAAATTTTACCGTACGTAGTTCGAAACCTCGTTATAAATCTGATCAAAATTAGAGAGGAAGTTGGGCAAATCCGTCCCATACTCTAGTCTAGCTACCACATGTATCCTAGGCAAAATACAGGGTAAGATGATCATCATGAAATCTAGGAGCTAGGCAACAGGGGCGAAGCTAGCTGAGAGGCTGGCTTCCAAAGCCCAATTGCTGTTATGTGTAAAGAAAAAAAAAATTACACAAGAGATTGGTAATTTATTTAAATGCTCTTCTTTTTGATCGGCTGGAATAACAAAATTTCGGTTTCACCATCGGTGGCGCCTTGAGTTAATTAGATACCCAGTCTGCACCACTGAAACCTTAAAGAGTTATGATCTCTCTAAAAGCTAAGCCAATCAAGAAATCGATCCGAGTTCTCTGACCAATTAGGTTCAATCCAACTGCACCATAACATCTCCTTCGAATCACGATAATCTTTTGCAGAATGTCTACTTCCCAAACGGTGATACATACCTGTATCAAGAGAATAGAACAGAATCCCTTCTTCATGCAACCTGTGAAAGTAGATTTTGTTCTCCATTTGAATTGTCGGAGCAACAGCAGAGATACAAGATGTATTGCTAATACACAACATATGCTGCCCCAAATTCTCTACCTCAACCCAAACCATTTTAGTGTTGTTCAATCTGAAAATACGAACCCATTTCCCCAAATGGCCAAATAACACACACAAAAGATTTCCTTCGCACTCCACCAAGTAACTCTCGTAGATAAACTCACAATTAGACCGGGGTACCGTGGCTAAAACTTCCCAACTAATAACTCCATTCTCTTGTTTAGATACTCCTAAAGTTCCGTTCAAGTCTAAGCAATAAAATGCTCCGTTGTAGAAAACTGGATTATTCAAACCAGTGTCGAACTCTATGGGTTTCTTATTTGGAGCTAAATAAGTACCATCAAAAGAACCAGACCTCCAATGCTCTTCTCCCCGTTTAATGAAAAAGTTCGACACATTCTCACCCATTTTCTTATCGAAGGCAAAAACCGTGCAATCTGAAGAAGTCGGCAAGGATGAGAATGATATACCTGAGTATTCACGATTATTATTATCTGGCAAGTCTGGAAGCTTGATACTAAATCTCGTGAAGGGATTGTGGAAGAACAATTTCACACGTTTTGACATGAGCAACCACCCACCTTTTGAAAAGCAAATTCTAAAACCTTTAAACATCTCAGGGATACTCACGAGGTATTTCTCATCATTGTGCAATGGGTTTACGAAACTGAAGACAGATGTATCATAATTAGAAAAAACCAGCCACGGGGATAAATCTGTGGTGTGGAAAGTTCCAGCAGAAGAGGATCTCTTGAGATTCAATATCGCACGGTATCTTTTACTCACTGCACGTAAATGAATGTAATCCAATGTATGAAGATGGTTCGACACTGACCATACAAAATCATCGCTAGCAAGAATCCCTAGACTTGCTTCTTCATCCCAAGGTACACGAGCTACGTTTTCAGTTACCTTTGTAACTCTATCCATGTGGTCAACCTTTCCGAAAATACAATCTGCAGTTTGCCGTTTATCATCAACCCTACAAATTAAAGAACAAGAACATTATGAAGTTAAACACATGCTGTAAAGATTATAAGCTTATAGCTAAGCGTGGTCAAAATATTTTTGGTACTAATATTTGGCTAGCCAGACAAACTGACCACCTTTGTGGAGAAAAAAAGAACTACATGTATATACTCTGGGTTTTTTCTCTAAAAACAGATGTTTATCAATTGATTCACAACTACAATAAGTAACAGTAACAGGAGATGTTAATTCGGAAAAATTGATCAAAACGCTAATCAAAACTGAAAACATGCAGAACCATTAAAATAATCAACAAAAGAGGAACCAGACCAATAACAGTAAGAAGAGTGATGAAAAACAAAAAGACCAAATCACACTGATGATAATCAAGAAGGAAAGAGTTCAGACAATAATCAGCAGAAAAAATCAATACCAACAGCTGACAAGGATAAATGGATAATACAAACTACACAAGGCATATACAACTTGCCTCAGCATATAGTAACAGGCAAGTACAAATTAATGAGAAAATGTGTGATGTTCTTAAAAGTTACCTTGGGGTGGTAGTAATCATCAGCCATTCAGGTTGGAACCACGGCGTTGGTAGATCAGGACACGGTAAAGAAAGCACAATACTTTGTTCTTCCAAGTCATACTTGTACAGGCTCATTTCTTCTTCTTGAGTGTAATACATACAACCTTTTAAAAACCCCAAATCTGAGGCCAAGCAAGACAGTTGTGTATGATAGCTTATAAAGAAGACATGGTCATCCAAGCTTTTCAAATTCTCCCAAGCCATTGAAGCGAAATCCAATTTCCATATTTCAATATCGCATATACAGTTCGAATAAATACCTCTAGGGATGCTCCATTTCCTAATGCGGAAGACCTCGCCAAAAGACTCCACAAAATATTGGAAAAAAGTTCGAAACAAACCTCCACCTATTGTTTCGGTTATAGTGATGCTGTCTGTGCTGATAAAAACTTCATCTCCTACTGCGAGGGTTTCGTCATCATCCGTATCAGACCCACCTTGCACTTCTATTTCATAGTAGACAGGGTTCAAGCACATTATATGTAACTTATTTTTGAGATACAACATCGTATATGGTTCTTCATATACATCAAGCTCATGCCTTCTCCATTCTTTTTCACCGGGGTGACAAAATAGAAGGAGGTTATTACGAACTCTACCATTGCTGCCTCCATCAAAAAGTAAATAAACCATGGAATCTTTATCATAATTATCACCATCACTACTGCTGCTGATGCTAGTGTTGATCTGAGGAGGTGAAGTCAAGATACAATCTTTGAACCAATACTTATCCTCTGTTTTATAATAACGCAATATAGAAGGTAACTGAATAGTATCCAGTGTTTGAGGATTCCAAAGAGAACAATCTCCATAATTAGGATCAGCATCATCATGACAAAGAACAATTAACCATCCTTGATGACAATTTTTCTGCCAAAATTCTCTTTTACTTAATTCCGGTATAAACTTTTTTGATGATCTCCTGTTTGATTGATCATCAGCACATATGTTATAGAAAGCTTGGAACTTACCTGATGATCTGATTTCCGGTCACCTCTTACCTGATGATCTGATTTCTCCATTGCGGCTGAAAGGAAAGATAAAGAAGAAAGATGAACCAAACCCTAGAATAAATCTCCTGTGTTGATGCAGAACAAGAGAAGTATTTATAGGAGATGAATCAATCCCTGAACTTCCAAATCCCGATGAACAAGAATATGGAACCCTAAAATTATTCTGATAAAGTACTCAAATTTTAGCTCTCAACTGAAACTAACAAAATTAACAAGTACCAATTCGCAAATTAAATTACTTAACTAAAACAGACCCATTGTTTAATTTTCTCTGCAATTTATATATATATGAATCAAACAGGCAGCTCTACAAAATTTGAATCCCCCCACCTAAAAAGAAACCATTAATTGACAAAATAAAAAAATACCAAACATCATATAAGTAGAGAAGAGACCTTTGTCGATGATTCATTGCAGCAATTTCAGGTGTACAACAAGTCTGCTGGCGATATTGGTTTTGAGGAGCTTGAATTATCTTCTTTCTCCCAAAATCAGGTTGTTGCAGTACTTAATTAAAGGGATTCTGTTCTGCAATACATTCCCCAACCACCCACTAGCACTTGCAGTTGAACCAGAATTCAAATGGGAAGATTTAAGAACTGGATCAGGAGTTAATTCATTAAACCTTTTATCATAAACAAATTCATCTCCTTTACCTTCTTCTGATCTCCTTTTAATCATCACACAAAAATTGTTTATTTCAAGAAGAAAAAGGAAGAGGCAAAAGAAAGAAAGGAAACAAAGTACTGGCTGTTCTGTTTGTTTGTTCCAACATCAAGTAGTTTCCATCTACCATATAATTGAGGGGCTTTAGTCCAATTAAGATACATTCAAGGACTAAAAACGAGATTAAAATTAATTCATTCGACTGTGAAACACCGTTACGAGTAGATATCCTGGTGGGTACGGCACACAGACACAGTAAATCTCTGTGGGGAACACGTGAAGTTCGAGGTGGGTGGGGCTTTTTCATTAATTTTCTTTCTCTGTTTAGGTGTAAGCCCATGTTGACGTGCCAATACGACAGTGAAACATGGGAGCGCATTTGGGAAACGAAAAAAATTTCCAACTGATGACTCTTGTGGGGCCCACGGATTCAATTACCAATGCTACCCGCCCGTTAAATGTGGATATGGCTCGCGGTTTGAATCCAACCCGCCCGAATTAGATATCGCGGTTTTTTTGATTAATTAATTATTTTGATTACAATTATTTTGATATCAACTTTAGAGTTTTAGCTTATGTTTTACTTAGTAGATATGATCTTAGATATTTCGCAAACCTCTAGGTTTCTTGTAATAGGTTTTCTATCCAACATAGATGGACAGACGAAAATCTAAAAGCTATCATGACATATCTGAATATTTATAATTGGAATATCACAGTTACCAATATCTTTTCCTACTTGAGGAGAAAAGTGAGTTCTATAAATGTATGAGAATTTTCCTCTTTTTCGGGAAAAATAAATAATTAGATATCGTTTGTTTTTTATTTCAACGATCTGATTCGGCTTATATAGCAGACTCGTGGATATTTGAACCGGGTATCAACAAGGTTGATAGATTCAGTGCGAATCAGATGTTAGTTCGATCATTTGTCGTTTATTTTATAATATTACCAAAAATAGTCTTACTCCCTTGTTCTAGTTTACAAAACTATCACACTGTTACAAATTTCTTTCAAATGGTCACTAGAACGTAACTAAGGAGTTATGTAACATGTTAAGAGTTAAATCAAGACCACGCAAGTATCTAACTATCCCTTAACAAAGCCGAATGATTAGTGTTGCTGGTGGTTATGTTTCTGCTGTTGTTTGTGCTGGAGTGGTGGTGTTGTTTATGTCGCTATTGTTTTTGAACGCATTCAGGAACGACACATGGCACCAGAACTTCAGCCTATATTTAAAATCATTACATCGCATTCTCTGCAATGATTCATCACTTCTTCTCTTGGGTATAGTCACCGCTGCCACTACCATTTCTACATCATCACCTCAACAGTTAAGGACGGGCTTGTAGGAACAAAACATGACTGATTTTTTCAAAAGAGTTAACTCGGGTGGACTAAAATGCTTTAGTCAACACTAATTAAAGGTGCAATGGTTTTGCGAAACCAATTAGAATAGGGTGACTATTCTTAAAATCACCCTTTATTTTAACGATCTGACTCGGCTCACATATCCTATTTTGTGGAGATTTGAATCAAGTATTATTTTATATCTGAATTGGTGGCACATATATCCGACTCCAGATGTGATTAGGCACATGTATCCGACTCGTGGATATTAATTTGAATCAGGTATCGTTTTATGTCTGAATTGGTGGTTCGGTGGCATATATCTGTCTGGATTTTAAAAAGATTTTTTTGACTATGTGAATTAATCTTGAGTTAGATTCATATCTAATGAGTTAGAACCTACCATATCCAGCCAAATTATTTTACAAAGAAAAACAAATTACTCGTAAATAAACGGTATATAACATGGGTGGACATAGCTAAATGTAAATGTTATAAACCTAAAGTTTAAGTACTAAGATGCCCTTTTGTGTCTAAGATTAGGGTTTACATACCTTGGGCACCAAGTCCTCTATCTATATAAATAGAGACTTAAAACTTTGTATTATATACACATCTAAAGAGAACTCTTCTTCTTTCTCCCTTTACTTTGTGTCTTCTTCTCTTCTTTCTCTATATTACAAGACGTTATCACGCACGTTGCTCTACTAGCTAATCACACCCTCTACAGTTAGACATGTAGATCGCCAAGAGAATTGCTCAGCTGGATTAAGCTTCCAAAACACGATACAAGGGATATTTCTTAACCTTTGACTTTGGCTATTTTATTAACTTTGTATCTAGTGGTTCCGTTTGATTCACATTAGACCGCTAGATAACTCTTGTTTTGTCCTTATATTCTGTTTTGTTTTAGGTGGATTGAATCACTACGTTCTCTGTGCATGAGCATAGACTTGACAACGAACTCGTCATGATGAAAGTAGATTTCTTATTCTATGTTCTTATATTGTTTTCTTATATTGTTTTATTAATTAGTTGATCAAAAATTATATTCCCTTTTTCTATTCGCTGATCAACATCGTGGTGTATTCCTTACGGACGGATTTTATATCTTCACGACCATGAGAAAATGATTATACTCATTCTCTATTTTTTCGAAAGTGCAATTAAAATCCATTGAAGAAAATCCATCAATAGATGGTTTATAGTTTCTATCCTTCTAAAAGAAATTGTAATCACCAGAAATTGGTGTTACCACAATATAATTACGTTTGCGGTAACAAATCACGTGCATGGTTGAAAAACCTCCGGCCAGTTAATGTTGGTATCTTTGTCAATTGGACAATCATCATGTGATTTGCATTTGGTTTCTATTCTTTACAGAAACAATTCTTTTACCACATAATGGATTTTCCATAGCAAACGACATTTTTTTTTCTCTCAGTCGTTGATACGTTTTTGGTATATCGTTTTACCAATTATTATTAATTTTATCCATAAATTCTCTATAATGAGATGTAAAATTGGCATTCTAAGTATTTTTAGCCAATTTTGGTTATTGATTTTTATTTCTTTAAAGAAATATTCGTCAACCAAAAAGTAGATTTTTCTCTACAAAGAATATGATAATTTCTTTATTTTTCTCAAAAGAAATTGGAATTAGATTTCTCTATGGATCCTAAAAGGATGAGATTGGTTATTACGTATTCACAATTGCAAACATCAATGAGATGGAGAATTGCTGCATTCCTGAGGGATATTTAGCAATATTTAGTTTTCTTCCTTGTATTATTCTCCAAAGTTTGAAGTTTTTTCTCTTGTAGTTGGAATTGGACGCTAAAGATCAAGGGGTGCACACCCAGCTTGTTAGGCCATATAATTAGTCCTTCTGTGACTATATCGATCTTGATATAATTTTCTTTGACAGAGAATGTGTCCATAAATTTATTCTCAATAATTATCTCATCGGCCCTATAGGTCACAAAATTATTGGAGATTTTATTTGCATATTTTTCCTATAACCATTAAAATCCATGGTTGATGTTATAATTGTACGTCAAGTAGTAGACTACAATTTTTTAGAACAATTTTTTTTTTGTGGCTTTTAAAAGTCAGTATCTACTGTCCAACTTGGTATTGTTAACATCCATAAATTATTATAAGTATATATCCTCGAATTAATCGGATAATACTTTACGAAATTTGTTTTCGTTTTTATAAGATGAAAATATTTTCGCCATAATCAGGGGGAGACTATACACTACCAACAAAAATTGGTGTTAATTAACTTAAATGTTATATCAATTTCTCTCTCCATCATATTAAAATAGAAAAAGGCTGTTATTGACTAGGCGTGAAATGTCTCATTTGCTTTTACATAAGCATTTGCCTCTTTAAGAGGAAAATCCAGTCACATCTAATAAAATAAGTAGCGTTCCATAAGAAGCTACTGGTAGTGCTCCAATTGAGTGTACCAAAAACACGATTCACGTTCTCAAAGTTATTATCTCCTTATTTCAAGGGGACGAGATTATAATGCCCGTGGGCGCTGGTACCAACAATTCTATGATTTTTTTAAAGATATGCATACACTTGAGAATTTTGTGGGATCGTAATTAGTTAATATATTGTCGAATATTCATTTAAAGTAGCTACTGAAATAAATGATGGTAGTTTTGAACCCCTCTGCAGAGAAAATCGACATATGTGATTGGTTCGCATATAATCCAAATTATATTGGATTAATTTCTCGATTGACGCATTTCTGGATCCAAAACTTAACACCTTAAATATGCCAAGCCTATTAATTATTGGTTGGCGTAGTCATAATGCGTCATTATACGAGAAATTTGTTCGTTTGTAAAAACGATTTCAGGGTCTTATTTATTTTCAGACCCTAGGATTGATTTATTAATTGTTCTCTTTATACAATGCACTTGGCGTGGTAGTCTTTGAAGGGCTCATATTGCATTCACACAAGAAATGTGGTCGAAGAACATATTAAATTTGTAATCCTTGGAGGATTCAAATTATATTTAGGCAGCCACTTTATTTGCGTACATAAAAATTAACAATCCTTTATGTGTTTTTAGAAATTTGGTGCAAAACCAAAAATCCGGATTAATTAGTTGATGATTTCAACATTATAGGTCTCTTGAAGAGTCCTTAAAAAACACAAAAATCCACGCTTTAGCACCATAATTCTATTTTTCTTTCTTAAATCTGCAGTTGGAATTATGCTAGCTTAAACTCGTGTTTTAGATAGACTAGAGTTATTATTTTGATGCTTGTTTTTTTTTTTTTTTTTTTTTTTTTAAAACTCATATAGTTGGGTTAGCATCCATAAAACGTCAAAAGTTGTACTCTTTTCCCTTCGCTTCAGGTTTTGTCCCATGTGGTTTTCCTGACAAGGTTTTAACGAGGCAACATCTCGTAGACGTTTAAATTTCTTTCAAGAATGTTGATATTTGTGCTCTTTTTCCTTCGCCCATATTTTTTTTTTCCCATTGGGTTTTACTGGCAAGGTTTTAGTGAGACAATTTAATTCAACATGGTGGTCATCCAAGGGGGAGTTGTATCAATTTCAGTTATTTGGTGGATTCCCACCATTAACTAGGTCATTTTGTTTTGTTAGACCACATCAACATAACCATCTCCTATGAATTTGGATATCATTTTGATCCATATAAGGTATGATCACAAACTTTACTCACCTTTGGTACTATAACTGCATATTGGCACTTTATTGAAGAGATTACATCAACTATTTCTGCAAATCATCTCCAAGAATCTAGCAACCCAAGACACAAGTCGTCAATGTATTTAAAGAAGCATGGAGACTCTAGAAAATTACTGTTAGAAGACTTACACAAAAGAAGACTTAATCAAGTAGCAATTTTCTTCACGAAGGAACAAGAGTCTTCTGCATTCAAGAAATACGTTCATCAAATTGGGAAGTTGCGATTCAAAGATTTGCAAGCCAAGATTTAACCGAAGTACTCATCAGGGGGAGCGCCATCATCAAAGGTGCATTTACTGGACTTATCGCGTTGTACTCTTTTTCCATTGTCAAGATTTTGTCCCACTGGGTTTTCCTTGTCAAGGTTTTAACGAGGCAACATTTGCGTGTCCAATACTGTTTTCAAGTCTTTGCGTACTTATGCAATTTCAGGTTTTTCTCTTTTGAGTTTTCCTGGTATATTTGTAATGACTTAGCCACAATGGTCATCAGGGGGAGTGTTATAAACCTAAAGTTTAAGTACTAAGATGCCCTTTTGTGTCTAAGATTAGGGTTTACATACCTTGGGCACCAAGTCCTCTATCTATATAAATGGAGACTTAAAACTTTGTATTATATACACATCTAATGAGAACTCTTCTTCTTTCTCCCTTTACTTTGTGTCTTCTTCTCTTCTTTCTCTATATTACAAGAGTAAAGATGTTTTAAGGGATATTTTACAAAGTACTCCTGTTCGAAAAGTGGCCTCCTAAAGTACCCCGTTTTTTACAAATTTTATAAAGTACTCTTTTTTTACTGTGTTTTTTCATGTAACATTTTCCATCCAGTTAAATACTAGGTGGCAGTTATCTCACCTATTGAAAGTCCTATTTACCCTGCACACGTATCCTTGATAGGGAGGATAAATGATTCGACAATCCTGAAAGCAGGTGTAACGATCCCGAACCAAGCTCGACGAACTTGAAAGTGGTGCAACGACCTTGAATTACGCTCGACTAACCTGAAAAATATGGTAGAATATTAATTCTCCACCAATTAAAACCCCCAAGACACTTGGGAATGATGAAACGAACCTGAAAATGATAACACGATCCTGAACCGAGATCGACAAATTGGAAAAATGATGTAGAATGTCAACGTACTAACATGTAAAGGGTAAATAAGTAAACTTTTAAAAAATAAACTAGTATTGACCAACTAGGATGGAAAACTTAACATTAAGGACACTTTTAAAAATTTATAAAAAACTGGGTATTAAAAAGACGTGGTAAAAAATGGGGATACTTTATAAAGTTTCCAGTATTTGAAAGATGGTAATGGTCCCGGGGTACTGTGGGATATTTGTTAATAATGCTCTGTAAGCTACAGGGCCGGCACGACATAGCTCAACCCACAAAGTCACGTGCTACGTGCTGGGCTGGGCTGCGCCAAGGATTCAGACGTTCTGTGATGTGTTGTGCTAAATGGCGTGTCGTGTTGTGCCGTAAAAATAAACGTGACGTGTCGTGCTGTGCTGGGCTAGCACACTTATTTTATGTTCTTCAAAATAAATATTTTTGAGATATTTTAGTTAGTACATGTATTATTACAGAAATAAATTAGCATAACGAAAATAAAATGTCAGAAATTGGCTAAAACAATGATTTTTTGGTGAAATATGCATCAAATGTGATGCATTGTGTAGTATTTTAGCATGACGTGACTGCTTTCTTCGCGTGCTGTGTTGTGTTGTGCCGCTGTGCCTATTTGTCTGGCACATCACTTAAACAAACGTGTTGTGCCCGTGCTGGACCGGTCACGTGTTGTGTCGTGTTGTGCTCGAAACGTGCTATGCTATGCCATAAATGTGTTGGCCCGTCCCAATTTACACCTCTACCCCTTGCAAAAAAATACCCTTGGCAATAGTGTCTGCCGCACCAAATTAGTTGTTTGCCGCTTAAACCAATAAGTGAGACTAACTAAGGCCTTGTTTGGTAAAATTTATGATTATCTATTTATGATTATAGATAATCATAAATTGATAAATGATTTTGATATAATCATTTTAAAAATAAATTTTTCCAAACATTTTTTTTAGATAATTGATTATCTTAGAATGATGATCTCAAAAAGGAGAGGAAAGAACAATGATCTATGATATTTTTTTAGTTCTATGTTGTTTTTTTGTCTCTCTCTTGATAGTTTAGAGAAAATAAGAAGAAAAAAATCAATTTGAGTTTCTTAGAAAAAATAATTGATTATAATAAATTTACTAAACAACTTTTTCCCCGTTTATGGAAATAATGGATTTTTTCAATTATGATTAAAATAAGTAATTATTATAATGGTTACCAAACGCATATAGAATCCATTATAATCTGCATAATGGATTATAAACTGATAATCCATTCAAATAATGGTTACCAAACAGCCCCTAAGAACATATTAAGTAAGCTACTGGTTGTCCTGTTTTCTTTGTTTGTTTTCTTTTTTTTTGAATTTGAAAAGATTAAATTGAAGAAAAAGATATGTACAACCAATTACAGTGAGCATCACATCAAAATTGCATCATTGTATCCCAGTGAAACAAAATTTGATTTACAGTATAGTTCTTAAAGACATCACTCTCATAGAACCATAGTACTAGAGTTTGTTTAATCAACATAATGACCTCTTCCGCAACCATTGCTCTTCCTCCAAAATTTTTATTGTTCCTCTCCTTTCACAAATGCCACAGAACTGCATAAATCAACTTTTCCCACACCTTGTGTAATGGATTCACTCTCCAACTGGGTTGCACAGACGCTGACGCGTAGACGCGGACACGACACGACGCTGACGCGAACACTACAAAATTTTCAACAAATTAGGACGCAGACACGTATATACATATTTTATTTATATATTATTTATATATATAATCATGTATTTATACAGCAAAGTCAAGTATTTCGACCTAAAAATTAGGAAATGATGTTACATATGTATAAATTTCAAAAGAAACGAAGATATCGTTTGTTTATACACGCCGAATGTCAAATAATCAGTCACTATTAAACACATAACACAATCAAAATGCATTCTTAGATCAACACATGTCCAACTAAGGGTATACGTGATGTCATTTCCAATTACAAAATCCTAATAAAGACCTAAATTATTGATCTAAATGTTTGTCTTTCTTCATTTGGTTAATAATAGTAAAAATAAAGGAAAAAATTTGTATGAAAATGAAAAAAAAAAAATGCGTCGGACACGCGTCATCGGTGCGTCCAAACCAGACGCGCGCAGGACGCGCAAATTGGTGCGTCGGACACGCGTCGTGTCAGTGTCCCACGCGCGTCCGGTGCCCGCCGCGAGTCGGATGCGGACACGGCTCAAGAAATGGAGCGTCCATGCAACCCAGCTCTCCAAGCTTCAAAATTACTAGCAACAGTTCTTGGAGCAACCCAAGAAACCTTAAAAGCCTTGATAAAATAAGACCAAACTTCAAAAGCAAAAGAGCATTCTACAAAGATATGATCCGATGTTTCCTCCTCAGAGTTGCAAAATAGACATTGCACACTCTGAACATTTACACCTCTGTGGTTAAGCATTGTAAGTGTAGGCAGTGAATTATGAAAGTAAGCCCAAACCATGAAACTTACCTTAGGGGGAATAGCTTTCTTCCACAAAAATTTGTTAAAATCACAATTAGATCCATCTTGTAACAAAACTTCATATCATTTCTTGACAGTAAAGCCTCCCAGTATATCCACTTCATCTTCTTCTCCATTAAGACCATGAACAGGACCCAACTGATTACACAACAAACATATATGCAATGGTTATGAAGACCAGGAGAACGTTACATATGCAAAATCAATTCTCAGCTATACAGAATTCGGCCGCATCACAACTCCAAAGGACTATAGTTTGTTTTATGAGCAGGGCATACCAAGATTTTGGCCTCTCCCCAAATTAACCAGACCGCTGATATGTGTTAAAGGTGCACAATGCCCACAATGATGTGGAGGTCAAGCTTAAAAATGAGTGTGCATTGAATTTACATGAGCAGTGGCTGGTTGTTAAAATCATAACGAAAGTTGCACACGCCACCTATATCCCCATAAATTTGACATGTCTGGAACAATACAATATAGGTGTACAGATTATATGGATCAAGTCCCACTTGAAGATCTGAACCCTATACGCTTTACCCTTCGTAGGATGAATGCCTGAACGATATACTGTAGTAAATTTTACTCTTCTTTCATTTTCAACGGTTCAGACATCTCTTAGCTTTTGTAATTAAATGCTGTGGGGCCCACACTACACTCACAAATATTACTTTTTTACGGTTCCCGATGTTTCACTGTCGTCTTGGGACGTCAACATAATCTTACACAACCAGAGAAAGATAAAGCTCAGCTCACCATTACATTACTTGTACCCAGAATATCTAAATCTCGTTAAGCAGCAAACAACTTATCTGGTATGGCGCAAAAAACACAAGAAATATTTTTTAGAAGCGGGAAAACAAAAATTAAACAACAAAATAATCTCTGGGGTACTTTTGCACGGCTTGATTAGGTATACCCGGATTAAGTTAGGTATACCTAATGAGACAAAAGTTAGGTTATTTTGAAGTAAAAAAAGCCACCCCTTAACCATGTATTTTCTAAATGGCTAATATATTCTTGTTTAATTAACACTAAAAAAATTGATTAGCTTAATTAGTTGAGTTTAGATGGATCAATTGAGTAGATTAAAACTTTTATCCCATGATTTCAATCAACACCAGTCCTGAATTTTGTGAAAAATCTACTACAAGGTCTACGAGATGAATAACATGCCGACTATATCCCATGCAAGAAGGTCGGTGAATGAAGAAGATGCCGACTTTATTATTTTTGACACATAGGAGACTGTTGTAAATTTTCACTAGTCGGCATCTTATTGATTTTTTACCTTGCCGGCTACCTTATAGTCGGCAAGGTCGACAAAAAAATACCTTGCAGATTATAGGATTTGTGACATACAGAGAAAGGTATTACAAATGTATGATTAGTCGGCAAGGTATTAATTTCATAACCTGCCGACTAAACTATACTCGGCAAGGTATAAGGATGAATACCGGGCCGATCCTGTAAATGCAAATTTCAGAGAAAAAAAGTCGGCACAATATTCAACCTAGGAAGATGTCGACTAATACAAGTCGGCAAGGTCGGCAAAAGAAACCATGCCGATTGTTGATAAAAATTTGGATCATACCGGATTTGAGATTGGGCACATACCCAATCTCCAAACCCGTATAATCCAAATTTGATTTTTTTTTTCCTGATTTGGTTTTATAGTTAGAGTTTTGGAAAAAGATTTTGAAAATTTTTTGGATGGAATTTTGGTTGGCATGGTTTTTTTTTTTGGGCAATTTGATCTTTTAACACCATTTAAACACCCCTTAGCACACTAGTTTGGATGAGAATAAAATAGGCATACCCCAATTAATTCTGGGTACTCCAATCCAGCCGGGTACTTTTGCAATGGGTATCTTTACACAATTCAAATCATCGCAAGCAAAACTGGAGTTAAGATTGGAACCAATAGATCGAACCCAAACAAAAGCTTCTGCGTGCCAGCAATAATTTACCTGCTCAATCAAAGAGGGAAAAAAAAAAGAAACAATAATTGTACCCAACTTACAGCGCATTATTGACGAATATGAAATATCTCGCCTACCTCAGGACCCATTGCCATCACCAAAATATTTTTACTTTAAATTTTTTTGTTTTTGTTTTTTACTATTAATAAGTAATATTTACATATTGCCCGGTTTTGCTCACTAAACTGATTCGTCTGGGTCTGATTCATTTAGATGTAACTCATTATATATTTGAACATGACTTGTAGCATCTCACTCAGACGGATATGTACCACCAATTCAGATATAAAACGATACCTGATTCAAATAATCATTAGCGGACGGCTACATACCTTTGGAGTCGGGTACTCGGGTGTATATGCACCACCAGTTCAGATCCAAAAATCAAACCTGCACGAGTCAAACGTACGAGCGGAGCCTGATCGCTAAAATGAAAAAACAAACCACCTAACATCTGATTTGCACATAGTCGGATACGAACTACGAGCCAGATCCAAATAAAAAGAACGGACAGCGAATGCGTGGGCCCACAAGAGTCAGAAGTTGGAATTTTTTTACGTTTCCCAACTGTCCTCCCATGTTTCACTGTCGTATTGGCACGTCAACATGGTCTTACACCTAAACAGAGAAAGAAAATAAATGAAAAAGCCCCACCCACCTCGAACTTCACGTGTTCCCCAGGCCAGAGAGAGATTTACTGTGTCTGTGTGCCGTACCCGCCAGAATATCTACTCAGTTATTTCAGTGGAATTAATTTTGTGTGACCACAACATTTTTAATGTTCAAAAAAAAAAAAAAATCCTTGAATTTATTTTTACTTTGAGATGAGCCCGTCAAATCTTAATGATGCTTCTTGATTTTGGAACAAACAAACGAAACAGCCAGGACTTTGATTCCTTTCTTTCTCATTTTTTTTTATCTCCTTCTTTTCTTCTTCTTGAACTAAGGCAATTTTTGTATGATAATGAAAAGAGATGAGTTTGTTTAGTATTTTCTTGCAATTTTATCACAAGAAGGTAAAGGAGATGAATCTGATTATGATAAACGGTTTAATGAATTAACTCCTGATTCAGTTCTTAAATCCACTCTACTTTCTTCCCATTTAAATTCTGGTTCAACTGCTAGTGCTAGTGGGTGGTTGGGGAATGTATTGCAGAACAGAATCCCTTTAATTAAGTAGTGCAACAACCTGATTTTGGGAGAAAGAAGAAAATTCAAGCTCCTCAAACCAATATCGCCAGCAGACTTGTTGTTCACTTGGAATCATCGTAAAGGCATTCCTCAAAGGTCTCCTCTTTACTGATATTATGTTTGGTATTTTCACTGTATTTATTTTGTCAATTAATGGTTTCTTTTTGGATGTGGGAGGAAGGAATAGATAGTGGTTTTACTCATGCCTCTATTCAAATTTTGTAGAGCTGCCTGTTTGATTCATATTCTCTGTTTCAATTCTGCCTGTTTTACTCATTTGCCAATTAGTACTTGTTAATTTTGTTAGTTTCAGTTGAGAGCTAAAATTTGATCTATTTGGGTACTTTATCAAAATAATCTTAAAAAGTGTGTGATTGAACTCATAATCAACATCACCAGAAATCTAATGTAGTTCCATGGATTTCATTTTCTTTGATTTATAAGGGAGATATCAGAATGATTTCAATAAATCTGCATAGATTGATATTGGTATCTAAACACATAAGATTACGTGATAAGATATTAGTCAATCCTAATCTATAACAACAGAAATATATACATAGGATACAATACTCAGTTCAGTTAGAACTGATTTAGTCTTCAGTTGAGAGCGTCAACTCTCCCGGTAATAGTTGCGATATGTTCTCTTTGGTAGCATTGAGGACTGTACAGTTAGACTAGGACCTGAACTTGTTGCAGTTAACCTCTTATTAATTAATGTTTTTTTTTCTTCTTCTTTGTTTCTGTAATCATCATCATCATGGTGTAATTTGAGATCAAGAAGTAAAAACCCATTAGTTTAATTGTTCAAGCCTGTCAGAGTAATGATTCCTTTTTATGCTATCTATCACGGCATTGGTTTTTTTTTTTTTTTTGAATAAATTAAAGAAAAGAAAATTTCAATCTCGTGATTCCTTTGATTTTTGTTTTCCAGTCTGTTTGAACATCTACAGTTGAGGAATCAATTACTTTAACTAGTCGTCTCGTGTTTTCTTCACAGGGACGGCAATTTGATATTCGAAGGGCAGGTTTTTGACAGACAACTAAAAAGTTGAAGAAACTGAAACAGGAATATTTTGGTTCCGTCGACGGCAGCCTCCCAGCATCGCATATCAGAAAGGCTAATTATTTGGATGATTATTTTCTCAATCAAGTTGAATCTTAATTTCTTGACTTCGACTAAGTTAGACTTTTTGTTTGGGAGATAAAAACAAGAAAAGGGAAGTTCAGAAAGTTTCGAAAGCGGTTCGGTGGACATAACCGTGTGTCATGCATGCGTTATGAACGGAACTGTCAGTCAAATGTCAACATCGTGACTTTTTAAAAAATCTTTTTCTTTCCTAAATTCCGGAGGCCCTGTCTCGTGTCATTTAATTTATGACGTTTTAATTACGAACGGACTTGGTGGGTGGATCTTCCTTTGTGATTCGGATTTCTATATTCTTGTTGATTGATCTGGATTTGGAAGTTCAGGGATTGATTCCTCTCCTATAAATACTACCGGTTCTTCTCTTGTTCTGCATCAACACAGGAGATTTATTCTAGGGTTTGTTATCTTTCTTTTCATCTTCCCTTTCAGCCGCAATGGAGAAATCAGATCATAAGGTAAGAGGTGACCGGAAACTTCCACCGTCACCAAAGGTAGCACCGTGGCTTGTCTTCCCACATGGTAAAGACGGTAAGTTTCATAGTTTCCATAACATATGCGATGATGTTGATGAGAAGTTGAAGAAGAGATCTTTAAACAAATTTATACCAGAATTAAGTAAAAAGAGCTTTCGGCAGAAAAATTGTCATCAGGGATGGTTAATTGTTCTTTCTGATGATACCAGTGATCCTAATTACGGAGATTGTTTTCTTTGGAATCCTCAGACACTAGATACCATTCAATTACCTTCTATATTGCGTTATTATAGAACAGAGGATAAGTATCGGCTCAAAGATTGTATTCTGACTTCACCTCCTCAGATCAACACCAGCATCAGGGATAGTTGTTGTAGTACTAGTAGTAGTGATGGTGATAATTCCATGGTTTATTTTCTTTTTGATGGAGGTATTCTCTGTACTGACGTTCTTTTATTTTGTCACCCTGGTGAAAAAGAATGGAGAAGGCATGAGCTTAATGTATCAGAAGAACCAAAAACGATGTTATACCTAAAAAATAAGTTACATATAATGTGCTTCAACCCTGTCTACTATGAGATAGAAGTGCACGGTGGGTCTGGTTTGTATGATGAAGAAACCCTGGCAGTAGGAGATGAAGTTATTATCAGCACCAACAGCATTGCTGTAATCGAATCAACAGGTGGAAGTATGATCGGCTCTTTTATGCAATATTTTGTGGAGTCTTTTGGCGAAGTTTTCAGAATTCGTAATTGGTTCATCCGTAGGGGTATCTATTCAAACGGCGTACGCAGCATCGAAATATTGAAATTGAATTTTACTTCCATGGCTTGGGAGACTGTGAAAAGCTTTGATGACCATGTCTTCTTTATAAGTTATAACACACAACTGTCTTGCTTGTCCTCGGACTTAGGATTTTCAAAAGGTTGTATGTATTACACACAAGCCGAAGAAATGAGCTTGTACAGATATGACTTGGAAGATGATAGTAATTTGCTTTCTGTTCCATGTCCTGATCTACCAACGCCGTGGTTCCAACCTGAATGGATGATGATTCCTACAAATCCAGGGTAATTTTGAAGTACATCACACTTTTTGTTGAAGAGTTATTGTTTTCAGAATTCACTCTGCTTTGACAGATGATTTTTGACAATTTTCTGGTTGTTTAATTTGTAGGCTCGATGATATAAGACAGACGGCAGAGTGTATACTTGGAAAGGTCGAACGCACTTGGGATAATGAGAATGATGATATGGAAGAAGCAAGACTAGGGATTCTTGCTAGCGATGATTTTCTATGGTCGGTATCAAACCATCTTCATACATTAGATTACATTCATTTACGTGCTGTGAGTAAAAGACACCGTGCCATACTGAATCTGAAAAGATCTTCTTCTGCTAGAACTGTCCAGACCACAAGTTTATCTCCATGGCTCGTTTTTTCTAATCATGATAGATCCACCTTCAGTTTCGTAAACCCGTTGCATAATAATGAGAAATACCTCATGAATATCACTGAGATGTTTAAAGGTTTTACAATTTGCTTTTCGAAAGGTGGGTGGTTGCTCATGTCAAAACGCTCGCAATTGTTCTTTCACAATCCCTTCACGAGATCCAGTATCAAACTTCCAGATTTTCCAGATGATAATGTTGGTAGATTCTCTTGTGTCTCATTCTCGTGCTTGCCGACTTCTTCCGATTGCACGGTTTTTGCTTTTGGTAAACGATTGGGTGAGAATGTGTCCATCTTCTTCACTAAACGGGGAGAACAACATTGGAGTCAAGGTTCCTTTGCGGGTACATATTTAGCTCGTAATAAGAAACTCATGGAATTCCACACTGGTTTGAACAATCCAGTTTTCTACAACGGATCATTCTATTGTTTGGACTTGGATGGAATTTTAGGAGTATCTAAACATGGGAATGGCATCATTAGTTGGGAAGTTTTGGCCACGGTACCGCGGCCTAATTGTGAGCGTATCTACGAGAGTTACTTGGTGGAGTGCGAAGGAAAACTTTTGTGTGTGTTATTTGGCCATATGGGGAAATGGGTTCGTATATTTAGAGTGAATAATTCTAAAATGGTTTGGGTTGAAGTTGTGAACTTGGGGCGGCATATGTTGTGTATTAGCAATACTTGTTGCATCTCTGCAGTTGCTCCAACTAGTGAAATGGAGAACAAAATATACTTTTCCAGGTTGCATGAAGAAGGGATTCTATTCTATTCTCTTGATACAGGTAGATATCACTGTCTTGGAAGTAGACATTCTGCTAAAGATTATCGTGACTCGAGAGAAATGTTATGTTGCAGCTGGATTGAACCTAACTGGTCGCAGAGCTCGGATCAATTACCTGACTGGGTTAGCTTTTAGTCGTGACTCGAGAGAAATGTTATTTTGCAGATGGATTGAACCTAACTGATTGATAAAAACTTAGTTTCATTGAAGAATCTCGATCACAGTATTACAATTGAAGAGTAGTTTCAATTGTCTTTCTCAAGAATTTGATCGATAAAAACTTCCTCCGATATCTTTTCCAGTGTACATTTTGTCAATTTTTAGTTGAATCAAGGTTCTTAGATTTGTCATTCAACCCATTAGTCCCTGTGAGTATACCAAGTACACTGTATCGGTTACTTTCGTGTTAACTAGAAAATTGCCCACATGGATAGGAAACCTTCCATCGATCTACGCGACAATCATTTCCATTCCATTCAGACAAACTATTCAAGTTCAAGAAACTCCCAAGTTAACTTTGAATTTGAAAAGTTAACTCATAAGATAACTCATATTATATAGATAACTCATACTACCTCCGTCTCTAAAAGATAGGCAGGTTTGTGTGTAATTACACACATTCGTAATTTGGCCCCCAATTACGAATATGAAAACTCTAAGAGACGGAGGGAGTACTTTTTAAAAAGTTAGCACTCATTCGTAACTTTCACAACATCGTAATATGAAAAGTTAGCACTCATTCATATTTGCATAACTCATTCATAAGGTATATTGAGATTTCTTGAATTTGGGCCATTTGGAGTTTATGGAGCATGATTACGATGGTGCAGGTCAGTACGGTGAAATTGATCCATTTTGTAACACTGATAAATCTCCAACTGATCAAGTCATCAATCAGGGACAATACTAATATACTAGCAGGGAAATTCCGCAATAAATCTCTATCTCAGCTAGGCAGTGCCACGGGGGGTCGTCATATTATCCGATCGCTTGTGGTTTCGGACAACATATTTACTGGGATGGTGACGACGGAAATTCCGCAATAAATCCTTTGGCTTCTTTTGCCTAATTTGATTGGGGGCAGACATTTTAATTTGGGGTCATGACTTTTTATTTGCACCCCAATTTTTTGAGGGGCGTATTAATCCGATATTGAAAAGACTGTTTTACCCTTTACTAAACACAAATCTTAAAAATCAGTTAACCCTAATTAAAAGCCTTAATTTGGCCCCCAATTTCATATACCCTAAATCAGTTTCCTCTCCTCCCATTTCTCTTCATCTTCCTCTCCTCCCCTTTCTCTTCTCCACCACCACCATTAACGACTCCGCCCGATTTTTTTTTTCTTCGACCGATTCATCGTTTAATCGTCGATGTTAGAAGAGAATCGACGATTAACTTCTTCTTCAAACATGGCTCGTACAAAGCAGACCGCTCGCAAAGAACGTCAAATTCCCAATCTAAGTCGACACCGTCAAAGGAAAGGTTATCGTAGGATTTAACTCCAAAACCCAAAAATCGAAACCCAAAGAAGATATGGGTCCAATTAGAAGGTATGTGAACTTAAACCCACCTTCTATGCGTTTTCTTGTTGTGTTTTGATTGCGAAATTGAGTCTGGTAACTGAAATTTAGCGGTTTCAGTTAAAGGGTCGTTAGTATCGTAGTGGATACCCCTAACGACTTTTCATTTGCATGCTTATTTTATGAAAAATCGTTAATGTATTAGGTTGAAGATGACGACCCTTATTCTGCTACTTCGACATTTTTTGCCCTAGAATAGAGTCGTTAATCTTTTATGTTGCAGATGACGACTCTTGTTTGCCGACCCTTATTTATTACCTAACGACTCTATATGGTACTCGAACAGCCCTCTGTTCCAAAAATTGATAGTGTCGTCATCTCATTTCCCCTTGAGTCGTCACTTAAGTATATGCCCTAGAGTCGTCAACCCATAGGATCGTTATTATCCTTTTGACGACCCTTTGTTATTTGACAGGGTCGTCATCAGATTACTTTGAGTCGTCACATGATATACAAGGGTCGGTTGTGTTTTATATTATCGTATTGACGACTCTTTTTCTGATAACCTTATGGTTTTTTTTCTTATTGAGTTTTTTTTGTTTTTTTGTTTTGAAACCAAATGCAGAACCAAAGGCAAGGTTCCAATGACGATAACTCCACCTTCCAAAGCTCCACGCCATGATAAATACTTACTTGCCGGTCCATTACGCGGTAAGAAGCCTAGTGAGGTATCATTTTCTATCACCGAACCAAGACACAAAGCTAATGAGTTGTCGGAATCATCAGAATCAGACTCTCCTGTTATTTCCGCTAGCAGTAGTGGTGAAGAAGAAGAAATCCAAGAAGAGGAGATACAAGAAGATACTCCCGTACGAGGTGAAGAGGAAGTAGAGAGTGACAATGATGATGAAGATAATGTTAGTGGTGATGATTCTGATGATGGTAATGGTGATGATGATGAGCAGGAAGGGGATGGAGGTAATAATGGTGGTCATGAGGAGGAAGAGGATGAAGGGGATGATGTTGGTGGTAATGATGATGAAGAGGATGATGGTAAACAAGATGTAGAAGTCAAGAACGAGAATGCAAAGACGAAGCTTAGGTAAAGAGGGTTAAGAAGGATGGAACTGATATTGCACCGAGCGCGAGACACGTTCCCACGTCTCATTTGATGTTGGAGCCTCTTCGAAGTGGTAAACCTAGAGGAGAACCTAAAGATGGGGGCAAAGTTCTATTTGGATATTCTGGATCGTGGGCTCATACCATCTATGAGACAATAGTAAGAATCCCAACTTTGCTTGCTATTTGATTAGTTGGTTGATATTACTTTTTTAATATGTTTTTTAATATTTATTTGTTTATTTTTTGCGGGATCATAAGAATGCCGCACGTCTTTTCGTGCACCAATCTTCTTTTTAAGAAAATGGAGTTGTGGCCGCTAACAGTGAATGTGCAAGAGTTAGAGAATATGTTGAAAACTCCGGTTTGTACAATGCCGTTGGGAACTCGTGATTGCGTATGACAAGGTTGTAGTATCTAGTTTTACTCATGAAAGGTATTACGCAAGTCGACACATTCCAACTTCCTTTTGGCGAGATGGCATTGACTCCCGATGATGCGAAACGTATATTAGGGGTGCGGAGTCGAAGGTAAATCAACCGGTGAGAATTTCAAGAGAAGGCCTAGTTGGGATGAAATTTATACATGGACCAAGAACTTGTTTGGTGGGATAAAAAGAAGACCGATGGGCTTTTCGTGCGGGAACTAAGTACCCGAAGAAAGAGTTCAAACTTGTGGACATTAGGCGGATGTTTGCTTTGGTGCTCAAGAGAAGGAAAAAAAGGAGGTCTCTCGATATGGAATGTCGTTATGCGGCGGCTGCTTATTTGTTGTACGTCCTTGCATCGGTTGTATTTCCCCCAGACAAGAAAAGGTAACAGGGTGAGCGCCAACCTTCTTCACTTTTGGACCCCTTAGAAGATGTGAACAAGTACTCTTGGGGGACTGCCATAGTTGCACATCTGAATGGTCAGCTTTCCTAGGGATCTCGCGAACGAACTTCTCAAATTAATGGGAATTTGGCTCTAATACAGGTATTGGGATTGATGAAAGTTGTCTTTTTTAGTATGTTTTTTTTCCTTTGATATATTTTTATGTTTATTTGATTGTTTAAAAAAATTTAACTTTGGTTGTTGTAGGTTTGGATTTATGATCATTTCCCGTCACTGTTCAAAAACAATGAAGATGTGAAAATCAACTCAAAATGGAGCCCAGGTAGTCCAACAGGAACCCGTTGGTTGTACTCCGGTTCTTAGGATAGGGAACAAACTGATGCCTTGATAGAAATGCGTAAAAAACTTGACAACATCACGGCGGAAGAGGTAATCTTTACTCCTTACAAGGATGCTAGAGTTGGCTCAATGGAAGATGTCGTGTATTACCATGGACCTTTGTTTCACCCTAACGGTTTTTCAATGTACAATCCTATGAGAATCATGCGTCAACTTGGGTTTGTTCAAGATTCACCCGATGAAGACGATGTACCTCCGTTCAAGCACAAGTTGAACAAATGTGAGGCCGACAAGGATGACATAAAAGTGGTTTATGAACCTGCAACTGATGTCAAGCATTGGAATAATAGACATTCTAGCCTCGTAGACATCACATTTTGGGTGCATGTGGATGAAGGTTACGAGGCAACAACGGATTACTATCAATGGTACGAAGGCTTCTCCCATGGTAGGGTAACTGGATCGATCAGACTACGGGTAGGAGGACCAACAGAGCATCCACATCTTCTTCTCAAGCTGACGGTAAAGATGATACTACCATTCTTAAACTAGTGGTGAGTATTTATTTGTGTAATTGTGTTTGTAGGATCATAATATCGCAATGCATAGGGCTCGCGAGATCAATAAACGACAGTACCGCGAGGGAGTCGCAGGAAACTAAAATAGGCGACGCAATGGGAAACGACACACAAAACAACAGAAAGACATGGAACTCAAGGCGAGGGTTAAGAAGTGTCGCGAGATTGAATAGTTGTACACTGGCGACACTTCGCGAGACATTCCCGAAAATAAAGGATAACTTAGTCATCATCCACTATGTATTACCCTATATAAAGGGTTGAGTGAGTCTCGTTGTAGGGAGAGATCTTTTTGGAATTGTTGTGCAAGTCATTAGGAGAGAGAAAGTTTAAGAGTGTTTTACTTGCTAAGTGTAATTCCATTTTCCCTGTGTAGATAACTCATGAAATCAATCAATAAACATTCTCAATTATGCAGCTTTCAATGAACTAATTAACCAAAATATAGTGAGGGGTGTAGTGTGGGAAAACCTGCTACTACATATGCGCTAGAAACAGGGACGAGCAGTGATTGACGAAGAAGTTGGAAAGAATTTGGATTAACAGAAAAAAGATTTGGAGAAGATCCTCAAGAATTCATTGAAAAAGAAAGAATGGCTAGAAGAAGAAATGTACAAGGGCAATCAACGGTTGTAAGAAGAAGTGGGAGACTTGCTGGAGAAAGGAGGAATGAAACAGGAGAATCGTCAAGGATGAATAGGAGAAATGATGGAGAAGATCAAAATCAGCCACCAAACTCCCCAGTAGCAAACGCGGTTGAGGATTATGATAGAGTAAGTGTACATACTTGGAGATCTGATTCTGAAGACGAGAGAGAAGAGGAGCGGCAGTTGGTGAACAATGGACAAGGAGGAGGAGAGCAAGAAATGAATGGAGAAATGAATCTAGGTAACGAAGAAGTCGCAAAGATTAGAAAGATTGAGACAAACAATACATGAGGAGAGACGGCTAGAAGCAAAGAGGAACGAGCAAACTTGACAAGACAGAATCATGAATTGAGGATGGAAAATATGAGGTTGCAAAATAGGAGATCTAGAAGTAGCGTGAGATCAAGTTCAAGATCGAATAGAGAAGAAAGAAGGAGAGTTTTACCAACAGAAAGCACCGATGGAGAAACACAAAATCCGAATATAGAGCATGGCGAGAGAAGAGAAGAAATAGAAGATCGTTATATTCCTCAGACCCAAAATCTTCAAAATGAGCGGAATAGGGAAAATCAAGGAAACATGCAACTCCAAGAATTGAACGACCCAGCTGCTGAAGGGAGAATAATCTTGCACGGGAGAGAAGAACTGAGAAGAAACCGAGAGATCGAGGATGACATTGAGAGACACTACATTGAACAAGCGCGGCTAGCTCGCGAGAGAGAAAGGCTAAGAGAAGAAATGGAAAATCAAGAGATGGAGGAGGCAATCCGGCAGAATAACCATGATAACCGCGAAAGAAGAAGGGAACAAAATCGTGCCAATAGAAATATTAATGAAGAATATGAGAGAGCGCAGGTAAGAGTTGAGAGACAACCAAGAAGAGAGAACAACCGATATAATGGCGTGCGAATTAACGAAAGAGGCGAAGAAGAGCGTCGCGAGGAAAGAAGAGGAGAAGATAATGAGCAGGAAGGTCAAAATAGACACGAGCGAAGAAGGAGAGAAGCAGAGCTAAAAAAGACCAAGAGAGTCAAATTAAAGGCAAATGAACAAATCTTAAGAGAACTGGCCGAAATGAGAGGATTACCGAATAATAGAAGGGAAGGAGGAAGGAGACAGTTAGATTTAAGCCATCGCAGAAGCTGCGAAGAATCCCTTTACGTTAGAAGTACAGATGGGAGGAATACCTCCTAAATGCAATTTGCCTACATTAGCCAAAGCATTTTTGACGGAACAACTCTGTGCGTCTGAAAGACATTAAAGCTTATATGAGATGTATGTTGCAGTGGGAGAGTCATGATGCTATATTGTGTAAGTACTTCGCGTCAAGCTTAACGGGAGAAGCGTTAAAGTGGTTTGAAGGTTTGCCCAGGAACACGATCGCGTCGTTTAACCATCTGCAAGCTACATTTTTGGGAGCCTACATAAGCAACAACTTCACGCGACCAGGAATTGAAGATGTATTCGGGTTGAAACAAAGAGTTGGAGAGAGCTTAAGGCAGTTGACAATAAGATGGAGAACCATGTGTAGCGAAATGGCAGGACGGGTTGAGGAAAGATATCTCATTCTCTCATTTGTGAATGCTCTCTTCGCGACTAACTTGTTGTATGTTCAAATCTTTAGAGTTAAAAATACAATCACGATGGCAGAACTGCGAGAATTACAGGAAGAATATATCGCCTTAGAAGAAAGACAGAATGAAATGAATTCTTATCCAAATCGCGAACACAAACTCGAATGCTGCGAACGCAAGCTTGTTACCTCGCTTCATCAATACAAAGGGCGAGCACTTCGCAAGGACAAGAGCAAGGAGAGCCGATGAGGGACAACAGAAGATAGTAGCCATGGGAAGCCATGATCAAGAAGAGTTTGAACGTGAAAGGAATTACTACAACCGTAACAGAATAATAAGATTCGGAGGCTAGATCATGTGCAAGAAACTTATGGTGGACGAAGGCAAAATAACCGTGGAGGGCAGAGAAGTCATAGAACAAAGATGGGAACAAATTAAGATGCCTCCACCGAATGCTAGCGTTGAAAAGATCTCGGGAAGCTATACTTGTGATGGAAAATGTACCAGCACCTTGGAATGTTGGAATGGAACCACCGTCAGGCGATAGAAGTCACGAGTTTTGTTCTTACCATCGCTTCCATGGGCATCAAACAAATGATTGTAGAAATATAAAGAGAATTATTCTCAGGATGATTGATCAAGGGAAGCTTAATCACTTTCTAAGGGGAGAAGAAACAGGTCAGACATTACCACCACCACCAGAGATGCACAGAATAGTGTCAGCGAAGGGAAAGGAAACATTTGTGATCGAAGTAGGAACAAAAGCCAAGAATTTGAACTGCAACTCCATTGTCCACTCCTATCGCACCATCGAAGATTTTCATGACAACGTGCTCAGTAGAGTCTTTGCGAGAGATGCTAATGATAAAGAAATAATGAACCTGGCGAGAACGACGCAGTTTAGTTAGAAATGGCAATTGAAGACTATTTCTTTCTCTGCAGATGAAGTGCCAAAAGGAAGAGAAACACATGATAGCCCGTTGGTTGTGAAACTAGAGATTAACCCGAAACCAGTCGATGGAGAAGATGATGAGGCAGAAGCTTGCTGGGCGATCAACCGAATCTTAATCGACACCGGAAGTTCGGTGAATATTCTCTTCTACCATACTTACAAGACGATGGGAGGAAAAGATGAGGATTTGATCCCCTCTACATACAAGATATATGGCTTTAATGGCACTGCAAACAAACCAAAGGGAGAGGTTCACATGAGAATACCTCTACAAGGATTATCAACTGGTATTTTATTCTGTGTGGTTGACGTGGAATCTCCATACAATGCGCTGATTGGGAGGCCGTGGCTTCATGAAATCTTGGGAGTCGCGTCAACGTATCATCAATGTATTAAATTCCCACATCCAAATGGCATTGGTATTATACAGGGAGATTGGAAGGAGTCGCAACAATGTCATGAAGTAGATGTAGAAAGTCACGAAGAAAGGAATGTCAAAAGAAAAGGGTGGAAACAAAGATGTGAGAGATGAGCAGAGAAAGGAAAAACCGATGGTGGATGCCATAGAAGTAAGGACTCGAACATACGTCGCGAGGTGAATGCCTAGAGACAAAGCGAATATTATGGTAATAAAGAAGCAAAGGATATGAGGAGCAAAAGGCATAAGAAATGAATAAGCAACAAAAACAGAGAGAAAAATAGCGGTTGAAGCAATGATATGCGAGAATCTCGCAGCAGAGTAAAAATGAGAATTCGACTAAGAAAGAAAAGTGAAATACAACAAGTGAAATAGAACTTTGCGAATACTTCGCAAACAAATATCAACAAATAATGAAACATGAATGATTGAATGATTTAACAAATATAAATGCGCAAATGAATGGGACGAACCTTTATGGCGTACACCCTAGTTCGCGAATAACATTTCGTAAGAGGCAAATGTAAGACCTAAAGTGCGTCATATAAGGGGGTATCTCTCGCCGTGGTTCGGGGAAAGGTTACACCGCTCCCGAAGCCTCGAACCATGAAAATTTGGGGCCCATGAAAGCCTATCCTAAGAGGTACCTTGGATTCCCAACTACATATGTAGGTTATACCCTGGTTGGGCGACCGAGGGTCTCTTCTTAGAGTCGGTGTATGCTCAAGGCGCCGGGGTACACGGTTGAGCGAGTGCCCGGGATGGATGAACCTACCCTCGGCCATTCTTGGCAAGTCTTGGCATATGTTGCACTCGCGCGAAGAAAACTCCACTTAGGGTGCAGCCTCGTAACCATAAACCATATAGGTATAAGGGATAAGAGGCTGCGAAAAACACTCGGTTGTTGTTAAGACCGGATGGGAGGAGCTAGTCTTGTATGGCCGATGTTTCGCCTCCTTGAAGGGGCAACCGGGGAGATGATAAGGGCGACGCTCTCCATTAGGGGGGGTGTCAAAACAGACGCAAATGTCATGAGGCTATGTTTTCGCAAGAGAATTTAGGCTTGTCATATTTGTGCAATTATCCCGCAGAGGCAATAATACTAACGCGAAGGTAAGGCGAGATCAATGGGTCTTTACACGAAAGTGTACGGACGTCCTCTGCGATTTCGTCGCTAGACGGCAATGTCATGGGGCTTTATGTTCGCAAGGATATCTAGGCCTGTCATATTGTCGCAACTAAAACATCCTGCGCAGAGGCAAAAATACTTGGAAAATGATAAGACAAGATCAATGGGTCTTTACATGCAAGTGTAAAGACGTCCCGCGATTTTGTCGCAAAGAAAGGTGGCGGGGGAAGACCTCTAATTAGGGAGGTCTGACTTGGAAGACCACACAAAATGATAAGGCAAGGTCAATGGGCCTTTGCATGAAAGTGTAGAGGCGGCTCGCGACCTTGTCGCAAAGACAAAGAGATAGCATTCTCAACTCATAAAGATACCCGCGACCTCGTCGCAGCCCATACATTTCAACAACAATAAAATTATTATCCAACAAAATACATGAGGATAACTAACTTCTTCCATCAGAAGATGAATATCAGAGGCAAGTATGGGAATGGAAAAGATGGAATATTGTTATTCATCTTCTGACGAAAGAGTTATACATTAATAATGTTAGCCAATTATATTACAAGAACTACCAAAAAGGGGAGTGAAGATTGAATTCATGAAAAAAGAGTTCACTATAACAAAGATACAGCAATGTACAGATATCACACGCAGCAAAAGAAAGCAAAAAGAATTATATCTTTGGTGATTCTTCTTCTTCACCTGATTCTTCAGTTGTGTTATTCTCATCGCCAGAATTTTCTTCTTCGCCAGCTTCACTATCAGAAACATCAGAGACAGGTAGATTCTCAGGAACCTTTTCAAGAAGCCAGGGATATGTATGCAAAGGGATGTTCTGGTGTTTACAAACATACTCCATGGCTCCATTGCGAAAACGAACGGCATCATTATTAAAGTTCTCCACCGTCGTTTCAATTGTTTCTTCAACTTGGAATACTTATTATTACGGAGGGAGAGACTCTTCAGAAATGTTGTTTTTCGATTCAAGTTCTTCAATTCTCGTTGGAAAATTCCGTGAGTTGTTCTTTCTCGATTCAAGATCCTTAATTCGGGCCTAAGTTTCTTCTCGGATTCTGCAAATAAGTAACAACAAGTTAATAATTTACAAGCAATACTACAAAAGAAAGAAGTAGTAAGGTGTAATAAATAACCTTCTCTATCGATATCATATCTTTAATCAAGGAAGTATGCTCTCGACGTGAAGACTAACATCAACACCTAGGTTATTTCTCGGCGTTATCTAAAACTTTCGCAGCCCGTGCGAATTCATCATCATTATTTATAACAAGGAGCGAACGAATCTGATCTTCTCGCTCACTAAATAAGGAATTCTGCGAAGCAATTCATCTCGCTCAATTTGTAGCTCAAGAAGAGATTTTTGAAATGTTGCTAATGCTTGAGCACCATTGTTAGCAATGCGGTCTTTGTCATCTATGTGATCACTAATTTTCTTCCTCAAAATTTTGATTTCTTTACGAGACTCAAGAAACATTTGTTTAAATTGGTTGGCCGCACTTAAACCAGATCTATGTTCAATCTCTAAAAGGCGATATTTGGTCCGAAGTTCATCTAATGAAAGAGAGTTAATTTTGTTCGAAGAACTACTTAAAGAAGTGTTGAGATGAGCGAGAAGAAGGTTATTATCCATAGGTTCAGAAATGTGTGGAGAAGAATAGCTTCATCGGAGAGATTATATACGTCTGCGAAAGTAATAAGTTAGGTGGCAATACACGACCAATAAAATAAAAATAATAAAAGAAGGCAAAATATTATACCATAAAGTTGCTGATTAGCATTTTGAAGGGTGGATACCCTCTCTTTTGGGAGTCAAGTTCGGTATTTAACTTTTGAATCGTCTCGTCTTTACCGCGAGATAACGCAGCTTCGCCTCCAATTCTCGAATCTTCTTGCTCAATTGCGAATTCTTCTTCTCAAGATTGTTGCGTCTTCTCTCAAGATCTGAGGCAACTACAAAAGAAGACCTTCCAACCTATGAAAGGAGATAGAAAAGCTGTTAATACATATACAACAATATAAAGTCAATGGGGAGATATGATTGTATACATACCAAGGATCCAAGCGCATTCAAGAAGTCAGGAGACATAGTTCTAGAGACTCCATTGAAAGAATCATTGCCCTCCAAAGAGAGTGGCATTGCACACGTTTGCGAGAGCCCCACAAAGAGAAGCTAGGGAGCATCTCCTATTCCTTGAAACAATCTGAGAAGATGTTGGATAACCGATCCATGGAAGAACTGGTAGATGGAACCTTCTTGGCGAGAGAAGGATTCGATTCATGGTTATCCTCGTCAGAAGCTTCAGAGCTTGAGCTAAGGCGAGAAGAGGATTGGACCTTTCGCTTCTTAGTTAAGGGGGCAGAGGATTTACCCTTGCGAGCGACAGCTTTACCCTTACTTTTAGTCTTCGCAGCAATAGTTTCTTCAACTTCAGCCTTCGCATACGTGTAAAGATAAGAAACAGAGGCAACAATATTGTTTTAAATAAGAAGAAAGGAAGTGATTCTTACTTCACCCGTAAGCGATCGAAGCAATGTCAGAGTATCCTCCGACGGATCCCTTTTGTAGCTCCTTTTCAACCTGGCTATCTGAAAGATTTCACAAATTCAGCAATCATAGAAAGAAAATTATGAAAACCAAATTTGAAGTCGGAAACATACCTCTTTCTTCTTCTCAGGCCATTTGAATTCCCAAGGATGATATCCTGCGAGATTCGCAGGAAGAATATGCGAGCCCGCGATGTAAGGACCATTTAAGATCAAGGGTACGACCCACCACTTCTCATCTTTGGAATGACGAGGAGAGGTATTATTACCTGGGTGCCAATCAATGTCTTGCATGAGTAATTTATCCTCAGAAACATTATCATTTTTCTTCAGACGAACGCCCCAGCGAGATCTCGCATTCACCATAGTTATCACTGAGTAATTTTCAAAAAAGTTTTCCACAGTGTATTTCTCAACAGCTATTTCCAAATCTGCGAATTTGGGATTTCTGGCAGTATTAGGGTATAAAGATCCTTTGCCTGCACCGCGGTTCGCGAACTCAAGCATCAGGCGAATACAATCGCCACTTAGTTGATAAACAGCCCGAGAGAATTTTTCATGGGCCAAAATTTCATAAAATAAAGGCAACTCAGATTATACAAGGGAATAGGAAGTCCCGCGAGAAGCTGACCGAGCGAGACTATAATCTTTTGATCATTACATTGATGATCAGAGAAAAGATTTACAGAAAGAATGGATGAGGGTTCTTGATCAGGAATAGTTGACAGAGTAAAACCCTTCTCGAGCAACTTCTGTTGAACTTCTTCAAAAGAAGTTTTGTATCCACGACTCGACGGAAGCCATATATCAAGTATGGGAATGGATGAAAGATCGGAGATTAAAAACAAAGCTAGAAAGGATGAAGAAAAGCTTTGCAGTAGCAGGAGCGCAAATTGCGGAAGGAGAGAGTCAAAGAAAGATTGCAGAGAGAAACTAAAGAATGAAAAGGAGGGGAAAAGAAAACTATATATAGGGAAAAAGATCCTCGAGAAAAACGAGGTCATTTAATGCGAAGAGACATGAACGGTCAAGAAAAAGTGGTTAAAAGAAACGTGTCAAGAGAAGGCATTAATAATCAAAATCCGTGTAAAAGTACAAAACCAAGATAAGCAAATCGCGGTAACAACATTGTAAAAATCTCATGGTACTCTCCCCATCGCAGGAGAGATAAGAGACGATACTTCATATATATCTCAAAGAAGCTCCTAACTTCGCAAAAGAATAGAGGCAAGTACGTACTTTTCAAGTACAATATTCTTCTGCTCGTTCCTTCGTCAACAAAGACCAAAGATTACTACAAGGACGGATTTTTCCTTTAAAATCGCTCTTCAAGCAATATTCAAGGAAAAAGAGGCAAGATGTAGGATCATAATATCGCAATGCATAGGGCTCGAGATCAATAAACGACAGATCGCGAGGGAGTCGCAGAAACTAAAATAGGCGACGCAATGGGGGAAACGACACACAAAACAACCGAAAGACATGGAACTCCGGCGAGGGTTAAGAAGTGTCGCGAGATTGAATAGTTGTACACCGGCGACACTTCGCGAGACATTCCCGAAAATAAAGGATAACTTAGCTGTCATCCACTATGTATTACCCTATATAAAGGGTTGAGTGAGTCTGTTGTAAGGGAGAGATCTTTTTGGAATTGTTGTGCAAGTCATTAGGAGAGAGAAAGTTTAAGAGTGTTTTACTTGCTAAGTGTAATTCCATTTTCCCTGTGTAGATAACTCATGAAATCAATCAATAAACATTCTCAATTATGCAGCTTTCAATGAACTAATTAACCAAAATATAGTGAGGGGTGTAGTGTGGGAAAACCTGCTACTACAGTGTTATTCATTTACATACAAATATACGTCAGTTCATTATAATTGTTTTTTTAATGTATATATATAGAGGGAACGAATGAAGCTTTTTGTCAAGGATTTTTGTTGCTCGGCTGACAAAGGGGAAGTGATTGATCCTGCGAAGCAACGTCGGTACGCTGATTATTGCACGCACATTGAAAATCCCAATGAAAAGAAGATGTTTGCTGAGCTGGCCAAGGAAGGTAAGAGGACCCGGAAAACACGTAGCCGAGCACAACAACGTGGTGAACATGGGCAAAGTAGCCAACATCATGATGAACAAGGTACCGGAGAAGATGGTGGTTCCCTAGGGGGCAGTGATACTCAGGGTCCTCCTCCTAAGAAAAGCCGGAAAGTTTCCCGGTCAGGGAAGTAAGGAGGAGGTCGAGGTGGAGATGGTGGTCTTGAGTGAGGAGATGTTACCGTCTACTTGCACTTATGTTTATTTTACTTTATGACTTGAACTTATGTGTTTGTTTAAACTACTTATGTGTTTGGTTTGGATGGTTTGTTGAAACTACTTTGTTTTAAGAAGGAGGTTTACTAGTATGTTTGTTAGAATAATGTAGTACTCTTAATGCAGTCAAGATTATACACTGTGATAGAGTTAGGGTCGTTAGATTTGTTATGTAGCAGAGTAACGACCCTATTTGTGATACACATAGTCGTTAAGTGTTTCAATTAGAAGTATAACAACTCAGATAGAAATGAACACAGTGATGACCTTTTTTTTCCTGCATAGAGTCGTTACTGGTTATATTGAAAACAATCAAGACTCTTTGTTAGCTAAACACACAGGAGATGAACCATACTTTCTATGGATAGAGTCGTTATTGATTATATGGTAACCAATGACGACTCTAGGTCAGCAAACATCCAGGAGATGAACGACATTTTATATGTCTAGAGTCGTTATTTATTTTGTATAAACCAATGACGACTCTTTGATTCTAGTTAAAATTTCATCAATCTCGAATTACATAATAGTTAATATGGGTATTCTTGAATTTGACACATCAAATGTTCGTCAATGAACCTTCTCGCTCGACGATTCATCGTTGTATATTCTTTGTGGTGAATGAACTTAGTATCCCCATTACATATTGTCCATAACCCATTGAAACGTTCCAGCTGAAATTAAACGAGCAATGTTATATGTTAGTAACTTTGAAGCATGAGGAAAGTATAAATATTAACGAATTACTCACTTTTTCCTTAAGAGGAGCTCGTGGATGATGGTCGTACACCATATTTCTAACTTTTACATACTCTCTCATTGCACTTTTAATGTAGTTGAATCGAAATGCCAAGTCTCTCCATTTTCGGTTATTAGGATTCGCGGTACGACCGTAGAAGAACTCCTTAAATCTCTTCCAAAATATTGAATAGATTTCATTTGGACGTTCACGAAAGGTATTAGCAAACGATTTAACGAGACACAAATCTTCATACGGTTCCCATTCAGCCATTGCAATTGAAAGATTACGTAGTTTGGTGGAAAATAAAATGGTTTTGGGCTATTTGCTCAAGAGGATGGGGTGGTATTATATAGAAGAAAATCCCAACGGTCGTTTTTTTTTTGAAATTCACAACATGGGTCGTTAATTATATGATTAAACTAGTTGACGACTCAAGAGCAGGTTGTCGTAAAAAATTTTATATGACGACTTAAGGTATAGTCGTCACTGAATTAATAAACAGAGATAACGACTGTTTATTAAAATAAATTGAATCTCGATTGAAAGGAAACTTGGAATAATAGCATATTAAATATGAATTAGAAGGTGGAAATTCCTTTGAACACATTACATGTTATTCCTGTTTCTGGTGCGAGATTCAACTAGCATAGCGGCTTCGATGTGATAAAAAGGCTCTCCTCTCCATTTGGTATATGTGGCCTGGGAAGCACGCCTATCCCCTTTGTGCCTCTCGAGAAACTCGTTGTACTTGGTGCACCATTTCATAACAAGAATCGTCCTATGACTAATGTGGGACGGCAAGTAAGGATATCGTAGTTTCTTGTTGTTATTAAAGAAAGGACCCGAACCAACTTGGCTCCAAAATTTAGTATCATGTTGATGTTCTTCATGGAGATCCCTGACGATGTAATAATTTTTAACCCATTCGGTCTCTTCCTCGACTTGCTTGAATCTTTCCCGGAGTTGGGATTGTTCTTCGGCTCGTTTTTTGGCCTCGCGCAACTCTTCTTCTTCCTTCGTAGGATATGGCGTGAAAGTGTACGGTTTTTTAGTAGGTCGCATGCTTTTTTTGCGTATCTCTTCTTCCATTGCCAATATTGATTTGGTTGGTCGCTTGCATCTTCTAAGTATGTTATCAATTGAATTGGTAGTCGATGAAGGATTTTCCATTTACAAACTAAAATTCTTGAGGTGGTTTTTAATTGAATCCTGGAAGTGTTCCTCTATATATACAATAATTACCAACGGCTATTTTTTTTGGGAAAAAGTGTATACAAAAAAGCCGTTGGGGGTTTTCTTAATAGAGTCGTCCATGTATACACTATAATGATGACGACTCTCTGGGGAAGAACTAGAGTCGTTACTTTGTATGTTTATAGGGATCACGACTCTAAGTATTTAAACATCCAGGAGACTGTCAAATTTTTAAGGTTAAAGTCGTTAATGGTTATGTATATATGAATGACGACTCTTAGTTGGAAAAACATCCGGAGACTGTCAAATTTTCAACGTTAGGGTCGTTAATGGTTAAGTATATATGGATGACGATCTGTATTCTTGAAAAACATCCGTGAGACTGTCACATTTTTAAGGTTAGAGTCGTTAACTTGTATGTATATATGAATGACGACTTTTAGGCGTATAAACATCCAGGAGACTAGCAAATTTTACAGTTAGGGTCGTTAAGTTGTATGTATATATGGCTGACGACTCTGTAACATAATTCAAATTACCTATGAGGGTCGTTGGTGGTTTAATCCAAATAGGATAAAACGCATTGTATTCATTAAGCATTCTTCAAAATACAAATATCTGGGTAGAAGATACAACCATTATCAAAAAGTATGCTTCAAAATGCAATGCATAGTTGAGAATAAACATCTTCTCTCACGATTCATTTCCCAAGTCTAAGTAAACCGGGGTTGGGTCCATAGCATTCAAATATTCATTCCATACTCATACTTTGGTTTGTCCACTCCTTGGTGTACTCTCCCCAATCACCATACACCGTGGTAGAGGACATTCTTCGGAAATCTTCAAGCCTATGTAATGGTTATCATTGACATGTGCCATTACAATTCTTCTTTTCTTTATCGCCGCCTCGCACCTAGTTTTTGAAGGTACGTACATACAAGAGCCTCCGAGGAAGCCTTTGCTGAATACAATTACAACACAAGTGAATGTGTCCGCCAAAAGTTGGCCACCAAAAGGCATTTGCATCCAAAACTTATAACCGGCCTTCTTCGACCCCTTCCTCCATTTCACGTTTGAAACCAACTCCCTAAACTTCAATTCCCTCTCTTTTGATCTCCTTCCATGAGCATTTTCAAATATAGTTGTTTGTCCCGAACTAGTTTTTCGCCATTTTTTTCTTGCATATTCGATTTGGGTGAGCTTAAGTTCGTCGGCCTCGTCGAAATGCCATAATTGTTCCGTTGCAACATGGTAACCACAATTTCCATCGCCTTCAACGTCGTCGGTGGATAAAAGGTGATCCAAGATGACGTGAGGAAGTTGGTCGGTATACTCTTTATACAAAGTGTAAGCAACACGATGTGGTCTTCCTTGGGAATCTCTAGGGGTGCGCGGATTACCTTTTATTCCTCGTATCGTAACCATTCCGCTCGTTTGGCTTTGCTAGGTACCGACCATATGGTCTACAACATCCATGTCTTCCTTTGGCGGACCCCTTGCCTTGGGTACGAAAGAGTTCTCATACTTTATATATTCTGCCTGGACATACTGATGACGTGACAGGTCACTTTTGCAACTCTTTGCCGCTTTCACGGTTTCTCTAAAAGAATTTTTAGTTGTGGGTCTACCCGGTGGTTTTGTTTGATTGGCTCTTCTTCTACTCCCAAGCTCTTACGGGCAGCCGGCCACAAATTAGAAACCGATGATTGTCTTCTGCACAATTCGTTTTTTCGATATTTCTCATCGATATACTTTCCAATCTCAAGGTCTCCAAATTGTTCATCGGCGGCTCTGTGGGATTTAGGATAAACCCAAGTTGCTTCCAAAAAGGATCGATATCTTCAATGGGAATGAGCCCCTTGTACCCACCGAGCTTATGTTTACACGGGAGGCCAAGCCACGTCTCAGTTGTACAATTACATTTAATGACTTTTCCATCGGAAGCTTTCGCTCGAAATTTGTTAAGTTCAGTCATCATATGCTTTATTTCCCACCATGATACTTGGTGCGAAACCCCACGTAGCAATTCTTTGTCTTCCATGTATTGCTTCAAAAAACGGTCCTTACTATACTCCATCTGAGTCACTATCTTGCTAAGGTCATCCTCGGCGTGCTCGTGAATAGCTTCCTGTACCGTAACTACCCCACCTGTGTTCTCTTGAAGAATTTTTTTCAAACGTCCATGGGACTGCTCAGCAATACTCGTGGACTCATTTTTGTAGTGCTTGTACTTATTGGTCCATGCATAAACAAACTTTTCCTTCCAAGGATTCAACCATGTATCTAGGCAATAATCGACAACCTTCTTATGATCCGTACTCCAATCATCAATAAACTTTTGAAGATTTGCATAGTACTTTACTTCGGTCTTCGAATGAGCCAAATGGTCCCAATCTTTGCGAAATCCTCCCGTAGATCACCATCTTGACATATTTTTCCTTTTCTTTCATTTTCTCTTGACTGGCTCTCTCTTTTTTGAAAGTTTACTTAGACGCTCGTCTTCCTCCTTGGAACGTTGATTACCCTTTGCAGGCTTAATCTTTTGGATATGATTCTTGCAATTAGAAAAAATATTCATTTGGATGTGCCACGTACAAAGAAAATGTTGAGCATGTGGAAAAACTTGACGAACGACACTCATGACTGCAAAATCCCTATACGTAATTATAACCCGCGGTGTGTCTTCGCCTCGGTAAATCAACCGAACTTGTTCCAAAGCCCAAACATAGTCCTCTATTTCTTACTTTTCCATAAAGTACCATGCCACGGTGAATGATTGCTTATCCGAAGTATGACTAACCACGTTCAACAATGGCATGTTATACTTGTTGGTCTTATAGGTGCAATATGAACAAGACCTGGTAAAAACACTGAGCCAAATCCACCATCCTAGGATGGGCAAGAAAAATATGTGTCACTTTGTCGCCTGGACCCACCCTTGTTTGCATGGCGTAGTTAAGTTTTCTCGCCAACCACTCGATTGTTGCATAATTAATCTACCATCCCATTCAGTTCTCCTGATCGTTGCTTTGGCAGCGTAGATTGTGGAAATAATAGACAAGTTTGTCTTATCTTCCGCTCTTATTGCATTTAGGATCCGAAGGGGCCTACATCGCTTCATCCGTCGTACCTTTTCCATTTGATGTGGTTTCAATCGGCATATCTTGGGTGCCCTAAAAGAGTACTAGGTGGAGGATGGTTGTGACGACCATCCTAATACTATACAACCTCCATAGATTAGTTTCGGGATGCCTTTTGAAAACAATCACGAAGGGGCATTGTATCTTCTTCGACGAAGTTTTGTAGACCCTCGTCGTCTTCTTCTCATACTTGTAGTTCTTCCCTTTGTGACTTTCTTCCTTATCCCCCACTCTCTCGCATACCATCTCCATTTGCTTATAATCAACGTGTTTTCTTTGAACAACTACGCACATCTTCTCTTTTGCCTTTGAAATAATCCATTCCTTGACCTCAGCCTTTGTTTTCCACGTCTACATTAAAACCAATGACACGTTTATGATTCAACACTAATTAAACAATTTTCATAAAGATATACATCAATTCAAACATTAACAACGTACCAAATCGGTCATATAGTGTTGGGAGGTATCTGTACCGATAATGGAGACGGGTTCAGGTTGAGAGCTCGCCCGTACAACCAACTACAGAAAAAAGAAAAAAATTTTCATTCGCGCGATCGTCAATTTAGGGATGTCAAAATGACGACCCTTAGAGTCGTCAACATAAGTTTTGCAGAAGAACGACCCATTCCTCGATAAATGACGACCCTCTTTATACAGGGACGACTCTGCATTCCCAAATGTAAACCATGCTGCCCAGTATTCACCATGGGTCGTTATTGTATATATATCTAGATTGACGACTCTTTACGAAGTTATTGCAGACTTTGAAAATCAACGGTAACTTTGACTAGTAGGAGCAGTTATTGCAGAAGTAACTGTTTTTTTTTTTTATAAAAAAAACTAGCTGTTGGGTACTTTTTTGCTATAAATAGATACCTATCTCTACCAAACTTATTCACCCATCACTTTCAATCTTCCTAAATCAGTCACCCATCACTTTGAAACACCAAAAATGGCTCCAACTCCGTTCAATAATCTAGAAGATGTTGCTATTGTCAGAGCACACACCACTCTCACAAAGCACTCCGTTGAGGAAGCGCAATGGGTGGCCAGTAACGAAGACCCAACAAGAGGGCCTTACCTTGGGCATGATCAAAACACCAGTGCTTGGTGGAAACGGGTGTTTAAGGTATTCAAAGCACTAAGCGGAAATCGTTATAGGAGGATGCTCCCACAAATAAGGGAAATGTACGCATATTTATACAATGAATGCGTACTGCTCATAAACGAATTGAAAGCTCGTAAGGACGCTATGCCGAACGAACCTCGAATGAGTAGAGTAAGTTTGTGAATCAATAGGCCTTTCATCAAAAAAAATTTATTTGGTTATCATTATTCAACAACGCTAACTTATTTAAAAAATTGTTTTTCCAGTATACTTTGGGTCGGAGCCAATACGAATTAAAGTACGGCCATGAGTTTTTGCGCGAGGACTGCTACACTCTCTTAGAGGAAGTTGAATGGCAATTCGCCCAATATAATTAAACTCGTATAGATTTTATAGCGCAATGTATTGAACAATTTTATGTGTTTTCCTTCTATTTTATTTCAACTACATGTATGTTTTTTCGGATTCAATAAAACGCATGACTTCAAATATTGGTGCAATAACTATAGTTCATAAAGGGTCGTCATGATTCGTTAAAGAAAAAGTGACGACTCTAAAGATTGTTTGAAATTCTTGGAATGAGTCGTCATTTATGGAGAAGAACATATTAACGACTCTAAAGGTCACTTGACACAGAGACTATTTGACGGTAGAGTCGTCATTCAGTAAACAAAACACATGAACGACACTTTTTATCATCAAGAGTCGTTACTTGTTTAATATACATAATAACGATCCTTAATGCAGTTAATGTGAATTTTGAATTCACCAAATGTGGTTGAGTCGGGCAACGGTTAAAAATTCAAAAAAATGACTGTTGGGTCCTTAATCTCTATAAATAGAGACCCGTATCTCACCCATTCTTCACCCAAACCATAATTCTAAACCTTCACATTCATTCTCATACATTTATTATCCAAGAGGAAACACCATGACTAGTACTTACACTTCGGAAGAGAATTGCGCTATTGTGAGAGCTTGGAAAACAGTCACAAACCACTTTGAAGATCTAGGAAAAGACATTGATCAAACATCGGATGCTTGGTGGAACCGTGTATTCATCGTTTTTGTGGCGTTAGACGGAAATTGCAACTCAAGGTCTTTGAAACTCGTCAAGGAACGGTTCGAGGAGATATTCTTCGAGTGTGAAGTTTTCAAAAGAGAAATCAAGGCCGTAAGGGAAGCCATGCCCAATATGTTAGGTGCTATAAGAGTAAGTATTTAAAAAAAAGGTAAAACTTATCCAAAGCTTTCAACACTACTAACTGAGTATGTTTGCGTTTTCAGTTGAGGAAGGCGTATGGCTATTACGAGGAGCTTCGTGGGAAAAAGTTTGAGTTCGACGATTGCTACTTTATCTTGGAAGGCACTATGTATAATTAGGCCATTTATGATTAAGTGTATCAGTGCACCGTTATTATCTATTGTATTTCGATTAGCTATGAAAGATGTATGCCTTTTACGATTCAATGAAATGATTCTATGAAATCAAAAGTTATGATAATCCAGCGCAAGTGTCGTTAGTATATTAAATAAAACACCGAACGACGCTACATAAAAGTTGAAATGGCGGGATAGGGTCGTCATCTTCTACGAATACATATATGACGACTCTAAGTTTTTTATTTACTGAGAGTTCTGGGTTTAGAGTCGTTTGTCTCTAAACAAACAAAATTAACGACCCTTTTTGACCTAGCATAAAGAGTCGTCAGTGTTTATCACACGCCCTAACGATTTTTCATAACCTGGAAAAGTTGCAGGTTTGAGTCGTCATCGGTAATTCTAATTCACTGACGACTTTGAAGAGTCGTTAATGAATCCAAACCCCGACTATAACGACTCTCACACTGACGACTTAAACAGTGACCATCAATCGACCCATGGAGCACCATTCAGACAATTTCAAGAGTATATGAGGTTTACCTGATTGTTTTGAGGTGCGGGTTCTTCATTTGGAGTATCGGTTCCTTCATTTTGAGCAGTAGGATCTTCATTTCCACCATTATTCATGGCTTCCTCCATTAACATCTCTTCATCAAACATCAAATCCATAGGATTATTAGAGACAATCTCACCATCAATACAATCATGGTTATTGTTTGAACCTTCACCAACCTCATTCCCTCCACTTGAATCACTCATTTCTAAAAACCCTAGTTTTTTCCTCTCAAAACTACTCTTCTTCTTCTCAAAAAAATAAACCCAAAACTAAAATTTCCCCAAATTTTAATCCCAAAACCTGATTTTTACCTAAACAAAATTATCACACTAATCAACTTAATTAAACCCTAATACTAATCACTCAGGGGCATTTTAGCCATTTAGAAAATATTTTTATAAGGATGACCCAAATTAGGATTGGGTGACCTTTTTTGTCCTCTAGTGCTTGGCCCCCAATTAAAATGTCTGGCCCCCAATCAAATTAGGTTCTTTTGAGGGGAACTTATACAGCCTAGTGAGCCCTTTGCCGGAAGCTTCCCCGTTAAGGAAGGAAATGGGCCAGGCATGAAGTCTAGTGACTTGAAACTTATTCAATTCAAGACTTCAAGATTACCCACAAAATCCATAAAGTCTGGTAGTTGCCATACACGTAATTGCAGAAGTATAATGGGAATTGGGAACGAAATCCTTATCCCTTCTAAGCTCTATCGAACAAAATTCAATTTTCACAGCAGTTGCAACGAAATCCTTATCCCTTCTAAGCTCTATCGAACACCAGAAAAATGTATCCAAGGTTTCACCCCTAAAGGGAATTGGGAATTGGCCAATAGACAGTAGTCAGTAGGTGAAGCTGCAAATTCACTTTCCTAAATGAGGCCATACTAGTAATTTAAATCTAAATTCTGGAGGTTTTGGATTTTATTTTGTAGTTGTGCCGCGTTGGGTTCACGAAACATACATGACAAAACAGGAAAAACTGATGAGCTTAACATTCTGACCTACTATTCAGATTTTTTGTTCAAATTCAGATTTTACAGTGGAGCTGGATTTTGTGTTTTCTGCTTTTACCCTTGGTTTTTATTTTTCTATCAACGCAATATACAAATCAACTGGGGGACGTTATTGTAAATCGTATATTTCAAATTTACTCTTTCTTCCATTTTCCATAAGTAGGATGGCATGGCCTTAAATGATCTCCATGACTTACTGCAGCGGAGGCCATGCCTTTCCTGTGACGGTCTCCGGATGATCTCCATGACTTACTGCAGTGGAGGCTGAAGCTTGTGTGAAGCTTCATTCGCAGTGGAGTAGGCCAGTAAAGAAAAAGGTTCAATTGATCTGGTTATTGAGGGGAACTCCTTAGTTTCACGCTGAAGCACAGACACAATCCATTCCCCTGGAGCATCCAGAACACGGTTAGAAGAATCAGAGAGAAAGCCAACAATGTGGCCCATTCCTTAGCAGCTTGTGCTAGCAATAATACCCTCACAGGAACTTGTCTATAGATTTGTGGCTCTTCTCTATGTCATGGATATCATTCAAAGACTTGAATCCCACCAGGCACCAGCAAATAATGACAATTAGATAAGTAATCAACATTTTAAACATCATCCTGTCTGTCTGCTCTGTAAAAAGAAAGAAAAAAAAAATCCGTGCTTCCAAGTCTACAATGTTGTTCTCCTATTTCTTATTTATTAGCAAACTCCGTCCAAGGTACAGTAGGAAATTTTAGGAAACATCCTAGAAAGTCAGATAAACGTCTGAATAAAATAAAAACAAATAAAAAAGATACACGTTTCCTTAGGAAAGACCTAGGCAAAGCTAAGCCACACCACAGAAACATTACAATATCTCTTAAAAGCTAAGCCAGTCAAGAAACTGATCCGAGCTCTCGGACCAATTAGGTTCAATCCAACTGCTGTATAACATCTCCTTCGAATCACGGTAATCTTTTGCTGAATGTCTACTTCCAAGACAGTGATACATACCTGTATCAAGAGAATAGAATAGAACACCTTCTTCATGAAGCCTGGAAAAGTAAATCTTGTTCTCCATTTCCCTAGTAGGAGCAACTGCAGAGATACAAGATGTATTGCTAATACACAGCATATGCCGCCCCAAATTCTTAACTTCAACCCAAATCATTTCATTCAATCTGAATATACGAATCCATTTCCCCAAATGGCCTAATAACACACACAAAAGTTTTCCTTCAAACTCCACCAAGTAACTCTCATAGATAAACTCACAACTAGGCTTGGGCACAGTGGCTAAAACTTCCCAACTGATTGTACCGTTCTCTTGTTTAGATACTCCTAAAGTTCCGTCCAAGTCTAAGCAATAAAACACTCCATTGTAAAAAACTGGACTATTCAAACCAGTGTGGAATTCCATGAGTTTCTTATTGGGAGCTAAATAAGTACCCTTAAAAGAACCATACCTCCAATGTTCTTCTCCTCGTTTAATGTAAAAGACCCATGCATTCTTACCCAATGCTTTACCAAAGGCAAAGACTATGCAATCTGAAGAAGTTGGCAAGGACGAGAATGAGATACCTGAGAATCTACCAACATTATCTGGTAAGTTTGGAAGATCGATACTGGATCTTGTGAAGGGGTTGTGAAATAACAACTTCAGACCTTTCGACATGAGCAACCACCCACCTTTCGAAAAGCAAATTCTAGAACTTTTAAACATCTCAGGAATATTCATGAAATATTTCTCATTATTATGCAATGGGTTTAAGAAACTGAAGATGGATGAATCATAATTAGAATAAACCAGCCATGGGGATAAATCTGTAGTCTGGATAGTTCTAGCTGAAGAGGATCTTTTGAGATTCATTATCGCACGGAACCTTTTACTCACCGCACGTAAATGAATATAATCTAATGTTTGAAGATAGTTTGACACCGACCATACAAAATCATCACTAGCAAGAATCCCTGGTCTCACTTGTTCGATATCATCTTTCTCGATATCCCAAGATACACTAGCTCTGTTTTCAATTACTTGTATAGATTTATCATCGACCCTGCAAATCAGAAAACCAGACCATTATTGACATCCGATCAAAAAGATTTTTTTTTAAACTTCGATTCAATTCATAGAACAGATACTAAGATAGATACTTAGACAAAAGCAAGTATAAATAAAAGAGACAAAAAGTGTGACAGTCTTCAAAGTACCTTGGAGGTGGAGCAATCATCAACCATTCAGGTTGGAACCACGGTGTTGGTAGATGAGGACATGGAAAAGAAAGCAAAATACTTCGATCTTCCAAATCATATTTATACAAGCTCATTTCTTCGTCTTGTGTATAATACATACAACCTTTTGAAAATCCCAAGTCCGAGGCCAAGCAAGAAAGTTGTGTATGGTAGCTTATGAAGAACGCATGGTCATCCAAGCTTTTCACATTCTTCCAAGACACTGAAGCGAAATCCAATTTCCATATTTGGATTACCGGAACACAGTTTGAATAGATACCTCTAGGAATGCTCCATTTCTCGATTATGTAGACCTCACCAAAAGACTCCACAAAATATTCTTCCCGGGTTCGTACCATACCTCCACCTGCTGGTTGGGGTTCAGATTCAGCAATGCCCTCTACACTAATAGAAATTTCATCCCCTACGGCAAGGGTTTCGACACCGTCCATATCAGACGCACCTTGTACTTGTATCTCAAAGTAGACATAATTACTGCACATAACATGTAACTTATTTTTGAGATACAACATCTTTTTTGGTTTTTCAGATACATTAAGCTGGTATCTTCTCCATTCTTTCTCACCGGGGTGACAAAATAGAAGAACATCAGTAAAATCACCCTTATTGTGACCTCCATCAAAAAGAAAATAAACCACGGAATCTCTATCGTAATTATCACCATCACTGCTATTACTACTATTGCTGTTGCTGGTGTTGAGCCGAGGAGGTGAAGTCAGAATACAGTCTTTGAGCCGATACTTATCTTCTGTTTCATAATAATGCAATATAGAAGGTAACTGAATCTTATCTAGTGTTTGAGGATTCCATAGAAAACAATCTCCATAATTAGGATCAATATCATCATTACAGAGAACAATTAACCATCCTTGATGACAATTTTTCTGCCGAAAGCTTTTTGTACTTAATTCTGGTAAAAATTTGTTTAAAGATCTCTTCTTCAACTTCTCATCAGCACCATTACATATGTTATAGAAACTATGATACTTACCATCTTTACCATGTGGGAAAACAAGCCAAGGTGCTACGTTTGGTGATGGTGGAAGCCTGCGTTCACCTCTTCTTTTAGGAATTGATTTCTCCATCGAAGCTGAAGTTGAGATGAAATTGAAGAAGTATTGGCTTGCCCACCAACCTGTATCAATCAAGCATAGATCAAACAATTGAACAATCGATTTATTTTCAAAATTTTCTCTTAGGATATTTCGCAAACATATAAAAAGCAGCTGTAAAATTTCCAGTTTTTTTGATTTCTAAAAATCCAGCACTCAGTAAATTCCAAACACTACTTAAATCAAGCATTACCTGATTAAATCAGCAGAGGAGGAGTTTCACTAACTGCAAATAATTTCATCAGAAGGGCGTTCAGTATCGAGCACCTCGAATAATTCAGCTAGCCTTGTTGGTTTGGTTGGGTTAGTTTGTCTTTTGGCACATCTCCTTGCACCCTTTTTATCTGGACCCGACTCCGTGTCTGACTCCCAAGTCAGATGTTTTTTTTTTTTTTTTTTTTTTATGATTTGGTCAACTCCCAAATCCCAAGAGCCAAAGTGCCACATTATTTGTGTTTTGTTCAGTATACGAAGTTAGTAATTTATTTCATACGGATCACGCTCTTGCCCTTGCTCCCTTGCCCTTCCATCACTTGGCAAATCACACTTTCTACTGCCATCAGTTTATCATTTCATCACAAAAGTACATTATCCTAGAACCCTTTTTTAGGGACCATGGTTTTTTTGGGGGACCATGGTTTTTTTGGGGGACCTACCCTATAATGTTAAGGGATGTCCTAAAATCATGAGATTACTAATTTGGTCCTTACCCTAATTAAAATTAACCCTAATCTAATAACTATCCCTGATTAAAATTAATCATAACTTAATATAAAACAAAAATAAAAGAATCTAAACTTAGCCGCACAAAAAAATCAGTTCTCCTCTTCTTCTCTTCATAAAATTTTCATCGTCGATTAATCAGTAGAGTATAAGAATGGTTCGTCGAAAGAAAACCAACCGACTCCCAGGAACAGGTCACCCATTAGGACATCTAGCAAATCAGCCAAGTGATTTTGAGATTCATAAAGAAGTGGAACAACCAAGTGAAACCATAATCCAAAGATAATAGACGCAAAGAAGAAGCCCGATTCTCGCCATGGGACCGATTCGCAAGTATTTTCCAACAAACCCATACTTTTAATTTGATTTTGATTCGTTTAATTGAATAGAAATCATCAAAATATGGTTCATATGGAAGTTACAGTGCCATGTTTGGTTTGAACCCGTTTCACAAAAACCCTAGTTTCTTAACCGAACTTCCTGAAAGGAAGAACACGAAGAACAGTTCGGTTTCATAGGATTTAGGTTACCGAAACTGCAAGTTCGGTTTGTTCGCAAAAAATTTGAAAACTATTTTGTAACCGAACTCTACCCATATTACAAAAAAAAAAAAAAAAAAAAAAAAAAATCCAATGTAACCAAACTGTGCTATTTTGCCCACTATGTTGAGTTTTCATTTAACCGAACTCCACAGTATAATCGGAGGTTTATCAATATGTATTATCAACCGATTGTGTGTGGTTTTCGAGGCACGACTAGTTTCTTTTGAACGAACTAGCCGTTGGAGTATAATTGGTAGTTAGATCAACAATTAAAACTTCCGATTTTCATAAATATTTTGAAATTCATAACAATATCACCTACACATCATCATAATTTTATATTGAACTCCCGCAATTCTATTACAAGGTATTGTGATTAGCGTCGTGGACGTGTTGCGCGAGTCCTAAACGGATTAAATCTTTCCATCGCCCTAAGGATTCTAAAATGAACTTCATAACGGAAGCTTGATCTTTTCCATCTCCGTCATTCCCCGAGAGATCGTTCTATAACCTCATCATTGGATTCACCCCTCAATCGATATTGATTCACAAGATAAGTTAAATGGACAAATTCTTCGACGTGTCTGTTTATTGAACCAACTCGACAAAAAAGATCAGCGGAGTGACGGTTGTTTGGGTTACCGGTGTCGACACAAAATTTTTCGTGAATTTTCCCCAAATAACTCATACTCATTATGCCTCCTTGCCTACGTTCTTCTCCTCATCTCGGATAGAATTGAACATAACGCCTACATAAAGATAAATCTTCTTCAATCGTGAACTCCGTACGATTAATGAATGGTTGGGCCATTATGTTGAAGATGATGGAGAGAGTTTAAAGGTATTTGTATTCCATAGAGAGTAAAAGGATACAATCCTTATATAGAGTTTAGAGTTCCAACGGCTCTATATTGTTGGGGCAACTGTATAATCGGTAGTCAAATGAAGTATTTTTACTTCCGATTATACAGTTGCCCCAAATTTTGTTTTTGCAGAAATCTCAATTTTGAAATTACATCAGCTAAAAGTTCTATTGATAAATGTAGAACTATTCTCTTTTTCTTATATAAGTCATCGCTTATATTTAGATTGAATAATTCTAAAATGGTTTGGGTTGAAGTTGTGAACTTGGGGCCGCATATGTTGTGTATTAGCAATACTTGTTGCATCTCTGCAGTTGCTCCAACTAGTGAAATGGAGAACATGATATACTTTTCCAGGTTGCACGAAGAAGGGATTCTATTCTAATCTCTTGATACAGGTAGATATCACTGTCTTGGAAGTAGACATTCTGCTAAAGATTATCGTGACTCGAGAGAAATGTTATGTTGCAGCTGGATTGAACCTAACTGGTCGCAGAGCTCGGATCAATTACCTGACTGGGTTAGCTTTTAGTCGTGACTCGAGAGAAATGTTATTTTGCAGATGGATTGAACCTAACTGATTGATAAAAACTTAGTTTCATTGAAGAATCTCGATCACAGTATTACAATTGAAGAGTAGTTTCAATTGTCTTTCTCAAGAATTTGATCGATAAAAACTTCCTCCGATATCTTTTCCAGTGTACATTTTGTCAATTTTTAGTTGAATTAAGGTTCTTAGATTTGTCATTCAACCCATTAGTCCCTGTGAGTATACCAAGTACACTGTATCGGTTACTTTCGTGTTAACTAGAAAATTGCCCACATGGATAGGAAACCTTCCATCGATCTACGCGACAATCATTTCCATTCCATTCAGACAAACTATTCAAGTTCAAGAAACTCCCAAGTCCCGAGTTTATGGAGCATGATTACGATGGTGCAGGTCAGTACGGTGAAATTGATCCATTTTGTAACACTGATAAATAAATCTCCAATTGATCAAGTCATCAATCAGGGACAATACTAATATACTAGTATCTCTATCTCAGCTAGGCAGTGCCACGGGGGTCGTCATATTATACGATCGCTTGTGGTTTCGGACAACATATTTACTGGGATGGTGACGAGGGAAATTCCGCAATAAATCCTTTGGCTTCTTTTGAGGGGAACTCTGGCCAACTTATACAGCCTAGTGAGCTCTTTGCCGGAAGCTTCCCCGTTAAGGAAGGAAATGGGCCAGGCATGAAGTCTAGTGACTTCAAACTTATTCAATTCAAGACTTCAAGATTACCCACAAAATCCATAAACGGAAACTACAGCCACACCCATTTTTAGAATTTTTCCTACTGTGAAACCCACACGCGTGAAATATCACGCGCGCACCCAAAACTGCCGTGAAAATTGTTCCGTCACCCAGAGTTTTCGAAATTACGTTTTTTTTTTTTAATTTCCCAGTTTAACCTCAGTTGTTCACAACTTCAGTTTTGAGAGATTCAGTTTCGAGAGAGAGATTTATAGCTGAGCGATTGAGAAGGAGAAGGAGATAGAATACGAGCGAGAGATGAGAGATTGAATTATAGAGAGCTGAAGAAGGAGATGATTTGGGAGATTGGATTTACTCATCGAAGATAATTCAAGCTTTAGCGTCACTTTCAGTTTCTGAGATTCAGTTTCGAGAGATTGATATCTCAGAGATTGAGAAGGAGATAGAATATGAGCAAGAGCTAAGAAGGAGCTGATCGAGAGATTTAATTTACTCTGAAATTCAATTTTCAGGTCCGTTCGAGCTACATTCCAATCTTGATTCTGATTTTTTTTTATCATTGATTCGATTCTAGGTTTTAGTTTCTGTAAGATTAGGATCTATTATTTTAGGTTTCCGAAGCTTAATTTAGGTTTTCGAATAGGTTTTTAGATCTTTTAAGCTTGTTTTTGATTTTTCTAGGTTCTGAAATTGTTATGATCAATGTAGATATTTTCTATTCAATCTTTTTGTTTCGATTTCATGTTCGGATGTTGATACACCAATTTTTTTAGGTTTTGCTTCTGTTGTATTCGATTTTTCATTTGATTTGTTTTCTGTTACGCTAATGGAGATGTTATTGATTTTGGTATCTTGTTGATTTCCGATCTGATTATGGTTAATGTATATTGTCTTCACTTGTCTTTGTTGTTGTTGATTCGATCTTTTAATTTTGAGTAAGAATTCTTGTGAAGCAATATGCAGGATATGTATGTTTGATTTTTTCTCTTTTGTGTTTTCGCAGGGTGAAATGCCTCCTACTAGAGCACTAGCTGTAATTCACTACTTCAATGAATTCTTAGCACATCCTGTTGATGTTAACACAACTCTGGAGTCTTTGAAGACAGCCGTTTGCCATAAGTGAACTCGTTTACTTCCTCATCATGTCAGATTTTCTTTTAATGATGGAAGCAAGTTTGTGCGAGTTGATTCTGATGTCATGCTTCAGTGTTTTGTATCTCGTTGCCACTACAAAGGTCAGAAGAGCTTTGATTTACTTGTTGAAGTTGGCTCCAATTCTTCCAACAGTCGTAGTAGAGCTTCATCAAGTAGACGTGTAATAGAACATGAACCAGAAGAAGTTATGGTGAATTTCCTTGAAGATGGTTCTGTGCCTATTAATAAGGTTCTTAGGACTGAGGGTTGGGATAAATTACTTGGTGATGTTGATAAAGTTTTTTTTTGAGGTGTAGCAGAGGTACGTATTGCAGTAAAAAGTATGAGTTAAAGGATGGGCGTGTTCTTGTATATACTAAGAATGAACCTAGCAGGTTCTATGCACAATGCTCTAAAGAAAACTGCCCTTGGGAGTATAAGGTTTGTGCTATTGATGTTGAAAACAAGATGCTTAAGGTTAAGAAGTATGTTAGCAGTCATAGTTGTGGTGTTGGATGTGAAAGGCTTTTCCACAGGCTCAGCAGTAAATTTGTTTCTAGTCTGATCAAGGATGAAATCGAAGTGATCCGAGTTTCAAAGCTTCGATTTGAAAAGTTTTCAAAACTAGCTATGGGATCAATGTGAAATATTACCTAGCTTACAATGGAAGAGAGAAAGTGTATGAGGATATATTTGGTGAGGATGCCATGTCGTATTCGCATTTGGTATGTTATGTAGATTCTGTTCGCAGTACAAATCCTGGGAGTTGGATTGATTTTCAAGTTCAAACGGATGAACCTGAATCGAACGAGGATAGTTCAGCTGAATTAGAAGATGAGGCACCTTCAAATAAGTTTGTGCGTCTTTTTATTTCTTTCGAGGCATGCATCCATGGTTACCGTTACCTTCGTCCCATGGTTTATGTCGATGCTACCTTTCTTACAGGGAGATATAGAGGATCCCTCATGGCTGCAAACGCTATCAATGCTGAAAATGGTAGTTTTTATGATAATGCATCCTTTTTATATATGTGCATAATGTCTCATGCATTATTTATTTTTGCTTCATAATGTCTTATATATGCATTATTGTTTTCACTAATTTTCTGGTTATACATCATTTCTGTTTAGATGCATAAGACATTATACATTATTTTTTTAGCCGCATAATGTCTTATGCATTATGGTTTTCACTTATTGATTTTATGCATCCTTTTTACGCACGTGCATAATGTCTTATGCATCATTTAGTTTTAGATGCATAAGACATTATGCATTATTTGTTTTCACTTTTCTGGTTATGCATCATTTCTGTTTAGATGCATAAGACATTATACATTATTTTGTTTTAGCTGCATAATATCTTATGCACGTGTATAATGTCTTATGCATCATTTAGTTTAGATGCATGAGCCATTATGCATTTTTTTAGCTGCACATACTTCATTTTTTTAGCTGCATTTTTTTTCTAAACTAAAAGACCTTAAAATCGAACAAACAAATAACGACTGTATTAAAGAAGAGAGATTTCCTGTTTAGTCCACTAAACCCCACCCGGATTAGTGGCTAGTCCAGCGGGAAACAACATTTACTCCCTAGTCCAAAAAAGATTTGAAAAGAGTAAAATTACTCTACTAACCCTAACATATAATATACTATGTATGTTATTAGTAACATATGTAATATGTAGCAACATATGTAATATGTAGTAACATATATACTAGTACTAATACTAGTTTACTAGTATACTAGTAACTAGTAGTATACTAGTAACTAGTAGTATACTAGAATTAATATGTAGTATGTAGTAACATATATAGAACAAATGTAGTATGTAGTAACATACTAGTATTAATATGTAGTATGTAGTAACATATATATAGAACAAATGTAGTATGTAGTAACATATGTTACTACTAGTAGCAATATATTATATATTGATACTACATATTAATATGTAGTATGTTATATATTGACACTACATATTAATATGTAGTGTCATATTAGTATGTAGTATGTTATATATTGATATTATATATTAATATTGATACTACATATTAATATGTAGTATGTTATATATTGACACTACATATTAATATGTAGTGTCATATTAGTATGTGGTATGTTATATATTGATATTATATATCAATATTGATACTACATATTAATATGTAGTATGTTATATATTGACACTACATATTAATATGTAGTGTCATATTAGTATGTAGTATGTTATATATTGATATTACATATTAATATGTTACTTTTATAGTACTAGTTACTACTAGTACTACTAGCATACTAGTTTACTAGTATATTACTAGTTTACTACTAGTATATTACTAGTTACACATGTTGCTACATATTACTAGTTACATATTAATATGTTACTAGTCTACTAGTATAGTATTAGTTACTACTAGTATATTACTAGTTACTACTAGTATACTAGTAAACTAGTTTACTAGTACACATGTTACTACATATTACTAGTACACATATTACTAGTTACATATTAATATGTTACTAGTCTACTAGTACACATGTTACTACTAGTATAGTAGTATAGTTATTTAATTTACGAGTAACATATTATTTTTTACTATTAATATAGTAGATATTGATATGTAGTATGACCATATTGATACTACTAGTATGTAGTAACATATTACTAGTAATATTTGCATGTGTTGATACTAATTAGATATGTAAGGGTGTTTTAGGCATTTAGAAAACACACTTTATAATCTCCACAAAGTTTTTGGACTAGCGAGTAAATAATTGGACTAACGAGTAAATAATTGGACTAACGAGTAAATGTTTTTCATGGGTGGACTAGCCATTAACTGGGTCATGAAAAATTGAACTAAATAGTAATTCCTACATTAAAGAATGAGCGGCGAGGGTGAATCTGTAATACGCCGATTGAAAGGTGCGTGGTTCGAATCCCACTGGCCACCATTTTTTTTCACCTTAAATTTTTCACGAAAAAGTTGTCATATTCTATATACTCCTTCGCTCTCTCCAGCAAAAACTTCTACCCACTTCGAATTCGACATCTTATGGGGGCATTCTAACTGCTCATCGTCAAAATATCAATTCCTTACTTCTTCGATTACAGAAAAGTTGGAAATCTCAATTTGGTGTTAGGGTTTTCCATTTCAGTTATGGTTTCCCAGGCTTTTCTCTCTACTTCAAAGGGCTTCAAGATACTCATAATCTTCTGCTAAATTGGTTAGTAAATTGGTTTCAATTTCTCTTCCTTAATATACTATCAATTCAAATTTGATTCCTAATCATTTAAGTTTGAAGCTTTCATTAGAGACTTTAATAGATTGTATTGCTTTTTCATAAACAGTTTGTGAGCTTCAACTGTTTGTAAAAATGTCAACCAAGATATTTGGAATCTTAGACATATTTCATCCAATTTTTCCCCAAGTTATATAGTTCGTGGCCCCCTCATAGCCTCAACAAAATTTACTAAAAGAGTTTCTCTTCCAAACTGTTGATATTTTTCCTTAAATCTAGCATCATCCTTTTTTTTTAAGTTACCTGACAAATTATTCTCAATGTATAGAACATTTCCTATGTGACTACTCAATTGGGGATATTATAATCAGTTACCTAGAGGTGTTAAGAAAAAATAAATTGTATTGCCGATTGTTAATCTCTGCTTCTCTAAGACCCAATGTTCAGTTACACGCCTTAAGAAAGTAGTATGAACTCTGAATGAAGCTCTTAGTTTCTTGATAGCACTTGGGCAGGAAACAGAAAACAGTTGAATTTTTTACTGGATAGGTGTGAGCCTTAACTGAATGGATGATTATTTTTTTACATGACACTTTATTTTTCTCTGTTAAGAGTTTGCTTTTCTTTTTCTTAACTTCAGTTTCAATGGGGAAATCAAATTGTCAAAGTAGAAGTGATCGGAGACTTCCACCACCACCAAACGTAGCACCCTGGCTTGTTTTCCCACATGGGAAAGATGGTAAGTTTCAAGCTTTCTATAACATATGTGCTGATGTTCAATTGAACAAGAAAGCTTCAAAAAAGTTTATACCAGAATTAAGTAAAAGGGATTTTCGGCAGAAAAATTGTCATCAAGGATGGTTAATTGTTCTTTGTCATGATGATGTTGATTGGCTTAGCGTCTGGAAATAGACAGGAGTACATTATTATAAGTAGATATGGAAATGAGAAAATTATGTTACAGGAGTACATTGTAAGTATAAAGTGTTGTCCCTATCTGTGTAGTAACACTGAAGTTTTGTTGGCCTACTCTTGATGAAGTTAAACACTAACTATCTGAAATCGATTATCATGAGTCTCAGTTGAATGTTTTGGGTTTCAAACATTGAAGAAAATGGAAAGAAAAAAATTGTCAATTTTATATAGATGTAGAAGAAAAATTATTCGATTATTTCAAATCCAAGCGCAGAAACGCTAGTAATCCCGAAAAACTTTTTCTTTGCCTACGGTTCTTTGATTGATACAATCCAAAGAAGTCTTCGATTTCTTTTGTTATTAATATAATTCTGACTTGGCAAAAAAAAAAAAAAAGATCTTACTTGATTCTTGATGTCTTCGGAGAGATTTTTTTTTTTTGCTGACAATCTTGCTAAGAACGGAGTGAACTTAAACCTCTCAGAAAGAGTTTATTGTAGAGTCCGATTCCGAAAACATGTTGTATATACGAAAGGCGGTGTACTTGCATGAAGTTTGGGGAATCGGCCTTTTACTTTGAATTAGATTTTCCAAACTACTGCTATTGTTTGGGTATTAATCAAAATGCTGCTATTGTTGTTTCCGGCTAGACGCAGGAAACACAATAAATGATGTTTTTCGGAGATAATTTGGCGTCTGATAACAACATTCAATACGAGGGTCCGTCCTAGTCCATGGTTCCATTGGCTTTGGTCTCAGATTTAGCCCTCAAATGGGTCCATGTGGACCCTATCTTTCTTCTCATGAATCTCATCATCCCAAGCGACATGAGTCATATTTTCAGTTACTTTTACAATTTTGTTCATGTGTTCCTCCTTTACCTGGCTTCAGACTTGGGATTTTCAAAAGGTTGTTTGTTACCGCAACAAGAAGAAGAAACGCCGTGGTTCCAACCTGAATGGCTAATTATTACCGCAACTCCAAGCCCAAGGTAAATTTGAAGAACATCACAGTCTTTGTGTCATTAATTTTTACCTAGCTATAGTGTCTGCAGCACTTTATGTGTTCCCATTCAGACTTACAAAGATGGGGATGTATTCTAAACAGAAATATTATCCCAACCTGAACCTACACATACACGAAAACACAAGTTTTCAAACTCCATATTGTAGTTCTATTAAGGCTTCCAGTGGAAATTCAACTAGCTGTTTTGAATAAGTATTAGAACAGAGTAAGTATCCCCACCTAGCAGAGTAATTGTGCAAGCTGCTACAACCAATGCCTACAAACAGAGTAAGTATAAAAACTCAGGGATAAAAAACACTTGGATGTATAATGAATTCCATGAGCGTAAAAAGAATTTCATTTTGTTGCAGTGTTCCATAAATAAGTATTAGAAGTCAGGGATAACAAGCACTTCAAAGCATTAACGTTACCTGCAAGTCCAAATCAAAAGCTGTTAACATATGCACAACCTGTGAAATTCAGATACCGTGAAAAGGCTTCAATGATAAATTGATGCAAGCATATACTTAAAGTAAGCAATTCATGTTGACAAAAAGTTAGTCATTGAAATTTGAATATTTGCACAACATACCATCCAAAGAAAACTAACCTTTGCAGTTAGTGATTGAATGAAAACATTGATGTCTGCACAATGTTCATCACAAAGCCAAATATGTTGATCAGGTGATACTCTTCCTCGCCAGCTGGTAATGCAAATGATAGTTAGTCATAACTGAGCTAGGACCACCGATATGTAATTCAAGAGCATTTTGAACTTTGAACAAGTACGTTTGAGATAGTAATTACTAAATCCTACAAGATTTAACTTATACTCTTGGGATCGATATCAATGAAAATATTATGTCCATTAGAATTTTAAATAACTCGAAAACCAAGTTAAAACATATCCTTTACCAGATTAAAATGTGAAGGACAAACAAACTACTCCACAGACAATGAAGTTGAGGTCGACTCCCTTGTTAATAAACCCATTGTAGTAATCAGCACACCAATCCAATCCCCTGAAAAGTAAACCAAGATTCGTCAATTCAGATGAGACAGACAAATCCAATAAAACAAAATCAAATTCGGAAAACATCATTAATGAATTAGGAGAAGCGAATCTGACTTACATACAATTTCTTGAGCAACTATTCTTACCCCATATTATCCATAGTCATGTTCATACCGATATGCTGCAGCGACAAAATTAACAAAATCAATGATGTATAAATTACAATTACAAAGAAAATGAAGTCTAATGCATCGCACATGCGTCTTTTAACAAGTGATAGGAGCATACAAGTCTTTATAGCAATGGAAGACAATGAAGTCTTCAAGCGGCAGGAGCATAGAAGTCTTTCTAGCAATCGAAGACAATGAAGTCTTCATTCTCCGTCGTATCCCTAGAAGCATAGAGCAAGCTCTAAAGTTGATAGAAACATCAACGGAGCACAATAGAGATCCAGAACTCAGTGGAAGTCCTATAATTCCACAACAAGTTTGAATTCAAGAGATGATCAATGAATGATATATTTTACAAGTTTAGGATTGGAATAGCAGGCGTATCATGTGTGTGAAAGAGAAGCAGATCTTGAATTGCAAAAACAGTATCGATGTGAAGTTGCTTTTTTCTTTCGTATTTTTTTCGTATATCGCATGTGCATGTGCCTGCAGAACGGCGTGGCAGGTGCATCGGACATGAACGACATGGCAGGTTCATCTATTGGTTCCAATCTTAACTCCAGTTTTGGTTGTGATTATTTGCAATGTGTAAAGAATACCCCTAGCTAGAGGTGTAAAACATGCCGGCACGACACAACTCAACCCACGAAGTCACGTGCTTAGCGTGCTACGTGCTGGGCTGGGCTGGGCTGCGCCAGAGATTCAGACGTGCTGTGATGTGTTGTGCTAAATGGTGTGCCGTGCTGTGCTGTGCCAGAAAAATAAACGTGATGTATCGTGTTGTGCTGGGCTAGCACACTTATTTTATGATCAGATGTTTCCTCCTTTGAGTTGCAAAATAGACATCGCACACTCTGAACATTTACACCTCTGTGGTTAAGCATTGTAAGTGTAGCACTAGTGGATTATTGGTTTTTTACCACTTCCTGGGCTTTTCAAAAACAACTGCTGTTGGGCTGAAGTACTTATCCCTGCTTTCATTCACAGTTGTTTTATCAAAAAAATTAAAAAAATTAAACTTGTTGCAATATCGCTTATTTTATAAAGGCCAATTTTTAGTGGTGTTTGGTAGGTTTTCTCGAGTTGTAAAACGATTTGTGAGGAAAAGAAGATTCTATGATGCATGTTTTTAGCGGGATTTATCGTGCCAGAAGCAATGGGTTAGATGATGAGCCTAAATGGATCAAATGGTGACAGATTAGAATCCTAGGTTGTATCAATTGTATATATTTCTCTTCTCTCTCACCTTTCTCTTCTACATTTCTCTCGGTTCTTCTTTTTCTCTCACTTCTCTCACTTCTTCTTACGAAAAAGAAAAACCAGAGACAATAAAAATCAAAGCCGAGAAAAATCCATGTCTAACTAGTGATTCAAAACCCTATTTGTATTCTATATCCGTAAACCCCTGTTCTCAAACCCTATTTCATTCTATATCTATAATAAATCCCTTTTCTCAAACCCAATTTCTCTTTGTTTCTTCAAAACCCTATTTTCAATTTCAATTCTCATCGAGTAATGTTTTGATTTTAGAAAGTCATTTTTTTTTTTTTCAATTTCTTTGCTGTTTTTTTTTTTTTGATCGATTCAATTTCTTTGCTGTTAGGGTTTGAACTTAATTTTTGTGTTTTTTGTTTTTGAATGTAAAAGTGCATCAGGTGCAGATTAATCTTCGGGTATAACTCCATCACTTTGATTGTATTTGAATTTGTTATAGGTTAATTTCATGATAGATTGTCCAGTTTCTTTTTCAATTTCTTTGATAGTGTTTTAATTGAAGTTCCTTTCTTTTGAATTTTTGTAGAAGACCTTCAGTGCGATAATTTCTCAAAGATCTTCGGTATACCTTCTCGATCAAAGATTTGTTTTACTATTTTCTATGGTTTCAAAATCTTTTCATACTGTACTTTGATTCATGTTTAGTGTGTTTGTATGATGTACTACCTTTTGGGAAAGAAAGTTTCGTGATTGTATGGTAAATCAATTTTATAAACCCTAGAATGTTTGTTCTTGTTTTACTGATTTCTTGATATCCTGTGGTTGGATGAGGATGAAATTTTGATATGTTATGCTTACATATGTCAGGAAAACTCGCTTAAAATTTCAGGAAAATCGGACTAGGAAAAGTAGCAGAAACTGATGTATTACAGAGACATAGTTTGTAGAACTTTGTATTACGTGGCAAAGTTTCCAGACCTCTAATTGAGTACTTAGACTTAATGTATTTCTCTGATTTTTGGATATGTAGAACCCATTTTCATGATGAGGAAACTGTAAAAATTTCAAACTAAATGGATCAGGTTAAGTACCCCAAATGGGGAATTTTTCTCTAGTTGGGTCTGTCAATTCAGTTTCTTTGGAGTATATAAATTCAGATCGCATCTTGATATTTAACCGTACTTTTCTTTATAATTTATATGCAATGAGTTTTCTATAGTTATGAATATGTGGTGAAAATTTCACTATGATCCGATAAGCATATATACAAAGTGTGAGTTTCATAAATACGAGTGCATAATGTAGATATGTAAATGGGCTGTAAGCGTTTAGAATTCAAATGGTGGTCTTCTTGAACTTGTAGGTGGTTTAGATGTTCTTTGAATTGTGAAATGGGTTTGGTTTTGCACAAATTGTCTCACTAATTTTGTTCAATATCTCCTCGGATGTCTACACACACTAACCTTGCTTAGATGCTAGACACATGAGCTTCACATTCATTTAGCTTCGAAATTAATACTCAAGGGGAAATCCGAGTTTAAATTTGAGTGATTTTCTTTCACTATTCTTATTTTGTTCTCGTCTTACACATTTGTATTCGGGAATATCCTATTACTACTCTTCGGACAGAGTTTTCTTGTTACTTAAATATATCTCTTGATCCCCCACAAGTGTTATGTATAAGTTACACCCTGAATCTGAGACTTGGTGTATAAATTTGGTGTCCCGCTATAATTAGAATCGAGTTTACTTGATATTTTCTAGTGAGAGATAGTTGCTACCATCGCGGTTAGTTCATACTATCCGAACAAGGAAACGACGAACTACGGTTGTGCTTGATTCATGTTGAGTGTGTTTTCATGATGTTGTTACGGTTGAATTATGATCTTTTTTATGTTCTTACAATTGGCTTTTGATTTTGTGATGAAACCTCATGTTCTACTTTTTAGGTAGTTGTGTTCAAGTTATGGAGTTGTGTTTCTATAGCATGAATTGATATATATTGATGTTCTTCTTTGTTCTATCATGATTTAGTTGCGAGAGATAGAAAAATTATTTGCGAGATGTGTAAGAATTGATTGTTTGGAGTTTAGTTTTGTACTTAATATTCTTTTGATAAGGTGCTTTGAACCATTGCCATTGTTTAGATGTACATATCATTTTTTCACGTTTGAGTTGCATAATTTGAGAACTCATAACCGGGTTGCATATTTTGTACTAGAACAATTTGGATCAAAGTTATCTTATTGTTCACATTGTATCTTGAGGTTTTGAATCAGTGTAGTGCCTTTGGTTTCTAGTTTTTTTTTTTTTGGGTAATCTGCATACTTAGGTGCCACAAAATTTCATCATGTTGTGTCTTGGGATTGGACAAGAGCAACTTAGGTGCGTGTCATGAGAAGGCACTCATATTTATATTGTTTTGCTGCATAATTAGGGACTTCCCAATAAGATGTATATGGTTATATATGAATCTCTTATACATGTAGGTGTTGTATCATGATATTGAGTACCATCTTCACTGCAGTTTTTGTATTGTTGCTTATTATGGGTTTTTTGATCAGATAATATGGCTAGGGGACCTAGAAGTAGCAGCATATCTCGTCGGTCTGGAACTCCTACCACAAATCAACCTACATGGACTCCTTTGGTTGATACACGAAGGTCTCCATCTACTAATGGTTCAGACAGTCATGGAAGAAGTCCGATTTCAAGTGGAGGGTCTGGGTCTCATCCATCGTCTCAGGTGAACATTCTCCTAGTGGAGGTTCGAGCCGTGGCATGAGGCTCTATGTCAGACAAATAGTGAACCTGAAATTAGTGAAGAAAGCATGATTGGTAATGTATCTGTTTTATCTTATTTCCATAAATATGTTACTTAGGTGGATGTACCCTTTTGAGAGGTATACTTCTTTAACTGTTGACCCTTTCAGTTTCTTTATTACTTTATGAACTTATGTATACCTTACATATATATATATATAATTGTGTTCCTAATTACATGTGTAGGATGATGAGAACCTACAAGGTTTATGGTCGGAACAAAACCTATATTGAAGGGTCTATAACTGCACAATATGAGGTCGATGAAGGAGCGCGCCATTGGATGGAGTTCATTCCTGAGGGTAAGCAAAAGTCTTATAAGTGTCATGGAAAGAAATCATTGCACGGTGAGGTTTATGAAGGTCCAGAACCGCCTAATTCACAAGGAAAACCATACCGAGTTAACTTCATTACAAAGATCAACAAGTTCATCTTTGGGTATTGAGACATTCGGATGAAAATACTTTGAATGGGAAGAGTAAGGAGAATCCTTATCTTTCTCTCAGAACTGTTTCTTTCTTGAATGGGAAGAGTATGAAGTAACCCTATCATGTACCATTGTTTTTATTGTTTCACAGAAATACAAGGAACACAAAGAATACTTTTAACCGAAGATCAAGGAGTAAGCGTCGAGGATTACATTCCTTGGTTAAGAGATCAACTTCTAGGCACTCCCATGACAGATTTTCATAGGCTCGTACTTGGTACCTCCTTCAATACAGTTTCCTATAGAGCCTATTCGGTGAATGGTTATCTTTTTTATACAGCAGAGGCAGAGCAGCTTATGACTACACAAAATAGTGGAGTGACCATGAATGCCTTCACCAGCCTTTAGAGCAAGCGCCAAAGATACCAACTTGGTGGGTGATGATACTTCTTACTTTGCCATTCTGAAAAGATACTTGAGCTCGATTATGAAGACTTCACGAAGTTGTTTTTCCCCGTGACCGATTCCGGGTCGAAGACAAAACAACTGGATCATATGTTGATGCGAGACAAACTCGAGGTTCGTTAACTTCAAAAGTTTAAGAGAAGCTCAAAAGAAGTTGACGAACCCTTCATCCATGCTTCTCAAGCTGCCCAAGTCTTTTATTGCGCTGATGAGACTAGAAAGCATTGGCATCTTGTATTAGAATCTCCCAAAAGATCCGGCCTAAATGTGAATGCTTATGAAGATCCATATGTGTTTGATGCATCCACGAATCAACCCTCTTTCTTCAACGTCTTTAGTTGACGACGAGTATTGGATAGAGATCAGGTAAAGTATAATTATAACTTAGAATGGTATGAATTCATTACCTGTGCAAATTCACTTTTTGGTATTTTTCACTAACACGTCATTTCGATTGATGTAAATTGAGTTCTTTATTTGTAAACATATTTCGAATTTGGATTGAATGGTGAATGTTTTGTTATCAAATGAGCATCTATTAAAGTTTAGTTTAGTGAATTTGAAATTTGAAATTTTATGCTAGTCAGAAATAATTTGTGAATCAGATTTTCTAAATTTCAAATTTCAAAGCGATCGATGAAAAACTAGTCGACCGGGATTCGGACAAATCGATTTTTAAAAGTATTCACTATATAAACCACTTCTCAAAACAGTAGATTAGCTTTTATATTTTCCAATTTAAAACTTTAAAAACCACTTTGTGAATGTCACATGGTATCAATTGACTTAGAGAAAGTCGTATTTTTAAAGATTTCAACTTCTGAGAAAACAGTCGTTTTGGAAAAAACCACTCCTAGATTCCAACTACTAAAAACAGTCGTTTTTCATGATAATACCTCTTGTCTTGGCAGTGGTTTAACTTCCATTTTCCACTAGTGTAGGCAGTGAATTATGAAAGTAAGCCCAAATCATGAAACTTACCTTCGGGGAATACCTTTCTTCCACAAAAATTTGTTAAAATCACAATTAGATCCATCTTGTAATAAAACTTCCATAGCATTTCTTGACAGTAAAGCCTCCAGTATATCCACTTCATCTTCTTCTCCATTAATACCATGAACAGGACCCAACTGATTACACAACAAACATATATGCAATAGTTATGAAGACCAGGACAACGTTACATATGCAAAATCAATTCTCAGCTATACAGAATTCGGCCGAAAGTATCCGCATCACAACTCCAAAGGACCATATATATAGTTTGTTTTATGAGCAGGGCATACCTAGATTTTGGCCTCTCCTCGAATTAACCAGAGCGCTGATATGTGTTAAAGGTGCACAATGCCCACATGATGTGGAGGTCAAGCTTAAAAATGGGTGTGCATTGAATTTACATGAGCAGTGGTTGGTTGTTAAAATCATAACGAAAGTTGCACACGCCACCTACATCCACATAAATTTGACATGTCCGGAACAATACAATATTTTTTTTGGTATTTTGTAAATAAATTAAAATTTTCTTCTGATAGCCCATGTGGGACTATTAGGTGAGCATCCAAACCATCGCTAATTGGCAAAAAAAAAAAAAAAAAAAATAATACAATGTAGGTGTACAGATTATATGGATCAAGTTCCCACTTGAAGATTTGAACCCTATACGCTGTACCCTTCGTAGGTAGATATTGATGATGTCTCCTGACCGAAAAGTGTAACGTGATGCAGTGAGTAGTTACCATTAAGTTCATGAGATCTTGTTTCATAAAAACATATGCACGTTCAAATTAATCAACATGATCTAAAAGTGTTGATTCAAATTAATCAACGTGATGCAGTGAGTAGTTACCATTAAGAAAGGGAGCTCGGTTTGATTCTTGTTTAACTCTTTCTTTGATTTCTTTGATTTACATGATCTAAAAGTGTCTCTTAGTCTATTTGATTTGTTTTGCTTGTTGATTTTACAACTTTAATTGGTTCTTTTGATATTTGTGTTTGTTATGCTTCTTTCTCATCTTTGATATCTACAATCTATATTAACTAATTAGTATCTTTCATGGAAAACTAATTTGTGTGATTTGTAGTGCTTGGATTGAACTCAGTAGTGTACCAGTTGTGGTTATTAAGGGAGCAGTGGTGCAGTTTGGTATCTCTATAACTCATTAAAACAGTAGTGTTGCCATATACAAGATATGGACATGTTCCCCTCCATCAGGGCCATTATTTCACATCTCATTATGACATTCTCCATTTTGATCTATTATAGCTTGAACCATGAAACGTTATGTTTCACTACCATTGATTCTGTAAATCAATCCTCCTTTCCTTCTTCATACCAAGTTCAAGATCCTCCATTGCTCAACCTCCATAGTTCCAAGGGTATTTTAGGTAAACACTGTGGTTCAAGGGAGCACTTACTGGAAATTCAAATACCAGGTTTCAACATACCTGTATCAAAGGCGTAATTACTGGAGATTCAAAATCTCGGCTTTCACTTACCTAAATTAAAGGCTTATTCTTATGCGGATTCTAATAAACAGAATTATGTGAATATCTCAACAAATAATCCTTATCTTGGAAACACTCTCTTCATTTTAGGTAACCTTCAGCCAAACCCTAAAATCTTGAGAATATATTTATTGGGGTATTTCGGAAGAAAGACTGCATCCACAAAAAAAGTTTTTCATTCCTCAAGAAAAAACTGTGTGTCTATCTCCATCAAAATGTCTCAAAGCTCTAGGCTACAAGTAGCTTCTCTCACTAAGAGATTGCAAGACTCAAACCTAATTCAGGGTCAACTTAACCGTGCAAGAGGGTGTTTAATCTCTGAAGCAGATATTGATGCTGCTGCTGACCAATGGAAAAATAGTTTAATCGGCAAAATCATTTCAAAGGATGATATCGACTTCGATAAAGTGCAGAAGGATGTGAATATAATATGGAGACGTCACAGAAGGGTCGAAATCAACACTATGGGTAGGAATTTGTTTGTCTTCAAATTCAAAACAGCTGATGATGTTAATGATGTTTTAGCAAAAGCACCATGGATTATTTATGAACATCTTGTGGTGTCAAGACTTATGATAATTCGACCCCGCTTGAGGAATATGAGTTTACCCATCAGGTATTCTCAATAATGTTCAAAGGTCTGGCACTTGAACATGTGTATGATGGAATTCTTGATAAACTATGCCAAGATATTGGGACGAAAATAACTCAAGAAGGAAGCAGAGGCTATACAAAAAGAGGAAGAGTAGTTTCTGCAAAAATTGAAGTTGATCTAAGCCAACCACTAAAGAGAGGAAACTGGTTACTCAATGCAGCTAAACAAAAGGTGTGGATTAGATATCATTTTGAAAAATAACCCAGGAAAATCTGTCCTCATTGCTTTACTATTGATCACAATGAGGAGATGTGTGAAGAAAGAGCATGGCATATCTTTATCTTTGGCATGACTGAATCTGCATTTGAAGAGTACTATGAAAAACACGCTCACTTGGTAGAGGCAATGCACAACAGTTCTAATGTTACTGAAGGTGTGAATGGGCCAGAAAGTGTACCCCAAAATGGGCCGGTTGATCCGAATGAAGAAGAGTTCGACCCGAGGAAGAATAAAAGAAGTAGAGACTCTGGTATCGAAGATAACTATGTTCTCTTAGATAGGAATGCTCAAAACCCTAACCTCAATCTCAGAGCTTTGCCCCAAATGAATATCAATGGTAGAGGTGTTCAGTTAGAGATCGGAGATTCTAGCCATGGAGGCTATGATTTGAACATGGAGGATGTTGAGAATGGAGTTCGAGAACCAAACACTTCGAAGTACCATCTCCCTGCACCTGAATCAACCACAAGTACTTCAAATCAGGTTTTTTCTATACTCCTACTTGATTTTAATTTGATTCTTCGACCATCTCTTAATCCTGCTCTTAAATCTCAGTTTAAATCCCATATTTCTTTGATTAGTCAACCTCAATTTAGGGTTTATAATTTTCTCATTAAAACTCTTAGCTCCCCTGCTTGTTCAGCTTGTGTTGGTATATTTCGGATTACTGATTGTTTCAGTTTGCCCTTGAATGTTGGTGACAAAAATTTGACTAATCCTGTGCCTACCCTTCATACATTTTTTGTCATTAAAAATCCCTACTTTGTTCATACTGGTGTTTGTTCTGCTAAAATTCCTCCTTTGATAGATTCTGCTTTTCATGTACTTGGTAACTATAAGAATCTAAACTCTGCCAATTCTCTCATCCAAAACATGAGGATAATGTCATGGAATTGTCAAGGGTTTGGTAACCCTAATACCAGGAACAGTCTTTGGAATTTAATTAGAGCTCAAAACCCTGATGTTGTTTTTCTGTGTGAAACCAAAAACATTAATTCCAAAATGTATCAGTATCTTAGGCGTTTTAATTACCCAAATGTCTGGTGCCATTCTTCCGCTGGCCTCTCTGGAGGTATAGCACTCCTATGGAAGAGTGGCTTCCAATGTGATTTGGTTCAGAAAGATAGTAAAATGATTAATGTCTTAATTTCTCACGATGCTAGTAAACCTGAATTCTTGGCCACTTTTCTCTACGGTTCAACTTATTATACTGAGAGGAAAGACCAATGGAATTACATTAAAGAAATTGGTAATAAGGTTAATCAACCATGGATTCTCATGGGTGACTTGAATATAACCTTGCACACTCATGAGAGATCTACCAATACTAGGCCTAGTACCCTTGAATTTCCTTTTATTCAAGAATCTATATCTAGCTCTGACTTAAATGATTTGGGTTTTTCTGGTACACCGTATACATGGTCTAACAGACAATCTGATGATAACATAATTAGAGCTAGACTCGATAGAGTTATGGGTAATGGTTTATGGTTCAACCATTATGGTAATGCTAAAGTATTCCATATTGATTCAATTGGCTCAGACCATATACCTATTATTTTGGTGACTAACCCACAGTCTCAAAATAGTTTCAAACCCTATAGATACTTTAAATGTTGGGGTAGTGACCCAACTTGTAAAGATCTTATCAAAAATGCCTATCAAACTTATGTCAGAGGCTCTAATGCTTACCAAATGACTAATAAGCTTCGTAATGTGAAATATGAATTGAAATTGTGGAATATTTCACATTTTGGTAATATAGATCATAAAGTTCGACACCTAAATGAGCAGCTTCATATTCTGAATAATCAACCCCAACTTATTCAGAACATGGACGCAATCAAACAAATCGAACTTGATCTAGAGCACTGGCAGAAGGTTCAAGAGGATTTCTATGCGCAGAAGTCTAGAACTGATTACATTAAAAGTTTTGATAAAAATAATAGTTTTTATCATACTTCAATGAACAGGAAAAGACATTTTAATCACATAGAATCCCTACAGCTAAGTAATGGCCAATGGTCTAATGACAGACAACAGCTAGAGGATCTATTGGTCAATCACTTCAGCAGCATTGGTTCCACTACCAATCCTCTCCAGAATAGAGAATTCCTTAACTGTATTTCACCATGCATTACAGCTGAGGATAATGACATGCTGTTAAAACCTATCACTCTTGAGGAAGTTAGGTCCATAATTAAACAAATGAAATCCTGGACTGCTCCAGGTCCAAATGGCTTCCCACCTGGGTTTTACAAAGAAAACATTGATATTCTGGAACAAGATGTCTGGAATTACACAAAAGATTTCTTTGCTAACAAACACATTCTAAAGGAAATGAACCACACTTTTTTGTCCCTTATCCCCAAAAAAAGTAACCCTTCATCCCCTGTTGATTTTAGGCCAATCTCTTTGTGTAACACCAGTTACAAAATTATTTCCAAAATAATAGTTAACAGGATGAAACCATTTCTTAGTAAAATCATCTCTCCTTTTCAGGCTGCTTACGTGCCAGGCAGGAACATTCATGACAATGTTGTGATTACTCATGAAATTGTTCATACCATGAAAAGAACTAAAGCTAAGAGTGGTATCATGGGCCTTAAACTTGATATGTCTAAGGCCTTTGATAGGGTTGAATGGTCCTTTATGATTGATGTTTTAAAGTCTTTTGGGTTTTCCAATCATTGGTGTGATCTAATCTACCAATGTGTCAGTACTACTAGCATTTCTATTTTATTGAATGGATCTCCATGCAATGTTTATAGACCAACTAGGGGTCTGAGACAAGGTGATCCCTTGTCTCCATACCTTTTCATCATGTGCATGGAGTCCTTTTCCAGATATTTGATGTTTTGTGAGATGAAACATTGGATTCATGGTGCTAGAGTCACAAAGGACGCACCTAGTGTGTCCCACCTTTTATTTGCTGATGACTGCTTGTTGTTCACTAAAGCAACTCACTATGAAGCCCAAAATTTAGTTGATGCTATTAATGTTTTTAGTTCTGTCTCGGGTCAAATGATAAATTTCGAGAAATCTGGTTGCTTTTTCAGCAAAAAAGTACACCCAGATAAGTGTGTTTCTCTCATTAGAACCCTTAAGGTGAAGAAGATTGACCTCAGTGATAAATATCTAGGTTTACCTCTATTCATTAATAGGAATAAATCTGAATCCTTTGCTTACTTGGCCGATCACTTTGATACTAGTGTAGCTAAATGGAAAGTTAAGCATTTTAATCAAGCTGGCAGGTCTGTTATGGTCCAGAATGTTCTTAAATCATCTTCTATATACCATATGAACTCTTTTAAAATTCCAGATGATGTTATTTATCAAATGGAAAAGTCTCAGAGAGACTTCTGGTGGGGAAAACATAATCCAGGAGGTATCTATATTAAGCAGTGGCAAGGTGTTTGCACTCATAAGCATGTAGGTGGGCTAGGATTTCATGACCTTAAAAAATTTAACCTAGCTTTACTTTCGAAAATTTCTTGGAGACTAGTTCTGGTTCTGATGAGTTGTGGTTTAGGATTCTAAAATGTAAGTATTTCAGAAATTCTCATCCATTACATTACAAAAAAAAAAACAGGATTCCTCCTGGGTTTGGAAAGGGATTTGTAAAGGTTTAGATATTGTGAAAAACTCTTCTTCTTGGGAGGTCAAACATGGTAGAAGCATTAAGGCTTTTGAGGATAACTGGATTCCAAATGTCTCATTTCCTTTATGTAGTCAGTACCCTAATCCAAATTTTGTTGTAGCTGATTTTATAGACCAGGAAACTAAGCAATGGAAGGTTCCCTTGCTTTATGATTTTTTCACTCAGGAAAATGTCGACAGAATTAAACAGATAAGAATACCTCAGATTGGTGAGGATAGGTTGATTTGGACCTCTTCTCACAATGGTAACTTCTCTGTGAAATCTTCTTATAGGGTTTTAACTAGCATTAATACTAACCCTATTTTTAAAGCCCTGTGGAAAACTCAGCTTCTTCCTAAAGTCCAATTGTTTCTCTGGAAATGCATTTCTGATATTCTGCCTACTAAAGTAAGACTATCCCAATATGTTCCTGGTAATGATAACTATTGTAGTATGTGCAATAATAGTGTAAATGAAACTAATGAACATTTGCTTCTTCATTGTCAGTTTGCAAAATCTGTGTGGTCTACAACCCCAAAAGGGTATTTGATTTTATAGGATGCTGCTTCTAATCCTACTATCAAAGATTGGATAAGAAAATGGTTAATGAATAACCGTGATATTGACACACAGATTGAAATCTTTACTACAGCCTGGAGTATATGGAGAGACAGATGCTTTAGAGTGTTTCAACATAAAACTATTCAACCTTCTCACTCTTTATTAGATCGCTATGAGATTATCTAATGACACCATTAGCTCTATCTCTGGACATATCTCTAATCGGAGAAATGGTGCCATCGGTATTCGTGCTTCCTCTCTCTAATGTTACCAATCCAAATTCTGTTGGATAATTTGCCTGCTGATTGTACCTTAGTTTTCTGTGACGCTTCATATGATAAAGATACTAATATATCTGGTATTGGTATATATATGACTACAGGTGCAGGTAACTTCAAGGGATGTAAATCTGCCAAATGCGTAGCTAGGAATCCTGAAGAGGCGGAGTGCCTAGCTGTTTTTGAAGCAATCAATTGGGCTCGTAGCAAAGGAATTACCTCCATAAGTCTCTACAACGATGCTAAAAATTTTTGGATTACCTGAAGAATAAAGATAACAACCTATGCTGGTTTAGTTCAACTATCATGGATGATTGTTATTCTCTATTAGACTCTTTTTCTTTTATTAAAACAACCTGGCGAGATTGGGGTATACCCAATAAGACAAAATACGTTGATTTTACTTCAATACCCTTGAACTAATTAACTTAAAATTAAACCCTAAAATTAAAAATTAAAAAACTCATAATCTTCCCTAATCTCTCTTCTCTAATCTCTCTCGCTCTTCCCCTTCATCTTCTTCCATTTCTTACATCAAACGAAAATCTTGAACTTTGATTTTCCAAAAAATCGTTGACTCTACCTAAATGAAAAGAAGACTATAAATGATGTTTAAACTCAAACCCATCATTGTGTTGTGTGATTTGATTGTTATATTAGGTTAGAAATCGAAAATTATGATTTCGTGTTTTTGGCCTAAAGGTCGTAACATGCATATCTTGCCGAGCTTTTCATAACGACCATGGCGATGGCGTATGATCAAATTTTTCAACAAATTTAGGAAGGGTATTTTTGAATACCTTGCCTTAGCCAAACAACGTTCTAAGGGTATTTCTAAAATACCTTGTAGGCCAAAAAACAAATAGGAAGGGTATTTTTAAATACCTTTGCCTACCCAATGTTTTTTCAACAATCGGCGGGTATTTTTCAAGACCTTGCCTATTAATAAATTTTTTTCTGCGTCTCTGTGTGTCAAAAAAATAAAGTCGGCAAGGTCGATGAATGAAGATCATGCCGACCAAAGTTTGCGGATGATCTTCATTCGCGACCTTGCTCGACTTTTTTATACTTCGGTCGAAAGTGTTGATTTTTGATCTAATTTGAGTATGATTTCATACAAATGACTTTGCAATCCCTTTTTAGAAGTGTTTGGGTTGTGTGCTTTCATTTCCGTTGCAAAAGATTTTTCTCAAAACAAATTTTTTTCATAAAAAATCTTCCCAAATAAGTTTAATCAAAAACAAAATTTCAATTCATAAGTTTTAATCCACTCAATTAATCAATCTAAACTCAATTAATTAAGCTAATCAGATTTTTTAGTGTTAATTAAACAAGGGTATATTAGCCATTTAAAAAAATATATTGCTAAAGGGTGGCTTCTTTTACTTCAAAATGACCCTATTTTGTCTTATTGGGTATACCCCAATTAGTTTGGGTATACCCCAATCTCGCCAGGTAAAACAAGTCATTTAAAGAGAGATTTTAATTCTACTGCTGATAAATTAGCAAAACATTGTAGAAGATTTGACATATGTAGTGAGTGGTGGGGAATCTGTCCAGATTTCCCACCTCAACATTTGTAATCTTCCATCTTCAATATATGGATTTACTTAGCAAAAAAAAAAAAAAAAAAAAAAAAAAGAATTCCTGAACAATATAGTAAATTTTACTCTTCTTCATTTTCAACGGTTCAGACATATCTTAGCTTTTGTTACTAAATGCGAAGGGGCCCTCCCTACACTCACAAATATAGGGTACTTTTTTACGGTTCCCGATGCCCGCCCATGTTTCACTGTCGTCTTGGGACGTCAACATAATCTTACACAAACAGAGAAAGATAAAGCTCAGCTCACCATTACTTGTACCCAGATTAAGCCATCCCGCTACCTCGTTACCAACTTCACAGTTCGAATAATTCAATTCGACGTCTGTTTCTAGATTCTTTGTTTATTCTACTTTTTAGAGACTCGATTTTGAAACATACAGACAGAGAAAACAGGACAACCGGTAGTCCAGGTTAAACAGCAAACAAGTAATTTGGTATGGCTCAAAAAACACTAGAAATATTTTTTAGAAGCGGGAAAACAAAAATTAAACAACAAAATAATCTCTTGGGTACTTTTGCATGGCTTGATTGAGGTATATCCAGATTAATTAGGGTATACCTAATGAGATAAAAGCTAGGTCATTTTGAAGTAAAAGAAGTCACATCTTAACCATGTATTTATTAAATGGCTAATATATTCTTGTTTAATTAATACTAAAAAAAATTAATTAGCTTAATTAGTTCAGTTTAGATGGATTAATTGACTAAATTAAAACTTTTATCCCATGAGTTCAATCAACACCAGTTCTGAAATTTGTGAAAAATCGGCCGGCAAGGTCTACAGATGAAGAACATGCCCAATATATTTGGCCGGCAAGGTCTACGGATGAATAACATGCCGACTATACAAGGTCGGTGAATGAAGAAGATGCCGACTTTATTATTTTTGACACATAAGAGACTCGTTGTAAATATTTCACTAGTCGGCATCTTATTGATTTTTACCTTGCTTTACCTTATAGCTCGGCAAGGTCGACAAAAAAATACCTTGCAGACTATAGGATTTTTGACATACAGAGAAAGGTATTACAAATGCATGTCGGCAAGGTATTAATTTCATAACCTGCCGACTTAACTATACTCGACAAGGTATAAGGATGAATACCATGCCGATCCTGTAAATGCAAATTTCAGAGATAAAAAGTCGGCACAATATTCAACCTAGGAAGATGCCGACTAATACAAGTCGGCAAAAAGAAACCATGCCGACTGTTGATAAAAATTTGGATCATACAGGATTTGAGATTGGGTATGATTTTGTACCCAATCTCAAAACCCGTATAATCCAAATTTGATTTTTTTTTTCCTGATTTGGTTTTATCGTTAGAGTTTTAGAAAAAGATTTTGAAATTTTTATGGGTGGATTTTTGGTCGGCATGGTTTTTTTTGGGGCAATTTGGTCTTTTAAACACCCCTTAGCACATTAATTTGGATGAGAATAAAATAGGTATATCCGATTAATCTGGGTATACCTCAATGTCGCCGATTACTTTTGCAATGGGTATTTTTACACAATTCAAATCATCCCAAGCAAAACTGGAGTTAAGATTGGAACCAATAGAAAGAACCCAAACAAAAGCTTCTGCGTGCCAGCAATAATTTACCTGCTCAATCAAAGAGGAAAAAGTACTAATAATTCACCTATTCTAACCATGAAAATAAATGTGGCAGTTGTATGGGATACAACAAGTACTAATAATTCAGGAATTGCACTAATTTGTTCTGATCATACAGGTGCTTACTCAGGAGCAAAGTGTATCTATGTCGCAGGAAACAACAAAGAAGAGTTAGAAGACACGGTGGCTTCACTTACGATCAAGTGGATACGGGATTTGAACCTTCAGATGGTACAAATCGAAGGCGACAACTTGAAAGTTCTTGAAGCTACTAGAAAAGAAGTAAACAAGATAATCAAAAGCTCAACATGGTGGATTGATGGCAACAGTTTAAACTTTTGTTTATGTATGAAAGGAATAAAAAACCTTAACTTAATTCCTTCTTATGAAAATACTACTACTAGAAGTCTGGCGACAGTCAGTCTTAGGGATGGTTTATCCAAGTCCTGGAATGGTAGTTCCTTTTTGCAGTATATGAATTACCTACCAGTAATTCATGGGAGTCGTCATTATACGGTGTAATCTTCAGGGTTCCCCTGTTTTCTTATTAAAAAAAAAAAAGAAAAATCAAAGAGGAAAAAAAGAAACAATAATTGTACCCAACTTACAGCGCATTAGAGCATCTCCAACAGTGGGTGCAAAAAATCCTACATGGAATTTTTATTTAGATCCTTATTTATGGGGTGATTTGTTTGTGGCAAAAATAGTAATGCTTAGCTCATGAACTATCTCCAATGGTGGGGGTCATATTTCTAAGATTTGTTATTTTTGGATAATGATTAAATTGATTCCCTTTTTCTTATTGGTTTAGAAAAATTTATTTAAAGATAAAAATTTAAAATATAATTAAAAAGATGACATGGAGGTCATTCAAGGCTGTCTAAATAAGACTTTCTAAGACCTTCGTATTTATTTTGACACCCTTCCTACTTAATAGGACCCACTGTTGGAGATGCATTTTATGTAAATAAGGATCTAAAATCCTATGTGTCGTAAAAAAGATAAAATTTTCACCTCTATTGGAGATGCTCTTATTGACGAATATGAATTATCTCGCCTACCTCAGGACCCATTGGCATCACCAAAATATTTTTACTTTAATTTTTTTTTTTGTTTTTGTTTTTTACTATTAATAAGTAATATTTACATTTAGTTATCTCCACCCACGCTCTCTATGGCGTTCATATTAGGTAATTATTTACATATTGTCCGGTTTTGCTCACTAAACTGATTCGTCTGGATCCGATTCACTTTGGTGTAAATGTCTGAACATGACTTGTAGCATCTGGCTCAGACAGATATGCACCACCAGTTCAGATCCAAAAATACCCGATTCAAACTTGCACGAGTCAAACGTACGTGCGGAGCCTGATCTCCAAAATGAAAAAACAAACCACCTAACATCTACTGTAATTTGCATATGGAGTAGTCGGATACGAACTACGAGCCAGATCCTAATAAATGGACGGATAGCGAATGCGTGGGCCCCAGAAGAGTCGCAAGTTGGAATTTTTTTACGTTTCCCAAATGTGTTTCACTGTCGTATTGGCACGTCAACATGGTCTTACACCTAAACAGAGAAAGAAAATAGTAAATGAAAAAGCCCCACCCACCTCGAACTTCACGTGTTCCCCGGACCAGAGATTTACTGTGTCTGCGTGCCGTACCCACCAGAATATCTACCCAGTTATTTCAGTGGAATTAATTTTTGTGTGACCAGAACATTTTTAATGTTCAAAAAAAAAAAAAAAAAAAGTCTTTGAATTTATTTTTACTTTTTGAGATGGATGAGCCCGTCAAATCTAAATGATAGTACTTGTTGATTTTGGAACAAACAAACGAAACAGCCAGGACTTTGATTCCTTTCTCCTTCATTTTTTTTTTTTTCTCTTTCTTTTTTCTTCTTGAACTAGGCAATTTTTGTATGATAATTAAAGTAGATGAATTTGTTTACAGTTGTATTTTCTTGCAATTTTATCAGAAGAAGGTAAAGGGGAGATGAATTTGATTATGATGAATTGACTCCTGATTCAGTTCTTAAATCTTCCCATTTGAATTCTGGTTCAACTGCTAGTGCTAGTGGGTGGTTGGGGAAATGTATTGCAGAACAGAATCCCTTTAATTAAGTACTGCAACAACCTGATTTTGGAAGAAAGAAGATAATTCAAGCTCCTCAAACCAATATCGCCAGCAGACTTGTTGTTCACTTGGAATCATCGCAAAGGCATTCCTCAAAGGTCTCCTCTTTACTGATATTATGTTTGGTATTTATTTTGTCAATTAATGGTTTGTTTTTGGATGTGGGAGGAAGGAATAGAGAGTGGTTTTACTCATGCCTCTATTCAAATTTCGTAGAGCTGCCTGTTTGATTCATATTCTCTGTTTCAATTCTTTGGATATATAATTTGCAAGAGAAAATTAAACAATGGGTCTCTTTTAGTCAAGTAATTTCATTTGCCAATTAGTACTTGTTAAGTTTGTTAGTTTCAGTTGAGAGCTTAAAATTGATCAATTTGGGTACTTTATCAAAATAATCTTAAAAAGTGTGTGATCGAATTCATAATCAACATCACCAGAAATCTATTGAGTAAAGGGTAATTCTGTGGATTTCATTTTCTTAGATTTATAAGGGAGAATGATTTGAATAAGTTTGCATAGATTGATATTGGTATCTATAACAACAGAAATATGGGAAATATATACACAGGATACTACAATACTCAGTTCAGTTAGAACTGATCTAGTCTCCAGTTGACAGCGTCAAGTCTTCCGGTAATAGTTGCGATATGTTCTCTTTGGTAGGACTGACTGTACAGTTAGACTAGGACCTGAACTTGTTACAGTTAGACTAGAGCTGATCTAGTCTTCAGTTAACCTCTTATTAATGTTTTTTTTCTTCTTCTTCTTTGATTCTGTAATCATCATCATCACGGTGTAATTTGAGATCAAGAAGTAAAACCCATCAGTTAAATCGTTCAAGCCTGTCAGAAAAATGATTCCTTTTTAAGCTATCTATCACGGCATTGGTTTTTTTTTTTTTTTTGAATAAATTAAAGAAAAGAAATTTTCAATCTCGTGATTCATTTGAATTTTGTTTTCCAGTCTGTGTGAACATCTACTGTTGAGGAATCAATCCCTTTAACTAGTACAGTGACTTGTCAACATGGTTAAACTGAAAAGAAAAAGTTGTGTTTTCTTCGCAGGGACGGCAATTTGATATTCCAAGGGCAGGTTTTTGACAGACAACTAAAAAGTTGAAGAAACTGAAACAGGAATATTTTGGTTCCGTCGACGGCATCGCATATCAGAAAGACTAATTATTTTCATGATTATTTTCTCAATCAAATTGAATCTTAATTTCTAGACTTCGATTTAGAGCTAAATTAGACTTTTTTGTTTGGGAGAAAAAACAAGAAAAACGAAGTTCAGAAAGTTTCCAAAGTGGTTCGGTGGACATAACCGTGTGTCATGCATGCGTTATGAACGGAACTGTCAGTCAAATGTCAACATCGTGACTTTTAAAAAAATCTTTTTCTTTCCTAAATTCCGGAGGCCCTGTCTCTTGTCATTTAATTAATGACGTTTTAATTACGAACGGAATTGGTGGGTGGATCTTAAGTATTTCCTTTGTGAATCGGATTTCTATATTCTTGTTGATTTGGATTTGGAAGTTCAGGGATTGATTCTTCTCCTATAAATACTACCGGTTCTTCTCTTGTTCTGCATCAACACAGGAGATTTATTCTAGGGTTTGTTATCTTTTTTCTCATCTTCCAGTTTAAGCCGCTATGGAGAAATCAGATCATCAGGTAAGAGGTGACCGGAAACTTCCACCACCACCAAAGCTAGCACCTTGGCTTGTTTTCCCATATGGGAAAGATGGTAAGTTTCAAGCTTTCTATAACATGTGTGGTGATGATCAATTGAACAAGAGATCATCAAAAAAGTTTATACCGGAATTAAGTAAAAGAGATTTTAGGCAGAAAAATTGTCATCAAGGATGGGTAATCGTTGTTTGTCATGATACCACTGATCCTAATTATGGAGATTGTTTTCTTTGGAATCCTCAAACACTAGATACCATTCTGTTACCTTCTATATTGCATTATTATGAAACAGAGGATAAGTATTGGCTCAAAGATTCTATATTGACTTCACCTCCTCAGGTCAACACCACCATCAGCAGCGACAGTGATAATTATGATGAAGATTCAATGGTTTATTTACTTTTTGATGGAGGTAACAATGGTAGAGTTTGTATTGACCTTCTTCTGTTTTGTCATCCCGGTGAAAAAGAATGGAGAAAGCACGAGCTTAATGTATTTGAAGAACCGAAAAAGTTGTTGTATCTCAAAAAAAAGTTACATGTAATGTGCAGTAACTATGTCTACTTTGAGATAGAAGTACAAGGTGGGTCTGATGATGAAACCCTCGCAGTAGATAAATTTTCCGTTAGCATAGAGAGGATTGGTGAAACCGAATCTGCAAGTGGAGGAATGGCTGGAGCTAAGGAAGAATATTTTGTGGAGTCCTTTGGCGAGGTCTTCCTAATTCAGAAATGGATCATTCTTAGAGGTAGTCATTCAAACTGTATACCCCTAATTGAAATATGGAAATTGGATTTCGCTGCCATGGCTTGGGAGAGTGTGAAAAGTTTGGATGACCATGTCCTCTGCATAAGCTATCGTACACAACTGTCTTGCTTGGCCTCAGATTTGGGATATTCAAGAGGTTGTATGTATTATACCCAAGATGAAGAAATGAGCTTGTACAAATATGACTTGGAAGATCTAAGTATTTTGCTTTCTTTACCATGTCCTGATCTACCAACACCGTGGTTCCAACCCGAATGGCTGATGATTACTGCACCTCTAAGGTAACTTACACTGTTTGTCTCAATTAATTTATATTGATTTTTGTCTAAGCATCTTTTCATATCAGTCTATAATATCTATTACTACCGAACTTGTGCCTTTACTGCACAGGCCATACCGCCTCTTGGCGTAGTGTAGTTTATGGTGAAGGAGGCGAGTTACCTCACTCTGTTCAGAATTTACCAAATTTATTATGAAACTCTTTTATTCTTCACATAGCTAACTTTAGTACCAAAGATAGTGTCTGCAACACTCTAGCCTCTTTAATACTGATTAAATAGATGTTAATCTAATAATCTTATGGTTCTCCAATTTGCAGGGAAGATGATAAAAGACAAATGGATAAAGTTATAAAGATATCTGAAAACATTGCTCATGTAGCTTGGAATGATGAGAAAGATGATAATAGAGAAGCAACCCCAGGGATTCTTGACAGTGATGATTTTGTATGGTCGGTCTCCAACCATCTCCATGTATTAGATTACATTCATTTACGTGCAGTGAGTAAAAGACTCCGTGCCATATTGAATCTCAAAAGATCCTCTTTTGCTAAAACTCTCCAGACCACAGATTTATCTCCATGGCTGGTTTTTTCCAACTTTGAAAGATCCGTCTTCAGTTTCGTGAACCCATTGTATAACAATGAGAAATATCTCATGAATATGGCTGAGATGTTTAAAGGCTTTAGACTTTGCTTCTCGAAAGGTGGGTGGTTGCTCATGTCAAAACGTCCGAAATTGTTCTTCTACAATCCCTTCACGAGATCCAGTATCAAACTTCCAGACTTTCCAGATGTTAATTTTGGTAGATTCTCAGGTATCTCATTCTCCTCCTTGCCGACTTCTTCAGATTGCACTGTTTTTGCCTTCAGTAAACGACTGGGTGAGAATGTGTCCATCTTCTTCACTAAACGGGGAGAAGAACATTGGAGCCAGGGTTCCTTCGATGTTACTTTTTTAGCTCCCAATAAGAAACTCTTGGAATTCCACACTTGTGTGAACAATCCAGTTTTCTACAACGGGGCATTCTACTGCTTAGACTTGAACGGAACTTTAGGAGTATCTAAACAAGAGAATGGAGTTATTAGTTGGGAAGTTTTAGCCATGGTACCCCGGCCTAATTGTGAGTTTATCTATGAGAGTTACTTGGTGGAGTGTGATGGAAAACTTTTGTGTGTGCTATTAGGCCATTTGGGGAAATGGGTTCGTGTATATAGATTGAATAATTCTAAAATGGTTTGGGTTGAAGTTGTGAATTTGGGGCGGCATATGCTGTGTGTGAGCAATACATCTTGTATGTCTTCGGTTGCTCCGACAATTCAAATGGAGAACAAAATCTACTTTTCAAGGTTGCATGAAGATGGGATACTATTCTATTCTCTTGATACAGGTACGTACCACTGTGTTGGAAGTAGACATTCTGCTAAAGATTATCGTGAATCAAAGGAGATGTTATGCTGCAGTTGGATAGAACCTAATTGGTCAGAGATGTCAGATCAATTTCTTGACTGGCTTAGCTTCTAGAGATGTTATACGGTTTCTTCATTATGCACATGGTAATCTTACAGACTCTGGGTCTCCAATTAGAATTTTGATCAAGCCCATCAAACTCACTTTTCCGGGGCTCCTAGCGGATAAAAAAAGAACGGCCTTTAAATGTATCACTAGTCTCGTATGTCATGACAGTAGACTCGTATATTTGTTCATCTTCCACAGGGAAAAACAATTTTTGTTTAATTTTAATCCCTCTTAATTAATTGGTAAGGCTCTAATAAATTGTTTGTTAATCCAGCTGTGAAGATTTTCAAGAAACACAATATTTTGTTTATACCTTCAGTGATGACTAGGGCTGCCCATGGTTCGGTTTGGTTTGGTTTTCTGCCAAACCCAAGTACCAAACCAATTTCACTTATAAGAAACCAAAAACCAAACCAAACCATGTTCGGTTTAGAATATTCAAATCCAGAACCGTCCCACCGGATTTTTTGGGTTTTCTGGGTTTTTTTTGGTGTTTTTAATAGACTTTCAAAAATTTGTAAAGCAAATCATCAAAATTAGATATATTTTGAGTTATAATTTCTTTATTTATTTATGGGATACTCATTAAAATCATACATATTATACATATATAATTCAATATATAATTATTTTTAAGGTTACATTATGACAACAAAATAAATCAAACACAACTTTTGGTTGGTAGCCTAGCAACAAGCTGGGCTCCAACTCCTCTTTGAATAACGACGCCTAATCTATGAAAAATAAAACTACCAAAACCACTACTAGCGTCATTACTAACTAAACAATTTTTTAAACGCTTGAAAAAACATAGAGAATCATCGCCAAGCTCCCCTAAAGTAGAGAAGGCTAAAACACCCAGACCATAACCCAAGGAAGTGCACCTGTCCAGATATTTAGTACGCTTCCTAGAGACTGCGTTAGAAATTGCCTTTCCAGGGACAAATGAACGAACACCGTCACCCGTGAAAGGCGAGACAACGGTAACATCCATGCAAACATCTCGACCATTTTCCCAATTAAGAACAAGGATATCAGCCGGTCTCAAGTCTATGTCATCATCTGATTGAACACCAAGGGATACTTCCTTACGCGCCGGTACATTAGCCTTATAGCAAATGTCAAAAGCAACATCTCGGACAAGATCATGTCGGAACTTTCCTCCGACGTCTTTAGCGCAATGAAGAGCATGGTCTCCGAAGATGTCCATTGACCGGCTGCAGCTTGAGCATAAACCATTCTCAGCAAACAAAGGGATACCAAGTCTATAACATAGCACAGCACGAAACTGCCTAGGGCCGAGGCACTGATTAAGACCACTAATAGGAATTGCCAATAAGTAGTCTTGTGCATGCTTGACACGGTTGCACTGCCACAGAATGGAATCTCTTGCAGACATTTGAAATTGGTTAGGGATTTGGTTCTTTACTGCGTCAAAATAAGTGACTGCCAGGGCGTGCATGGAAGGGGGGGCAGTATCATCGACACAATAAGAAGAAGGTAGTCCACATACCTGAACGAAGTTCTGCAAAGCCAACTGATATGCAGAGCCTTTGCTTGCTGAGAATAAATCACCCAGAATAGTCTTCTGCACTGAAGTTGTCTGACACTGAGAGGCGAGGTAGTAGTAAGCACGGGTATCAGCCATGGTGTAAATGCCGAGGCCACCCTCCTTGATGGGCAACGTGGCTAATCTCTGTTGCAGAGGACCAAAACCAGCCCCATCTCCAGTGATGAGTAAACGTAAATACTTAAGTAAATGGTCATCAAAAAGATCAATAACCAGCCTGCAAGGTCAGCTGGGTTGGTAGTGTGCATTGCAAAATATAATCGAGAAACACCAGTGCAATTACGAAGTAATAGCATCTCACTTTGCGGGTCTTTGAGTTTTCTGATCGCTGCCATTAGTTGAACAGTTTTGTTAACCCTGGTCAACAACATGTCGCTAATAAATCCCAAGTCCAAACTCACCGGACCACCCAAGAGTTTAACACCATTAGTCGGTCTACCAATTTCGGGGGGAAAAACTCCAACAGCATTACTTCTGGGATCAATAGAAGGCCAAAAGACTTCCGTCTTCTTCACATTAAGATGCAAACCCCTACTTGGGCCTTCAGTTTCTATTATGTTCAAGGCCTTTGCTACCTCTAAAGTATCACCAATGATAGTACCATCATCAAGATACCAAGCGTGTAGGTCCAGTTTGCATCGGGAAGCAATGGACTTCACTAGAGGGTGAAGGGTCAACGCAAACAACAAGGGGCCGAGAGGGTCACCTTGTTGAACTCCAAGCGCAGACGATAAAATATAATGGTCATAAAAGAGCTTAGCCGGGCGCATGTAACAAAATTCAACCCAACGAGAAATACCTGGGCAATGAAGGCGGACTTCCTTGACGAGTTGAGTTCTGCTCACCATGTTAAAGGCATTGGAAAAGTCAATAAGCAACATTGACATTTTATCCGAATACCCTTTCCTCTCAAGTAAGCAATTTACAGCATGTAAAATTCCCTCTCCTCCAACAGGCACCCCAACTCCAAACTGATAATCGCCTAAGTAAGAAGTCATATCCTTACCGACAGAGAAGGCAGCTACTTTTGAGACCAATCTTCGCCATACCGTACCCACAGCAATAGGACGAATACCTCCGCCCGGCTTAAGTAAAGGGGTTAAGGGCGCACTTGCGATGAACTCCCCTAGAAGCGCAGGACAGCGGCCAGCCAACCAAAGGTTGACAACTCCTGTAATTGAAGCAAGTAAGTTATCTGCCACTGCCGCCGCCGCTCCACTCATCACGTCCATCAAATGTTGAGCCCGGAGACCATCGCGTCCACATGACGTACCTTTTGGGAAGCTTTTGATAGCTCCCAAAACAGCACGAGAATCTACAGTAATAGGGTCCGCCAAGATAGCATCGACGGGAATATCCGGTGGAGGGGCAGGCGGGTGTTTATCTTGCAAATCGAGATAAGTTTGCTCACAACGAGGGGCCAAACCCGAAGAAGAAAGCACCCTAATAGCAGCTGCAAAGTGACCACATTCGATCTTCCTCCGACAAGCCGTTACATTAGCAGCTCCTTGCTTTTTATCTGTCTTCGAATCTGCCTTCCTAGAACCAAAGTGCACAGGCTGTTGAAGAAGTTTATTGGCCAGGGCAGAACAACCGCCAGGCTCCCTCCAAACTGACAATGCATGGTTGATGGCAACAACTTGCAGTCTCTTCCTATTGCCTGATCTAGCTTCGGTAGAGCTTTTAGGCCGATAAAGAGATAAAGTACATATTGGAAGTAGTAGAAGTTGAATCCACGCAGAGATATTACCTGGGCTGCCAATGATTCTATCAAGACAAACCTTTAATTCTCTCGAAAAAGCGAGTCTGCATTTGTGCGGGATGCAGGTGACTGTGGTAAGCTGCCTCTGCATCATGACGGTAAGCAAATCCGTGGAAAGAGCTGCAATATCAGTGCTGCACTGCTGAGTGCCGATCACCTCAGAAAAATTGGAAGGCTCTGCAACTTCAGTTGAAGAACCAGCAACGTCTGAGCTAACAGCACCTGGTTTGTCCAAGCCGAGAAGAAGAAAATCAACCTCACCAGCACCATTAAGAGGTCCAGCGAAAACCTCACCATGCACAACTCCATCTCGACCCTTGCACGGCGACCTCCATGCGTGTAACTGCATGCATTTGCAACACATCCACATACGAAGGCAGAGGAGAGTTTTCTCCCAAGCAAGATATACATCCCGATTGTTAGAAATCAAGTCCCTGCAAAAAGTTTTGCGGTCTTCGGAAGATAAATGTCTGTCAAGGTGCTTCACAAAGGATCCTTTGGCGTATCCTCTACCATTCACGCCATCTCCACATCCATGGAACGATTTGAAAGGGCAGTGACAGAAACCACTCCCTGTTGAACTGGAGGATGGGGTTGCAGATATACAAGGGGTTTTCGGAGCTCTGGGCATGGCAGCAATGGAGAGAAGAAAGAAAACCCTAAAAAATAGAATGAAACTAAAACCCTAGCTAAAAAACTATCGCAAAATCCAAAAGAAAGCGAAGGAAAACAAAAGGGTGAAGCAAAGCAGTGGAACCTAAATCGAAAAATCAAAAGAGGGTTAAAAACGAACATGGTGTTTTACGGTGATTAATCCTTGGTTTTGATCAGAAAAAATCGCCGGAGCTACCATGAGAGAGAAAAAATAAAAAAATATATACTGATTAAAGTGTATATTTTCTTTATTAAAGTGTAAAAAATAAAAAAATATTCAATATTAGGTACAATTTTAATAATATTTTCTTTATTTATGGAAATACTCATTAAAGTGTAAATATATTATACTGTGATGGAAAGTTTGATACATATTATTATGATTTTTGTCGGTTTTTTTGGTTCTAACTCTCGGTTTTTTCTTTAATTTGTTTTTTTTTGGATTTTTGGTTCTTTTGTGACATCAAACCTAAACCAACCACCTAGAATCGGTTTTCTCGGTTTTTGGGTTTCTTGGTTTTTTGATATTTCGGTCTCTGGTTTTCTGGGTTTTTTCGTCGGTTTGGACCAGTTCGGTCCGGGTAGAAAACCGAACCATGGGCAGCCCTAGTGATGACGGTTGTCGGCATAAGAATCAAACGCCCGAGTTTGATGGGCTTGATCAAAGTTCTAACTGGAGACCCAGAGTCTGTAGATAAAACTGACCGAGAGGCGAGAGTCTGTAAGATAAAGAACCGTTTTTTAGGGACCAGCCTTTTTTTGGGGGACCATTGTTTTATAAGGCCCCCTACCCTACAATGTTAAGGGATGTCCTAAAAATCATGAGATTACTAATTTGCCCATTACCCTAATTAAAATTAACCCTAATCTAATAACTTAATCTAAAACAAAACCTAAACCTAAACAAAAAAAAACAAAAAACAAAAAACAGTTTTTAGGAGAACTGTTCTCCCTGTTGTTCTTCTCTTCTTCCCCATTGCAACATCGTCTTCATCGATTAATCGTCGATTCATAAAATTTTCATCGTCGATTAATCAATCGACTATAAGAATGGTTCTCCGAAAGCAAACCAAAAGACTTCAAGGAGAAGGTCCTCGATTGGGACATCTATTGTGGAACCTTCGTTAGTGCAATGTTATCAGCATCAGAGATACATTGTGGCAATAGATCAAGCATATCGGTATCAGTTGGAGGATTAATTGTGCTCATGATGTTTTTGAAATGTGAAGTTAAGAGATCCTCAAGATTGTGCCTTCCCGTACACCAGCTACCATCCGACTTTTGAAGAGTCTCTATTCTATTTCTTGCTCTTCTCTTGTTCGCTTGCAGATGAAAATGCTTGGTATTTTGATCAAGTTCATGAAACACAATCTCTCTAGACTTCTGCCTGTAAAATTCTTCTTCTCGAGCATGCCATTCTTCAATCTCCCTTTCAACTTCTATAACTTGATGTGTGTTGTCACTTCTTTGATGTGGTTGCTGCAGTTCAGAAAGTTGTTGTTGTAGACACTTGAGTTTTTCCTGAATATTCCCCAAAGTTTCTCTATTCCATAGTGATAATGTCCTTCTAGTCTCAGACAGTCTTATATCCAACGTATAAGCAGCAGATCCATTGAAACTTCTTGACCAAGCTTTGTGTATCTCGGTTTTGCAACTTGCATCTCTTAACCAGCATTCAAAGAATTTCCAACTTTTGGAACTATGAATATCATTAGGAGATAAATCCAATAGTATGGGACAATGGTCTGATCCTAGGAAGGGTAGATGTTTGAGACAGGATTCTGGGAAAGAAATTAACCAATCTGGGTTTATTAGGGTTCTATCTAACCTTGTTCTAATTTTTCCCGTGCCGTGTTTGTTACTAGTCCAAGTGAAAGAGTTCCCATGAAAGCCTAAATCACTAAGACCTGTATCATACACAACTTGAGCTATAGTTGAAACTGTATTATACCCTATGTTTCAGAAAAAACAATATTTCCATCTTTTTAATGAAGGCACAATTGGAGGATACTCTCACAAATTGGGGATACTAAAAATAAATAAAAATAATAATATTATGAAATAATTTAAGCACCTCTTATCCAAATAATTTTTGTATTGCCTAAATTACTTAAATATCCCCTGGTAAAATACCAGTAGACAGTTGAAATGTTACCCGACAATTTCGACTAACACATACGGTATTGGTTTCATCAACAAAACAATGTCGACTGTTACGGTCGGTATTGCATTCATGTGGGTTAACAATGCTGACTGAAATATGAGTAGTTCGAAACTTGATTGAGCATCATCATAATTTAAGGGTTTTTCCCCATCGCCGCCCCATAATGATCTTCAACTGAGCAGGATCCCCAAATCCACAAGCTTCCAGCCAATCAAGGATCCCCCTATTAGATCAAAATCTTGTTATTCAGATCGAGACCAGATTAGTAATCAGAAAAATAATGGAGGTAGTGACGATGTTAGATTTAGTACTAGTAGCAACTCTGGTAGCAACAAAGAAAGAAGTTTGTGAATCCAATTCAAGTTTTCGGACAACAATCACTAAAGGATATTCAACAACGATCTCGTTTATGTCATTTTTAGGGGTGTCAACGGGTCCGGGTCCTCCCGGGTATCACTAGACCCGGACCCTAGTTATAAAGGTCGGGTCCGGTTCCTAAACTTGTGGACCCAGAACCGGATCCGTTTAAATACCCTGGTACCCGTCGGTTCCGGGTACCCATTGGGTCTTAAGAAAACTATTAAAAAACCTCAAAAACTTAATATTTTTCTTTTTTTTTTGGCTTGGATTTAAATAATTTATAAAAATTTATTATTATTTCTTATTAATGTACTAAATAAAGATTAAATGTAAGAGAAAAATTTAAAACGAGTAAAATATCAAAGCTAAAACTAGCAAAAACATGAATAAAAGTATGAATAAACGGGTACCCGATACCCGCAGGTACCCAACGGGTATTACCCGTTTGGACCCATTTGGATTCGGGTCGTAATTACCCATCGGGTCCTAAGTTGCTAATGGGTCCAACTTTAGGACCCGGAACCGAACTCAAATCTACCGGTTCCGGTTCCGGGTAATGGGTACCCATTGACAGCCCTAAATATTTTTCACTTTTAAATTTTTCTTTGGTGTAATTTTTATTTTTTCTTAAATTTCTTGCATATAAAACTGTATTTGATCTCATTATATCAAGTGGAAATGAAAGTTGGGATTTTACTTGGTTCTTCTTCTTGTCAAAAATCTGATATTGGGGTACTAGTATTTTTTTTACTACTGTTTATGGATAGAAGAATTCATTCACATATGTTTTTTTTCGAACGTGAAATTGGGGATATAAAAAGGAATTGGGGGATATTGATTACTTCTCCCAACCCATGGTGTCTGCTAAGGGGTGATTTTGGGTATGAAAATACTAAAATACCCTTCCCTCAAAATAAAAATTAAAAAACTTAAAATCAAAAAACAAAATCATATCCCCCATTTCCATCTCCACTTCTTATTAATCACTTTCAGGGTTAGAGCTTTGAAACCCAAATATTCCCCATTCCATTTCAAATTATAAACTCTCCCCACTCTCTTTCAAATTCTCTTCTCCTTCTCTGCCGGCTCCTCACTCTGGAAACGAATTTTTTTTTTTGTTAATTCGGAAGTGATGAAGATCATGCTGCAAGTGATGAAGACCATGCCTAGGAATTGATGAAGACCATGTCAAACTCTGGTGCCGGCATGGTTGGTAACTAACATTCAATGACGTAACTAAATACCGGCATGCTCAATAGAAATCTATCAATGCCGGTAGTCAAGTGAAAAAAAAATTGAAGTTTCCTGGATACTTTTCATCATGTGCCTTGGATAGAAATTTAAGCAAAATACTATGCTCGAAACCGGTCTTAAGATGCTCGAGAATTAACTACTTGTCCTAAGTGGACCGATTAAAACCAGAAAAAACTCAAAACGGAATATTTTTTTACATCGTCGGAAGTGATGAAGACCATGCCGGAATTGGTGAAAAACCATGCCGGGAAAATTGTGCTTGCCGGCATGCTCGATAGAAACCTATCAATGCCTAGTAGTCAAGTGAAAAAAAATTGAAGTTTCTGGATACTTTTCATCATGTTCCTAGATAGAAATTTAAGCAAAAACCATGCCTAAAGTAGTTCTAAGATGCTCGAAAAATCGGATAAGCTGTCTTTTAAGTAGACTGATTTTAAACCAGAAAAAATAGGTTTTGAAGATCAAAACAGTTTATGAAAATTTCAACAAATGCCGGCATGGTTTTTTGGTTGAATACCATGCCTAAGCACCAAGCTTTTTCAAATTGCAACAATGGTGGATTCAAAGAAAAAAAAATCAAATTTTCAACCTCTTAGCAGCAATTCTCTCTTCACAATCATCCTCCACTTTCACCAAAAAAGTTCCCTCTCAAAATTTTTTTCCATCTTTCTACTCTCATCTCATTCACCCAAATAAACTCTGTACCGACATAGTTTTTTGGTAGAATTCTACGCCGGTTTATAATTCAAATTGGGGGATATCAGTTTACCGGCATGGTCGTAGTATGAATACCATGTCGTTACCTTGACTACCGGCATGGTATTCATACAACTACCATGCCGGCATCGAGGTTTTTGCAGTGCAAAAATGGCGGGTTTAAAGAAAAAAATTGGATTTTTCGACATCTTAGCAGCTTTACCTGTGTTTTGGGGATGCTAGTATGTTGTGCAAGTTTACTTTCTTGTGTTGGATCTTCAAGAAACTCTCCATACTCGTCAAAATCATCATTCAAGGGTGTTGACTCAACAATGAGTTGCAATTGAGAGTTGTTGTCGTTAGCTGAAGATTCGAGATATGCTCCTTGTTGTAGTTGAGCTAAAGATTCAGCAGCAGCAATCCTCTCTTCACAATCATCCTCCATTTTCCACAAAAAAATTTCTCTCTCAAAATATTTTTCCCTCCTTCTACTCTCACCTCACTCACCCAAAAACAAATAAAACACATACTAATCATTTATAAAAAATCTTAAGATTTTTACTAATTATTATTAACCACTAAACCTGATTAGTGAGGGGTAGATTAGGATTTAAAAAAATTCTTAGATAAGGGGTGACCCCGAATTGATATCTGGATCCAGTTTTTGTCCTTTTCTTGTATCCCCCAATTCCTTTTTATATCCCCTAATTTCACGTTCTTTTTTTCTTCACATTATGTAATGGTTGATCTCAAGAACAAAGTTATGCTTATTCTTCTTAGACAACTCTTAATCGACTTCATCCCCACCAGCAGCAGTAACGTCAGTTTCAAAACCCAGCGATCCCTTCTCTATCTATCGATTTGTTATCAAAAAAAAAAAAAAAAAAAAAAAAAAAATTATGTATTTAATTTGGAAGACAAAATTTGGGGGATACAAAAGAAACCCTTAACCAAAATGCAGCCACATATAACTATGAGTATCCCTAAATTTACGAGAGTATCGCTGCCTTCTTTTTAATTTGGCATAAGGCAAGAGGAGTATCATCCTTACCTTGTGCATTTCAATACAATGATTTGGTTGACAAAACCCAAAATAGAAGTACTACTTTTTTCTGAAACTAAGGTAGGTACAAGCACAACACAGCATGACTCAACAACATTAATGATGGACAAAGATAGTAAAAAAAAAAGATTACGAGGTAATAACGTTCCTTAAAAAGTAAATATGTTTCTAGTCCCTCAATTTGCTATCATTTTTAGAAAAGGCCCCTCCATTTATTGATTGGATTTGATACTTGATAGATTTTATCTGAACCAACCAAACAAACAAAATAGTCAGTACCTTCCTTTCTTTCTCTGTTTAGGCTTGTTTTCTTTTTCTTTTTTATCTCTTCTTCCTTCTCTTAGTCTAAAGAACAACTTGGTATGCTTTCGGAGCCGCCGCCACCAGGCTTCATCTCTTATTCGTTCATCATCAACACGTATGTGGGTGTATATATGTCAACAGATTTGTGGTTCTCCTGGCTGGATGTATATATTATGTATCAATAAGTCATCTGAGATCCTTCAAAGACATCTTTATCGGTAAGAGATTACGTCCTTGAAAGTTTAACTTAAATCTCTTACAGTATTAATTTGTTATATCTTTGATGATTTCTTGATATATCATCACAAAGAATATATTCTCAGATCTGTAGCAAGGAAAAAACAACAAAATGTTTGGCTACCAAATTTTCCGATCCGGCAGTTCGATCTATCATTCGCGGAATCCATTTACCAGCATCTTAGTTAGGATGGCATAGCTTTAAAGCTTCCGGCGAGGTTCAAACACGGAAAGGCTCACAGGTAGGTATCGGAAATTCCTAGATTAGCCTATTCTAAACACCTCTTTTGGAATATTTTTTCTTCTTTTAAGGAAAACAATTGCTAGTATTATGGAAGAATTGTTTGATGCCATGGTGTTTTTTTTTTGATGTTTCATTTTCTTTTGTTTGTAGGTCATGGGAAGATTTTTTTGGTGGTGTTGATGAACAATAAGGTACAGATGATGTGTATTGAGATCGATGTATTCATTTTAAAAATCCTAAAATTCCATGAGGTCGTTATTGTTTGAGTCTGTTGCACCGGCCCTATGCTTTATCTAGCTGGCTCTAAGAGATTCCCTAGCCTTTAATTATTATCTCATCTTCAAAAATAAAAAAATCCACCCACCTAAACCTACTACAAAATATTAGCATTTCCTTTGGTGAAAACTTAAATTTAGTATTCCAATCCAAATTCCAAATACAAAAGATGGTAAAAAAATACAACTAGTTTCTTCTCAGGAAAATGCTATAATCTCAAAACATTACACACTTGAGTGTTAAAGTAGTGTGTAACTAAAGGGATGTCAGAAAAAATGTAGATGTAGTAGTAGCGGCTGGTAAAAACAAAAAATGTAGGTGTTTCACAAATGTATTTCAGTGTGCCATCCAGGTACATCATTGTTATGTACAAACACCACACCACACCTACTAATTGGGCCGACCGAGCGAAGCGAGGGAGGACCTTTATATGGCCATTTTTTTGTAAATCTAAGTGATCAATTACCACAAAAAGATTGAGAATGGTCCATGCTGAAAAACCAAAAATATCCCTCTCTTTTAGTCCAATTACTATAACTCTTTATATTTCCTATTTTTTAGGGGTATAATTGGAAAGCAAACTTTAATATAACATATCTAAAAATTCGTGCCTTGGAATTTTACAAATTTTATCTTGTTGGAAAGCTAATAAAAAAATCTATCCAACGAGCACAAACAACAATATCAAATTTAGAGTTTTTAAGAAAAATTCGGAGGTATTTATCATTTTAGGCACAATTTTAGAAAATTAAATGTATATTCGTTATGCAAACCACCACAAAAGATACATAATACTTTATGTAGCAAAATTTTGGTTTATGCATCAACTAATTTTCCGTTCCAACTAATAAAACGATGTACTCCCTCCGTTTCAAGAAAAATGATACTTTAATTTTAGGCACAATTCTCGAAAATTGAATGCATAGTCATTATGCAAACCACCACAAAGGATGCATAACACATCATGCAACCATATTTTGGTTTATGGATCGACTAATTTTCCGTTTCTGAAAAGTGATACTTTCACAACCCGTTTCAGGAAAAGTGAAACTTTCGCTCCGTTTCGGGAAAAGTGATACTTTCACGCTGTTTCGGAAAAAGTGATACTTTCACCCGGTTTCAGAAAAAGTATCACTTTTTCTGAAACGGGGCGAAAGTATCACTTTTTCCGAAACTGGGTGAAAGTATCACTTTTTCGGAAACGAGGCGAAAGTATCACTTTTTCAGAAACGGGGCGAAAGTAATCGCAGACGAACCCCATGTTCAGATTCTTTTTCGGTCGGCCCTCCCACCGTGGCAACGGGTCGTACTAGTACTATTCTGCCTCAATTTTACCATGCTTCAAATTCCAAAAACCAGAACATCAAAAAAAAAAAAAAAATCACAAAAGAACAAAAATCCCCCAAAATAACACCTCCCACAAATTTAATTCAATTCAATACAAAGCATAAGTTTTCAATGAAACAGACTCTTTGGGTCAATTACACAAAAAATTAAACCACATACACAAAATTGAAGAACAATCATAGCCGTAATCAATTATAAACATAACAAGCTCGAGAAGACCTGTGAATGAGTTACCATTTTTCAGTTGTTAAAGCCAGGTGAATGAGTTTCCGTTTCAATTGCAGACAAAATGGGCTTCAAGTGGCTCAATTTAATATAGCTTTGAAACTCCAGATTAATAAGAACCAAAAACTCCCAAGATGATGATACAGGTAAAATATCTTGGCCATAGTTCTCCTATTCCTTTCTCCCCACAAAACCCAAACAATGGCGAAGATGATGATAGGCCATATTTTTCTTCCTCTGTTTCGACCCCTTCTCTGCTTCCAAGAGAGTAATTGATGCAACATACTCTCTCCTTGAACCCAACTGACATTAAAACTGGCTAAGAACCACACCCACACCCCTCTTTGTTAGGTTGTCAATGGTTGGAACAACATTTTCAATAAGAGACCACATGAAAAACTGTACTTTTGGTGGAATATACTTTACCCGTACATCCTTGTGTGAGAATGGAGACTCACATGGAGAAGTATTGCTCTGGATGCTCAGCCAATTATAACATTCCTTTACAGAGAATTGATCCCCAAACCTACACACTGTTGTATCTTCACTATGAGACAAAACTGGTGGAGTGTCTAAGGATAAGATCAGACTGATGATGCCTTGCATTTCCTCAAATGTAGGTGAGCTTTTGAAGTGGATGTCCCATGCACCATTTTGTATCATTTCATTCAGAAATTTGTTTTTTTGCTTGGCTTTCTTGTATGCCTTTGGGAAATGTTCTTTTAAGTTATTACTGCCCTTCCAAATATTCAGCCAGAATCTTATAGATTCTCCATTGTTTATGGAAAGCACACTGTTTTGTTCCACAATATGTTTGGCCTGTTTTATGCCCTTCCAAAATCCTCTGCCATGAGGTGCAGTCGTATCTCTTGCCCACAAATCTGATTCTTCACTATGTGCTTTTTCTTGAATCACCTTTCTCCATAGAGTCCTTTTTTCTTTTTTGAATCTCCAAGACCACTTGGCTAGCAAGGCCTGGTTAGTTAGTCTAAGATTTCTTACTCCCAACCCTCCTTGTTCCTTTGGCTTGCAGATGTTTCTCCATGCAATCCAACATATTTTCTTCTTTTCATGTGTTGCTCCCCACAAAAAATTTCTCATGAGTTGATTGAGCTTTTTTTCCACAGCAACTGGCATGGGAATGATGGACATGAAGTAAACAGGCAGTACATCTAGAGCACTCTTTATTAACACCAATCTACCCGCTTTTGTAAACATTTTCCTTCTCCAAGGAGCTAGTTTCTTTTGAAACTTCTCTATTTTCACATCCCATATACTTGTAGTTCTGTAAGTAGCACCCAATGGGATTCCCAAGTATTTTATGGGAAGTTTTTCAGTTGAGCAGTTGAAGATTGCAGCTATATCTTCAATTTTCGTATCTGCTCCGATGCTTACCACTGAACTTTTCTGGAGATTGACAGGCAGTCCAGTTATTGCTTCATAAATCTGTAGGATGATAAGAAGATTTTCCACCTCCTCCTCCCTGGCATCAATGAACACTAATATGTCATCTGCAAACTGTAGGTGTGAGATCATGGTATGGTTATTGATACTGAACCTTTCAAACATATTGAGTTCTATTGCCTTTTTCATAAGCTTTGAGAAAATCTCGGCAACTAGTATGAATAAGAATGGAGAAATAGGATCTCCTTGCTTCAAGCCTTTCTGTGGAGAGAATCTGCAAGTTGAAGTTTCATTTATCAGCAGAGAGTGTTGAGTAGATGAGATGCACCAACCAATCCGTCTCCTCCATTTTTCATCAAAGCCAGCTGCCTTGAGAACATGATCAACTAGTGTGCCAGCTGATTTTATCGAAAGCCTTTTGGATATCGAGTTTGCACACCAACCCAGCCTTTGTTTCCACCTAGAATCTATTAATTCACCGGCTATTAGAATATCCATCCAGGATCTGTTTGTTTTTGATGAATGCACCCTGATTTTCCGTGATGAGTTTTGGCATTAATGTCTTCATTCTTTCTGCTAAAATCTTGGACACAATTTTATATAAGCTTCCAACTAGACTGATTGGCCTATAATCCTTTGGAGTGTTGAGTCCTCTTTTTTTTTTTTGTATCAAGCTGATAAAAGAGCAGTTTGTCCTCCATGTCATCTTCTCATGCAGATAAAATTCCTGAATTGCTGACATTAAATATCCCAAGCTACTTTAAAGAACTCCATTGGATATCCATCAGGCCCCGGAGATTTATTATTCTTGAAATGCATGATTGCTCTCTTGACCTCCTCCTCATCAAATGGTCTTTCCATCCAAGCTCCCTCCTCAACTGGAATTTTGGTGAACTGATTACAATCTAATTGTGGTCTCCAGGGGTGAGGATCTTGAAAGATATTGAAGAAGTGATCTGAAAACTCGTTCTTGATGTCTTGTTGGCAGAAGTTGTCTTGACCATTAATGACAAGCTTATGAACTGCATTCTTCCTTCTTCTTCCATTTGCCCTGCTATGAAATTTTTTTGTGTTGTCATCTCCTTCTTGGAAATACTTGGCTTTTGCTCTAGAAAGAAGCTTCTTTTGAGTATCTACACTGATTTGGTGTACCCTTTTTTTTCCCCATTCCACCCTAGTAATGAAATCTTGTTGTTGAAGAGGCCCTTGTTCTTCAAGCAAATTTAGAGCATCTAGTTTATCATTTAATTCTTGTTTCAATGCTTGAGTACCACCATAAGTTTCCTTGCTCCATCTTTTTAGAATGAACTTTAGATTTTGCAGTTTTTTGGAGAAGATGTAGCTAGGTGTTCCATTGAAGTCCATTGCATTCCACCATAATTGGAGATTATCCAAAAAAAGAGGTATTAGCTAACCAGTAAGCCTCAAACTTGAAATATGGATTTTGAGACATAATATCATTAGAGGTGAGGAGAGAAAGAGACCTAGAAAGAATGCTAAAGAGTGGATATTAGAAATCTATCTAGTCAGCATAAGAGAGAATGCTGCTTCATATTAGACCAAGTATACAGTCCACCACGTAAAGGGAGATCAATCATTGCGTGCATTTCCATAATTTCGTTAAAAAGTCTTGTACTTCTAGTTTGTCCTCCTGGTTTATTTCTCTTTGCAGCTCTCCATATAACATTAAAATCTCCAGATAAACACCAGAGTCTGAAACAGAACCAGTTACGTCCTCCATTTCCACCCAAAAATCAGATCTCTCATCATACTCACATGGTGCATACACATTTGTTAGAGTCCATTCAAATTTGTCGCTACTGCAGATGAATTTTTGAGAAAGGATGTTAGGGCCAATCAACTCATCTGTGCATATTAGTGTGTAGTCATCCCATATAGTTATTAGACCGCCTGATAATCCCCTTCATGGAATTGCTCTCCACATGTTATTGTCACTACCCCATATGTGATTTATATAAACCAGTCATTTACTTCCATCATCTTCGATTCTTAAATGAGTACACAAGTTGGCTTCAATTTTTGAATTTGATCTTTCAAAACATCCATTTTTTCCACTGCATTAAGGCCCCTAATGTTGATAGGATTTTAAGATCCATAAGAAGGATTTAAACCCAATGTGCTTCTATTGCGGATAATTGTTGTACTTCCATCGGATATGCAAGCAGCGGTCTTTATCAGCTCTTGCCTGGTAACTGTATTCCTTCTATGCTTCTCAATTATTCCTGCAAAAATCTGTCTCACCTGCTCTTCCTTTTCTTCAAACTCCGTTCCAACATTATGACTAGCATCCATAATTATATCAACAATATTATAGACTTCTATTGTCCTGGAAGCCTCAATTAAAAGTCTAACCGTGTTGAAACCATCAGCTGGAGTACGTGGTGTGGCCAATTGATTTGCATTGAGCATCATATTTCCTTCTCTAGTAGCTTGAAATTGAAAGATTGGGGGAGATGGAGTAGATGGAAGAGCTTTGAGGCCAATCGATAGGCAACATTTAAAACCGTGTCCAGTTTTTCCCTTTTTTCTTTTTTGCAAAATTCTCGAAGAGATCACGAATAGAAACTGGTTTTGGCTTTGAGGTTTCGATGGAGAAAATGTTTTTTAAGGTGTGGACTCGGTCGGATGTCACCTTCCTCCGGCTCGTATGTATATAGTACTTGCTTTGGTTTGTCATTATTATCGACAATTGCAGAGACTGGCACAGCTACAGTTGTGAGTGTCGTTTGAATTTGCAGTCTGGTTGGAGTGAGTTTCTTTGTATTCCATCTCCGACGGCCGGCGACTTTGACGGGAGTTGTAATCCCATTCAACAGCAATTAATAGCTTCAAATCATCAATACTAACTTCAATAGCAGCTGGTATGTTCTTGATTTGACATGTAATTTCGATTCTGCAACATTCTGGGTTCTTAAATGTTGTTTGTCTATCGATTTCTGCCAAACCTCCAAGAGCTTGTCTTATGGAGTTGAATGTTTTCCATGACCATAAATGCAGAGGCAGTTTCACCCAGTTTGTATTAGGTTTGTACTTTGATGAATCAATAACTTCTGTATACCTGCACCATCTTCTGATTTTGACATCATCTCTCCCACTTTAAACACGTATTCTTTCTTCCATGACAGGTAAAATCTCTCGAAGATCTATCTGTAGATATTAGACTTTTCTGTTGCATCATAGGAAAATCTTGTTGTAATGGAATGGCTTGCGGTGGTTGTTTAATAATGCCCACTGTTGAGTTGAATTTCTCATTGAATTTCCCCTTTTAGTACAATAATTGTTCTAGAGGAGTTATGAGCTGTTCTAGTAATCTTCAGAAATCCCCCTCTAGATTTAGAGAGAACTTAACCAGAAAAGCATATTCACCGTCTCTAATTGGCCAGTTCTTTCTTTTGGAGATTTTCTTTGTTTAACAACAATTTTTCTAGAATTGAACTTAGCCAGTAGCCAATTTCTTTGGATAAAATGAAACAGACTCTAAGCCCACTCTTCCTTTCTCCTCAATTTTGAATCCATCTCTTTTACCTAAGCTGAATCTCATGAATTCAAAGTTGTCTGAATCTCTTTTTGCCTAAAAGCTGGGATGACTTAACCTCTGATTTTGCACTAGTCAATATCATCATTGATTATTTTTTCTGAAGCATAAACCATCATTGATAAGTTCTCTATTCACCAATAAAACGGTTATTGCTTCGGAAAAAACAAAAAAAATAATTGCAATACGAAAGAAACACCCGTTCACCTATAGGTATAATGGGTTAGCAATCCGTTTTTCAGGCCATAGTACTGTTCAGTGAACGCCTAATTGACATAAATATAGGAAATATAATAAATCTGGCATAGAGAGAAAGAGGATACACACAGAAGCTAAGCATTTCTGCCTTTTACTACTTTAAAAGTTTCCAAGGGGCACCATTAAGCAAGACTGCTTTAGTGGTGGAGCTTGAAATGCATTGTTCAAATTTAAAAAGAGTTTTGACAAGAAAGCTTCAGTTTCCTCTAACAAACGCTAGATATATCTATCTCAATTTCATATTTTTGAACCCACAAAATACAAACTTGAAGCAATGTAACTTGAGAGTAAAATTATTACAATACTGAACCAGTTTAAGTAATGTAATAAGAAAGTAGACCAGTTAAAGAGTTAAAATACCACATCATTAAGACTTGAGGGTGGTTAATACCAAGTAAGGACAATAATGAACATATTTAACCAAACCCCAATCTTCTACCAAACCTGCAGACAGATGAAATCAAAATCAAAATCAGAATCACACAAAGTGAGTGCTATTTTTAAGAGACAGATAAAATTTCATGCATGGCCTGTATGTGGGCTTTTTCTAACTCTACAGATCTACAGACGATGATGAGCAAGTCTGTGGGTGTAAGAACTGCCAAATGCGTTCTAACGAACAGGCTGTCGAGACGTCAAACGAATACATTTATAAGCAGACAGCAACCAAAAAACAGTAAACACAACACAACAAATTGAATTTATAAGCAGACAGCAACCATAAAACAGTAAACACAACACAACAATTTGAATGTTCGACTTATAACGGATCACAATGTTTAAAGAACAAAATTTTATGCCTGGTGATTAAACTTATCAGGCACAAAATAATGCTCGTGCTACTATTTTCTGTTTACGTTTTTCTATACAGTGACTGGTGGCATACAGAATGAACTTGAGAAACCTCTAAGAGGCATTGGTTGGTTTCAGGGGCTCTTATCTATCTCATTTCCCTCTTGACATCTAGCTCAATACCCACCATAAGAGTTGACCTATCTCATAACTATGGTTGGACATGGCCTGTAATACCCCAATTAGCATGACACTATTTGGATACAGTATGCATTTGCTGATCACTTACAAAGAAATACACTCATAATAGTAGCTTATAAAAGATTATTTAAACACAATCTTTTCATTTCGGTTGAAGCTTAACGCCACATGAAGTGCCGTCGTTGCTGTCTAGAATGCGTTCGCTATAAATGTGTAAAGGACCACAAGCTGGAGAGAGGTCAATATAACTTTCTTCGTATACAACCCCACATTCTTAAATGTTAAAGATCATGAGGTACACAGGACAACAATACAAATACAACACAAACAAATGCTACTAGAAATGATTGATATCAGAGAACACCTTGAAGGAAAAGGTTGTAAATTGTTTACATTGCATGATTGTTAGTTCCCCTATCATTACAGGTATATGGGTAGTAATTGTTGTTGTGTACTACATTAACACAACAACAATTTTCAGTAGTCCAACATAATTTTTCAGGAATAAAACATGTAAACAAACAAACCTAGCGATTGTTGCAGCAATATGGTCCTATATGGGCTATTATTTAAACTAGAAACATATCTGGACGCCTAAATAGTATGTACATCTGGCTTACTTTTATATAAGTGTGTTTTGAAAGACCATTACTATGTTATATTAAGAATGACAAACACACTTCACGCAAAGTAAAGGACCACAAGCTGGAGAGCGGTCAATATAACTTTCTTCATATACGACCCCACAGTGGCGGAACCATAAAGTCATTACTATCAGGTGAACGTTTAGAGAAGTTGTGTGATCGAAACCTTACTATCAGGTGAACGTTTAGAGAATTTGTGTGATCGGAACCTTAGAGTCCAAGCCAGCTAACATCATCGTGTTTAGGTCCTCGACAAGAGTAGACACGTTAACTTGTAACAATCCCCATGACCTTAACATTCAACAACAATTCTAGTAAAAGTGGCGGAACCATAAAGTCATTACTATCAGGTGAACGTTTAGAGAAGTTGTGTGATCGAAACCTTAGTGTCCAAGCCAGCTAACATCATCGTGTTTAGGTCCTCGACAAGAGTAGACACGTTAACTTGTAACCATCCCCATGACCTTAACATTCAACAACAATTCTAGTAAAACCACCTAAATTTATAGGTAAAAATGTTCAAACTTCATTCAAATAAGCTATATAGCACAATTTTAACAAAACCCAATAATTTTAGAATAGCAATAATTCAGACAATAAGAAGGCCATTACATTACAGGTATATGTCTAATTCTTGCTTAGCTATTGTTTATCTTTCAAACAGGGGTCATCTCCCCAATTATTACAGGTATATGTGTAGTAATCATCATTAAGTCTTGTACAAAATTAACACATACAAAAAAAAATTAGTAGACCAAGATAAGTTATCAGGAACAAAACATTCAATCAATCGAGCATACACAATATTCCAGATTATACAAGAATAATAACACGAACAACAATATAACCTAAAACTTCATATCATCTCAACAGATCTACTCAAAAACCCTAAAACTTACCTAACGACGATTGTGAAATTTCTTGTAGTGAGCCTCCAGCTCCTCATTTGTTAAGAATCCAACACAATACTTGATACTTCTAACGATCTTCACGCATGTGTTGCAATTAATCGTCCTCGTTCCATCAGGGTACACCTTACCCTTTTCATCTTTTGTGATTACCAACTTAATCTCATCCTTCGGCATATTGTCTTGAAAAAAACAACAAACAGAAGATTAATAAGAAGATGATGAAGATAAAGAAGATGATGAAGATAAAGAAGATGAGAAGAAGAGGAAGAAGATGAGATTACTTACCAAGGCGGCTGAGCTGAAGAAATTAGAAACGACCAAGGAGAGAATTACAGAAGAGATCGAGACCTAGGGCAAATAAGTAGTGTTTTGGAAATTGGACTGGGCCGAATCTAGTCGTTAGCCCATTTGGTTGAGTCCGAATTTGTTTCTCTCTTTATTGTTGGATCTAGGTGAGCATTTTATCCGGAATCCGCGGATTTAACCGGGACCAACCGTATTTGTGCGGATGGATGCCCGGACCGTTCGCTAATGAGTTGGACGCGGATGGGATTTTTTAAAGGGAAAATTAGGCTAAGGCCCGACCCATGGATAACCCATAATATGAGGCCCCCGGTTAAAAGAAGTTTAAATCTAGGCCCCGAGTTATTAAAAGACATTCATACCCTTTTATATATTGTCAAGCCCCGAATTAAATAAAATTTAAATTTAAGCCCAAAATTATTAAATCTAGGCCCAAAATTATTAATGTATAGTGTGAATGTGTAAACAGATGTTACACGTGCATATTGCATGTGTATCCAAAAGTTACACATCCTTATGCCATGTGTAATGCAAAGTTACACATCAAAAAAATAGACATCAAAAAGAACTCGTACAAAAAATACCTGTATTACTTTAATATTCATTTACAATAATTTTTAGCATGTGTAACTAGAAGTTACACATCTTAATGTCTAGTGTAATTGAGAGTTACATATGCATCTATCTAGTGTAATTGAGAGTTACACATGCATCCGATTTGTGTATTCAAATCAACCCAAATTCCAATGAGACCATTATCACATTTAAGCAATTAGCTTTTATGAAGTTATACGCAACCCAAATATAACAACAAGCAATCAAGTATTTATAAGATCAAAATTAATAGTACGTACAAAAATATATATTGATTTCACCTACACGAGATCACATTCTATCATAAGGAGATGTGAGATCAAGTAATTAAAAACCCAGAGCTTAAGAAACAACTTCACTGCAAGAATTCAATTTTTGCAAACTCAAAACAAGTGCTCATCAAACACACCAAAGTATAAGCATATGCAACAGATACACATCCACATAGCATGTGTAACTCACAATTACACATTCAAATAGCATGTGTAATTTATAGTTACACATCCAATTAGCATGTGTAACTAGCGATTTACACATCCATAAAGCTTGTGTAATCGGCATGTATAATTTTTTGGTTACAAGGTTTGTTCATTTTAGCATGTGTAATTAGAAGATACTCATGCATCCTGTCTAGTGTAATTGAGTTACACATGCATCCTACTTGTGTAATTAGGAGTTACACAAGCATATAACATGTGTAACTAGAAGTTACACATGCATCCTACTTGTGTAATGTGAATAAATGCACGTCTAGACATAGAATTTGAAACTAAAAGCAACAAGAGAGGGATCCAAAAAGGTGTACCAGCAAGCAAATAAATGTCGTCTTCGCGGATTTAACATGGACCAACCGTATTTGTGCGGATGGATACCGGACCATTCGCTAGTGGGTTGGACGCGGATGGGAGCCAACGGATTACGGATTGGACCCGGATGCAACCTTGAAAATCCGTTGGACATCCATACCCGTTAGATTAAGGGCATTTATATAGTTTATAGAAAATATATGGATAGTTTTGGAATTTTTAAGGTGTTTGCTTAGAGTGTTGTCCATGACACTTCTATATTCATATACATATATAAAATGTGTAGGTTCTATAAGAAGTCATCTATATTGGCTTTACTTTTTCATTATAAATTTTAACTAACACAAATCCATTGGATTATCCGCACCCAATCCGTTCATCCGTGTATTGGATGCAAATCCGTTGGATGTTGGATTGGATGTGGATGCCAAATTGAAATCCGTAGTGTATTGGATTGGATGCGGATGAGGTGAAAACCGGTCCATACCGGCCCATGCTCACCCCTAGTTGGATCGATGGCCGTGTGCAGCCTGAGCTAGGATGTTTACGCCCTATTTGTTTGTTTGGACCTGACTCGGTGTCGATTCGTCCCATGTCAAATGTCAAATTTTTTTTTCTTTTGATTTATGATTAGGGATTTGACTCGATTCATACATCTTATTCAGAAGTATTTGAACCAAGTATGATTCTGTACTTGATTCATTTACCATATACTAAACTATATTAAAAGAAAAAGAAATTTACGAAACTATTTATTGACTTTCGAGTCATATGTGGTAAACCAGATTAGGATTTAACGAGTTAAATTCAGAGTTAAAAAAAGTAAACAATATGATAGTTAAGGTGAGTGCGGATAACCTGATTAAAATTTGGAGTGAGTACGTGATTTATTATCAAACTGGACGGTAAACCGATGTACATCAGATGATTTGTTTTATTTTGGACCAACCAAATATGTGATCAAACAAAACTGACTAGATTCAATGGCTTGTTTGTTTGGTCGGTTTGACATATCCGGCGTTTAAAATAACATAAAAACATTAAAGAAACAAACCCTAGATTTAGGTAACCAAAAAAGTAAATAGATATTTACTGAGCAGGCTAGACTGAACTAAATTTAATCGTGTTGGGAGCCTAAATCATTTAACCCTTTTTTTTTAAGTCTGATTTTGCTTCTCTCTTTTTGTTGGTCAAAAGGTTGAGCAGCCTGAGCCAGGATGCAAATTACGCATTGTTTGTTTGTTTGGATCTGACTCGTCCTAAATCAAGTATCAGATTATTTATGACTAGAGATTTGACACGGCTTATCCATCTTATTCTTATGTATTTGAGTCAGGTATGATTTTGTACCTGATTTCTTTAACGCATATATAAATATATAACTATATTCGAAAAAAAAAATTACAACAATGTTTAACAATTTTTGAGACATATGTAATAAGACGGATTTGGATTCAATATGGATTTAACGAGTCAAACTTAGAAGAGTCAGTTAAATTAGAAAAAAAAAAAGAAAACAAAATGATAGTTAAGGTGAGTGCGGGATATTCCAATCAAATTTTTTGTTGAGTATCTGGTTTATCATTGAACTGGAGCTAAACTGATACGCATCAACTGAGTTTGTTTAGTTTTGTACCAACCAAATCTGTGATCAAACAAGACCTACCAATCTCAATGGAATGTCGATCGGTTTGATATATTCGACGTTTAAAAGAGCAAAAAAAAAAAAAAAAAACATAAAAATCCTAGTTTTAGGTAACCAAGAAAGTAAATAGACTCATACTTACTGACTAGGCTGGACTGCACTGAATTTAGTTGTGTTGGGCGCTTATACTCATTTAACCTTTTTGGTTGAGTCTGTTTTTGTTCTTCTCTTCGTTGGATCAATCGTGAGCATCCTGAGCCACGATGTTAATTACGCATTGTTTTGTTTGTTTGGATCTGACTCATCTTAAGTTAAATGTCAAATTATTTATAACGAGAGATTTCACTCGGCTTATACATCTTGTTCGAAAGTATTTGAGTCATGTATGATTTCATACCTGATTCGTTGGGTACACATATCTGACTGTATTCCAATAAAGTTTATAATACTAGTTAATGATTTTTAAGTCATAGGAGATAAGTAATATTTGGATTTAACAAATCCAACTCAGACGAGCCAGTTAAGTTAGAAAAAAAGAAGAAGCAAACAACATAATATAGTTAAGGTAGGTGCAGATAAAATTAACACCTAATGCAACCGGGTAGTCGGGTAAAATAAATGGCAAGATTGTCTTGGTTTATCCATAAGAAAAAGTAAAATAACATTTAAGGTTGTATTTAGCTAGTCATGTGATTTAAAGAATTGCGTATAGTGGGTTGTATTTAACCTGATTAAGGATTGTATTTAGTTACTGTCTTGTTACTCTTGTAAAGTTGAAAAGAAGATTTAACAGTCAAAACTCATGTTCCCATAAAAGATTTTGAAAGAGGTAAACAAATTATTGGTTCTCAAGTTATTTTATTTTTTTAGAGTGGTAATATACATTGTGTCTCCCGTGATCTCAATATTGTAGCTTTTTCTTCAATTTTTTGCTTGATTGATTGAAAAAAGCTGGAACCCAATTGACGACTTAAGCTTATTAATCAAAATACTCCCCGAATTGGGGTATACATGAATTAATTGGGAGATATATAATTTGAAGTGGACCAACAAGGTCGTCAGGGAAGTAAAATGCTATAGAATGACATTATTACTCCCATTTCTTAAAATCATTTTAACCTAAATTAAACTATTTTAACCTACAAGTAAAAACCTTTTTCCTTTTATCCCTCCCCTCTGTCATTTTTCAACACTTCAAATGAAATTATCGTCTTTCGATCTTGTGAAAAATAAATCGTGACACTCAATCAAATATGAAACCTCAAACAACTATCGATCCCTAAATCGATAGATCGACCGAGAAATGTAAACAAAAAGCTAAAATAATTGAATCCATTGAAGAAGTCACCAAAACTATTTAAAAAAAAAAAACATCAATTGATAGGAAAAAAAAAGATAAGTTATGATATAAACTCAAACTCATTTCTCTGTTTTGTTTTATGATTGTTATATTAGGTTAGATTATTGAAAACGGTGATTTTCATGGAGTATCTCATCATGGTTTATCTATTACAAAAATGATGACACTTGATGTTTTTCAGAAGTCGTCATGGACGTATGATGAGGAACATGACGGTTTTTGAATAGATCAACCATAATCAATTTTTGAAAGGATTCATAATCAATATCAAGTTTTAAAGTTAAAGTTCTAATTGTTGAAAATCATTTTTAAGATACCCAATGCAATATATTTTAATGGTTTCATCTATCTCAATGAAAGAATTTTTCTTTATTATTCTTTTTCCAAGCGTATCTTTAGAGCCCAAAATAACTGGAAATGTACCGGTAAAGTTAAAAAGAAAGGAATACAAAATAAAATTAAAGAGCAAGAATTTTTTCATAATAAAAAACGTAATATGTTGTAAGTACAAGGATTGTGATATAAACTTGACTGATGAAAAATTATTGTTTTTCTGCGTGTATTGTTATAATCAAATTAAAAAGAAAAACATTTTATAATGTTACTCAAATCGGTTGACCTATTTTTACTAATATTTCTATTTGCTAATTGATTTTAAAAGTAGAAAATTTGATTCTAAAAGACCCGGAAAACATTTAGTATTATAAAAATAATGTTTAAATTTATCAAATTTGTCGTAGGGCCTTTGTCCCGTGTGTGTAGCCCATCTATATGTAACAAGAGCCTTATTTCTATGTAATACTACATTGATATCTATGAATAAGATCTCTCTCTTCTTTATATTTCTCCTTTAACACGTTATCAAGCACGACTCTACCAACTAGTGCAAATTTTTTTTCTCGTTCGAGATCGATGATGGATTACTTACACTACACGAAATCAAGGATTTTGTAACAGCCGAATTTCTAACGGATATTTTTTAAGTAACATCGTATCGACGTTGGAAACTTTGTAACGTCGCAAAATCGTTGCAATAATTGGTATCTATTACAGAGTTTCGGGAGGGTTGTGGATAATTACCTTCCTATCCTCAACTTAAAACGCCAAGTTACATTGTTACCCTCCATTACTACTATTAGCGCCTCTATTACTACTATGAGCTCCCAATTTCATCTCACACTCAAGGGCTACCCAGCCTCCCAACGATTCTGGCTTTTTTCTCCAACATTTTTTTCTCATTATAACTTTTCATTTTAATTACCGAAAATCAGAAAACAAAACTAAAATCAACGAAATTAGTTTTTCGTTTTTTTTTTTAATTGTGCGAAAATTAAAAGAGAATAAATATGTTGAGAACAACTGAAAGCCTGAGACATTGTTCCACCCATTTCCCTTTTCCTCTCCGTCCATTTTACTCAATCGATTTGAGCTTCGGAAACATCGAGATGCAGCTGCAGAGAACTTCATTAACAACACGAATCAGTCAATTTTTCTGTGAATCATCGATGTAACCCTAAATTTAAGTTGAATCAATCTCTCATAGAAGTTTTGGCACTGATTCACAATCTTGGAAATGCAAATCTGGGTTATCATCATCTAAGGTATTTCATTTATTGTTTTTCTCTCCAATCATTGTTTTTCAACATTTGGGGTTTAATAATTTTACAAATTGGAGGTTAGAAACTATTGGTTTTTAATTTGAATGATGCAATTTTTGATGGTGTTTATGAACATGCATATCTTTTAGATGTATATGTGATTGTAGATTTTAGGTTTATGGTTTTTGTGTTTGTTGAGTGTGATTAAGAAGATTTGTATATGCAATTGTGGATGTTGCGAAAGACATTGTATTATGTTTTAAGAATATCTCGTACTTTGTAGGTTTAGTTGATAATTAGACTGAGTCAGACATAGTATTTTACTTGTTTGTAGGATGTCACAATTTGTTTATAGGATATCTCCATTTGTGTGTAAATGGGTGAATCAATCAATTGTGTATTGAAGCAGTAGCTCTAATGAGAATCTCAACCAGTTTCAACAATTTAGATGAAAACCAAAGAGAAGCTATTGTTCATAATTTGTTCCCTTTCCCTTGTCAGATTCTAGTTCTTTATGAATTCATTGCCAAAGTAGTTTCTTGGGTCAGTGGTCAGAATACATTGTAGATTAGAATTAGATGTGTATATTCCTCCACCAACCCCAAGTAGTTTTGTGGGTTAGTGGAATCATGTAGGTTTCACAGGACTCAATTTTGAGTCAAGTTATTACGGCTTTGACAGATGATCTACAACTTGTTATACCTTTTGTTGATAAACTTAAACTCAGTTATAGTGTTTGGGTGTAGGATATTGTTACCATCAGTGATTCAAGATTGTAGTATGTTTTGAGAAGCAGTTTATGCACTTTAGATGAAAAGCGGAGAGAATTAGGATTTGTTATATGTTCCCTTACCTTGTACCGGGATTATAGTTCTGGATAGAATTCAGATAATGCTTTAGTAAATTCATAGATCATATAATACATTTCAACACACCACAGTTTAACATACCATTGTTCCTTTCATTAGAAATCACAAAAGACATCTCCAGCATACCAAATGTAACCCACTATATTCAAATCAACACAAAAAGAAACCAAAAATACAATTTCATTAACCAGATTTACAAATACCATCACTATTACTGATCAGGCCCTAATTCCTAAGTAGTCCCATTACAATCAAACCCATTCACAAGATCCACATCAAAACATGACCCAAAAACCTAGTATGTAATTCCCTCAAACATCTGATAGATTAACTATTCATACCAGGAAAAACTAGACTGTTACCCCACTATTAACTAATTACCGAAAATCAGAAAACAAAACTAAAATCAACGAAATTAGTTTTTCGTTTTTTTTTTAATTGTGCGAAAATTAAAATAGAATAAATATGTTGAGAACAACTGAAAGCCTGAGACATTGTTCCACCCATTTCCCTTTTCCTCTCCGTCCATTTTACTCAATCGATTTGAGCTTGGAAACATCGAGATGCAAGTGCAGAGAACTTCATTAACAACACGAATCGCCAATTTTTCTGTGAATCATCGATGTAACCCTAAATTTAAGTTGAATCAATCTCTCATAGAAGTTTTGGCACTGATTCACAATCTTGGAAATGCAAATCTGGGTTATCATCATCTAAGGTATTTCATTTATTGTTTTTTCTCTGAATCATTGTTTTTCAACATTTGGGGGTTTAATAATTTTACAAATTGGAGGTTAGAAACTATTGGTTTTGAATTTGAATGATGCAATTTTTGATGGTGTTTATGAACATGCATATCTTTTAGATGTATATGTGATTGTAGATTTTAGGTTTATGGTTTTTGTGTTTGTTGAGTGTGATTAAGAAGATTTGTATATGCAATTGTGGATGTTGCAGTACATTGTATTATGTTTTAAGAATATCTCAGCGTACTTTGTAGGTTTAGTTGATAATTAGACTGAGTCAGACATAGTATTTTACTTGTTTGTAGGATGTCACAATTTGTTTATAGGATATCTCCATTTGTGTGTAAATGGGTGAATCAATCAATTGTGTATTGAATCAGTAGCTCTAATGAGAATCCCAACCAGTTTTTAACAATTTAGATGAAAACCAAAGAGAAGCTATTGTTCATAATTTGTTCCCTTTCCCTTTTCAGATTCTAGTTCTTTATGAATTCATTGCCAAAGTAGTTTCTTGGGTCAGTGGTCAGAATACATTGTAGATTAGAATTAGATGTGTATATTCCTCCACCAACCCCAAGTAGTTTTGTGGGTTAGTGGAATCATGTAGGTTTCACAGGACTCAATTTTGAGTCAAGTTATTACGGCTTTGACAGATGATCTACAACTTGTTATACCTTTTGTTGATAAACTTAAACTCAGTTATAGTGTTTGGGTGTAGGATATTGTTACCATCAGTGATTCAAGATTGTAGTATGTTTTGAGAAGCAGTTTATGCACTTTAGATGAAAAGCGGAGAGAATTAGGATTTGTTATATGTTCCCTTACCTTGTACCAGGATTATAGTTCTGGATAGAATTCAGATAATGCTTTAGTAAATTCATAGATCATATAATACATTTCAACACACCACAGTTTAACATACCATTGTTCCTTTCATTAGAAATCACAAAAGACATCTCCAGCATACCAAATGTAACCCACTATATTCAAATCAACACAAAAAGAAACCAAAATTACAATTTCATTAACCAGATTTACAAATACCATCACTATTACTGATCAAGCCCTAATTCCTAAGTAGTCCCATTACAATCAAACCCATTCACAAGATCCACATAAAAACATGACCCAAAAACCTAGTATGTAATTCCCTCAAACATCTGATAGATATTAACTATTCATACCAGGAAAAACTAGACTGTTACCCCCCCCCCCCCCCCCGGACAAGTATTATTTGGGAATCAAGAATTATTTGGGAATGGAGAGGGTCATGTTTTCCTGACAAGTACTTGGGTGTTCGGTTGAAGCGGGCATTGTTCGGCATGCTCACGTCCGTCGGGTAGTGGAAAAGATTATGGATAAGGTTGGTAGGGTGGAAGGGTAAACTTTTATCTTTTCAAGCTAGGTTGGTTTTGATTAAGTCTGTTATTTCAAGTTATGTTTTGCACTCCATGGCTATATATAAGTGGCCGTGCAATATGATTAAGCAAGTTGAGAAGGCCATTAGAAATTTTCTTTGGTCTGGTGATGCCGAAAAACGAAAATACTTTACGGTTAGTTATGACGCTTTGTGCTGTCCAAAGCGTGAGGGTGGTTTGGGTTTGAAGAAGTTGAATGACGTTAATAGGGCTATGCTAATGAAGTTATGGATTTCTATTCGTGATTCGAACAAAGTCTGGGCAAGATTCTTACGTGCAAAATACTTCAAAATCAATGGCAACCTAATTGATTATAAGTTAAGCTCATCGGTTTTTCCAGGGGTGCGCTTGGTGTACAAATTTGTGCAGCATCATACTCGTTCAATTATAGGTGATGGTGATAATACTTCCTTATTTTTTGATAATTGGTGTGGTGATTTTTCGATTGCGGGAAGACTTGGAATTTCTTCCAAAGGCCCAAATGATTTCAAAACGAAGGTAAGTGATATTATTGTGGATGGTGTCCGGTCAATTCCTAATGCTACTAGAGATTTGATGATTATTTGCGCAATATTGATGTGGATAATTTACCCATAATCGCCGGTGGGGAGGATTACAAAATTTGGGATCTTGATAAGAAAGGAGTTTTTTCGGTCAAATCGACCAAGGAGGCTATTAGAGTGCGTCGGAATTTAGATCCGTATCTTTCGTTCATTTTACTAGAAGTGTTGTGCATCCAACTTTGAGTGTGCAATCTTTGGAAGATTTGGGCGAATCGGTGTTGTGCTACCGATGATAATGTTATTAAGAAAACTGGTAGGTCTATGCCTACTATGTGTCGGATTGCATGAAGGATGGTGAGTCTATGCGCCATTTAATTTGGCGATGTAGGTTTGCAAGGCGTATTTGGGCACAGGCGTCGGGCATTTTCAATTTGCAACCAAAGTGGAGGATTTGGTTGATTCTTACAAGGTTGCAAAGGGAAGAAGTAGGATGATCAAGGACTTGTGGCTTGTTACTCATTTGGCAATTGCCACGGAATTATGGAAGTTGAGAAATAAGATTTATTTTGAGGAAGCGAAGGTGCATTGGCTTGGCTTTAAAGGCAGAGTTTATCAGTTAATTCATGATAACTTGATTCGAATGAGAGGTTACATGTACAACAGGGAGGATGACTTGCGGATTTTGAATTATTTTAAGGTGGCGCATAGGGCTAGCCTAGTTTCTACTCCCTTGGAACTAGCTTGGTGGCCTCCGGTTCGGTGAAATTATGATTTGTTGTGATGGTGCTTCCTTTGGAAATCCTGGCCAAGCCGGTTGTGGTGTCACTTTTCGTGGTTCGAATGCGAAATTTTAGGTAGTCTTATGGTTGGCACTGGTTTTTAGCAAACAAACTATTACGCCGAGGTTTGTGCTATTATTTATGGAGCTATGTGTGCTAGAAGATGGAATATCAAGCGGTTGTGTGTTCGTTCGGATTCAATGAGCCGCATACAAGCTTTCAAGGAAGGGCGATTCTGTGGCAACTCGTGCAAAAGTGGAGAATGGCGCGATCATTTTATGATAATATTAGATATGTCCATAGTTATAGAGAGGTCAATTTTTCGCATTGACTCGCCAAACAAGCATGTTTGTTGGCGGAGGACATTTTTGAGTTCTATGAGGGTAGGCCTGTCCACTAAGATTTATGAGTGGCCTCAGCGATGTTTACTTTCGTTTTAAGTAAGTCTTTTGCTAGTGTTGGCCTAACGGCTATGCACTAGTAGGACTTATCCCCTGCATGCTGATTTTTCGTTTTTTAATATATTCATTGACCAGTAAAAAAAAATACCCCCCCACCCCCCACCCCCGCAAACACACACCTTAATTACAAACAAACTAAGACTAGTTTACCCCCTGCAAACACCTTAAAACCATTAAACCTTAAAACTGTTAACACCTTAAAACTGTTAGCAATTACCATCTGCATAACAGTATCAAAAAAAGCCCATTTGTTCCAAAAAAAAGAAAAACATCTGAATAACCAACATATAACCACAAGAAAACCTATGTCAGCAGATTCAGCAATATGAGGAAAATCAACAATGAGCAAAATGACCAACAAACACCTACAAAATCTCTTTGAATTTTCACTAAGAAGCTCTTAGTCCGATTTCACAAAATCGAAGCTTTCCCATCGAAATCTTGTTGATGTTCCAGGGATGATTATTCAGAATCATCACCGTTGTTCTCATTGCTCTGCTGACTGCTATCGTCATCGTCGTCGATGCCCATCTCATGATCGCTGTAATCATTGCTATACTGACTTACTATTTCAGTTGCACTTTCATAACCTCTATCACCTGCATCTTCACTTCCTTCACCATCTTCATTATCTTCCTCCAAATCTCCAACCTCAACTGGTTCACCATTCTCATCAACACCATCAATTGTTTCTCCATCAGAATCAACATTCAATCTCTCATTCATGGTTCTTGCAAAAAGCCTAGGGATTGATTTTTATGCTAAGAACCTTTCATACCATGCATCCTCAATCTTCTTTTGTCTCTTCCTCCTTTATTTCTCTGTCTCAAAATTTCTCTCATCATCATTACTTCTCTCAAAATCATTCTCTTTCTCTTCAGAATCACTTGAGGTTGCACCGCGGGTCTTTCTCCAAACAAATCTGCTACTTCTCCCCTCATCTTTATCTAGCTTTTCTCACATCGCTTGCAATTCTCTTCCTCTTCCATAGTTCATACAGTGGAGCATTTTCCCGACGAACTCTTTCGAACTCAATCAAGCGATTTCTCTTGTCAATCTCTTACTGCAGAAAATCCCTCAAATTCTCCAACTTTCTAGTACACAGAGTCTTGGCAACTTTCTTGGCGAACTTAAAAGGTGCAGAAGGCTGATTATCTCCGTTAGCATTGTTTCCTCCTAGATCACCCATTATTTCTAATCTATGTTTTCTTTTCTTAATTTCCTTGCCTAATTTAGGATGATTTTTGTATGTTTTGGAAATTCTCTGTTTAATTTCCTTTTGTAGAGATGATGAAAGTAATAGTCATTTAAGGCATTCGGTGGAACATCTCGTCCCTTAGCAATTCACGCCTATTCAAAGGCATGCACAACAAGTCCTAAACAAATCATAATAACTCCTGCACACCAACATTGCTAATGAGAGTGTACCAAATTAGTGGGGGGTGGGTTCCAAAATCATATAAGAGAAAATTGATTTTGCCTTGGGGCTGGTACGCCCCCCACTAATTTGGTACTCCCCCATTAGCCTAATTGTAGACTCTTTCGATTCTCAATATCTAATAAAACTGCCATTAAGGGGTTGATAGACAGTTCAACCAAACACTAATTATCATATTTGATTTTTTGGTAGATCTTTGCAGAGCGAAACTTTGTTGAGAAACATGATGTGGCGCTGGTGTACTGCATCTATAATGGCAGTGTTCACACCTGAAATGGCTTAATATTGATGAGATTTGTTAGGTGTACAAAAAATGGTCAAACATAATAGGTCAATAAGCCAAATAAAATCAGCACACTTGTGTATATTTGGCATAATTATTTGATTTGTTAATTAGTTAACCGATGAGCCATATCTTGAACTGCAGCATGGTTTGGTTCAGGCATCATGCCATATCTTAATACCCTGGTCCCTGAGTCCTGACCAAAAAAAAAAAATAGTTCAAGCAAAATAAAGTTAGCACTGTGCCACATAATGCCTAAATTTGAAAGAAAAAAAAAAAACTAGAGAGTTTCGAACCTCCGACCTCAAACTTACTAAATCTAAACTGAACCACTGTGCCTCACTACCGTTTTTGAAATTTAATGGACTTGTATTAAATTTATATATTTATTATCTTCATAGTGTGTATTGATGGGCCATATCTTGAACTGCAGCATGGTTTGGCTCAGGCATCATGCCATATCTCAATACCCTGGTCACTGAGTCCTGACCAACAACTAATTAATCAACTAATGTCAAACAAATTAGGTCAAACAAAATAGGTCAAGCAAAATAAAATAAGCACACTTGTGTATAGATGTGCCATATCTTGAACTGTAGCATGGTTTGGATCAGGCATCATGCCATATCTGATATCTCAATACCCTGGTTATCAGTTCATCTAATTCCATTGATTTGAGTCAGAGAAAACTTCAAAGAACAACAATGAATGAATCAATCAATTCTTCAAAGGAAACTTCAATGTAACCCCAGATTTAAGTTTAATCGATCTTTCATAGAAGTATTGCAACTGATTCATAATTCAAGGTTTTTCTCATTCATTCATTTGGGGGTTTCTTGTAGATTCAACTGCAGAAAACTTCGTCATCAACAATGAATCAATCGATTCTTCTATGAAACATCGATTCAAGCCTGGCTTTTAGTTTAATCGATATCTCATAGAAGTATTGATAGTGATTCATAATTTTGGAAATGCAAATCTTAGTCATCTTCATCTAAGGTATTTCTCATTCGTTCATTTGGGGGTTTAATGATTTTAGAAATTGGAGGTTACACACTCTTGATTTTGAATGGTGCTATTTCTGATGGTGATTATGAAGTATGAACATCTATATGTTTCAGATTTTAGGTTTATTTTTATGTTGCTGTGAATTGTATCCTGTTTTGAGAATATTTTGGTGATTATGAACATCTCAATTGCATGCTTTATGCCTCCACCAAGTGGTTTTATATGTCAGTTGACAGATGATCTTAGACTCAGACATAGTATTTGGTTATAGGATGTCAGCATTGTTGAATAAAGCTTGTATTCTGTTTTGAGAATCAACATCTCAGGAATCTTTGTGATTTGTGTTCATTGTCAGATTGTAGAATTAGGTGTGTGGGTTGTATATGGTAAGTAAGGTTTGTGTCAATTATGTGCAAGCCGAATATTACGCAACCAACACAAGACAATTTTTGCTAGTCATGTATTGACAGAAGATATAGAGATATAAAGATCAAACATATATAGATGTTCGTAATTTGACCCTTCGCCATATTGTAGATTAAGACTAGGTGTGTATATGAATTTCAAACATGCTGCAATTTCAAAGATTCAGGGCAAATATTAAGAAACACTAAAGTGAATTGTTTTCAGTATACATTTGTTTTCATTACAGTTTAGTCTTGTACATGTTCCAGTTCTTTGCATTGTAGTTTTACTTTCTAGATTACAACCTGCATCTCCAACATTATCGACACATAATCTTCGGACAATATAAATAAACTGACATCATCATATTGCATTTCATAAAGTTACCACCTTTCTGTTTAGTCAGTGTTAAGCAACATTTGACAGCAACACTATCATGTTCATAATATCCAGTTACACGCAAAAAATCCAACTACCAAAAACAAAATGAAAAAAGCAATAAAAACACAACTTTCCCATGTATCATCTCCTGCATTTTCAGACTCCATTTCCATGACCAAAAAAGAAATCATGATTCAGTGACTTACCATTTGCCCTTCGATAAAGGCTTACTCGTTATACTCGATCACTCGGAATCAGACTCTTCCTCCTCATCGACTCTTCCTCTTCCTCCTCATCGACTCTTCCTCCACATCGACCGATCCTGTTGATCGTGTTGTACATATTTTGGGTCATCATCTTCATCTGACTTTGCTTCGGAATCGGTCTTTAGGGCCAAAATTTCATCATTAATCCCAAGATTCTCATCTTCGCAAAAAACCGCAAGTGAATCATCTAGGTTAGATGAGTAAAAATATGTATTGTAGATATTACTGACACTATGAACAACAACAACTGGCTCTTCATCTTCGGTAGCACTTGCATCACTATCGCGCTGCCCATATTGTTTTGCATCTGCCGCCTTGATCTCCGCCATTTCCACCAACCTAATCCTTTTCTCCCGCACTGCATAGTACTTTTCCTTCTCTGCTTCATCTTTGAAGGGATCACGGAGATGCTTCTTTGGAAGAATCTCTCGCGCTTTTTTGGAGAAATCTCTCTGGGTTTCTCTTGTTCTTCATTTTCCGCAAAGATGCATATCTTGCCATAGAGGAGCGAGTTCAATATCACTCAACAAATCACTTACTCTCTTTTGTACTTTCTGGAGATCATCCTTAGTCATCTGCCCAATCATCTGCATAGTGGCGGATAACCTTTCTTGTCTTTGCCTCTCTTCCCACTCTTTCAATTGCTCTTCAATCATGGGGCTTTACCCTTTCGTCAAATCGATCATCATCACCAACCATTTTGATTGATTTGGTTTAGAAAAAAATTCAGAGAACAGTTCTCTCCCTCTACAGATTTTCTCTCTGAAATTATTTGCTCTCTGACCCTTTGGTTTCCCCCTTATAAACCAGTCTAACCTAAAAGACACAACAGTTGGTAACAGAAATAAACTCTAAATTCTTGTAGGGTCACGCCTATTCCCAAGAGAAAGCTTTAATCGGTAATATCACCTGATAATCATAACCGCCAATATTTAGGTCTAAATTCAGATGGTTTTGTGGTTGAAAACTTGAATGGGCAATTTGTAACGCTACCCCTGCTATGAAGAGTAAAAAACGCCTATGAAAGGTAATTTGGTCATTTTCACAGTCGCCTGAAATTTGATGCCGACGAGGGTAATTTGGTCAATTTCAACGTCGCCGAGAAATATGCTTTCACTTTGATCATTTACGGCGTAACCGGAAAATTTGTTTTCGCCGTTGCCGGAAAAATGAATCACGGCTCGTCAGAAAATTTTCCATTGCCGGAAAATTTTGAATCACTGTCGCCGAGAAATTTGCCTTCGCCGGAAAAATTTGAATCACTGTCGCGGAAAATTTTATCTGTATATGGTAATCTTGCAACCTGAGTTAAGTGATAGGTTGCAGTTTCATCCAATCGATAAATTTGACACCTCGAACCTCGCTCGGACTGAACATCGGGTCAGTATATGGTAATCTTCAACCCGAGTTAAGTGATAGGTTGCGCTTTCATCCAATCAATTATTTGACACCTCGAACCTTGCTCGGACCGGAACATCGAGTATGTATATGGTAATCTTGCAACTCGAGTCAAGTGATAGGTTGCGCTTTCATCCAATCTGAATTATTTGACACCTCGAACCTCGCTCGGACCAGAACATCAGGTCTGTATATGGTAATCTTGCAACCCGAGTTAAGTGATAGGTTGCAGTTTCATCAAATATGAATTATTTGACACCTCGAACCTCGCTCGGACCGGAACATCGGGTCTGTATATGTTAATTTTGCAACCTGAGTTAAGTGATAGGTTGCAGTTTCATCAAATCTGAATTATTTGACACCTCGAACCTCGCTCGGACCAGAACATCGCATCGCATCTGTATATGGTAATCTTGCAACCTGAGTTAAGTGATAGGTTGCAGTTTTATCCAATCTGAATTATTTGACACCTCGAACCTCTCTTGGACCAGAACATCGTTCTGTATATGGTAATCTTGCAACCTGAGTTAAGTGATAGGTTGCAGTTTCATCCAATCTAATATATTTAACACCTCGAACCTCACTCGGACCAGAACATCGGGTCTGTATATGGTAATCTTGCAACCCGAGTTAGGTGATAGGTTGAAGTTTCATCCAATCTGATATATTTGACACCTCGAACCTCGCTCAGACCAGAACATCGGGTCTCTATATGGTAATCTTGCAACCTGAGTTAAGTGATATGTTGCAGTTTCATCCAATCTGAATTATTTGACACCTCGAACCTCGCTCGGACTAGAACAACGGTCCGTATATGGTAATCTTGCAACTTGAGTTAAGTGATAGGTTGCGCTTTCATCCAATCAATAATTTGACACCTCGAAACTCGCTCGGACCGAACATCGGGTGTATATGGTAATCTTGCAACTCGAGTTAAGTGATAGATTGCGCTTTTTATCCAATCCCGATATATTTGACACCTCGAACCTCTCCCGGACCAGAACATCGGGTCTCTATATGGTAATCTTGTAACCTGAATTAAGTGATAGGTTGCACTTTCATCAAATCAAATATATTTGACACCTCGAAACTCGCTCGGACCAGAACATCGGGTCTGTATATGGTAATCTTGCAACCTGAGTTAAGTGATAGGTTGCAGTTTCATCCAATCTGAATAATTTGACACCTCGAACCTCGCTCGGACCAGAACATCGGGTCTGTATATGGTAATCTTGTAACCTGAGTTAAGTGATAGGTTACAGTTTCATCCAATCTGAATTATTTGACACCTCGAAACTCGCTCGGACCAGAACACCGGGTCTGTATATGGTAATCTTTCAACCTGAGTTAAGTGATAGGTTGCAGTTTCATCCAATCTGATATATATGTTTGACACCTCGAACCTCGATCGGACCAGAATTTCATGTCTGTATATGGTAATCTTGCAACCTGAGTTAAGTGATAGGTTGAAGTTTCATCCAATCTGTTATATTTGACACCTCGAACCTCGCTCGGACAAGAACATCGGGGCTGTATATGGTAATCTTGCATCCTGAGTATGCCTCATTTTGTTTCCGATTATGTGTTTGACCATAAATCTGACCATCTTGACCACTAATTTGACCAACTTGACCATAAATTTGACCAACTTTATCTCGAACGGGACGCCTTGACCCATATATTTTGAGAGAAAAAGCAAATATCTCCTCAATTATTGTACTCTTCTCTCTTGTATGAAACTTTTGTCTCTCAAATTTCGTTTCCCTCACACTTTCCCAATTTAATAACTCTTTTTGATATCCATTCCCTCACAAATTTGAAACCCTATCTGATTTCCCTCTCAAATTTCATTTTCCTCCTCTAACTCAATAATTTCAACTCTCCTCCTATTTTATTAAAATGGTTAGACGAAGAACTCTGACCTTTTTCCCATCTTCATTCAACTCTAAAGAGGGAGACGAAGAACTCTGATACCTCTTTACTCGCATCTTTCACTGTATCTCATTCAATCTCAAGGTGTTTTCTTTGTGACTTTTAGCTACGAATAGATTTATCAAAATTGTTTATTTTTCTCCTTTAGGGTTTTAATTTTTTTAATAGATTCACTGGTATTTTTTAAATTTGTACCTTTTCCTTTAAAATTAGAGTTTTCCTGGTTGTAATCTCAATAGATTTTAACAAGATATTTTCGATTTTTGTTGTTGTTGTTGTTGTTTACTGCTTAACATCTATAATGTTTACTGCTTAGCATCCATGACTAATGTCTTTCAATAGATTTATGTCTTTTAATAGATTTTTGTTGTTATTGTTGTTGTTTATAAGCTGATGTTTACTGCTTTACATTCTTTTTTCTCTTGGATGTTGTAATCTCTTTCTATAGATTACAACCCAAATAAGGTTTATTCAACTCAACTGTAATCTCTTTCATCAGATTGTTGCTCTAGATTTATGGTTGTTTGGTTGTAACCTATTTCCCTCTTATTCTGTATGTGGTTTGTTGTTACGTTTCCTATATGGACAATATTGTTCTTCCAAATTTCTTTAAGCGTTTGAATAAATTCATTATTAGACAAAATCAACTTTGTCAAAATGAATTTATTCCCGCCCTTAGAGAGCCTTGCAGGATTAATATACACCTACATTGATATGAGTTGTATCCTTCGTCTAAGATTCTAGCCATTCCCATGATCACGATGTTGCTGCAGGTTTCCTTTTTAATCGCAGGTTTGTTTTGTCGCCTATTATGATCTATTCATTAATGAAGTTTCTATAAATGATTTGATTCCATGTTGTTGAAAATGAATTGCAGGATTGGCATGCAACCACAAAAGCACAAGAAATTCTTTTTTATGCCTAAAGATACAACACCAAGAATAGAATTTTCGGAGACAAAACATATATATTACTTGTCAAGTGTTTTGAAGACTCTGTGCATTTGGGTTGTTCTTTTGGCACAAATCATGATCCCCTTATAGATATGGATGCAGCAAACTAGACAAGTAACCTCATTAATTCCATTTGGAGAGTGAACATGTGGCGGCCAGGTTTCCTTAAGGTTTGTTTTTTTACCTATTATGATCTTTTCAAGTATGTTTTTTACATGATTCCTGACAAAAGATGCAACTTACCACCATACAGTTTACGGAGTGAGGATGTATTAGTTGTTAGGTTTTCTATAAATTAAGGAGATCAATGCATCAAACCTGCCAACTGACTCATCTCCACTCTAATTTCATTGGTGGGTAAACTCGTATAGTAAATAGTTTCTCTTGTTATCATTAGTTTCTCTTGGTTGATACACTAACTTAATAACATTTTCGCAGTTGGAGATGTGTTAGTGTCGCAGTACCACCTGAAGTGGAGAACAAGATATAAGTCTGTTAGCTGTTCCGGCAAGGCTGTTCAAGATCTTGAATAAATGAAGTCCTTCATGTGATTTTATTTCAAGCTCTTGAACAGGTTTGGTAGGATAGGTATACAACAACGAAAGAACAAGATATTCATTTTTATGCCAGAACAAACAACTCACCACAGAGAGTTCACGTAGAGAAAACATATTACCGTGTATCTTAATTTTATGTGAACTCTGTGTAAGTGTGTTGTTTATTTTGGCACAACTCAGCTCACCTTCTTGAGATCGATCAAAAACCCGACAAGTAACCTCTTTAATTCCGGTTGGTGAGTTAACTCTTTACACATTAGAGTTTCTTGCATTACTTTTTATTATTAAGGTCTTTTTCCCTTGATGAAATTGATTGATTCTTAATACCCTTCCCGTGTTTTGCCAGATTCTTTGATGCGACTGGTTTGTGTAAGTGTGGCAAAAATTCATAGGTAACAAGTGCATATCTTATAATGTATTTTTGCCACCACTTACGTAGCCTTGCAGGACCAATGAGGAACCTTGAGATGTGCTTGCATAGCCGTTATATGAGACAACTTTGATGCGAAGGTTCTGTTTCCATTTCTATCTCGGGTTTGTTTACTTACCTATTATGATCTCTTCAAATATATGTTTTACATGACTCCACCAACAGTGCAACTTACCATCATAGATTTTTCAGAGTGGATACGTATTAGTCGTTAGGTTTGCTGTAAATGATGAAGGATATCGATGCAGCTAACCTGACAACTAATACGTTTTCCTCTCTAATTCCATTGGTGAGTAAACTCTTCTGATAATTAGTTTTCCTTGTCATTATTTTATCCTAACTGAAATACTCACATACTACCATTCTCTTTTTGTTTTCTGGGGACTCATTGACCGGAAGACTTGAAGTTGGAGATGTGTTAGTGTCGCGGTACCATCTGAAGGAAAGAACAAGATAAGAGACCGTTGTCTGTTCCAGCAAGGCTATTCAAGAGATGGAATAAATGACGTTGCTTCAAATGATTTTATTTCGACTTCTTGAACAGGTTTTGTAGGATATGCGTTGTTTCTCTTGGCACAAATAATGCTTACCTTATGGAGATTGATGATGCAGTAAGCCTGGCAAGCAACCTACTTAATTCTAGTTGGTGAGTAAACTCTTACCACACTAAAGTTATGTGCATTACTTATCATTATTATGGTCTCCTCTAAATGAAAATTTTGGCTGATTCATACTACCGTTCTCTTTGATTTTTGAGGATTCATTAATGCAAACACCTGAAGCTGGACAAATGATGAACAAGTGAGACCATGTTGGCCTTGCAAAGCTGTACAAGAGAAGGGATTAACTTGTAACCAAGATCAAGATTCTTGAATTAAGTTTATCCCTGCCCTTGTATTTGCGTTGCAGGGCATTAATAAAGAAATATAATTAAAACTGTTGATGTGCAAGAATACCTGGACATGTAGACAAGTTGGAAGATATGAGACAGTGTTGGTCCTGCGAAGCTGTGGAAGTAGGACAACTGAGAAGTAACACATTCTCGTCTCTAATTCTTATGGTGAGTAAACTCTTAGTACAAATTTTTAGACTTTTTCATATGAACCGTGTATGTGAATTGGCAGTTACAATTCTGTCAAATAAATATAAACTTTTGGGTTGTCAATGTTCAAATTATTATGATTGAATGGTATTCAACAATGAAAATGTATGAAATCCAGAATGACAATGCACATGTAACTGAATGATTCTTTGCTCTCCTGCGAACAATGTTTCCAATTTGATTGTCACTAATTTTATTGTTTGCAGAATCATGTAAAACGATATGCCCAAATTACTGAATGAATCTTCCTCTCCTATGAGATCTATTTCTAATTTTGGTTTCTGTTTCGTTTATTGTTTTGTCAGGATACTAGAATTGATGGCAAGAGCTGGTTAAGGCTACTATGATCTCAATGGACAACTTCTTTTGGCGGATAACAACTTTTTTCAACCAAGGTATATATAATGCAGAACAACACTTGGTTATATTTAGAAGCGGCTGAAAAACACAACCCTTCTCATTTGATTATAACCATATAGGGAACCATGTATTTTTTAGGCTTAAACAGTTCTTCCAATGTAAAGATGATACTCATGTATACTTTACATATGTGGATGATTGAGGAGTATGTATTCTAGAATAATTGAATGAATGAATTCCTTATGCTGCTGCAATGAAAATGTATGTATTGTGGAATGAGATTGAATTCTAGAATAATTGAATGAATGAATTCCTTGTGCTCCTAGAATGAGAATGTATGTACTGCGGAATGAGATTGAATTATGGGTTTCAGATTCAATATTGCAGGTTCAGAAATGAATCGCAATGCAGCTTCAGAAACTAATTGTATTGCAGATTCAGAAATGGACTGCATTGCATTGCAGGGTCCAATTATGGGAGCTTATTTATAACAGTAAATAAACGTTATTTTTTTTTGAAAACTATTTTTTTACCAACGTCGAATCAACGTTATAATATCTATTAGTAATTCGAACACTGGAAAATTCATTATTGTTACAATGAATTGTCAACGTCTAAAGCCGTTAGTCTATATGTTACAAGCGATATAGACACGTGGCGGGGCGACAAACGTTCTGATCGCATTTGTTATGAATCGAATCGTTATTCTGACAAAGTCGTTATATCCAAACTGTTACAATGAAACATCAACGTTTGAAGCCATTACTTTACACGTTAAAAAACAATTGACACGTGTCGGACGACAACCGTTACACTGAGCTATCACGGTTTTAATTCGTTACAATAATTGTTAGATCCAATCTGTTACAATCAACCAAGCAACGATTAAAATCGTTGCTGCTAGTTGTTACAAGGAAGGACAGGTGGCAATAAGTCAACCGCTACACACAAAGTCGTTTATAGTATCTGTTACACCGAATCATTACTACGTCTAACAGATTACGATCCGCACAATAACGGCTATCCGTTACAAAAAAGTGACATCAGATAAATCTTGTGCTGACTAGATAATCGTTGGTGTATTTATTCCAACGAATGAAACCGTTATTTAATAAACTTTTATTGTAACGAAAAGAACCGTTGATAAAATATTGTAACACTAATACAAACGACACTTTTCCAATGTTTTTTTGACGTTACAATATATAGATACTAACGTTTTTTCAACGTTACAAAATCCATGATTTCGTGTAGTGTTATTGAAGATTATCATGGTTCTGATCCTATTTTTTTATCATCATGGATGCATTACTAGGTATTTCTTTTGAACAAAGAAATTTCGTTTTCGTAATATATATTAGGGATCCCAAGACTATTAATATATGAAGTTTTTACTGTATACTGTAGGATCAGAATATCGCGACATCAACACTTCGCGAGATCAATAAACGACAGCATTGCGAAGGTGTCGCAGATGAGTAATATAAATGACGCAATGAATGACGACAGCCAAAACACGAGAAAGATGTGAAGATCTAGCGAGATCTAGGAGATTTGCGAGATCATATATTTGTACACTTACGATATGTCGCAAGTCTTTCCCGAAAATAAAGGACAGCTTGGCTGTCATCCATTATGTAATACCCTATATAAAGAGCCAAACAGGCCTATTGGGGGAGAGATCTTTTTTCGAGTGTTGGGCAAGTCATTAAGAGAGAGAAATTTTAGAGTGATTGTAATTCTTTAACTGATTTCCATTTCATCTTGTAAGCATTTTTAAGAGTTTAATCAATAAAATTACAATTGTTCATCCTAAAATGATTTGATTGTATAGATTCTTGTGAGGGGTGTAGTGTAGGATTTCCTGCAACTAAATATTGGCGCTAGAAACAGGGAGAGAGTGAAGATTAACACCGTGATTTGAAAGAATTTGGAGTAATAGGGAAGGAATTTCATATAATTCTCAACAACTTACTGAAATTGAGAAATGGCTAGAAGAAGATATGCATCAGAACAACCAACAACTGTTAGAAGGAGTAGAAGACTTGCTGGATAAAGGAGAAATGAAATGGGGGAATCCTCAAGAATGAACACAAGAAATAATGAAGAAAATCAAATTCAATCACCAATTCAACCAGTACCGAATAGAACCGTGGATTATGATAGAGTAAGTGTGCATACTTGGAGATCAGACTTTGTGGACGAAAGGGGAGAAGAACAGCAATTGATAAACAATGGACAAGAAGAGAGAGATCGAGAAGTGATTGGAGAAATAATTCACGGAAATGAAGAGGTCGCAACATTAGAGACATTGAGACAAACAATACATGAAGAAAGACGATTAGAGGCAGAGGAACGTGCAAATTTAACAAGGCAAAATCATGAGTTGAGGATGGAAAATATGAGATTACAAAACAGAAGGTCGAGAAGCACTACAAGGTCAAGCTCAAGATCAGTTAGAGATGAGAGGAGAAGAACTTTACCTATAGAAAATAATCGAGAGGAAGTGCAAAATCCAGACGAAGAACGTTGCGAAAGAAGAGAAATAATAGAAGATCGTTATATCCCACGTCCCGAGGCTCTTCAAAATGGGCGAAATGATGGAAATCAAGGAAATAGGCAGCGACAGGGGCGGAATAATCCAAATGACGAAGAAAATCAGGAAGAAGGGAGAAGAATATTGCATGGGAGAGAAAGGCAGAGGAAGCAAAAAGAAATTGAAGATGAAATTGAAAGACACTATGTTGAGCAAGCACGTCTAGCTTGCGAAAGAGAAAGATTGAGAAAAGAAATGGAAGAAGAGGAGTTACAAGAAGCAATTCGCCAGAATAATCATGATAATCGAGAAAGAAGGCGAGAACAAAATCGCAACAATGGTAATATCAATGAAGAATATGAAAGAGTACAAAGGAGAACCGATAGGCAACAAAGAAGAGAAAATGATAGATATAACGGTGTGCGAATTCGTGAAAGAGATGAAGGAGAAGATCGCAGAGAAAGACGAGAAGGGAATGATGAACAAGAAAGTCAAAGCAGACATGAACGCAGGAGAAGAGAGGTGGAACTAAAAAGACCCGTGGATCCAAATTCTGATGTAAATGAACAAATCCTGAGAGAATTGGCAAAAATGAGAGGAATGCTGAACAGTAAAAGGGGAGGAGGAAAGAGACAATTGGATGAGGCCATCGAAGAAGCTGCGAAAACTCAATTTACACAAGAAGTGCAACTAGGAGGAATACCCCCAAAGTGTAATTTACCTGCGTTAACCAGCATTTTTGATGGAACAACTTGTGCAATACAACACATCAAAGATTATGTGAGATGCATGTTACAATGGGAAAATCATGATGCTATATTGTGCAAGTATTTTGCATCAAGTTTGACAGGAGAAGCGCTGAAATGGTTTGAAGGTTTACCAAGAAACACAATCACATCATTCAACCATTTACAAGCTATATTTTTTAGGGGCGTACATACGTAATAATTCCTCGCGACCGGGTATTGAAGATGTATTTGGGTTAAAACAAAGGGTTGGCGAAAGTTTGAAACATCTGACCGTGAGGTGGAAGACAATGTGTAGCGATATGGCTGGTCGTGTGGATGAGAGATATCTCATTTTATCATTCATTAACGCTATGTTCGCAACCAATACGTTATACATTGATTTTTAGAATCAAGAATACAATCACAATGACCGAGTTAAAAACTTCGGGAGGAATACATTGCTCTAGAGGAAAAGCAAAATGAGATGGAATCATACCCTGTTGCGAATGCAAGTTCAAGAGCTGCGAATGCAAGTTTGTTACCTAAATTGATAAACACGGTGGCGAGCACCTCGCGGGGTCAACAAGAAATGATAACGGATGATGGTCAACAAAAGTTAGTAGCCATGGGAAGTCGTGATCAGGAAGAATTTGAAAGAGAGAGAAACTTCTATAACCATGGCAGAAATAACAAAATTCAAAGACTTGATCAGCCACAAGAAACTTATGGAGGTCGGAGCGGAATTATCATAGAGGGCGCGAGGTCATAGGGTAGTATGGGAGGAAATCAAGATGCCCCCACCGAATGCTAGTGTGGAGAAAATATGGGAAGCTATAATCCACGATGGAAAATATACCCGCACCATGGAACATGGGGAATGAACCGCCTCCGGGTGATATAAGTCATGAATTGTTCCTATCACCATTTTCATGGACACCTAACAAATGATTGCGAAACATAAAAGAATCATCCTCGAATGATAGACCAAGGGAAGCTAAATCATTTCTTAAAATGTGAAGAGAAGACTCAACCATTACCACCACCACCAGAAATAAACAGAGTAAACACAACAAAAGGGAAAGAAACATTTGTAGTAGAATAGGAACCGAGGCTAGGGAGGTACAGGTACACGGTCCTATCCCAGTCCCGTACCGTCCCAGACCGACTGTACCGATCGAAGGGGTTTTGATCTAAAATTTGTGTTGACTGTTGAATGCGAAGAACAATTGTTGTTGCTGGTGGATTTGACGTCTAGAAGAGCAAACAAATAGTGGATGTATACCTAGATCTACAGATGTGAATGAGAACTGATTCAGTCGTTGTACAACAAATGGAAAGTGAATTACTGTTATCGATTCATTGTTTGGAGAAGGGTTCAGAGCTGAGTCAGATGAAAATTAGAGGGTCAGTGAAAAGCAGTTATAACTGGGGTTTGCTGGTGATGATTTTGTTTCGATTCGTGGGTTAAATTTCATCAAGAAAACATGGAATGGAGGAATAAATAGATGGGTTATTATCCAATTCAGATGCTGCTAATGGTTGCTGCTTGGGGGCAGTTTTGCAGTTGGAGATGGTGATGATTAAATTAGGTATTTGGTGAAGAAGTAACGAGAAGCAACTGGTTTGTTGTTTTGGGGATAATTGATTTACTTTCGAATTAAGTGAAGAAGTCATCGATATACATGGAAGATTGAGTTAGTGATGCTGAAATTGATTGTTGGCTGTGAATGGATTTAAATTCTTAGCCTTGATTTGGAACAAATGCTTTTACTCGACAAGAACTGAAATTCTGGCAAAAAGTACCGATTGGTACCGGTACCGTACCTGGTACCGTACGTGTACCGAATGGTACCGGAACCGAGGTACAAGATACAGGTACCGGTCCAAAATTTTGGAACCGAGGCTAGGGAGGTACAGGTACTCGGCCTCGGCAAGAACCGAGCCGAACCGTACCGTGTGCACCCTTATTTATACTAGCGTGGCATCAAAATCTAATTGAAGGAATCAAATGTCTGACCCTTGAAACAAAATATATAATAACATTGACCACTAAGAACGCGTTTGTTTTTTGCAGACTCGGCGTCTGAATCTGACTCGGCCCCTGATTCGACTCGAGTCATATGTCAAACAGTTTGGTTTTTTTTATTATTTTGAGTCAGATCTGACTCGCGATCTGACTCAAACCTAACCACTGACTCGGACCCATTTGAGTAGGCGAATAAAATGCCGCTGACTCGCATAGTTTTAAGTTAGATGAGTCAGATATGACTCAAAAAACAAACATACTGAATCAGATCCGGATGAGTAAGATGATATCAGTCAGATCCAAACGAGTCAGATCCGAATAGGAAAAAACAAACAAAAAATATTTAAAAATGTGTCAAATTGTTTGACTCAGTAAACATTCATCAAACTCAGCAAGATGGTGCTAAATCAAAATACCAGGCGATCAAATTGTCCAAAACCGAGCTAATATTTTAAAACCATGTTAAAAGACTGTAATAATTTGGTAAAACCTTGGGCCATTTGGATTTCTTTCCCCACCGTAATAATTTGATTGTTGTTGCTGTAAGATCAATGTCATTATAACTCAGTTCAGAAAACTAATTCCATGTTGCAAATGGAATGGCCACAAAATGGCAACTGCGCCGTAATGTTTGCCGACTCTCAAAAATTTGGACCACCGGTTAACTCACCGAGTCATCATTCTCATACGCTCGGCCGATTCAATTATTATTGAAGGGCCTTTTAGTCATCTTCTCAGGGTGTACAATCTGGTACACATGTGAAAAAAGTCACTGTGTTTCATTTTGGTACTGGTTGATATTCCAAACAACCTAAGGAGTTATATAATTACTAAGTGAACTTGGACTTTGAATGTAGCTTCATTTTTCTTTTTCACTTTTATAAAGATAGTATCTTCTCAGGGTGTACAATCTGGTGCATATGTGAAAAAAAATGACTCCATAAGCTTATTTTTGCATAAGTAACTAGGGTATACAAATTAGTGCACATGGGAAAAAGATTGACTTGATAAGCTCATGCTGGATACAAGCCTATGTTTACAAACCGGTGCACTTGTAGAAAAATGACTATGTAAGCTTGTGCTTGTGTTATCAGTTTGTGCACATGGTTTTGATAGTCATACTCTATAAGTCATGTTTCTTTCACTGTAGGGTTTTAGATTTGGTTAGATAATCTTGTTTTTGACGCTTCATATTCATGGTTTTTAATGGTCCTTTAAGTATAGGAATCAACCTTACGTAGTTGCATTTGTTTTTAGTCGCTGAAGTAGAGTTTTTTTCTTTTTCTGGTTTACGTTCCTGTTGATAGTATTTTTAAATGTCAATAACTAAGTGGTTGGATACGAAATTACGAATATTAACGGTTGATGCATACAAGCCATACTTTGATATGGACACGTCTGGATGAGTTGTTTCCTATTTCTATGTTGCCTGACTTCCACATTAAATTTATGAATTCTAGCATTGTAACATATATAATATTGTAAGGATAACTCTAGTACTAGGATCTTATTCCATTAAAAAGAAATGTAGCGGCAGTAGATGCTCAGAAATCATAAAACTGAAGTTTAGTGTTCGCTAAGATTCACCATTTTTCGTCATTGGGAACTTACTCTAGTTTCATACTTTTTGAGCTAATGTGTATATAGTTGTACACTCGTTGATTGTAGAGGTATTTGTAGAGGTGTACATTTGTACACATGTTGGTTATTACTCAAAATAACATCTATCTTCTTTTACCTTCTTATGGGTCCTAATTTAAAGACATGGTTGAGTTTCCGTAAACACAATTACTCAAAATTTTCAGAATTAGCTTAATAGTAAACTTGTTTTATAATAAAAGATGAATGTTTTTGATATTTTTGTGTTTTCTTTTTGATGGTGTAAACAGGGTGCCTGTGAGTCACTAACTAAATCATGTGTCTGTTGTGGAAGCATTATGGAGGATGATACTCAAAAGTACAGTTGCACCCAAAAGTACTAGTGAAACTGTGAAAGTGATGATACTCACAGCTCTTTTTCTTTTCTTTTTTGAGCAGACAATTGCACCCATAGCTCGAAACTAGTTTTATTTGGCGTGGTCGAGTTGTCCATGATTTAATTCAATTTTTGTTGGGTCTATCTTGCAGATGGTCATTGTTGATGATGACGACGATAGAGAAAATGAAGGAGATCTAATAATGGCAGTAGAGTTAGCAACTCCTGAAGCTATGGCGTTTATTGTAAAGCATGGAAAGTAAGATTTTCTAATTTTAATAGCATGCTTCTTATGTGTTTAGGTACTTGCTACTCCCTCCGTACCTATTATATAGGCGGAATTTCCATTTTCCTTATACCACTATATAGGCGGATCCCAAATTTCAAAATGGTTTTTTACTTATATTACCCTTATTTATTTGCTTGAGAATCATCACAATTGAGTATATGTCTCTAACATTGGGAATATAATTAAGGGTAAAACAGGAAAAAGCATAAAAATGTATAAAATCAATAAAAATTTCTTAATCTAAGAGAATTGGTCCCTCCGCCTATATATGTGGTACGGAGGGAGTATGTGTTAGATTTTAGTAGAATGCTTGTTAGTGGTGCTTAGGTGGACTATTTAAGCTGCTTGTTGTCTTGTCTTTGGATTTTTTGAGATGTGTATATGTTTGTACACCAATGTAAACTAAGATTTTAAAAAAATGAAAATTATATAGTTATATGTGTACTCTTTCTGTAGCTCTCGGAAAGAGCTTTCCGAATATATAAAGTTTGTGAATTTTAGACAAACGGTTCAAAAGGTAAATCATCTTTTAATTATTTAAAATGACTGACATCATCATAAGTCATTTTGGACTAAACTTTAAATATTTGGACTAAATTGTAAATCAACAAGGTGAGTATATATATATATATATATACTTTCCATATTTTAAATAACTTTTGGACTAAATTGTACCTAGTTGAATGGGTGTGAACTAATTAATATATTTGGATGGGATTTTGGACTAAACCATATTTTTCCCAAACTAATTCCATGTTGCAAATGGAATGGCCACAAAATGGCAACTGTGCCATAATGTTTGCCGACTCTCAAAAATTTGAGACTCGGATCTGGACCACCGGTTAACTCACCGAGTCATCATTCTCATACGCTCGGCCGATTCAATTATTATTGAAGGGCCTTTTAGTTTTGTGGTGAGGCAGTGAGAGGCGGTGTTGAAGAAGAACAAAACCCTAAAATGGAAATCTCAGGATCTAAATCATCTCTAAGTCTATAATGACTTGTTAGCCAAATATGTTGTCACCGCGAGTGGAGACTTCGCAGCTTCTGAGCAAAATGGCAGTTTGATTACTCCAACATTGATCAGCACCAAACTTACTTCGCTGGGATTAATGACTTGTCCTCATTTCAAAAGTAAGTGAGTTTTTGTTAGGTATTCTCACTACATTACATTATTAGAGTGATTATTTAGATGATGATTTGTTGAATTTTATTGATTTAAATTGTTGGTGTATGTATAAAATTTGGATATTCAAGAGTATTAAATTGGAACCCCATTGTAGATACTTTTAGACTGGAACTCGGTTCATAATTGTTCAGTCGTATGCTCTTAGCTTGTCTTCTGTTTGAACCAGCATATGTTGATTGAGGCTCCAGCATCATTGGGTATGTCAATTGGAAGTTTTGGGGTTGTAATGCCATGCTCTTTTTCCGATGACATGGAAAATTAAATTTATGAGGAAGCACCTTTTCTGCTTAAGCTTATTGTGGTTCGCCAATTAGTATTTTGAGTTCATGCCATCCTTAGGTAGCATCTCCTGTCAAATCTCGTTTTAGTTTTTTACATTTTAGCAATCGTTGTACTTTCTATAGGGTGTCTGGGAAGTTTGACGATAATCATCTTTTGTCATCAATTTTCACATTAGGAGGTTTTGTTCTGTATGTTGTCTTCGCACAATTGATGGTTCCCTTGTGGTCCCAAGTGGTTACTTGCATCATATTATGTGCATCTTATTCCTTTGTGAAGTCAGTTTGCTGCAAGTGGCATTATGCTGAGTGGACTTTGAGTGTATCCTTTGAAATCCATTGTTCTCACTTTCATTGTTCATTTGTTTTAATCCAGGTGGTCCCAAATTTGAGCCTTTGTATCGTGATATGGAGAAAGGAGATGAGGACTGGAATGAGTTTAATGACATAAATAAACTTATCGTCCGGTTTCCTCTCAGGACAAAGTATAGAATTGCCTTTCCTCATCTATACCAACAATAGGCACATGAAAGTGAAGCTCTGTGTTTATCATACGCCGATGATTATGTATATTAAAACTGAGGATCCTTATTTACCTGCATTTTACTATGATCCTTTGGTCCACCCCATACTTTCCATAAACAAAGACAAGAAAGAAAAGAAACAGGACGAAGAAGAGGAGGATGAGTTTGTTATGCCGGAAGGGGTCGAGCCTTTGCTTCAAAGCACTCAGCTATACACTGATACTACCGCTGCAGGTATTTCGTCACTGTTTGCCTCACGCCCTTGTCAGAGAAAGAGCATGACTTTTTAGTAGCTGTGGATAGAAAAACAAATAACATGACAACCACAGAAAGTGTTTCTTCTGCTGAAGATGAAGAGTGGGCTATCGAGAATGATGAAGACTTCCAGGAGCAAGAAGAATGTGATGAGGATGATGGTACCTCAAAGAAGATGAAGTTTAAGAGGCGAATGACGAAGAGTTGGCTAGTGATTTCGTCTCTTCTCCAATAGTTCAGCTGGAAGAGGAGGAAGGTCCAACACTTCATGCACTTCCAGAATTTGCACTTAGGTACTGAATTTTGGATTCAATTAAACATCTTTCAATTGGCTATTGTTTAAGTTATGCTATGTTTTTAGTTCTGGAATGCAGAATGCATAATCTAAGAAAGTAGATGCCAAATATTCATATTGTGCCAGTATTCGAGATTATGGAAAACTCTTAGTTAACTCAGTCAGCTCTATCATAAAGGTCTAACCATACCTTGGTATTTGGTAATCGTCATTTCCAATGATTTTTTCATGATGATGCAACTTATCTTCACTCATACTTGCTAGTCAAACTACTATAATGCTCATAACTGGGGTTGCATATCATAAATTCTTTGAATGTAATTCGTTTTCCTTCTTCAGTTTCTTATAAATCTGACTTGTCATTTCAGGGTATTTGAAGAGTTAGACAATTCAAATTTCCAAGGAAGGTTACATATTTTGCCAGCAAAACAGCAAAACACTGTTAGATATGCTCCATTGTATTTGCAAAGGGATCCTGGCAGTATCCTCTTGCCAAGTTCAACTTCGGAAGCTGATGCCCAGAAGTATGGCGTCGTCTGTGAAAACAATGTGAAGAGAGCGTTTATTGAACAAGGGGTGGAAGCAATATCTGGAGTTGATGTTGATCCTGATAGAGTGGAGGTTTGTTATTTTTTATGATTTAGTAATTACTTTACACTTTCGCGTTGTACTGTTGCGAGGATTGCTTTCCTTGACCTCATGTTATATTTTGTAAATAGTACTAACCTAGCGATGAAAAGGCCAGACTCTCACGATTGATTTTTGAGATTCTTATGCAATCTTAAGGAGACATTTTCTCATCAAATCCTATTCAGGCAATCTAACAATTTCCCAAACTGGATATTTTAAAACTACTGTTAATTGCATTTCTTAGAGCTCATGTTATATTTCGTAGATTATACTAATCTAGCAATGAAAAGGCCATAATCTCATGATAGATTTTTGAAATCTTATGCAATCTTTAGGAGACAGTCTCTCATAAAAACCCATCTAACACAATCTAACATATTCCCAAAGTGGATATTCTAGTACTAATGTTAATTCTTAATTGCATTTCCATGTGGTTGTAGTGGCTCAGTAGGCTAACTGCCACAAGATCTCCACATAACAGAAATGGATTTACACAGCAAGTTATGGATTGTCAGTGTTATAATTTGTGATTTACATTTGACTTTTGCTTCCATATCATATCATTAGTTCCTACTAGTTGTTTGGTTTCTTAAGTTTTCAACGATGGGTGCGTTTTGACTAATTAATGAACTTACTTGACCTATTTCATTCCATGATATATTTGATTGGTGAGTGGTGACATCTTTTTGTTTGTTTTGTGCAGTTACGGTCTCTAGTTGTTAAAAATTTGAATTCCAGTACATCTGATGAGAATTTCAAAAAACATTTTACTGAAAAGATAAAGGAGGGATGGATCCAAAGTGCCAAGGTAATGTTTACTTTTCTAAGGAACCAATTACCTATTTCCAGTGCTTTTGTTGTCTATTTTCTCACTTGCGTGCTATTGCCCATGTGCAGGTTAAGAAGCACTTGGATAATGGGAAGAAGGTATCGATGGGTTTTGGCTCCATCAAATTGGATTCTGTGGAAACGCTGACAGAAGTGTGCGGGGATTTACAAGTAAGAGAATTCTCACAAACAAATAGTAATCCAGGTGCAGATTTTTAATCAATTATGTAGTTGGTATTATTTCTTGTTATTATAGTTCATCTATAAGTAATATACAACCATTTCTGTCTGCATTACAGGGTAAAATTTTGGATGGCCATGCACTTATGTTGCAACATCACAATGCTATTGCCCATGTCCAGCCTATGATGCCAGCAGTTTCATCCGGTGTTAGTTTGGGTGAAGTACCAATGAACCTTCAAATTTGGCCTTCTTTTGGGTCCATCTTTGAAACCATCTCCAGTCCAGCCATACAGGTTGGTTCTATTCAGATGCCTGTTCACATACATCCTCAGATGGGCTCATCTGTCACTCACATGCACCCTTCACAACCTCCTTTTTTCCAATTTAGTCAGCTGAGGTGTGCATCTCCCATATTCCAATGAATTTTGCCTCTAGCTCCTCAGTCAGTGTCTTTTGTTCAGCCCCCCGTCCACCCATTATTCTTTTAATCAAAACCAGGAGAGTGCTGTAAATATCCTAGCAAGCCAGGTGTTCCAAACCCACCAACCAGGGTCGTCTGTGATGTTGAATGACCAACCTGTTGTGCTGAAGCTGTCAAATCTATCTCAGGATAGTAAACCTTGGGAGGTGACTGGGAGCAGGTCGAACTCCATTTTACCCGAAAGTGAGAGCAGATCTTAAGGAGATGTGACAATGATTGTTAATAATGATCACCATGCTAAATTATTTGGTGATAGCCAGATTGTTAATGGTGGCAATGATTTATCTTCATATTCATCATCAGATGTGACATCAGCAAGAGCTAGTGGAAATGTTTATATGCCTCAGTCAGCAAGGTCAGGCACACTTGGGGAGCCTGTATTTCATTCACCGCGGCTTTTGCCAGTAGTGTATAAAGCTATGGTACTGAAAGGTGAAGATTTTCAGTCGTTGCAAGCTACTTTGTCGTCTGCACCTGATGTTGGTCAGAAACAACATAATGTTTTACAGCGTAGGCAGAAGTAGAGAGTGACAGAGGTAGCATTTCATCAGCAGAAGGATAGTTCTCATTCCGGGACATCGATACACATGTGCCCACGGATTCAATCTTCTCACCTTAGCTGCAGCTCAGATGATAGTCGGGTTGGGGATTCTGGGTTAAGTAGCTCTAATACTGTGGAAAAATCAAGGAAGCTGGATTCGTACATCCCTGACCCTCTACCACTTGCCCTGTTAAAACACACATCTAATTGGGCCGATGTTGAAAGAGATCATGGTATTTTAGACAGATAAAGAGATCCTGGGTACAGTAGGAATGAATCGTCTTGGGGTAATGACTTTGATTTTCCGAGGGTTGGTGTAATGCCTCGAGCAGCGAGGTTCCCAATCTTTTTGAAGGGAGAGGTGTACTTGATGGTGAAGGGGAGAAGGTTCTGATGAGGAAATTTGCTAGAGGCAGCACTTACAGCAGAGATGTAAAAACATCTAGTGGCAGAGGGGTTGGTTACAATGCACGGGATCAGTATTGTAGTATCATTCCGACCGTTGCAGAGGTGATTTCTTCCACAAAAGCTTAGTCCCGAAGACGCCATTTTCTTTTGGAACTAGCGTTTGAGCAGTGTGAAACTGTACCTGGAGGATCCATTTCTGATAGATGTTGTCAATGGGCCTGGTTTTGATGGGAGAGATCCAATCACTGGAGGTCTTGTAGGGGTGTTCAAGAGGAAGAAAGATACTTCAAAACAGGCCGATTGTCCGAGGCTGAACTCAAGAGAGCTCAAAAGATGCAAGAGCAAGAGAGGCAACAAATCCTTGATGAACAAATCAGGGCAGTGGAGCTTGCCCGAAAAGAAGAGGAGGATAGGGAACGTTTTGCAAGGGAAGCAAGAGAAGTTGCGTGGAGAGCAGAACAAGAATGCTTGGAGGCCATAAGAAGGGCAGAAGAGCACAAGACTGCTAGAGAAGAAGAATAACGAAGAATGCATGTGGAGGAAGAGAGGAGGAAAGAAGCTGCCAGGAAAGAGCTTTTGAGTTGGAGGCTAAGATTGCAAGGAGACAATCTGAAGCGAAGGATGACAAGTTTTCTGCTGGTGCTGATGACAAAATGTTTGGATTGGCTACGGAAAGAGATGTTTCCATGGTGACAGATGTGGTAGATTGGGAAGATGGTGAGAGGATCGTGGAAGGAATCATCAATTCTGCATCTTCTGATTCCTCCAATCTAAGTAGATCTATAGACATGGTTTCTAGGCCTCCTTACACAAGAGGTGGAGATTCAGTATTTTCTGAGAGATTCAGTAGTTTCACAAAGGGCCCCGTCAAATATTTCAACGTACCGAGTTTAGGGTAAGGGAAAATGTTGCGAAGAGACATACAGAAAGTGTTGGATCTTCTGAAAACTCTGGGATGTATGAAAGGTTACATTTCTGTGGTAGGATGTCAGGATTTCTGGGAGAAGTGGTTAAGAAGGAGTTCGGGTACAGCAAACAATCAAAGCATCCAGTTGAATCTGTTGGTGTAAAATCTGATTCAAGTGGCTCACATGTTGCTGATTCAGAAAGAAAAACAGAGAAACAACCTGGTAAAGAGTCTACCGCAAAGAGGCTGACATCTTCACTCAATGCATCAGATACTGGAGAAGGAAACCCTAGAAGGAATAGCAGTGTAGTAGAGGATGTTGATGCTCCTATGCAAAGTGGTATTGTGCTTATTTTTAGACAAACTGGGATAGAAGCCCCTAGTGATGAGGATGCTTTCATTGAAGTGGGGTCTAAAAGGCAGATGCTGATTGATCAACGAAAACAGAGGGAAAGGGAAATTAAGGCCAAATCTCGATAGCAAAGGTACTGCATTTCTATTTATATTCCATTTCTCCATCTTATGTAGACCGTGACATTTTAAGGGTTCGGAGCAATGTTCTGCACTCCGTTGTTAACACATTCCAAATAACTGTTTTTACTGGTTATCTCAAGTTCCAAGTTACTCAATATTATCGTTGTTTGTTAAAATTTGTCTCTTATGTTTTCTGTATATAGTAGATTTCTATACAATTACAGGCTCTAACAGTGGTTTACTTCTCATTCACCATTTCGCTCAAGTGACTATTATATTTATTTTGTGATCCGGAATTGTGTTTGTAGGCACAAAATCCTACAGATCCAGTTTATTCAAATAAACCATCAACACCATTGGTCTTAGAAGCAGCCAGCAGTATTCCTTCTACTTCTCTTGTTTCTGATGGCAAGGCCACGTTCAGTGCTTCACAACCCTGGCTCCCCAAGGCCACGTCCAATGTTGAAGTGGTACCTGCACTTAAAAATGCTATAGCTTCACAACCCCTGGCTCCTGTTGCGGACTAGGCACAGAACCTAGTCCGCAAAATACATCCAGCCAAATGCTTTCGCATTTTCCTGGAGCTCCTTCTCATTTCCCTTGCTACTGGATGAACCCAATGTTAGTAGCACCAATATTTGCCTTCACTCTTCATGATGAATATGCTGGCACTAATTCACTCACAAAAGAGCAACATGTCAGGTTCTGTGCCTTTGGGGGGCTGGCAACCATGGCGTTTTGTTTTTCTATGTAGGTGGTTTTTCATGCCGTTTTGTTTTGAAATATTGTAGTTCTCATAGATTTTGTTTTGAGAGGCTTTACTGCCCTCAAATGTTTTCCCTATTTTAACAAAAAACTTTGAGTTTAGATTTCATTGGTCATTCCTAGTGTTTGGTGCTCTCTTTATGGCCATTTGCTTACCTTGTAATCTTAACGAAAATTTGACTCGCTTACAGCAGAGAAACGCTTGACGACCATGTCCAAATTTCATGTACTATTGCAAGTTCTAAATCATATTGGAAGTTCAGACCCAAATTGCATAGACTCACTTGCAGCAGAGAACTTGGGAATGTCGTAAAAATTTCATGTAGTATTGCAAGTTTTAAATCATACACGAAGCTCAGACCCAAATTGCATAGATTCACTAACAGCAGAGAACTCAGGAAAGCTGAACAAAAAGCGCAGGACTTTCCCAATTAATGGCCACTGACTTAGCTCTATAAAACACTGAACAGACACCAGACTTGTGTAAAGACAGCATATTCCACCACTTAATACGCCGGATTCTTGTGTAAAGCACTAACCTGTCCCGTTGTACTATTGTTTCATAATCAGATTTTTAAACTTTAGGTACCTTATTTTGAACTGGGAAGTGGGGTTGGATAGCAATTGGATTTGTGACTTTTTACTCTTTATCAACAAGTAATATCTTTAACCTTTCACGTCATAAAAAAAAAAAAAAAAAAAAAAAAAAAAAAAAAAAAAAAAAAGGTTACGGTGACATTTATAGAGTTTCTACGCCACAAGCAGCCGAAGCTTTTGGAGTCGTGTTGCCTTTGTAGCAACTACACATGCAAGAAACTCAATTACCTAAAAGACTCTTATGTTTCTGTTCCAAAGTATGTAAACTTCCTTTGCTCATAGATTATGCAATCATGTAAACAACAGGTGCTCTTTTAACAACTTACCACATTGCATCTTTTCATTTCTTGAAATGCTCTGTGAGCTAATAATAATTTGAATTGTTCCTTGAAAAAAAAAGTAAATAAACCAGCGATAACACAAAACCTTAAAAGATATATAAATGCTAAGCCAGTCTAGAAACCGATCTGAGCTCTCTGACCAATTAGGTTCAATCCAACTGCAGCATAACATCTCCTTTGAATCACGATAATCTCTAGCAGAATGTTTACTTCCAATACTGTGGTACATACCTGTATCAAGAGAATAGAATTGAATGCCTTCTTCATGCAACCTTGACAAGTAGATTTTGTTCTCCATTTCACTTGTGGGAGCAACTGCGGAGATGCAAGAAGTATTGCTAACACACAACATATGTCGCCCCAAATTTTCAACTTCAACCCAAACCATTTTAGTGTCATTCAATCTGAAAAAACGAACCCATTTCCCCAAATGGCCTAATAATACACACAAAAGTTTTCCTTCACACTCTACCAAGTAACTCTCATAGATAAACCACTGTCTTGGAAGTTGGATTGAACCTAATTTGTCACAGAGCTCAGATCAATTTGCTGACTGGCTTAGCGTTTGGAAATAGACAGGAGTACATTATAAGTAGATATGGAAATGAGAAAATTATGTTACAGGAGTACATTGTAAGTATTAAGTGTTGTCCCTATCTGTGTAGTAACACTGAAGTTTTCTTGGCCTACTCTTGATGAAGTTGAACACCAACTCTCTGAAATCGATTATCATGAGTCTCAGTTGAATGTTTTGGGTTTCAAACATTGAAGAAAATGGAAAGAAAAAAATTGTCAATTTTATATAGATGTAGAAGAAAAATTATTCAGTTGTTTCGAAATCCAAGCAGCAGAAACGCTAGTAATCCTGAAAAACTTTTTCTTTGCCGGCCGGTTCTTTGATTGATACAATCCAGTAAGCTGTTACTGGATTTCTTTTGTATATATTTTGTTATTAATATAATTCTGACTTGGCAAAAAAAAAAAAAAAGATCTTACTGGATTCTTAGATGTCTTCGGAGAGATTTTTTTTTTTTGCTGACAATCTTGCTAAGAACGGAGTGAACTTAAACCTCTGTAAAGAGTTTATTGTAGAGTCTGATTCCAGAAACATGTTGTATATACGAAAGGCAGTGTACTTGCATGAATTTTGGGGAATCGGCCTTTTACTTTGAATTAGATTTTCCAAACTACTGCTATTGTTTGGGTATTAATCAAAATGCTGCTATTGTTGTTTCCGGCTAGACGCAAGAAACACAATAATGATGTTTTTCGGGGACAATTTGGCGTCTGATAACAACATTCAATACGAGGGTCCGTCCTAGTCCATTGGCTTTGGTCTCAGATTTAGCCCTCAAATGGGTCCATGTGGACCCTATCTAGGTAGTATATCCTAGTCGGCATGTTTGATGGATTGATAAGCTTCGGATATCATCTTTCTTCTCATGAATCTCATCATCCAAAGCGACATGAGTTATATTTTCAGTTACCTTTCCTTTACCTTGCTTGGCTTCAGACTTGGGATTTTCAAATTGTTGTTTGTTGCATTATACACAAGAAGAAGAAACGGCGTGGTTCCAACCTGAATGGCTAATTATTACCGCAACTCCAAGCCCAAGGTAACTTTGAAGAACATCACAGTCTTTGTGTGATTAATTTTAGTGTCTGCAGCACTTTATGTGTTCCCATTCAGACTTACAAAGATGGGGATGTAATCTAAACAGAAATATTATCCCAACCTGAACCTACACATACACGAAAACACAAGTTTTCAAACTCCATATTGTAGTTCTATTAAGGCTTCCAGTGGTAATTCAACTAGCTGTTTTGAATAAGTATTAGAACAGAGTAAGTATCCCCACCTAGCAGGAAGTAATTGTGCAAGCTGCTACAACCAATGCCTACAAACAGAGTAAGTATAAAAACTCAGGGATAACAAACACTTGGATGTATAATGAATTCCATGAGCGTAAAAAGAATTTCATTTTGTTGCAGTGTTTCACAAATAAGTATTAGAACTCAGGAATAACAAGCACTTCAAAGCATTAACCTTACCTGCAAATCCAAATCAAAAGCTGTTAACATATGCACAACCTGTGAAATTCAGATACCGTGAAAAGGCTTCAATGATAAATTGATGCAAGCATACTTAAAGTAAGCAATTCGTGTTGACAAAAAGTTAGTCATTCGGTCATATATAATAGTTCCTTGAAATTTGAATATTTGCACAATATACCATCCAAAGAAAACTGACCTTTGCAGGTAGTGATTGAATGAAAACATTGATGTCTGCACAATGTTCATCACAAAGCCAAATATGTTGATCAGATGATACTCTTCCTCGCCAGCTGGTAATGCAAATGATAGTTAGTCATAACTGAGCTAGGACCAAAGATATGTAATTCAAGAGCATTTTGAACTTTGAACAAGTACGTTTGAGATAGTAATTACTAAATCCTACAGTACGAACTTATACTGTGGATTGAATCAATGAAAATATTATGTCCATTAGAATTTTAAATAACTCGAAAACCAAGTTAAAACATATCCTTTACCAGATTAAAATGTGAAGGACAAACAAACTACTCCACAGACAATGAAGCTGAGGTCGACTCCCTTGTTAATAAACCCATTGTAGTAATCAGCACACCAATCCAATCCCCTGAAAAGTAAACCAAGATTCGTCAATTCAGATGAGACAGACAAATCCAATAAAACAAAATCAAATTTTGAAAACATCATTAATGAATTAGGAGAAGCGAATCTGACCTACATACAATTTCTTGAGCAACTATTCTTGCCCCATATTATCCATAGTCATGTTCATACCGATATGCTGCAGCGACAAAATTAACAAAATCAATGATGTATAAATTACAATTACAAAGAAATCTAAAACTACAAAAATTAGGATTTTGATTTTGTGTTTCTTACCGTGCAATTAGCTATTGGTAAATGAAATACCGAGAATCACCCATAACACAATGAAATCCAACACTAGTTAGGGTTTTCCTTTTGTGTTCTTGATCGATTTACGACCTTGCGTAGATCTGGAATTGAAAGATTATTGGGGTTTTAAAATTGGAAAAGTATGGGTTTTTAGAGAGATGAGAGATCATGAGGAGATGAAGTAAAGAGTTTATTTAACGATGATGAACATAGTTCAGAAGATGGGGTTTTTCGTTATGAAGGGTGAGAAAGAATTATTGCAGTTATCTTGTGGATTTGTGGAGGAGATGAAGCAAAGGATTCAATTTCTCTTGTTGATTCATCTGTTTCCCCATTATTGTTAGAGAGGAGGAGATGAAGATGGAGAGAGGTTAGTGTTTGCCGTCTGTAAGGGAAAAAAGAAGGGAAAAAAGAAAGGAAAAAAGAAAGTGAGATGAGTTTAGGATAAATGAGAGAGAAGAGAGGCACGTTTTTTCTAGAATGTTTTATAAAAACTAGTCTCTCGGGCCGTCTTACTTGAAGTGGGACCACATAAACAATTTCCCCCTCTAGTCTTATTAGAAATCCACGTGGAAGTGTATTATATTTACTAAATTGCCCCCTTATATTAAGTCAGATATGCGAGCTTGATTTGCTTCTTCTGTCATAAAAAAAAGGCTGTTTTTGGAAGCCCAATAAATAAGGAAACCCTAGGGTAGTTTTATTTAAGCAGACTTAAAAAGTCCATTTTCCACTAGTGTGTTGACCGCAAACGTAACTGTTAGATATTCGGGTTGGACCCGAATATGGTCGCCCATATTGTATGTGGCAAGCCCGGTAGGGTTCCATATTCCTTAGGGTTTGGAACCTATATAAACATCTCTAGCATAAGTGTAAAGGGTTACGTGATTCCACCAATATCACACATAAGTTTACCATAAGAAAAGTGGTAGCTCTAACCCTAAAGGGAGTTATCATTAGGAAAAAAAGGTTTCAAGTTCTTAGCCTGTGAAACAAGCGTGTGCTCATCATTGGTGATTGTAGTACCTGCTAATCGTCGTGTTGGATCGTTGTTGTTGCTGCTGTTGTTCCTTGTCGATCCAAATCGGAGCTCAAGTTCTAGGTATGAACCGATACCCGCTTCCGCTTAATCGTATAATATCTAATATTGGTATCAGAGCTATTGGTTTGCTGCGTTTTCGTGCTTGATATAACATGCTTTGTATGCTTGAAAGTTATTGATAACATGATAGTATCATGATTAGGGTTCTTGTTGTTTTTTTTTTGGTTAAAAACCATTAATGGATGTATAAATATTTCGGATCTTGATAAAGGTGTTTTGGTTTGAAATATTTAATTGGGTATGTTCATTATTGATTCAAATGATCTCCTGGAAAGTTTTGTATCGTTTGAACATGTGGTTTGAAAGATATTGCAAAAACCCTAGTTTTATATCATGTTTGTGAGCAGTGGTTTGATGATTGTTTTGATGTATATATGTCGATCCATGTTAATTAAAATTAATATATATAGATAGTGCTCTCTGAGAGCTTTCTTTTGACATATTATTTGCTTGAATCGGAGCTCGTATGAGTGAGATATGGTCTCCCAAAGTTGGTCATGCGCGTGCATGTAGACTGCTGGAATTTTAGAGAAGACGATGAACGATAACCGAGTCAACACTGTTCACAAATCGGCGAGTTACACTGTTTAAGAATCGGCGAGTTAACTCGGCCCAGGATCGGCGGTTTAGCCCGCGGTTCAGACCAGTGGGTCAGCTCGCGGTCCAGTCCAGACCGGTGAGTCAGTTCGCGGTCCAGCTCGGTGGGTCAGCTCGCGGTTCAGATCGGTGGTTCGGTTCAGGGTTCGGTTCGGTTCGCGGATTGACCCTAATAATTTGTTTTTCACTTTTTCTCTATCTTGTGGTTGTCGGATCAACTCCAATTTTGGTACCCTAAGGTTTTTCGACGCTCTGAATTCAATAAAACTATTTTCAGGACCTAATTAGATTCACATGATAGAGTTTCTTTGAAATTATATGGTAAATCGCTTTATCCGTGATAACATGTGAATGGTTTATGTTGTGATTGTATAATTTCTTTAATATACAACATGTATGGCGCTGGATTGAATTCATATCGTACCTTGAATTGTATGTCTAGATAACATGTTGATTGATTAGGTAATCATCTTGGTTTGATAACATGTTTGATTGAATTATTATCATTGATTGATAACATGTTAAAACAATTGAGTGGGAGGTTGTTTGGTTGGGTTTGTTTAATTCCAAAAACCATTAACTTGCGCATATATTAAATAGATGTAGAAAATATTACTTGTGGCGCGAGAGATGATTAGGAGTTTAACGATTTTTCGATCTTGCGACTTGTAATGTTGTTTTGCTATTTATTTAGATTAATGTTGCAAAGTTATTTTTGAATGTGTATAGTGCCATAAGTTTAATATCCTTTTATTTTTTCGCATGCTATGTTAGACTAAATGGCTTCCAAGAACATCATTGTTGATTTGAACAAGGGTGAAAAACTTGATGGCGACAACTATAACATCTGGCGCCGAAATATAGTTTTTCTCTTGAATGATGATGGGGCTGCGAAAATAATCGAGCATGTGATGCCTCGGCTTTGAGGAGGGTACGACGGTTCAACACCGTCGCAACCTCGAGGCTTACCGAGAATGGATTAAGAAGGATCGCGGTGCTCGTCATATGATCCCGAGCTCAATGCACAATGATCTCATTGGAGAGTTTGAGAACCACCGGTTTGCTCATGACATGCTAGAGGCGATCGAGCGAGAAATTTGGAGTTACCTCTGTGGCTAAGTTGCGCGCTTTAACTATGAAGTTTGACACTTGTCAAAAGAAGCCGAATGTTACAATGAAGCAACATTTGAGGACAATGTCATCAATGATACGCGAACTTGAGGCCGCAGGTCATCACTTGACGGATGAACAACGGTACAAGTCTGTTATTCGTTCGTTACCTAACTCTTGGGAGCGAGATGAAGCAAAACATGACACATAATGATAATGTCCGCACTTTTGAGGATATTTCTCGTCGTGTGGAACTAGAAGTCGAGCGCTTGGAAAGCGGCCTAAGACCGATTCATTTCCTTCACTTTTGAATACATTTCGCATAAGACCAATGGGTCTAAGCGCAAGAGGGTAAGGGTTCTTCGGGTAAGAATCCTCGTGATGGATCTGGGTCGTCCACTACCAACGCTCCTAAGCGCAAAAGAGGCAAGCGTCTTTGGTAAGAAAGACAAAGCGAGAGATGAAATGCTTTAAGCGTGATAAGAAAGGACACTTCGTTCGTGAATGCACTTTGAGCCAAAGAAGGTAATTTCGAGCCTATTCCTCGCTATGAATGTTTTGTTTCTAGTCAAGCATTAGTTGCTCATTCTCCTCATTTGTGGGTTGTAGATTCGGGAGCAACCGACCATGTAGCGAGGGACCAGAAGGGTTCCTAGATTATCGTCGAGTTCTGCTGGGAGCATGAGAGTTTATATGGGGAACACAACTAGCATAGAAGTACTTGGCATCGGTACCTATATGCTAAATCTGCGACAAGGGCGCACGATAATCCTCCATGATGTACTTTATGCTCTAGATATTCGACAAAATTTAGTTTCAGTTAATAGTATGTTGCGTCTAGGCTTTAGTTTTCTTTTTGAGGGTAATTCTGTTAAGATTTGCTTGGCAACTGATTTTTATGGTTTTGGTTTTATGTCGGATGGTTTTATAGTTTTGGATATTGACAATTCTAGTTCTTATGATGCTAATAAATCTATTTCATTAGTTGCATCTTCTTCGGATGTTAATAATGATTCTGTGATTTGGCATGCTAGATTAGGTCATATAGGGCAAGAAAGGATGACTAGGCTAGCTAGAGAAGGTCTTTTAGGACCCATCGCTAAAGTCTCCTTGCCTACTGCGAACATTGTCTTGCAGGAAAAGCCATTAGAAAACCGTTTGGGACAGCCAAAAGGGCCTCCGAGCCTTTGCAATTAATTCATTCTGATATATGTGGCCCAATGAACGTTAAGGCAAGACATGGAGCCTCTTATTTCATCACTTTCATAGATGACTTTACGCGATATGGTCATATTTACTTGATATCCCACAAGTCGAAGCATTGGACCGCTTTAGACGATATGTATGCGAAGTGGAAAATCAACTAAATAAGAGCATTAAGGCTCTCGAACCGACCGTGGCCGCGAGTATCTATCCGACCTATTCAAAGGGTACTTGTGAGGAAAAGGGATCTGAGACAATTGACTATTCTGGTACTCCGCAACAAAATGGTGTAGCGAGAGAGAAGGAATCGTACTTTGTTAGACATGGTTAGGTCAATGATGGCGCAGGCTCATCTTCCTATTTCTTTTTGGGAGATGCGTTGCGATCTTACTTTGCCTATGTCCTTAATCGTGTGCCTTCAAAGTCGGTACCTTCCACCCCATATGAATTATGGACCGCGAAAACCCGAATTGGGTAATTTGCGACCATGGGGTTCAGTGCTTATGTACACAATAGTTCTCATCGGTATGGGAAGTGGGCCCTCGAGCGAAAAAGTGTATCTTTATCGAGATATTCGATCACTCAAAAGGCCATGTGTTCATTGATGAGCATCCCGATGGAAGTGTAACTGAGATTGAGTCACGTGATGCAGATTTCCTTGAACAGGACTTTCCTAGAAGGAACAAGGTAGGGGGAGATCTTAGCCTCTTTGAGGTGGAAGAGTCAATGGAAGACACACCAATTCGTCTAGTTGAGAATAGCGAAGAAATTCCTCGTTCTCCTAGGGAAAGTGGGAGTGTTCCACCTGATAATGGATTGGCTCCATCGAATCAGGAACCCCAATCTCGGAGAAGTGAACGTGGAAAAGTCCCTCGTCGTCGTTTTCAAATTGAGGGGGAAAGTTTCATGGTTTGCTCACATGATGACGCAAAGCCTAAGAATTTCAAAGAGGCTATGTCATCTCCTAAAAGGGGAAAAATGGATTATTGCATCGAAAGAAGAGATAGAATCAATGAGGATTAATGGTGTGTGGCAATACGTTGACCTCCCGAGGAAGGGCGCAAGGCTATTGGAAACAAATGGGTTTTCAAAGTCAAATGCAATGCGGAAGGTTTAGATGAAAGATATAGGGCTCGCCTTGTGGCGAAAGGCTACACCCAACAGGAGGGTGTTGACTACGAGGAAACTTTCTCCACAGTGGTGAGAATTGCCTCGATACGCCTTATGTTAGCTATTGTCGCACATATGGATTTGGAACTTCATCAAATGGATGTTAAGACTGCATTTCTCAATGGAGAACTAGATGAGGAAATTTACATGGAGCAACCAGAGGGGGCTTCGTGATTAAAGGCCAAGAGCGCAAAGTTTGCAAGCTCCAAAAATCTATTTATGGCCTAAAACAATCATCTAGACAATGGTATTTAAAATTTGATCGAGCCATTGTTTCCAATGGGTTTACGATGATAGAGGAAGACCATTGTGTGTACGTTAAACGGTCCGATAAAGGTTTCCTTATCCTGTCCTTATATGTTGATGATATCCTTATAGTTTGGAAGTAACATGGAAATTGTTGTCGCCACAAAAGAGTGGTTGTCCTCAACTTTTGAGATGAAGGACATGGGAGAAGCAAGTTATGTGCTCGGGATTAAGATCCTTAGAGATCGTTCAAAGAGACTTTTGGGTATGTCACAAGAGACGTACATTAAAAGGGTTCTCGAGCGATTTCACATGAAAGATTGCAAGCCCATAGACACACCCGGTTGCTAAAGGTTAGAACTTAAGCCTTGAGATGTGCCCTAATACCCCTGAAGAGAAAGACAGGATGTCGCGGGTACCCTATTCCAACGCAATTGGGAGCCTGATGTATGCTATGATGTGTACTCGGCCTGACATATGCTATGCTATTGGATTAGTTAGTCGGTACCAGTCGAATCCTGGTTTTGAGCACTGGCAAGCGGTCAAGAGGATACTAAGGTATCTCAAAGGGACGAGCGACCTCATGCTATGCTACAAGGGTTCAGATCTACGTCTCAGTGGTTATTGTGATGCTAACTGGAATGGCGAAATGGGAGAGCAAAAATGCACATCAGGGTATGCTTTCTTGCTAAATGGCGGGGCCATCACATGGAGTAGTAAGAAACAGTCAATTGTCGCTATGTCTTCAATGGAATCTGAGTTTGTAGCTTGTCAAGCTGCAGTACAAGAATCTAATTGGTTAAGGAGGTTCTTTGAGAGTTTTGAATTTGTCACTCACGCTACTGATGCGGTGAAAATTCACACTGATAGCACATCAATGATTGCTTATGCAAAAGACCCAAAGTACCATGGAAAGACTAAGCACATTGATAGGAGGTGTTGTTTTATTAGAGCTGCTCTTGCGAAGAAAGAAATAGTTTTGGAGTACATGCCTACAGAATTGATGATAGTTGATCCCCTTACTAAACCTATACCAAGGGATGTTTTCATGTCTCATGTTAGGGCGTTAGGTTTACGTAGGTGGTAATGGATGTCTTTTTTATTTATTTATTGTTCTAAGACATGATGATCGTAGATGCATATGTTTTATGGATATTTATTAATAATCAATACAATTTGATAATGGTTCATTGTTATGATTGATTATTTACTTATGGGCATGGATATACACGCTGACATTGGTGCATAGAGAATGCATTATGTCAAAACTTGATTAATATGTCACCTGGTATGGACTGGCTTACTCACATAAGCAGTCACCTTTTGGCGCTAAGGAGAGCGAGCAAAGATGAGATGATGCATCGCCTTGGCAATACCAAGATGAGATCTATATAGTGAAGATCGATGATGAATGTACCTACTGTTCATCATACTTTAAAGAATAACCAAATAAGAAATCTCTTCCACGGCGCTTGTTGAAAGCGAGCAGTTAGAAATTTCGGATTAGGCGCAAGAGTTGCGACTAAGTCAAGATTTGTAGAGTGTAAGAGTTTGTGACATATACTTGTTTAGTCAAGTAAAACTCCACTCTAGCGCATTTTCATATTGTGCGTGCTTGCGACCACTACGGAGGTGCGAAAATTGTTCCCTGCTTTTCTCACCATGTGAGTCCGTATGATAATTAGATTATACACAGGTAACCTTACGACTTTTGACTTTGTTATTAAGTAAAGATTCGATGATTGCTACTTTAGTATGTGTCCTGTGGCCATGAATGATCCGGCTTAAAGGGTACATATCTGGGAAAGCAGTTGATTCTGAAACTTCATGACAATAGGGCGAAAGGAAGGTCATCAAACTCATGAATGTTTTATATTCATAGTTGACGACTTGAGTTGCCTTGCTGGAGTTGCAACACAAGTGTGAATGTATTTACAATAAGCTAGCATGAGGGTTAGACTAGCTCTACGAGGGATCAGAGTAGTCTAGACCAATGAGATTTTGATGGACCTAGGATACTACGAGATACGAACATTTTTTTAAAGGGTTGATGTCTCTATGCTTTGACTCATATTGAGCTGCTAGTATGGAGCTCCCAAAATGCGAGTACCTCGACGGTCGCACCCGGGCTATTTACTAATATGAACTTTTCTTTCTTTTTCCGGTACAATCCACACACACTATGTGCGAGTGGGAGATGTTAGATATTCGGGTTGGACCCGAATATGGTCGCCCATATTGTATGTGGCAAGCCCGGTAGGGTTCCATATTCCTTAGGGTTTGGAACCTATATAAACATCTCTAGCATAAGTGTAAAGGGTTACGTGATTCCACCAATATCACACATAAGTTTACCATAAGAAAAGTGGTAGCTCTAACCCTAAAGGGAGTTATCATTAGGAAAAAAGGTTTCAAGTTCTTAGCACAGTGAAACAAGCGTGTGCTCATCATTGGTGATTGTAGTACCCTTTAATCGTCGTGTTGGATCGTTGTTGTTGCTGCTGCTGTTCCTTGTCGATCCAAATCGGAGCTCAAGTTCTAGGTATGAACCGATACCCGCTTCCGCTTAATCGTATAATATCTAATAGTAACAAATATCTCGACATATGTTCTAGACATGATTATTGCTTTGGTACCTTGGCTTTTACGACTTAGGGCGAGCTTGGTGATGAGTTTGTGGTTTTCTTAAAGAGACTGGAAAAATTTCTTATTAGGCATGATTCGACTTCCAAAGTAGACAATTTTTTGTTTCACAGAGTAGGTGTAGCTGTTCAGAAGGGGGTTGGAGCCCAGCTTGTTGCTCGGCTTCCAACTATTGCTTTGTTTACTGAGATTACTTAAGTTTCTTGTAATTTTCCATTTATTTATTTTTTTTCCAAAAAATAAGGTTATATTAAAGTGGAAAAATATTTACAACACCAGAGACAAAGACACACATACACATACATCACATATGTATCACAGTGTCCCAATGAAATATGATTTGATTAACACTAAACCCTCTAAAAACCTCTTTTTCAAAACACCACAAAATCACTGTATTTTGAATGAACATATTAATCTCATTAACTAACTTATGCCTTCCTCCAAAATTTCTTGAACTTCTCTCCTTCCATAAGTACCAGAAAATAGCATATCTAACAAGCCACTAAATCTTCTTATACCTCCCTTGAAGATTATTCATCTTCCAAGATTCAAAATGCTTCAAATCAGTAGCTTGAAAGCTCCAAGAAATCTTAAAAGCCTTCACAAAATAAGCCCATACCTGAGTAGTATTGATTTAAGATTTTTCTTAATTTTCGTAGTAGTAATATAAAATTCGTTCTCTCGGATGTTGTTAAGATTAAATTAAAAGGTTTAAATAATAACTAAAAGAGAGTCACTGGGTCTTAGATTCCACTGAATTCACAACATGAGGTTCATTATTCATTCTCAGCAATTATCGCTCAGTGAATAAATAAAACATCAACTCTTGTTTTGCCAAAGTAGATCTTCAAAACATTAATTGTATCCCCTAAGCATAGATTATCTAAATTCAAAGCATAACCTATCTAATTGAATCACAACTAATTTTATCAAATCATAATTCTATTATAAATTAGTGCAAAAAGTCAAATAGAAAATAGAATAAATTCACCCATGTGCGAAAATCAGCTTCCTCCGTCGACCCAGTGTAGGGGCTTAGCTACTCATGATGTAGACACACTCAAAATTCATTTTTATTGCCCAAATGGTGTTTACAAAGAAGAGAAAATGAGAAAATTAAATTAAACCAGGAATTTGCAACGTTTATAAGCGTTGCAAACCCACCGTTACAAAGACTAACAATGAACGTCGCAGGGTGACAGTCTTATCTCTTTTCCGTGTAAACGAGCGGTTGTTTTACGACTGTCTTTGATAGTCTGTTCTTCGATTCTTCACTATTTTTTTGCTTCTGCTGCAGACACTCTGCAGCAATTCTCTCGACCACGGAGCCTCCCCAATCACTCGATGATCCCGTATGCTTCCTCAACTTCCCTTTTTATACTTGATAGCATCCAAATATTCTCGGTTTAATGCAAAATATCCTTTCTTTAATTCATTATTCTCTCTTGCCATTACACGGGTTTTATTTCCTTGTTAATCTTCTTCTCGTGACTGCATCAGTCCACACACTCCAAACTCAATGCTACACGTCTCTTGGTCACGCCCAAATCGCTAAATACACATGAAAACTTTCCGAAACCATCCCAACATAATTCCACGTATTGTTCTAACCTCTCGGTTCATGCTATTTCCACGTAACTACCTCTTGATCGATTCCAGGCCCATACATTCCCTGTTTTGATGAAACAGGTCACTCCCAATCAAATCCAACGAAAATATCTCATGAAATCTAGACCGAAATTAATAATGTAACCCCGGATATTTATGCTCCCCTGTTTTAATGAGATCCGATTATCCAGCCCAATATACTCGGTAAAATCACTTGTACTAGCCCTGTTTAGTCAAATATAGTCCAATGCAACAAAGTTTCGTGATTGAATCTCTTTATAACAAACCTTCAAAATTCAAATCCATATTCTCGTTCGTGACAAAGACAAGTTTCCCGCCAAAAATTAATTCTGTTTTCTTCAATTCCCGATTATCTAGCCAATTTTGATCGAAACCATGACCCATACTGCACTGTTTATGTCTTAGGAACAAACCCATTTGATTTCACCATTTAGTCTCATTAAAACTCGACCAAAACAAAACCCTAAATCGCACCCATTTTCCCGCCAAAATTCAAATTCAAAAGGTTGAAGATGACTGCCCCTTATCCATTCCGAGAGTGCGAATAGTAATTAGGGTGCCCCTTAGTAATTGGGTGCCCCTTATCCAAAACCGAGAGTCCGAATAACAAGAGTTCTCCGGGGTACAAAAACCACTTTTCGAGCAACTTTTTCCATAAGAGCTTATTTGACAAAAACACCTACAAACAAGTTTATTAGTGATAAAATGAGGCCCAGCTAATGTATTTATGGATGAAAATGTGTCGCACTTTCGTGCTCATCAAATTCCCCCATACTTACATTTTGCTAGTCCTCGAGCAAAACAGAAATTGACCCGCTACACAGCTGGTCATAAAATAAAAGAGAGTTAGACCCGCTACACAGCTGGTCATGACAAAAGCCAAACATAAGACGCGACACAATTCTTTTTTTTTTTTTTTTTTTTTTTTTTTTTTTTTTTTTAGAGACCAGCTACACAGCTGATCATTTTTTTTTTTTTTTTTTTTTTTTTTTTTTGTTGGACCCGCTCAAGAGCTGGTCACAGTACGCAAGAAAATTCCTGAAAAAATTAAAAGAAAAAGTTAATAACCACTCCCCCACACTTAAATATTACATTGTCCTCAATGTAATTGAGTCATCCAACGTAAAAATTAAGATGGGAAATTAAAAAAATAAAATAAACAAAAGTAAACAAACATAAATAAATAATTATACCCTCTTTGGATCGTACAAAAACGGATCCCCATACACTAATAACTCCGAAAACTTGGGGATCGACCCAAAATACAATATATACAAATGACAACTTCACAATTATTTTATGAAAAAATGGGGACACTGAAACCGTCGAAAAACAAAATTTACCCCTAAACCAAGTTTTTACCGCACATGGAAGTGCGTAAAGAACGAAGTATGGGGATTCTGGGAAAATTTCAACTGGCTCATGCATGGTATTAGAAATAGGCAAATCCTCTGGGTACTTAGATGCAAAGTAATCCAACAATACTTTAGAAGCACACAATTCTAACCCTAAATTAGGCAACTTTTGGAAGTCTAGTGGTTTAGAAACAACCTCTAAGTCGGGTGAATGATCTTGTGAGGTAGATTCATCTATGGAATTAGGCGAATCATCCACACAATCATCCATAGGGTCATTTATATGTTCTGTTTGGGACAGAGAGTCACTACTAGATTCATCATCATCAGCAAATAATCTTTCACATTCAAGAACTCTCAATCTTTGTTCCAAACTAGGCGGTGTGTGTTTGTAATACTTCTCATAAATAGTTTCATGTGATTCTTCACTTACCTCATGTGGAGCAGAAACTCCATACCATTGCCTACGCATATATTCAGCAAGCGTCATCTCAGATGAGGTTTCCTGATAATTTGACTTCCTACGCATATATTCCGCCAGCGTCATCGTAGGTGACGTCTCCTCAGAAGAAGTCATCATCCTCAAAAATTCCCTGAAAGGAAATATAAAAAGAAACGCATAAAAAGGAAAAAGAAAATACTGTACAAAATTAAAAAAAAAATAAACCTAAAAAATTAATCTAAAAACAAATCCGCGTCGCAACGGCGCCAAAATGATTTAAGATTTTTCTTAATTTTCGTAGTAGTAATATAAAATTCGTTCTCTCGGATGTTGTTAAGATTAAATTAAAAGGTTTAAATAATAACTAAAAGAGAGTCACTGGGTCTTAGATTCCACTGAATTCACAACATGAGGTTCATTATTCATTCTCAACAATTATCGCTCAGTGAATAAATAAAACATCAACTCTTGTTTTGCCAAAGTAGATCTTCAAAACATTAATTGTATCCCCTAAGCATAGATTATCTAAATTCAAAGCATAACCTATCTAATTGAATCACAACTAATTTTATCAAATCATAATTCTATTATAAATTAGTGCAAAAGTCAAATAGAAAATAGAATAAATTCACCCATGTGCGAAAATCAGCTTCCTCCGTCGACCCAGTGTAGGGGCTTAGCTACTCATGATGTAGACACACTCAAAATTCATTTTTATTGCCCAAATGGTGTTTACAAAGAAGAGAAAATGAGAAAATTAAATTAAACCAGGAATTTGCAACGTTTATAAGCGTTGCAAACCCACTGTTACAAAGACTAACAATGAACTGTCGCAGGGTGACAGTCTTATCTCTTCCGTGTAAACGACAGTTTTTTTACGACTGTCTTTGATAGTCTGTTCTTCAGTTCTTCACTATTTTTTTCTGCTGCTGCTGCAGATTACTCTGCAGCAATTCTCTCGACCCTGGAGCCTCCCCCAATCACTCGATGATCCCGTATGCTTCCTCAACTTCCCTTTTTATACTTGATAGCATCCAAATATTCTCGGTTTAATGCAAAATATCCTTTCTTTAATTCATTATTCTCTACTGCCATTACACGGGTTTTATTTCCTTGTTAATCTTCTTCTCGTGACTGCATCAGTCCACAAACTCCAAACTCAATGCTACACGTCTCTTGGTCACGCCCAAATCGCTAAATACACATGAAAACTTTCCGAAACCATCCCAACATAATTCCACGTATTGTTCTAACCTCTGGTTCATGCTATTTCCACGTAACTACCTCTTCGATCGATTCCAGGGCACATACATTCCCTGTTTTGATGAAACAGGTCACTCCCAATCAAATCCAACGAAAATATCTCATGAAATCTAGACCGAAATTAATAATGAACCCTGGATATTTATGCTCCCCTGTTTTAATGAGATCCGATTATCCACCCAATATACTCGGTAAAATCACTTGTACTAGCCCCGTTTAGTCAAATATAGTCCAATGCAACAAAGTTTCGTGATTGAATCTCTTTATAACGACTTCAAAATTCAAATCCATATTACATTTCGTGACAAAGACAAGTTTCCCGCCAAAAAAATTAATTCTGTTTTCTTCAATTCCCGATTATCTAGCCAATTTTGATCGAAACCATGACCCATACTGGACTGTTTAGGTCTTAGGAACAAACCCATTTGATTTCAGCCATTTAGTCTCATTAAAACTCGACCAAAACTGAAACCCTAAATCTGCACCCATTTTCCCGCCAAAATTCAAATTCAAAAGGTTGAAGATGACTGCCCCTTATCCATTCCGAGAGTGCGAATAGTAATTAGGGTGCCCCTTAGTAATTGGGTGCCCCTTATCCAAAACCGAGAGTCCGAATAACAAGAGTTCTCCGGGGTACAAAAACCACTTTTCGAGCAACTTTTTCCATAAGAGCTTATTTGACAAAAACACCTACAAACAAGTTTATTAGTGATAAAATGAGGCCCAGCTAATGTATTTATGGATGAAAATGTGTCGCACTTTCGTGCTCATCAAGTATATGTACAATGAAGACATAATAATTTAACCGTTTTTTAGGGACCATGGTTTTTTTGGGGACCATGGTATTATTAGGCCACCTACCCTACAATGTTAAGGGATGTCCTAAAATCATGAGATTACTAATTTTCCCTTACCCTAATTAAAATTAACCCTAAGCTAATAACCGACCCTAATCTAATAACTACCCCTGATTAAAATTAACCCTAACTTAATCTAAAACAAAAACAAAAGAATCTAAACCTAGCCGCACAAAAAAATCAGTTCTCCTCTTCTTCTCTTCATAAAATTTTCATCGTCGATTAATCAATCGAGTATAAGAATGGTTCGTCGAAAGAAAACCAACCGACTCCCAGGAACAGGTCCCCCATTAGGACATCTAGCAAATCAGCCAAGTGATTTTGAGATTCATAAAGAAATGGAACAACCAAGTGAATCCATAATCCGAGTATAATAGACGCGAAGTTAAGCCCGATTCTACCATGGGACCGATTCAAGGGTATTTTCCAACAAACCCATACTTTTAATTTGATTTTGATTCGTTTAATTGAATAAAAATCATCAAAATATGGTTCATATAGAAGTTACGGTGCCATGTTCGGTTAGAACGCGTTTCACAAAAAACCTAGTTTTTTAACCGAACTTCCTGAAAGGAAGAACACGAAGAACAGTTCGGTTCCATAGGATTTAAAATTAGATTACCAAACTGCGAGTTCGGTTTGTTCGCAAAAATTTTGAAAACTATTTTGTAACCGAACTCTACCCATATTACAACAAAAAAAAAATCTAATGTAACCGAAATGTGCTATTTTGCCCACTATGTTCAGTTTTCATTTAACCGAACTTTCACAACTCTGTTCGGTTGGTTCGCAAAAAAATTTGAAACTTTCAAGTAACCGAACTCTACCCATATTACAAAAAAATAAAAAATAAAATCCAATGTAACTGAACTATGCTATTTTGCCCACAATGTTGAGTTATCAATTAACCAAACTTTTCCAACTTTGTTCGGTTGGTTCGCAAATTTTTTTAAAACTATCGAGTAACCGAACTCTACCCATATTACAACCTTGGCTAATTGCATACATGTGGATTTCAGTTACATGATAATTTTATCGGGATAACCGAACTCAGAGTTCGGTTTGTAAAGCAAGTTGACAACTAACCGAACTTTACGTATACTAAGTCAAATTTTATAGTACGTAAGTTTGGTTAGATAGTTGGTTGGTATGAAGTTTGCGAACCAACCGAACTTTATACACTAATGTGAAATATTATTTTACGTAAGTTCGGTTAGCTATTGGTTGCGAACTAACCGAACTTATAGACCTTAAAGTTCGGTTACATTCCGGTCAAACCGAACATAACACTGTAATCCTATTTACAAAGTTCGGTAACATGTCCATTAACCGAACTTCAAAAAACCTCCATTATTGGAGAGTTTGGTAACCTGCGTGTTTAGAAAAAAGTAACCGAACTACACTTTCAGATGAGTTCGGTTACATGTTCTTCACACAAGGTAACCGAACAAGCCCAAATCTACTTAACAAATTCACATTTTTTTTGAAAATTTGGACCAATTCAACCAACATTATCTAAGTTTAGAGCATACCTGGTACCCAAATAGTCTTCCTCCGGTTGTGGTTGGTAAAATCCATCGTTTTCATCTTGAGATTGGCTTTGGGGAAGAATACATTCACCATCTAAGAAATAATTCATATCCGGATCATTGTGAAGATTGGCATATACTGTAGGAGAGGAAGGAGATGAAGATTCAGTGAACTCAAAAAAAAATTATTTTCCATGTTTTTCTTCTTCATCTTCTCTAACCTTACTCTGTCAATAATTCTACTTTTTTTTTTTTTAAAATCTGATTTTTTAATCTCAAATCTTTATTCAAAATCATTTCACTAATCACGCTAACTAATATTAACACTAACTAATCATTACCTAAAAATAATCAGAGGGTAAATTATGTGTTATAATAAATATCTAGATAAGGGGTGACCTAGATTTACTTCTAATATCTTACCCAAAATAAAAAAATGGTCCCCCAAAAAAAAGGCTGGTCCCCAAAAAATGGTTCTAATAATTTTCTTTGAACATTGTGACTCAACATAGTCAGTGTTGGTAGAGAGTTGTGAAAATTGGCCCATAGCTAACTTTAGAAGGAATGTCACTCCTCCAAACAAACTTCTCAAAACTGCACACCGTATTATCCTCCAACTCCCTATCATTTTCTAAGTATAGTATATATTGTCTCGAAAAAAAAACAAAAAAAAAAAAGTCAGATAAACAGTTGGGACATCTTCGGGATTTCTTACTGACACCCCTTATGGGATTCTCTCCCCCCATTACCTTACAAAATACATGTTAAACATAACCCAAGAAGTCCAAAAATAAGGACCCCAAAAGAATCATTCGGGGATTATAGGAATCAAGAGGAGCTCCGGCAAAGCGTTGAGGAACGATTTTTGAGTTGTAAATTTTCTGCTATAAGGTTAGTTAAACCCTTATATGTCTGCTCTATAGGTTATTACTATTATAATTGTTGAACCCTGATGAATTCTGGGTTTTAAGGATGAAAAATTTTACAATCTAAAACTGGTCTTTTATATGTTTGTTAAATGTAGGAATTACTATTTAGTCCAATTTTTCATGACCCAATTAATGGCTAGTCCACCCATGAAAAACATTTACTCGTTTGTCCAAAAACATATTTTTGGACTAGATTATTTACTCGCTAGTCCAAAAACTTTGTGGAGATTATAAAGTGTGTTTTCTAAATGCCTAAAACACCCTTACAGATCTAATTAGTATCAACACATGTAAATATTACTAGTAATATGTTACTACATACTAGTAGTATCAATATGGTCATACTACATATCAATATGTACTATATTAATAATAAAAAAGAATATGTTACTCGTAAATTAAATAACTACTCTATTATACTAGTTTACTAGTATACTAGTAGTAACTAATACTATACTAGTAACATATTAATATGTAATATCAATATATAACATACTACATACTAATATGACACTACATATTAATATGTAGTATCAATACATAACATATTGCTACTAGTAACATATGTTACTACATACTACATTTGTTCTATATATGTTACTACATACTACATATTAATACTAGTATACTACTAGTTACTAGTATTAATACTACTATGTTACTACATACTACATTTTTTCTATATATGTTACTACATATTTTACTACATACTACATATTAATACTAGTATACTACTAGTTACTAGTATACTAGTAAACTAGTATTAATACTAGTATATATGTTACTACATATTACATATGTTGCTACATATTACATATGTTACTAATAATATACATAGTATATTATATGTTAGGGTTAGTAGAGTAATTTTACTCTTTTCAAATCTTTTTTGGACTAGGGAGTAAATGTTGTTTCCCGCTGGACTAGCCACTAATCCGGGTCAGGTTTAGTGGACTAAACAGGAAATCTCTCTTGTTAAATTTCCTAACAGAAGAAATATTGATACCCTTTAGGTTCTTCTCTGTTAAGGGTTTGTTTTTTCTCATTCTTCTTTTTTTTCTTAACTTCAGCTTCAATGGGGAAATCAAATTGTCAAAGTAGAAGTGATCGGAGACTTCCACCACCACCAAAGGTAGCACCCTGGCTTGTTTTCCCACATGGTAAAAATGGTAAGTTTCAAGCTTTCTACAACATATGTGATGATGATCAATTAAACAAGAAAGCTTCGAAAAAGTTTATACCAGAATTAAGTAATAGGGACTTCCGGCGGTTACTTTAAAGTTAATGATTATACGTCAAACCTCTAAACATCTCCTGTTACTGTTACTTTGAGTTGTTGTGAATCAATTGGTGTCTGATAAACATAAACCCGAGTATATTTACATACATATATGTATCAGTTTTATGATATCGCAGAAAACAGAGAAATAAGTAGATTTTAAAGTTAATGATTATACGCCAATGCTTTGAAGAAGTTTTTTGACTTGACTGTGTTTTTGCAACCTTCAAAATGAATGCATACTTCCAAGGCCCGTGTCTACAAGGGAATGAGACAGAAGAATGGATAGAAATAACAACAAAAAAAAATTGTGTTTTCTCCTCTTTTCATAAATCACTTTGTTCGGATTTTACTAAATTTATTACGAAGATCTTTTTTTCTTCACATAGCTATTAAGTGATTTCATCAGAATGCAGAATGTAGGCGGTCAGTTTGTCCGACTAGCCAAATTCTAATATAACAATGTTTTGACCACACTTAGCTATAAGCCTATAATATCTGCAGCATGTGTTCCTGTTTATCCCCTGTAATAGTGAATTAACAGATGTCGTTAACTTCATAAAGTTCTGGTTCTGTAATTTGTAGGGTTGATGATAAAAGGCAAACATCCGATTGTATTCTAGTAAAGGTTGACCACATGGATGGAGTTATGAAGGTAACTGAGGACATAGCTCGTGTATCTAGGGATGATGAGATAGATGATATTGAAGAAGCAAGTCTAAGGATTCTTGCTAGCAATGATTTTGTATGGGCAGTGGCACACCATCTTCATACATTGGATTACATTCATTTACGTGCAGTGAGTAAAAGATACCGTGCGATAATGAATATCAAGAGATCCTCTTCTGCTGGAACTATCCACACCACAGATTTATCCCCATTGATGGTTTTTTCCAAGTATGATACAACCGTCTTCAATTTCGTAAACCCGTTTCATAATAATGAGAAATACCTTGTGAGTATCCCTGAGATGTTTAGAGGTTTTAGAATTTGCTTTTCGAAAGGTGGGTGGTTCCTCTTGTCAAAACGTCTGGAATTGTTCTTGCACAACCCCTTTACGAGATTTAGTATCAAGCTTCCCGGACTTGCCGGATGATAATGGTCTTGGATACTCAGGTATATCATTCTCATCCTTGCCGACTTCTTCAGATTGCATGGTTTTTGCCTTCAACAAAAAAATGAATGAGAATGTATCAAACTTCTTCATTAAACGGGGAGAAGAACAATGGAGGTGTGGTTATTTTGATGGTACTTATTTAGCTCCCAATAAGAAACTCATAGAGTTTGAGACTGGTTTGAACAATCCAGTTTTCTACAACGGAGGATTTTATTGCTTAGACTTGAACGGAACTTTAGGAGTATCTAAACAAGAGAATGGAGCTATTAGTTGGGAAGTTTTATCCACGTTACCCCGGCCTAATTGCGGGTTTATCTATGAGAGTTACTTGGTAGAGTGTGAAGGAAAACTTCTGTGTGTGTTATTAGGCCATTTGGGGAAATGGGTTCGTATATTCAGATTGAACAACACTAAAATGATCTGGAAATTAGCCCAAAAAGCTCTTCCAACTAACTCAAGACTCGGAGCTCATAATGCAGACATAAACACGAAGTGTCCCTTCTCAAGATCTATTTGGTTTGGTCTTTCTCTAAAAGTTGTGAACACTAGAATTATCGAATTCCCATCAAAATTTGGATAAAAGATTGGATCACTAACCAAGATTTCATTCAACTATCGGATAAAATAGTTATTATATCTTGTTTCATTTGGAAGCACAGATGTTCGGTAGTTTTTGAGAAAATAAACCCGAACCCGATTTAACTCATGGAGCAAATCAAGAAATTTATGAACCAGAATACACATGAAAGGATCCAAAAACCAATGAAGATAGAAAGAAGAGATACCCTGAAAGAAAAATGGTCTGACCTATCTTCGGATTGGATATTATTTATTGTTACGGCTTGCAAAAAATGGGATTCGACCATGGGATACGCTTTTTCAATTACTTTATTTCGTGGACAGAAAAAAAATTATGTATATTGAACCCGGTTTGGAGTAGACCTCCTCAGCCTTTCATGCAGAATCAAAATCCTTGGCTAAGTAAAAATATATTATCCACTGTCTCAATAGTTACGGACTGCAAAACTATGGCGGAGACGATCAACAAGTCTTGCAAAGATTCTCCTTGGAGCGCGGATAACACCATACAAGAAGTGAACTCAATATTGGAAAAACTTCCACAAGCCCAGGTAAAGTATATAAACATGAAATATAACTCCACGACAGACTACATTGCAAAAGAAGCTCGAGTAAAGCATCTTCGGCACAAGCTTTCCCACATTCAGTACAAGGTTTTAAAATCTAGTGTAATTTCCAGTGTTTTTGATAAAAATGAGCTCATAAACATTTTGTACAATATTTGGTGATTATTATAAATCCTTTTTACAGAAGAAGAAGAAGAAGAAGAAGAAGAAGAAGAAGAAAAAAAAAAAGAAGAAGAAGAAAATATGAAACTTTCTAAATTATCTTGGGGCTGCCTCATTTTATTGAGGGGAACGTTGAATAACACAAAATGTGGTCGGGTTTCCCTTACACATTTAACATTTTTCGTAAATGTCCTAGAATTATTTTAACTGATCTATAGGAAACTCTTCTGGAATTTGGCATGATTGCCTAAGAAGGATACCAATTTTCTAGAGATGGTACCAATTCAGAGATTCAATAATCAGGATTATGTTGTTTTATATTAATTGGTACATGACATGTCTTAGAAAAATTTATACCCACCTTTTGCAACGGTGGAATTAGTAGTTAACTTTTGTGAGTTGCATTTCTTGGATCAAACTTCAGAGTATAGAAAAATATTGAATATCCGATATGAGAACTTTGAACAATTTTAGTGCCGAAAAATGAAAATTTAATCCTTCAAATTTCGTTTGCAGGGACATATTGTCTTCCTTCCTTGTCTTTAATACCACACTATATTAGAGCACCGCTGCCATGGTGGGGAGGACCTACCGGGAAAAAAAAAAAAAAAAAAAAAACATCGCTAATTGCATAACGCGTTATACATCGTTTTTTTGTTGGAATGTTATTTTTAGGCGTATACATTGTTTTAAAGGATAAACACCTTCGGATTTCATAAAAACTCTAAATTTGATACTATTGTTTGTACTCATTGTTTAGATCTCTTTAAAATCTTTCTAACGAGATAAAATTTTTAAAATCTCAAGGTACGATTTTTTAGATATACTAGAACACCACTACCACGGTGGGGAGGGCTGACCGAAGAAAAAAGGAAACACTGCTGCAATTGGATTGTAAAAGAAAATTTATGCCTACAATGAAAGTATCAGTTTTCCTGAAACGGAGGGAGTACATCGTTTTATTAGTTGCAATGGAAAATTAGTTGATGCATAAACCAAAATATGATTACATACTTTTCAAAAAAAAAAAAAATATGATTACATAATGTTTTATGCATCCTTTGTGGTGGTTTGCATTTGAAAATTGTACCCAAAACAATAAACACCTCCGAATTTTTTGTAAAAACTTTAAATTTGATATTGTATTTGTACTCATTGTGTAAATCTCATTAAAATCTTTCCAACGAGATAAAAATTGTAAAACTCAAAGGCACGTATTTTTAGACATGTTATATCTAATTTGCTTGTCAACTATACCCCTGAAAAAATATGGTACATAAAGAATTATAATACAATTTGACCCTTATACCTATTTACCTTTCTTCTTTGACTTACTTACGAAAATATCTAATACTTGTTTTCCCTTCCTCTTCAGTTTATTTACGAAAATATCTAATACATATTTCGGTTTATTTACGAAAATGTCTAAAGGAAAAAAAAATTGATTCATAGGGGCATTTTTGGTTTTTCGGCTCGGACCATTTCCAATCTTTTTGTCAATTGATCACTTAAATTTTACAAAATAGTGACCATATAGAAGGTCCTCCCTCCCTTGCTTCGCTCGGTCGGTCAGCCCAATTATAATCTAGTTTGCTTGCCAATTACACCCTTGAAAAAATAGGATACATAAAGAGTTATAGTAATTGGACTAAAAGCGAGGGGCGTTTTCGTTTTTTTACGAAAATATCTAATACTTATTGTCCATCCTTTTCGGATTATTTGCGAAAATGTCTAATGCCTAGTTTCCATTCCTCTTTGGTTTATTCACGAAAATGCCAAAAAAAAAGGGAGGGAGGGGCATTTTCGGTTTTCTAATAGTAACCATTTACAATCTTTTTTTTATCAAATTGCATGTTTTCTAATAGTAACCATTCTGTCCCTTCGGGCCCTCTAGTCAGTCGGCCCAAAAAACACCTAAATATGAATAGCCAGATAAGATCAGAAAAATAGTGAAGCACAACACCCCGATAAGGTTTTACAACCGATCCAAAACAATTATTGCACCTAAAACCACATAAGGGATGCAAAACCTTTATTAAAAGCCCTTTTCTTGTCTCAAACGTGTCCTAACTGACTCTGAAGAGGATCAATCCCCTAAACTAAGCTAGGGACAATTATGATCCATCATTACCCTTGCAAGAAATAAAAATTTTGTGAAGCAATTTTTTTATTTCTGACTTATGAGACTGGTTTTTGTTACTGAAGAAGTAATAGCACTTCCACTCCTAATATCCAAACACCTCTAAATAAATTACCTAGATAATTTTATTTGAAACATGTATTGAGGCATACCAAATGGTGACAAAATAGGGTCACTAGATAAAAAAGAACATCATCCCTTATCCATCCATTTTTAATAATGACAAGTATACCCTTATTTGATTAGTCTTAATAATAATAATTAGATGTTAATGATTATGATCAATTAGTGTTGTTGAAGATTGATTAAAGTTAGGTAATCAGTAGAAAAAATTTGTTTTTTGTGAGAGAGTTTGGGGTTTTGAGAGGAAGAAGAAGTGAAAAAAATAACCTAGGTTTTAGAAATTTATGAGAAATCTGATAATTTTGTGATTCAAAATGGGCGATGAGGAACTTTATGCTAATAATACACAGGTATAGTTGTATAAGATGTTTAGTCTCCTTTAGGTTGACTACTAAAGGCTGAACTTTACGCACGAAGAACCATTCGGCTTATAAATTTAAAGCCGAACTCAAGTATTTGAATTTATTTAGTGGTTAGGCTCATTTAAATTCGTCTAATAGTTAGCCGAACCTTAAGCTTATTCTTTGTAGTTTAAGGGGCGACTTACAGTATAATGTTCGGCTCAAAATTTAGCTATACCAAAACCAGCCGAACATCAATGAATCTCTGAACCTATTCAAGTCAAAAGTTCGGCCGAAAAAACCCATAGTCGAATCAGTCGAACCTAATATTTCCCCAAACAACAGTTTAGGTTCGGCTCAAATTATAATCTTTTGAAAAAAAGTACAAACAAAGAACAATGCTAGGTTCGTCTGATAATTTTGGGGCGAACCAACATCTATAAACCCTACTTTCATCTTCTAAATCTTATTGAATCGATCAAACAAAACAAAAACAGTCAAGTACCTTCTAATATGCATCTGAGAGCTATCACGATTTAGATTTCACACTCAAATGTCTCTAGTATTGATTTTAATCGATGATCAAAGTATTTTCATCGAAAAAAAATGAAACCGTTTTTTTTTAATTATTTTTATTAGTTTTGATTTAAGTTTTTAATTTAGTTAATGATATTTGAGTAATTTAATTAGTTTTAGATTATTTTTTTAATATAATTGAAGGGTATTTAAGTAGTTTAATCTTATTAAAGGGTAACCTAGTAATATCATCATGGCTAGGACGCCCTTATAATCGGTATACCCTATCATCGTTTAGTATGCCTCAAAGCAGGTTTCTTTTACTTACCTTGTTATTAGGGGTGTGCATAAAATCTGAAACCGCGGATTTCATCCGCAATTGTCTGCAAAAGTGCGGGTGAAAACCAATCCGCAATCATCTATGGGTCGGCACGGGTGAGTTCTCAAATCCGCAAGGTTTTGCGGTTGGTCTTGTAAATCCGCGGATTCACCCGCACAGTAAGATAATAAGGTAATTTAATAAAATTACTAAGAATAATATTGGAAGTTTTAGTTTTATATATAAACTTCTTTAAGAAGAGGTTCGACCATTACAACTCTAGCTGCCGAAAACAATGAATCTTATCTAGAGTAAAGATACGAGGATTCTTTAAGGCAAGCTCAAGCTCACGAAGCATCTGTTGCAAGCCCAAATTAAGAAGAGTAAGCAAATCTTTTTTTTCTTTTTCTTTTTACTAACAGCAACATAAACAAAGTAATGAATAATGGCCGAGTTAAAACTAATTATACCATAGCTCTTTTTCTAAGGCCTCTTCCTATGGACATGCCAAAAAAATGGTGTTTGGCATGCCAAACCATTTGCGCCACTATGGGGAAACCGCTGAGCGATCGAATCCCTAGCGAGCGATAATCATAATATCTCCAGCGATAAAGTCTTTATCGCTGGTGATATTGTCAATATCGCTCGATAAAAATAATAACGCTGGCGATACAATGGTTATCGCCAAGTAGTTATTCTGCAATGGCTAGTTCCCCTATGGTTCCTATATATACGCCATTTTACCTCGACAGAAAACTCACACCTGCTTCTAAATATATTACTCCTTTATTCTCAATTTTAAGCTTCACAATGTCGAGATCCAATGAAGAAAGGGATATTATTATGAATAGGTTCAGGTTACAGCAAGAAAGTTATCGTATGAGTTTGCAAGAAATTGACGAAGAGGAAGCTGAAGATGAGAAACTAATCGAAACTTTGATGCTTCTACGTACGGGTCATATGAGTTTGCAAGAAATTATCAAGAAGATATACGTATCGAGGGAGGGAATTTTACCATCAGAAGCTCATGCACGATTATTTTCTTCCCAATTGTGTGTACTCTGGTCGAGATTTTCAAGGTCGATTCCGCATGCCTCGTTGGTCGATTGTCAGCCGACACAAATATAAATTACACTTTCTTACTACTCAAAATATATAATGAAGCAATGGCAAGAAAGGATCGTTCCCACAGAGAGGTCTTGGTTGTCAATATGTTTCGGTATCTTATAAGTAACACGGGGGATTTTTTGATTGTGTGAATAAAAATAAACAAAAAGCAAACAAAGCACGCAAATCAAGGATGTGAAATATTGGGTAAAGGTTTCATCTTCAATTGTAAACAAGTTTTTGAATATATGAATAGAATTCGTATTTATTCTCGCTATCATCAAAAGCCTTAGAATACCTTATTGCAAGAATACTCCGTAAATTTCCTAAGTTATCACACACACATTAGAGATGCGTATGTGAAATCTACCTAAAGAATAACCTAACGCCTTGCGCTAATCAAGTTCAATTCCTAGGAGCATTAAGTTTCAGAAATAGGCTAATCAATGCAACTATCACACATTGCGCATGAAAATTCAGACAAAGGTCAGTTTTTACATATGACTACAAGGATGTATCGCTACAAACCGTAATCATATCATGCTACTCGTATTCAAGGTTATCGCTCGATGATGAACCCTAAAATAGCTATAGATATGGATGTGAGTTCAATCAATTCTAGACTTAACTAAACAAACATTCAATCATATTGCAATACATCAATCATGCAATTATTATAACCCATAGAAATCAAACAATGATTTTGAGAGAAAACTAATTCATAAAAATCCATAACTTGTTTTCAAAATCCAACTACATCTTTAACCAATAATAAAATCAACTACTTGTGTTTTTGGAAATCATCATAGAAAGCAAAGAAGAACGATCATGTGAAACCCTAGAAACAAGTAGAAGCCTCCCTGACTCAATGCACACCAGAATTCACCATTCCATTGCTTCAGCTTCTCACTGCCAGATAACCCAACAACATCACAACTTATACTTTTTTTCATTCTCGTCTCCCTGTCCAACAACATATTATTAAGCTCACAGCCAAGAGAATTGTACGCAACTTCAACTCATTGCGCTCAACTCCCATCACCTGTAAATCCTAGCATTCATCTAATTCATATCCCCTGATTCCAGCATCTCTTGCTTCTACTTCATCTCTAGCATACTACACAGCAGCCCCTCCTTCCATTTGAAAACTGCAGCACAACCCAACAGCACATAACCACGGCCACAATAAACTGCAAACTCCAGTCCATCTCACTGCCATAGAAGCAACACCCACCAGGCTCAGGCCATCAGCTCAACCATGGCATAATAGCAACACCAACACTTCTCTGTAACACTCCACTTCTGCCACTGAACCCATTAATCAATTTCATCTTCCTAGTCAGTCACCAGGATGTATGTCTTGCATAACCCCCAGCTTCCTTGTTTATCACCATGGCTATTCCTTGCACCTGCGATTCCCCTGCAACCCTTGGCAACACAAACTCAGAACCTTTGCAACTTCATAATTCCGTAGTCCTAAGCATTCATCTATCTGCTCATTTGGTAGCTTCAATCAATGGCTGTAGCTACCCATAACTCAGCTGCAGACTTGAATCATTTCCCCTCTTTACTTGCCTGCAATCCTAGACATATATCTTGTAATCTCAGTTCCCAACAAAACCCTAACTCCAGTTCAGACATTAAGCAATTTCAGAAACATCAATTCTTCTCATGTGTTGTTCTTAACTCAAAACTGATTCAAACCTCCATCGATCTGTACCACAGCTCAACCCATGAGACTCAACATCTTTCTCTCGATCTTGTACAGTAATGACAGCAACCTATCTCATCTCTGTAATTCTCGATCTGAGCTTCAAATCTTCACAGATATTGAACCCAAAACTTCTTATTCTTCAATTGCAGATGCAAATCAAAATCTAAACATTACCCATTTATTATCACAGCCACCAACTGATTCTAGTTCTTCTTCTCCCAGTTTGACCTTGATTCGACAGATTCAAACTCACTTTTGACAGCAATTTCTCGATCTCATCTTTCTGTGTTCTTTATTTGAACAGAAACAACACCCTCTGTCTCCATCGATCTCCTCGGTTCTCTACGAATTCACAGCAGCTGCAATCATTTTTTTGTTCTCTCTCTCTCTCTCTCAATTTCTGGTTCAGGGGAATGAAATAAATGAGAGAAAGAGACTCTCGATCTAAGGTTGTAATAATTGGATTCAGCCAACCCCTCTTCTGAGATAAGGGCCATCCTTGTTAGCATCCCCTTAACCTTTACTGGCCTCCGGATAATGTTTTCCCATGAAATGATAATTTTGCCCTTTTTACTCCAATTGGGTGATTTCTCCATCTTTTCGTCCGTGCGACTCCAGAGTACCTAATAAACTCAAAAGCAAACATAAGATACATAATTTACACGAAAAATAGCAAAGAAAGCATAAACTCTGGATAGTAAATACGGTGTATTCTACACCTATCACTCGTCATCTGGTGAAAAAGATTATTGAACAGCTTTGTCGAGTGGAACCTCAATTCAATTATCAGTTTGATGCACTGAATATTAGTGGTCATAGTCCCGAACAAAAAGTTACTTCGGCTTTAAGGATTCTAGGTTATGGCACTCTAGTGGATGCGAATGATGAGTACCTTCGTATGGGTAAAACAACTTCTTACACTTACCTTTCATTGTTACGTGAAGTAATGATTAATCATTTTGGTCCAACATATTTACGAAAACCAACCGACGAAGATGTTAGACAAATATTAAGGGAGAATGAAGAAAGGGGATTCCCGGGAATGCTAGGTAGTCTCGATTGTATGCATTGGGTATGGCATGGATGCCCCGTTTATTGGGCTGGTCAATATAAAGGTCATTATCCAAAACCAACAGTTATCTTAGAAGCTCTTTGCTTCTTACGATTATTGGATATGGCACGCTTTTTTAGTCTTCCGGGTTCACAAAATGATATTAATGTTTTGCACAAGTCGCCTCTGTTTGAAGATTTGAATTATGGAATTTCTCCATCTGTCTGTTTCACGATCAACGACCATCAGTACACTCATGGCTATTATCTTACGGATGGTATCTACCCAAAATGGTCCACCTTGGTTCAATGCTACCGTCAGCCTCCTGCTGGTGCATTGGGCCGTTCATACCGATATTTTAACGATTCCCAAATGGAACTGAGGAAGGATGTGGAACGCGCTTTTGGAATTTTGAAGAGGAAGTTCGCTATCATTGTGGCCCATATCGTGGGTTGAGTCCTCGTGAAATGCACAAGACTATGCTCACTTGCATAATTCTTCATAACATGGTGAAGATTTGGAATTATGGTGAAGATTTGGAATTATGGTGAAGTATGGAAACCATGCGTGATTCGGATTGGATTAACTATGATGATGAAGATTTGAGGACGGAGATTCGACCTGAAAGAGGCCTCCATGCAAGGAATTATGGTCAAATGACTAACTACATTCAGAACCGTAATTTGTATGACTAGTTAAGAGATGATCTGAGATTGAATCTTTGGGCAGAGCATGAAAGATGATTTTATGTATTTTTCTTAATGTTTTAGCTTCAGTTTAAGTTATGGTATGTATTGTTATTTTTCTAATTAATAAGCTTCAACATTTCATTTCAAACTAATATTAATTGGAATGCATAACAACATATCAAATTAAAACTTAAACTAAAACATTAAAACATAAACTGCTACATTAAACTAGTACTAAACTAATACATTAAACATTTAGAGGAATTATTTCATCAAACTCATCATTAGTTCCATCATCATCATCTTCTTCATCATGGTTGTTAGTAAATCCAGCTTGCTTTTCAATCTGTGCTTGAATCCTGTCAAATTCGATTTGCCATACATGTTTTTGTTGGGCGTTCATAATTGAGGTGTTAGCTTGAAGAATGTTATGCTTGTCATAGTCAAACTGGAATTTTTCTTGAGAAAGACGACTTTTCTTACTCTCCCGGTTTTGAATTTTCCTTTGAATGATCTTTCCTTCGCGATGGTATTTTGATAATCCATAAACTCCGCCATATTAAATCCTACGGAACTCCATCCTTCTTGAGCTAATTTTCTAGCCAGTTTTGCCTGATTCCTCCCTGGAAGTTTTCCCTTATTATTACCATCAACATAATTATTGAAAACTACGTTGGAATTTGAGCTTTTGTCGACGAGATTTCGAGCGACGCATGAGATTTTGTCGCTATATATAATAAACAGCGACCATTAAAATTATGGTCGCCAAATAATAGTTTCAGCGACGTGGTTGAAAAATCGTAGCTAAGATGGTCGCTAAATCAGATAAATAGCGACATAATTTAAGGTTGTAGCTAAATAATATAAACAATGACCTAAACTAATATTATCACTAAAATAGTGTTTTAGCGACAACATAATTGGTCGGTGAAAGACAATTTTAGGGACGTACTTCATTTTTGTGGCGGAATAGACTGCATTTCGTTAGATTTATGTCAATCAACAAATAATCAGCACATAATCCAACAAATTATTGTTGATCTTATTCGCTTGGTATTGTTGCAACGTTTGGGTATATTATTCATATGTAAAGACCGAAATGTCGTAGTTATAGTTTGTGAGCCGAGAAAGATGAGACATGAGACTGCTAAAAATTGTTCGTTTCGTTCGACAAAGAATCTTCACCCTTCTAAGCTATTACCTTTGACTGGTGGCTGTAACTATTATTTAGTAATATTGGATGTTGTCTGGACCAGTTTGGGTTTAGTCTGCAGCCAGGGAACAACGAGTCGTGGGTAAGTGGACCTGTTAAGGTTTGGATTTCGTTTTTTCTGCCGAATTACAAGGCCTAGTTATCATAACTTACCATACCACGATCCGACTGGAAAGGAGAAGTTAAGCCAAAGTAGGAAACCTCCCTCTCTCCTTTTCATTACCTCACTCACCCAAATTCCCCCCTCTACGATACTTTCTTTCTTTGATTAGCGAAAATCTTTAGTTTAGGGTTTTGATTTACATACAAGGCAGAAAAGTTTGGGTTGATAATTTGATCACTTAAATCTAGGATCAAAACTCAGTTTGTCTGATTTTGATTTTCTAAGGTTAGGTTTTTTAGTAGTATCATCAAGATATCAATATGGCTTCTGATCTATTTTTTTTTCCAACTGGGAGACAATAAAACGATACAGAGAAGACGGAAACGAGAGGGGATAACAGTGAAAGATGGCAATCTCGTTTTCATCGTAAGAGAATTGATAGTCACGGATGAGGGGTTTGATTTGTATTCATTTTTTAAAATATATATCTTTATTCGGGTAAGTCGACGGTCTATGTAATTTTGGGGGTAAGTTAATCCCTAAATCTTAAAGCAAATTTTGATTTATCTGATAATCATGATGACGGAGTTTCTCTTAGAAATATAAAAATTTAATTTTACAAATTATAGTTTCTTGAATGCCTAATTTTTTTTTGTTCACATGAGCCATGAGGTATACGTTTTTGACACAGTGTATTATTCCTCCAGGAGAACTAGGCAACTGGAGCCGATGGAAGGCATAATAAACATGTACCATCAAGTGGGTAACAAGTAACAACATTTACAACAAGAAAGGGCTAAAAGTTTGAGTCATGGTGGTATAGGAAGTTCCAGGAAAACTACCACCTTAAAAAACTTATCGAGTTCTGTTGACTGGCTTGCAAAAAAAATGCTTGGTTTGAAATAAGGACAAAACATTGGGCGGGATGATGACAAAGTAAGTGATTTCTTAGTACAAATCTTTAGTTTATGTGGAAATACTTATTACTATGCTTTAAGATGAATATCTCCATGGATGGTGGTTTTGACTTCAGCCAACACCTAGCAGCAGGTGATAGTTTGTAATGGCGGCTGTAATAAGGATGAGTCTCGACTCTCCATTTCCTTCTGTTACATGAACGCAAGCATAAGATTGTGTGTTATTGATGGTATTGATGGTATTGGTCCTGAAGCAAGGCATTGTAAGAAACTACGGTTGTTGGCCGAAACAGTCAATCGAGTCAGGTGAAGACTGAAATAACTAGTTAACTCCTGAAAAAAATTCTGTTATTTCTATGTTTTTGATGTATGGCTACGATAACTAGTGGATTTTTTCATCGATATCTAAGTTTTTGGACTCCTATCCCATTTGTCTAACATATATAACTGGTTAACTCCTAAAATGAACCTTTTATACTATATTCCAATCTACAGGTTGAGCAATGCCGGCCTTCAGTTGGACATTCTGAAGCAATGAAATTAATATGATATAGATAAGGCATTTACGTTTTGTTTACCATAGATTTTATTGCATCATTTTATACATTCATTTATTGCAGAGATACTAGTTCCATCTAAATGATTATTATTTTCAGTATAAGGAAATTTTGGGCTTCAACCTTGTTCTTAGGGCGACTTCCTGCGCATAATACTTGGTAGGGGGATTGCAAGGGAAAAACTTGGGGATATACTCTTAAAGGTAGCATCTCTTAACTAATTTTTTTGAATATCTTTTTCTTGGTAATTGGAGTACGGTTAAATAAGACTTTGGGTGTGAAACCCTTTCGGATTTTCTTCACCATTTATAAGTGTATGATTCATTTCCAGGTTGGGGATGTTCCAGTTACTTGCACAAGATCCTTTTGCTAATCCTGGATGACTAACTGTTCAGATTATCTAGTTGTACCAGAACCGATGCTTGAATATATTAGCAAGTTAAACAACTTTCATTGGTCATGATTGGAGGCGTATGCAAGACACTAATGTAACTTCTAATGTCAGCTTATAAGAATTTCATTCTATCCTCTGCGAACTGTTTGTTCATTTTCTTTTTATTTCTCTTTACAGTGTAGATAGATTAGGTATTACAGAACTTTAATTGGAGCTTATCTTTGTTTCTTTTTTCTTACCTTGGGCCGGAAATACATACCGGCGTGTTTGTATGAATAATCATTTGAGTTAATTTTTATTTATGGAATTTCCCTATTTCAATTAATCCTAGCTATGTGATTCTTTTCTACTAATAATTTATCCTCCCGACGTGCTTAGAATTGGCAATAACAACACTCAGTCGTCGAATAAAGAAATTCTCTGACAAAACTAGATCACGTCGCAAAAATTAAATTTTAGGCGGCATGAATATCTTGTCGCTAAATGAATATATATTTGCGATAATACATTGTTTGGTCGTTGAATTTTGTTTTTTAGCCACGAAACACTGTGTTGTCCCCAATAAACATTTGGCGACGAAACAAAATTTAGTGTCGCAGTAATCTTTCTGCGACGCACAATTGCCGACAAACTGGGCGACGACAAATATTCGTCGGCAAAAATAATTAGCGACGAAAAGTGTATATTTAGCGACATTGCAGTTTGTCGCTGATGACCAATTTTCTTGTAGTAACCTTGTGAAAATGGTGAAGAAGGTGTTGAGGGAGAAGAATTATATGGTGACTTTTCAGGTACTATTTGATTATTTGCTAAGTAAGCGGGATTATATTTGTTCAAACCCTTCAAAATATGATAACAACTTTCGAAAGAAAACTGTACCATGTTTTCGTTGCCAATCTATACGAACCTCTCTTTCAAAATCAACATCAGTTTGACCACTGTCCTTTCCTTTTCTCTTGGCTTTCATTATCAATGCAACATAAGCGGCTGCTTCGGTTGATTACAATGAAGTGTTCTGACAATCCTTTTGCATCACGACCATTGATGTTCATGGTTTGTTCTTCATATTTTTGAAATATATTATCTCACATGGTGTTACCATGTTGGTGTGCACCACCGATACAATCTTGGGTAAAAAAAACATAATTACGACAAATACATTCATCTTCTATCATGGTGTATTTTGCACCACGGACTCGGTTCTTCTTACCTTTGCCTTGAGTTTGTGCTTGTGAATCCATTTTACAAGAAAATATAATTGTAGAGGAGTTGTGATAGTTTTAGATTTGAAAAATATTGAGAAATTAAGATATTCTAGAGAGATTTAGAATTTTTGGTGTGAGTTGATATGAGTTTGAAATCGGTATTTATAGAGGGGGAAATTGTAGCCGTTAGATGATGATCCGTCGGCGATTATCATCTTGCGAGCGATATCTTGATCAATCGCTGGCGATTGGAAGACCATCGAGCGTTCTGATGACCATCGAGCGATCAAGACTCTATCGCTCGCTGGAAACTCTGTCGTGTATGCCTATATGCCAGGAAAAACATATTGGCATATGAGTTTGGCAGTTTGGCATACCCACAGTGGGTGCATATATGCCAAATACCATGTTTTGGCATGTGCATAAGAAGAGGCCTAACAGTGTAGGGATGTGTGTATTGCAGGTTGTAGTAATTTCTTTCAGCCTCAGCATAATAGCATTCCAACTTAGCTTGCAGATTCTAAAAGTAAGATGCACACAAACCACGTAAACAGAGCTTACACATCCTCAGTATCATATCATTATCATATCAAACTAGTGTCTAGAGCTTACACATCCTCCCAATTTCTGTTGCACATCATTAAGCAATTTAGTACATTCTCTAGTCAGTCAATCAATTATCAAAACTCAGAGAATTTTTGTTTGTTTTACTCTCTTTTTTCCCTGACTAAATCCGCGGTTAATCCGCATCCGGACCGTATCATCCGCTGATCCGCGGATGTGAAATTCACGGGTGATTGGGTCGGACACGGTTCCATTTTCCAAATCCGCAACTTTGACGGTTTGGTTGCGGGTGACCCTTAATCCGCCACCGTCCATGCGTTGCACACCCCTACTTGTTATAAAAACATCCGGCCCAACCATTTACTTCCCAAAAGATGCATTTAACCGGGCCTTGTTTGTTCGTTAATTTCAATTGTTATTAGGTCTCATCTGAGATATGGGCGCTGATTCCTAGACAACACCGAAGGGATGTGACTCATTGGACGGTCCAACCTTTGATCATAAACCATTACCTTTATGGCTAGAAAAATCAACATTGCTGATGGGATGCATGAGGGAACATGGCTCATAAAAACTATCTCAAATGAAACATGCGTATCTTATCTAAGGGCAACATTGTTCTTCGTTTCATATAAGAAAAACATCTCCGCTGCATGGCTCCAAGTGCCGAGCCAAATAAAACACAAATAAATATGTGACGCAATTTAAGTTTCTCCTTTTCTGAAACCGACAAAAACCTGCCTGTATATGGCTTAGTGAGAAATCAAAAGACGAAGCTACTTCCAAGGCCGTATCATCTGTCGACGGTGACCAAGTGCGTTCATCCTAGCTCATTTATAAATATTCGAGCAAAAAGAAATGCAAAAAAGAATTTTACAAAATCTTGGAAAATGTTAGTGAAAATAATTTAAAAATATCACTTTTACATGGTTAATTGGTTTGTGAATGCACAACATAAAAGAAGATCCAAAGGAAAGTTGTGACAAAGGCAATTTAAACTTTGATTAACTGAATAATTTAATGTTACTTTTAAAGTTTGTTAGGTTAATATGCACAACAAATATGACAAATTTGGCATATATAGTGTTCCATCCATGTACAGCATTTAGAACTGTGGTTTCAGAAATAATTATCAAGTGAATGCGTTTGCAATAACTATTGGTTTAGTACTTACTAAATTATTCATTTTAATGTTGAAAAGAAGATTAACATCAAATCGCATGTGCCCCATGAAAACTTTACGAAATTTAAAGATTTTGAGTGGTTAGCACACTATGTGTCATCCTCAATCTCAAGATCATAGCTTTTTCTTGATTTCGGTGGTTGGGTTGATTTAGAAAAGCTAGAACCCAATTGACAAATCACAAAATTGGTTAAAAAGACTAAAATCAATAATTTCTGGGTGAAAAAGACATTTAGATTTTGATACTGTTTAAATGGACAAAAATATAAAAATAGCCAGGATGTAACCAGTTTCATCCTACCCATTTTCAAATATTTTTAATTTACATCAGGATGTATCCAGTTTCATCCTCGCTATTTTTTAAGTTTAAGCCAGGATGAATCCAGTTTCATCCTTGCTATTTTTTTGTGTCCATTTCACCCATAATAATTTTTACTCGTCCATTTGAACCATGTTTTAATAAATTTTGGACAAATGACCCATTTTCCGTTGACAAATTGACCTAATTGGAATGAGCTATCAGGAAATTTATAGCTTTGCCGAATGAAATGTCACATAAACATATTAAGATGCCGGAAAGGAAACTTAACGATCAGGTCAAATCTCGATACATTGTGCGGAGTGTGAGACTTTTCTTTTGAAACAGGACAACTTTTGTTTACGAGACTTTCATGCATGTTGACAAAGAAAAAGTAAAAAGCTTAGGTGAAAGGGGGAAAAGAAGATGGTTGCAGTCTCGAAAGTGAACGTAAAACTAAGATAGGTCATCTACCAATTACTTGCACTCCAAGGGATGACATGCATGTAGTCAATAAAACCATAGCTATTTTCATGGTTTCTTTTCGGTTGTCTTTTCGTTTCCTACACTTTTTACTAGCAATAGCATGTGTGCCTATCTTGGTGTTTACCCTGTATGTTAAGATATTAGACGTTCGCAAACACACAATATGACTATAAAATGCTGTTACTTAAAAAGAGTAAGCCAAAGCAAAGACAAAAAATAATAGCTAACCGAAACGAAAATATAATTCATTTAGCCATTCAAGCCTTGACAAAGAAAAATTGGTCTAGAGTTATATCCATCACACTAATATTAATCTGATAGTTGGTTGTGATGTTGTTAGATCAAAATTATTTTAGTCATATTTTAGTCAAAAAAAATATTCTATAAGAATTTGTCGAGTTTATAACCTTGTTGGTTGAAGATAGCGCACTTGACTGGAATGATGACTTGATCAATGCATCTTTAGAACACAAGTTTTATTGTTTATTTTTTTCGGATTGAGATTATCATTGGACCTCTTAAACACTTACAAATATAGATGTAAACATGTGGTAACACGCTACCAAATAAAGTGTGTGCTTTTCATGTTTTTATTGCTAAACACCAACTCTAGTGGATTCATTAGATGTAAAATTCAAACCTATGACTAGGTGACACTTTAAAGTGATCTTAATTAATCTACCTCTAATGACTATTTAATTAGTGAATGGAATCAACTTATAAATCTCCTTTACACGAGCTTGTTTGTACAATGGGTGTGCAAAAGGCATTTGGTAGGTAAATGGGGTATTTTGGTTTCTGTCCATGTCTCGTAATTCTTTTAACATCTAAAGAGAACATTTTAACCAAAAAGTACATGTCCCAGCTGACTCAAATACTCAATAGGCATTTCCATTGTCTATGCTTTAGGTATGTATAGCCCAATCGGCCAAAGTATATTAAAAAATCTGATATGCATGACTTTGATTGCATGGAAAGCATAGTTTTTTCTTCTTTTTCGTTGAACTGTGGAAAGCATAGCATTGCGCACCACAAAAGCACCACCAAAGAAAAGAAAGAAAGAGGATGAAAGACCATTTTAAGGTAGTGGAATCCGAATCCATTTTTGGACCCACCAAATATCTGCATTGCGATTTTGTAGTTTTGCAGGTCGACATGGAAGAATCCTAGACAGACAGATGGAACTTCATTTGTACCAAATGAAATGTATCCGGTTAAAACATGGCCTCTGGAAGATTAACTTCTCTGCTGACAGGCTTGCTAAGACGGAGTGAAACAATGGTTAGAGTGTCGGATATAATTCTTAACCATGGCCTGAATGGTTAAGTGGATTTTATTTTCATTTCGGTTAGCTCCATGGCCTGAATGGTTAAGTGGATTTTATTTTCATTTCGGTTAGCTGCTGAGTTAAGGCTTGTAACTTTGGTCTTTGCTCTTGGTGTGACAAATTGTGAGGGTATTATTGGTAGTTTTGTGGGAAAAATATGAAAACTATCAAGTAATATGGAACAAAAAAGTAACCCTAAACATTCATCTAAAATGGAACGGAGGGAGCAACATACAGGGTAAACACCAAGAGAGAGGCACATGCTATTGCTAGTAAAAAGTGTAGGAAACGAAAAGACAACCGAAAAGAAACCATGAAAATAGCTTTGTTTTATTGACTACATGCATGTCATCCCTTCGAGTGCAAGTAATTGGTAGATGGTGCAAACCATCTACTTTTCCCCCCTTCACCTAAGCTTTTCACTTTCTTTCTCTTTTGTCAACATGAAAGTCCTGTAAACAAAAGTTGTACTGTTGCAAAAGAAAAGTCTCACACTCCGCACAATGTATCGATGAGATTGCATAGTGAATGCAAATTTCCTCATCGTTAAGTTTCCTTTTGAGAGCCATACTTGGTTCGCCAATATCTTAATATGTTTGAGAGTCAGCAGCGGGGCTGGGTGGACAGTTTCAAGCTGGCTCCGCCACATATATTTTCTCAGAAAAACTCTTTAAAACATCTTTGAATCTAGAGAAAATGGGTCATTTGTCCAAAAAAATTTAAAACACGGTTCAAATGGACAAGTAAAAAAAGTACGGGTGAAATAGCCAAAAAATAGATAGCAAGGATGAAACCTGGATTCATCCTAGGCACTTCAAAAATAGCGAGGATGAAAACTGGATGCATCCCGTAAAATAAAAATAAGAAAAAAATATTTGAAAATGGACCGAATGAAACTGGTTACATCCTGCCTATTTTTAAATATTTGTCCATTTAAACTGTATTTTTTTAATTTTTGGCTATTTAAATAGTATCAAAACCTAAGTGTCTTTTTCACCCAGGAATTGTTGATTTGGGTCTTTTTAACCAATTTTGTGTTGAATCTAAACTGTGAATATTATTGATTTGTAGCTTTTCGTCCCACTGCTGTTCTAGCAATCCAACGGAGATAATTGATTATCATGATTATGTACTAATTATTCCTCCTCTAATCAATAAACTAAACATAAAGCATGTGTGTAGGGTCCAATGCCACCAAGTATACAATCAGCAACCTTTTTGATTTGTTTGATTGCTTATCATTTAGCTGGTAGTCCCAACCCCCAACTCCAAATTTTCGTAGATCCAATCCTAAACTACTGCGCCTGTGCCAGTGTACATGTTCACCTTGATCTGACAAAGTTTGGTCATATTGGATATAAGTAATAGTATTACAATCGAGTGGTTCAATATTCATGAAACAACACAAGTCTTGTCTTTCATTTTTAGCTGTATATATGTAGTAGATTCATGGAACCCATGAGAATCTTGTTTTCTGAGTAGGAGTCTTGTGTACTCTCTTTCGACTTTTGATTGGTTCTCTCTTCCTGTTAAATCCGAATTTACAAACTAAACATGGACCTTTTACATGACTTATACAAACAAATCTTGAAGGCCAATCGATTTCGGACACGTCTATGCTCTGTAAGTATTTTCTTACCTCCTACCGGGAATGCGCTCCCAAGTCTCAACCATTGCTGCGAGACTGCAAAGTGCGAGCCACCTTCAGTCGATAAAATCAAACGCGATGGTTATTTCTGAAAAAAGGTAGTAAAACTCGCTGCTATGTTATTTATCTTGTGAGGCAAAATAAAGAAACAACAAATTCAAAAGTTAATCCGGGAATACAATCAAGCACGGAGTTGTTAAGGGTCTAGTGGGGTCAGTAGTCCCCGCTGGAATCTATAGTTTCAACTATATTGGTTTGGTAGTATGCTAATTCTATCACACTGGAGAATTAGCAAACTATATTGGTTTGGTAGTTTCAGTAGCTTTTCTTAGCATAGAAAGAGGAAAATTCAAGCATCAGATAGGCAATATGCTAATATGAAATTAGTAACCTAATTCAAAAACGAAAAAAAAAAAAAAAAGGCAAACCTTTCGATAGCATGTTTGTTATATTGTCGAGTCATGAGTTTCTGCAATTTCACACATTTACAGCTCTAAACGCAAAACAACGTGTTCCCAACCCAAAATTAGTAAAGCAAAGGTGGAAAAAAAAGTTGCGGCCTTCGGCCGCCTAGCCGAATTTGGATCATGACTGTCAATATATAAATTTGTTCGCCTAACCAAACATTCTAGCTCTGTATTTGTAATATGACTTATAGGAGTATTAAGTAAAATTATTTGGTTTCTAATTTTTAAAATCGACTTATGCCCTGGAGAAATAACAACAGTACTGCATCAGAGTTGTACATAGTATCCAAAAATTTTGGACTAAGTTTCATATTTGAAGTACAGTAATTTAAGTTTTATACTTCACTACAAGTCTTATCTTATGGTAAAAAAAAATTACAATCATTTCAAAAGTGTGCCAGTGTACCCACTCTACTGTGTAATCAAGTACAAATGGCTGGGGAAGCCCCCTTACACTTGACACGTGTTTTAAAAAGACAGTTCCATTCACTTAAAGGTAGAGGGCGGTTGTGATGGGTTCATGTGATGTGGACCCTACTTTATAGTACATCCTAGTCAGCCTAGATCTTTTTCTTTTACACAAACTTTTTAAGAAACCAGTGGTTTTCTACGTGTACTGGCAGCCCATTCTTGCAGTCCTTTGTTACACGTGTTGTCCAATAAGACGGTAACCGTGTAAAAATAAATAATGAAATGTCTTTCTTGATTTCATAATGATTCCCTCTAGTCTGGATAAGATTAATTTATGGTGGTTGGCGCTGTTTAAGCATTGTGACGGATCACAAATCAGACCCAAACAAAAGATATGTCAGATATCGTTAAATAAAAAGGCAAGCGATCTGGATCTGACTCAGACATCAAAGAAATGAAAAAACAAATGATTTGACATCTAACATATCACCAAATGGTTCAATGGGCATGGGTATTTCCAGATTCAATGATCAATTTGGCCAGAACTTGGTTTAACAATCAGCTATCACATAATGGCAAGATAGTTTGGAATCTAATTCCAGGAGCTATTGTTTGGGTTTTATGGAGGGAAAGGAACTGTCACACTTTTGAAGAAAAGTATACTTTCAAGACAGATGAAGAGTTATGCAATGAAGCTAAAGCGCTTGTGTTAACTTGGGCAGCAGCTTTTGGTAGCAAAATTCATTTGAATTTTGCACAAACTGTAAGTAACTAGAGTATAATTTTTGTTCAACTCCAATTTTTCTGTTTGCTTTTATTTTTTTACTACTACTTGTAGTACTTTGTACATTCTTTATCCTTAATAAAATTCTCTCTTCTTATCAAAAAAAAAAAAAAAAAATATCACGAGTCAGACACAAACAAAAGATATGTCAATGGCCGTCAATCCGTCACTATGAGCTTCCTAATACGTAAGGTTGTTGTCAAACCCTAGACTACATGATTAAGGACTGATTCCGACGCTTGATGTTTATAGGCTTGTGATATGTTGTTGTTGTAGAGTGTTGTAATGGCTGTCTTCTGACCATTCGGGCACAGTTTGGCGTCTGACGATGACAACATAACATTCATCGATTTAAATTCCAAGCTTGGTAAAGGGGCGGCAGGAAATGGTAGAGGGGCGGCAAGGGTGATAGCAATGTCCCTCTAATTGGTTAGGAGGTGTTCTATAGGGTGTATAAGTTTACTGGATTACCCTTTTCACCTTAAATGGACTAATTTACTCTTACTTTTTTGATTAAAAAAGACCGAATTATCCTTCCCCATTTTTAACCTAATTGAATCGATAAATCAAAATTGTTTCTCTTTTCTTCTCCTCCCCTCCTCCATTAAAAACCGATATTTCATCGTCCTCTTCGATTCATAGGCGATTTGAAAAATTTATAATACCCAGTTAGAGTTTAGTCTATTGTTTTTGATTTAAGTTAGTTTTGCATCAAAAATTAGGGTTTTGGATCGAAATTGAAACTGAAATTTGTGTGTTGTATGTGAGTTACGGTTGGTAATAACCCAGATACCAACCGTACCTGTATTGGTTGAAGAACATACGGTTGCTAACAACCCAAATCTGAACCGTACCTTAAAAAATTGAGAATTAGGTTTAGGTACGGCGGTTGGTACGAAACCTTAGTTACCAACCGCACCTGGGTTCGGTTGGTAACTTAATGAAAGTTACCAACCGTATATCATCCCGAATGTTAACAATTTTTGAAGTGATGATGTACGGTTGTAAACTATTGTTGACTTACCAACCGTACATAATCATGTATGTTAAGAATTTTTGAAGTAGTGATGTACGGTTCGAAACTATAGTTGACTTACCAACCGTAGTTTAGTTACGGTTGGTTTCGATTCCTTTTTTATGAACCGTAATTAGTTACGGTTCGTATCCAAGATTTTCTATTAACTGTAACTGGTATTACGATTGGGTTTTTCCCCAAATTGAACCAATTACGGTTGGTAACTAGCTTATTTCCAACCGTATGTTCTTCAGAAAATTTTAAAAATTTGATCTTTTTACATACTTTAGATAATTTTGATCAACAAAAAGCTAATGGGAACTAATTTTGATCACCCACCTCTAATTTGCCACTTGAATAACTCATTTTGGTTGAGTGAATCAAAATCTAGGTTTTCACAAATATCACAAAAGTTTTTTTTTCTTCTCCTCAAATTTTTTTTTTTTTCTTATAAGTCTAAACATCTGATTTTTGATTCTATAATAAGTGAAAATTAATTATCAAAATTAATCTTGATTATCTACACTAATCTTGATTATCATTACTAAACTTGATTATTAACAATAAGGGTTAATTAGTCATTTCCAGGGTTTTATTGATAAAGGGCACTTGAATTTACTTCTAATGACTTTTTTTGTCTTATTAAGTTGCCGCACCTCTACCGATTCCTACCGCCCCTTTACCAAGCTTGAACAATACGTAGATTGCACACGCTAGATTCCAGCGCCTGTCTGTGCCTCTCTGGCCTAGCAGGTGAAGAATCTGCTCTCCTCCTCTTCTGACCCTCGTTTCGGCGACCGTAACTGCGATAGTGCGATCAGTTATTTTGCTTCTTAGTAACACTAAAAACCGGACAAAAAAGCAGTCATATCCGATAAATAAAACAAAATAAAACAAACGACTCAAATGACCAAAATATCCTCAACTAATCTCGCTCTCATTGTTGTCCCTACAAATGAAATGGATTGTTAATCTTCGTCTTCTTCAATCAATAGTAGTAGTAGTTCACACTCTCACACAACCAAGCCAAACCCTTTTGAGGGTGACATGAAAAAGCGGGAACGTACCTAACTGGTAACCACCGACTCTTCTCCGGTCACTTTATTTTTTTCATATATCCAGCTACCTGAAAAGAGCCACTCGATTATAAAAAAGAAAAGCGTTTTTACGGCGTTGGTTTTTGGGGGTAAAATAAAAAAGTGGAATGATAAGTGCTGATCCGTTAGTTTCGGTTTAGTGTTATAAATAGATCGATCCTTCCCAATTTCATACCCCAATTTTTCAAAACCAACCAAAGAAAAACAAGAGAAATACGTAAGACCAACCAAACCAATTTCTGTAATCAGTCATCTGCTTTTCAATTCCTTTTACTCTCTGTTTTTTTTTTTAATCAGATCAGTTTAATTTGAACAAAAAATCTGAAAAGAAAATGAAAAATCTCTAGTCTCTGGTTCTGTCAAGGATCAAAGAAGAAGAAGAACAAGGGAATTACTATAGAGAAGAAGAAGAAGGAAGGAAAGATGGAGAACAAAAATATGTTAATGTCAGCATTAGGGGTAGGATTAGGAGTAGGTGTTGGACTTGGATTAGCATCATCAGGACAGAGTGTTGTGAATAAATGGACTGGAATTGGTTCCTCAAATTCATCTTCTTCCAATACTATATCATTTGAACAGATCCAACAAGATCTTCGTAGACAAATTGTTGATGGCAAACAAAGTAATGTCACCTTCGATGAATTCCCTTATTATCTCAGGTATCTCAACTAATCCTTTGTTTTCATCACTCTCTTCTTCAATTTTCTCAATTTTCTGAATTTTTTGTTGTTGGAGATTTTCATTTACAGTTAAGATTCAGATTCAAGATTCTTATGCTCAATTGGATTCCCATGGGGTCTTTTATTTAGTAAATGACAAAATTACCCTTGCAGACATGTGAAATTCATACTTATCTTCATGCCAGTATGTATAATATTCATAATTTGTTGTTGCTTCATACTTTCTGTTATGGAGATTTACTTTCATGAGTATGCAAATTAGTTATGGGTGTAAGTAACCAGTAGAAGATGCTGAACATTTGATTGGAAAATTTATGGACGAGGGTGTTTTCGGTATTTCGAATTAATTTTCGGAGGAATCAATTGTGGAAATCTCTATGCCTTTATAAATTTTTACAACGGATAATGTTACTATCAATTTTAGGTTGTTCATTGCGGTTTAAAAGATTTTGGTAGATATTTTTTTATGGGCATTATGGGCTAGGTTGATGCATTTATTGCTTGTGAGGATAATACAGTGATATCCATAATGGGATTTTCTTGTTTTCCTGTGCAACTGTCTGAGTATGTCCATTTTAATTATAGTGGCCATTCATTAAAATATGTTGGAGATTTTTTTAAGCGATTTCTGTAATGCTTAGAATTGTTAATTTGAGGATCTCTGTGCGCTTTCATGTGCAGATTTATCCACAGTGTATCTTGCTAATAAGTTAAGTTTCATAGGCAGATGCTGTCTACAAGTAAAGATATTCTAATACCTTTGTCATATGAACAACAACTGTGTTTGTCTAAGAACTGGTTGAAAGTGTGCTAAGAAATTTTGCTAAGCTGGATTTTAATTAGTATGTCTGCACATTCAACGGAAACATGGATCGGAAGTGATAGTCTTTTTTATGGTTTAGTAGAAAACATAATGGATCATACACAACTAGGGGCATCTGAGTAGTGTGGTTCGACAGATTTCTTGCAGGCCATAGATTTATATGACTAGGGAAATTCAAGGAATAGAAATATGGACTGAGGCATAGCATAAGCGCTGTGCTCAAGTTGCCCAAATGACTCATATCTCTACAAAAGAAATATTCGGTTTGAAAACGAGCATGCTGAAGGTGTTTGTTGCTCATGCCCTGTATTTTTGGATCAATGTTAGTGGAAATATTTAAGTTAACAAGATAAAGAGTGTTGAATTTGGCCTATCTAGCATGGCATTCTGTTGAACATGAATATTCTTTATACTTGTTTCTCCTGTCAGATTTAATATAATAATAAGCTGCTTATGGTTTGTAATTTTTACCTTGATGGCTTTGTAGTGAGCAGACACGGGTCCTGTTGACGAGTGCTGCTTATGTTCATCTGAAACAGGCTGAGTTCTCTAAATACACTCGTAATCTGTCACCTGGAAGTCGGGCAATTTTGCTTTCAGGACCTGCTGGTAGGTTTTCTGAGTGTCTTTATTCTCTTCTTACCTTTGATTTGTGTTATGGGTTGTCTTAAATGAAGCTGATTAAATCTGTGTCCTTGTGAAGAGCTTTACCAACAAATGCTTGCCAAGGCTCTGGCACATTATTTTGAAGCCAAGTTGTTGTTGTTAGATGTTACTGACTTTTCAATAAAGGTAATTAAGAACATTGATCAAATGTTGAATATATGTTTCCAGTCTTTATACTCGTACCTAAACACGGACTTTCTTCTACAGGTGCAAAGTAAATATGGAACTTCAACTAGAGAACCTGTAAGATCCTAAAACTTATGATGAGTATTGTGTTCAAGTATATTTGAAGTTTATTGCAGGAACCTGGGAAATAGACAATGCTGATCACATCAGTTCCTTGTTTCAACTCCACATCCATAGCAAAATCTTTTTACCAAAGCAACTGCTTTTCAGATTATAGCACTACTGGTTGAATGCGTTATGCACCAACTCAAACATTCTGTGGATTTTGTTTGTTATTTATTACTTATTCGTTGGATCCATCGTCTTGTGCAGTCTTTCAAGAGGTCCATCTCTGAGACAACTTTGGAGCGAATGTCTAGTTTATTTGGGTCTTTCTCTATCATGCCTCCAAGGGAGGAAAGCAGAGGTATGAAAAACAAGAATACTTTAATGAGAGTTAAGATCTTGTAATTGTGCTTTTTTATGAGTTTTCTTAAAATTTCTTGTTGGCTTCCCGATTGGTTTACTTTTCTGGTGGTCTAATTATGAGCTTTCTTACAGGAACATTGCGAAGGCAAAGCAGTGGAGTAGATATCGCATCGAAGTATACTGATTTTTAAATTGAGACACAGTTTCAAATCAGGTTTTAGTGTTGCACGCAACTTTAATTTGAACCTCGTTTATCTTTTCAGGGGAATGGATGGTAATCCTCCAAGGATTCGCAGAAATGCATCTTCAACAGCGGATATGGCAAATCTCGCTTCACAGTCCACTTCTCAGAATCCAGGTATTGCCCACAACCTTTTAATATTAGTTTCTACCAGGTAGCATTGAATGGAATCGCTTTTACAAGATTATACTTGCTAGAATACCTCTTTCTCATTGCACGTAATGTTTGCTTTTTATTTTCAGCTCCTCTTAGACGCACAAGCAGCTGGTCTTTTGATGAGAAACTTCTTATACAGTCTCTGTACAAGGTATTCTGAAGTGTTTTTGTAATTGTTAGTTGCTGGAGTTGAAAAACTTATCTATTTTACAGGGTTTTCCATTAATGTCTTTAGTGTGCATGCACACATTTTGATTTTCAATGCAGGTTTTAGTGTCAGAGTCTAAGATTAGCCCTATCGTTCTCTACCTCAGAGATGTCGAGAAATTAGTCTTGAGATCACAAAGGGTTCAAATCATGTTTCAGAAAATGCTACAGAAACTTTCAGGACCAGTTCTGATTCTTGGTTCGAGAATTTTAGATCCAGATAACGACTACAGAGAAGTAGATGAGAGGCTTACTAATCTTTTCCCTTACAACATTGAGATTAAGCCACCAGAAGATGAGACTCACCTTGTTAGCTGGAAAACTCAATTGGAAGAAGACATGAAAATGATGAAAGTTCGTGATAACAGAAACCACATTACTGAAGTGCTTGCAGCGAATGATCTGGACTGTGATGATTTGGGTTCGATCTGCTTTTCTGACACGGTGGTTCTCAGTAATTACATTGAGGAGATTGTTGTGTCAGCGATTTCATATCATCTGATGAATAACAAGGATCCTGAATACAGAAATGGGAAGCTTGTTATTTCTTCTAAGAGGTTGGTCTAGTACATTAAACTGTGTCAGTTGAAGTTACCAGTTCGTTTTATCTAAGTTTTTTGCTATGTTCCCTTGCAGTCTATCCCATGGATTGAGTATATTCCAAGAAGGAAAGTTTGATGGCAAAGATACACTGAAGTTGGAAGCAAATGCTGATGCTAGCAAGGTTAGTTTCACCTCACATGCATTTTTAATCAATCTTAGAGCTCAGGAAAAATATCATTAATGATCTTTGTTATCTCAATGCTTCAGGTAGGGGATGCGAAACCTATTCCAACCTCGGAGACAACTGCACCTGATACAAAAAGTGATGATAAATCAGTTCCAGTTGTGAAGAAAGATGGTGAAGCTGCATCGCCAGCAAAAGCTCCCGTAAGTTCAATTTCCTAAACTCCTAAACCCAGAAATCTATGTAGAACATATTTACTTGTTGCCAGTACATTGACTACATCAATAGCTCTATCTTAATGCTGGTGATTTTCTTATTGAATTGCGAAATTGTAACATTATTATTGCTGCTGTGTTCCGATCTTTTCTAAAATTGATGTGAAATGCTTCGTTGTCTTACCAATGTCATCTGTTAATGTTCGTCCACTCAGGAAGTTGTTCCAGACAATGAGTTTGAAAAGCGTATCAGGCCTGAAGTAATCCCTGCAAATGAGATTGGAGTCACATTTGCAGATATTGGTGCACTAGGTGAGATAAAAGAGTCACTACAGGAACTGGTAATGCTTCCTCTACGAAGGCCAGACTTGTTTAAAGGAGGACTTTTAAAGCCTTGTAGAGGAATATTGTTGTTTGGTCCTCCGGGTACTGGTAAAACAATGCTTGCCAAGGCAATAGCTAATGAAGCAGGAGCAAGCTTCATCAATGTCTCTATGTCGACCATTACGTCCAAATGGTTTGGAGAGGATGAGAAGAATGTTAGAGCTTTGTTTACACTTGCAGCTAAGGTCTCTCCAACAATTATCTTTGTGGATGAGGTTGATAGTATGCTAGGGCAGCGTACTAGAGTTGGTGAGCATGAGGCAATGCGGAAGATCAAGAACGAGTTCATGACACATTGGGATGGGCTGATGACTAAGCCTGGTGAACGAATCCTTGTTCTCGCTGCAACAAACAGGCCCTTTGACCTTGATGAAGCCATTATTCGACGATTTGAGCGCAGGTATGTAAGCTTGTTTATTTCGAATCCACTTTGCTCATATTCAGGATGAATGCCAATAAATAATAGATTCCTCTAATTTGGGAGACAAATGATTGCTTGCATCCTCATTGATTCTCAACCCTTGTTGACATAAAACAGAATTATGGTTGGTTTGCCATCAGTAGAGAACAGAGAAATGATATTGAAAACTCTCCTATCAAAAGAGAAGGTTGAAGAAGGACTAGATTTTAAGGAGCTCGCAACAATGACAGAAGGATACACAGGAAGTGATCTTAAGGTTTGTTATTTTGCTTAGATGCGTGCATAATTTGATGCCTTGATCATCTGTGACTGTGACTAACATGGGCAACAACTTTTGGACAGAACCTGTGTATGACTGCAGCTTATCGGCCTGTTAGAGAATTGATACAACAAGAAATGAAAAAGGATCTGGTAATTATTCTCCCTAAGATATATTTATTAGTCATTGACATAACTTGAAATTTCTGTTTTCACTAAAATCCATTTTGACAACACAGGAGAAAAAGAAGAAGGCCGAGGAAGGACAAAGCGCGGAAGATACTTCAGATCAAACTGAAGGGAATGAGGAAAGGACAATTAACCTAAGGCCATTGAACATGGAAGACATGAAGCAGGCAAAGAATCAGGTAAATTGAATTGAGAGTGTTTTGTTTGAAAGTTGCCAACTAAAAGCTTGTTTTGCAAAATTTTCATCCCGAAACACGAGTGGCATATATCTTCCAGTTGTAGCTCAATGCCCTGAAACAAGTGAAACTCTTTGTGTTTGTCTGTTTCTTTGGAGTATAGACTATAGAATTCAAAAAATTCGTTTGCTGAGCAACTGTACTGCAGGTGGCACCTAGTTTCGCATCAGAGGGATCTATAATGGGTGAGCTATCACAGTGGAACGAATCATACGGTGAAGGAGGATCTAGGAAGAAGCAGCAACTGTCATACTTCCTGTAAGAGCAGTACAGAAGAGTGCAAGTGTCCAAGCATCTCACAGTCATAAATTTAACATCCACACCAGCACCAATTATATCCCACTGCGATGAAGGCAAAGTTCGCCTGAATACCTGGCCACATGTATGAGGAGGACCTTTGTTTATTAAGGTCTCTGCACGAAGTAGTAGCATGTCATGGTGAAAATCTTTCGATTGAGATCAGTTGCGGTAAGAGGCTTATCGTTGAGCCAGGATACTATGTTTTCTTCTGTTACTTGTAATGTTAAATGTGTGATATATGTATCATGTTGCTTTTGTAGTTTAGAGTGTAAGCTTCTTTTACTACTTAGTTAAACACTTAACAGACAAAATAAACAGAGAGATTGTATTCTGTATTGTATCATTAATGTATGTGTGTATAACTTTCCCACAGACACAGTTGAGTGTTCTTCTTTTCCTTTTTTTAGCTTGTGCATTCCAAGTGGGTCATCTTAGAGCAACTCATGTGCAGTGCAGTATAGATGGAATGAAATCCTTGCCACTGCATTGAAGGACTGGACATCTACCTAGAGAGGAAATCTCCTTAGGAAATTCGGAAATTCTCAATTTCTCAATTATGGATTGACATACAGAATCGGATATGCTGCAATGGAGGTGCTGTTCCTTGCACATTCTTGAATCTAAAGGAAAAACCAACAGCAACTGTGGCCTGTGGGGTTGTTACAAATCTTAGTGTTAGATGTGCAGTATAGTTCTTTTTCCTTTAGTGTTAGATTTTCATTTTCTAATCAGTGCGACATAATCCTCTTTTATCAGGTTTAACCCTAGTCAAATTTTGAGATACTAATGTGTATCAACTACAACACTGGATTGTGGTTCTCTTCTAATCCTTTAGACTAGATACATTTTACAACTCTTGCATTTGAAGGGGCCAGGCCATCGATGAACAAATCATGCACAGTAGATGATTTCCAATGCTTGAATTCAATTTACCCTTTAGTTCTTTCTTCCAAATATATCAATTTACCCTTTAGTTCTAATCTCTTAGTACAGTATATAGGCCTTGATCAGAATAATATTAGAAGATGTATTCATTGTTATGAGCATCTCTATTCCTACTTTAGGAAAATTTAAAGCCAAAATACTGTAAAAAGAGGTAAGACACAAGACACAGGGTAAATTGGTATGAAATGGAAAAGCTAACTCTGCCAGATAATCATTTTTAGGCCCCAAGTCCCCAATGTATTAAAACAAGCTTGGTAAAGGGGCGGCATGAATTGGTAGAGGGGCGGCAAGTGTGATAGCAATGTCCCTCTTATTGGTTAGGGGGTGTCCTATAGGGATGTAGATTGACTAGATTACCCTTTCACCTTAAATCAACCAAAATCAAATCAAATTTTTTTAACCTATCAATCAAAAAAATCAAATCAGTTTTTTTTTTCATCTTCTTCTTCATCTTCTCTTCTCCTCCATCAATCCTAACCTCCATTAAAACCGAAAATTTAATCGTCTTCGATTAATCGGCGATTTGAAAAATGTTTGGAAAAACCCAGTTAGGGTTTAGTTTATCGTGTTGAATTTAAGTTAATTTTGTATCAAAAATTAGGGTTTTGTATGAAAATTGAAATTGAAATTTACGGGTTTATGCGAGTTACGGTTGGTAATAACTCAATTACCAACCGAATCGGATATTTTGAAGAACATACGGTTGGTAATAGTTCAAATACGAACCGTACCTTAAAAAAAATTGAGAATTAGGTTTAGGTACGGTTGATACGAAACCTTAGTTACCAATCGCACCTAGGTTCTATTGGTAACTTAATGAAAATTACCAACCGTATATCATCCTGACTGTTAAGAATTTTTGAAGTAGTGATGTACGGTTCGAAACTATAGATGACTTACCAACCGTAGTTTAGTTACGGTTGGTTTCGATTCCTTTTTTATGAACCGTAATTAGTTACGGTTCAGTATCCAAGATTTTCTAAAGAACCAGAATCGGTATTACGATTGGGTTTTTCCCAAATTGAACCGATTCTGTTGGTAACTAGCTTATTTCAACCGTATGTTCTTGAGAAAATTTTAAAAATTTGATCTTTTTACATATTTTAGATAATTTTGATCAACAAAAAGCTAATGGGAACTAATTTTGATCACTCACCTCTAATTTGCCACTTGAATCACTCATTTTGGTTGAGTGAATCAAAATCTAGGGTTTCACAAATATCACATAATTTTTTATTTTTTTATAACTCTAAAATCTAATTTTAGAGTTATTATAAGTGAAAATTGATTATCAAACACTAATCTTGATTATTAATAATAAGGGTTAATTGGTCATTTCCATTTTTTTTTAATAAGGGGCACTTGAATTTACTTTTAATGACCTTTTTTGTCTTATTAGGTTGCCGCCCCTCTACGGATTCCTACCTACCGCCCCTTTACCAAGATTGATTTTATTAGAATAGTTCCAAATCAAATGCAGTTGCAGAAAATAAAATTTAAATTGCAAAAACCGAGACGGAAGTACAAAACAAATTAAACATCTTAACTCGACCAGGGAGGTTAAAATCGGAGATAACTCGGCCAATCCCATTGAGTTGAACATAGAATTTCAAGAGCTTTGCTCTTGATTTAAATGGTAGTAACTTTATTTTCATCTTCAAAACAATCCAGGTAGCTAAGGATGAACATTCTTATTCTTCCAGATGATTTGAAGTTTGAAAATAAGTTAATCCTTAGCTACCTGCCTATCAGAAGTTCAGATGTTCAAAATATCTACTACACTCCTCATGTAATGTTCATCCAAAAATCACTAACAAGTTTGCCTGCTGCTGTAGTAAATTCACAACAATCGAAATATTAAAACAAGTTTCAGTAAATTCATAACAAAAATTTCTTTTAGAAATTGGAAAGTAGAAGAAAACCCAATGGTTAGATTGATCTAATGAAATCAAAAAAGAAGAAAAAATTTAGCCAATTATAAAAGACTCGTTAAAAATCGGAAGAAAGATTAACGAGTCCTACGAATCGGCAATAAAATTTACGAAGGTATTATTTTGTGTTAGAGAGGTCTCTGATAGAGTTTGTTTTACCCTCCCTGCTGGGACCTTCGCCATTAAAACAAAATCACATAAAAAAAAATGTATGAAAATGAGATCAAAATTATTGAAATCGAATCGATAAAAACGAAATTCGATTTCATCGATCTGCAAATGTCAAAGATATAATTTTCGAAGGCAAACTTGGCCGAAAGCGCATTGGATTTTATCGCTTCCTCCATAGGTCCCTCGGATTCAAAAACAGAAGAACAAAAAATTAGTGAATAAAAATAGATCTACAAGATTGATTTGATGATGCTCAGGGAATACGAACCAGATAAATAATCTCATCTTGTACGAATACAATCGATTGAAAATTATTTCCTGTTTTTCTCATCAACGCATCATCATCACAATCTAAAGATTGATTTGATACAACCCTAAAACGGCGAAGAGAAAGAAATTCTAAAACCCTAATTTTGGTGGCTCTTATTCTGAAACCCTAATTTTATTTACTTTGAAATTCTATCACTAGCTTGGTTTATATAGCACATCGAGATGAGGGAATGGGACTTTAGGTTGTTAAGTACATCCAATATGTTGTTAAAGGCGCCCATAACAACCAAAATGGGGAATTTGTAATTGAATGGTTGATTCATGATTTAGAAAGAACGCGTAATTGGTGTATACCCATTTTAATCCCGGCCAAATTGGGGTATACCCGATTTTAAGTGGACTCTTTTATCAGGGTTAAGGGGGAGTCTTAATGGGTGACGTTATAAATTACCCTTACCCTTTATAATTAAAATTACCCTAATCAGTTTTCTTTTTTTCATTTCATCTTCGTCTCTTCTTCTTCTCCTACATAAAACCATATCGGCTCTCCATCACACCACCATCAAAATTCTTCGATTAATTCGTCGTAATCGTTGATTCGAAAAATTCGATTAATCTTCAAACATGGAGCCGCCGAGGCCTAGTCGTATGAAAAAAACAAATAGAAAACCCAATGAATATAACCCTAGGTTTGCAAATTTGGTTCAAAACAAAGTGAGTAGAAAACCCGTTGAAGAAGAAGAAATCAACATCGCTCAAACCGAAGAAATTGCGCGATTAGGGCTGCACATGGGCGGGTATTAGCTAAAACCAACCTCGCACCCACAGACTGCGGGTTTTTATTTTCATAACCAACCCCGCACCCACAAACAGCGGGCGGGTTTTGTTACTCGCCCGCTACGGGTTGGGCGGTTTGGGTTTAAAACCGCTTAAACCCGTTTTGTATTCAATAATCATTCACACACATGTTTTAAAGTTTAAATAAACTACTTACTTATAGTTCTTGATAACTTAATAAAAACAAACCATAAACATAACTACATAAGTCTTCATTGTTAAGCTTAAACAAGTACTATAGTACACTAGTACTTTCAATAAAAACAAGTTTAAAGTTTAAACAGTAATACCACTTTAAAGTTCATATTAAAACTTAAACAACAAAAGTTTCTAGACCAACAGTAAGTGACTCATGTCTCTTCTATCATCTTCAAGTCTCTCCTCCTAGCATCCTTAAGGATCAAGGACTTCCGATTAGTTTTATCGATGGTGTATATTTAGTGGGTTTTTCAAGCGGGTTTGGGCGGGTATTAGCTAAAACCAACCTCGCACCCATAGACAGCGGGTTTTTATTTTCATAACCAACCCTGCACCCACAACGGGCGGGTTCGGATTAAAAACCCACGGGTTTAGCGGGTACGGGCGGGTTTGGGTATGATGGGCGGGTCTTGTGCAGCCCTAGGCGCGATTGAGAAAGTAAGGGCCTACTTAAACTCACTCCAGTACTTCAATTTCATGTTTGCATGTCAAATTAGGTCAGAAAAATGGAATTTGTGAATTTGCAGTTACTTAGCCGGAAGGGTCTCCGATTCACGACCCTACCGACTTTTCATATTTAGGGTTAGTCGGCAAGCTCTTAGGTTGAAGATCTTGCCGGTTGTTGAATAACTGTAACTAATTTTTACAGGGTCGGCAAGGTATTCAACCTTAATACCATGCCGGCGATATATGTTTTTTTTAGTCGGTGGGTTATAATTTCTTACCTTGCCGGCGGTGTGTTTTGAAAATAGTTTGTGTCTCCTGATGCTAAAGTCATAAAGTCGGAATGGTATTTGAATACCACCATGCCGGATGTATTTTAGCCGGAATTGTATGGGTTATAGATCCTGCCGACTTATTATGTGGAAAATCCTTGTTTCTACTGTGTTCATAATTGTTATAAGCCGGCAGGTTATTTGGATAAGAGCCTGTCGACTATAGTTTAGCCGGCATGTATTGTATTTGTCGACCCTACCGACTATTTTTCCGCCGGGGTGATTATATTTGTCGACCCTTCCGACTATTGATTTTTTTTTAAATTGTTCTTGTTCAGGTTGGCAACGGAAAAGAAGAAAAGTGTTACTCCTCCTTCAAGACCTCCTCGTGTTGGTGACAAACTCTTGACTGCAACACATCGAGGGGCATTAGTTGAGCCGGGAATGCTCAAGATCCGTGAACGGAATGATTCTCAACCACCAACGGAACCAAGTGATTCAAATGAAACTCCAGATGAAGACCAATCAATTCCATATGGTAGAAGAGGTAATGATGATGATGATGTTAAAATAACTCTGGCTGCTGGAAGAGGTAACAATGATGATGATGATGGTGATCAAGACATGCCACCTGTTGGAGGAGTTAATGATGATGGTGATAACAATAATGGAGATAAAGATAAGGATAGAGAAGATAAAATTGTTGAATAGGAAGAGGAAGAAGAATAATGTGGAGAAGAAACGGGTAATAATCAACAAACTCAAGCTAATGATCAACAAACCCAAGCTGCAACTACAACTACAACCGGAAAGATTACGAGGGTTATCACTAAACCAGTTGATTCCCACATGCCTCCCTCTCACTTGAAGGTTACACTGAAACCGGGTGAGCTTCCACGGGGGACCCCAGAAGATGGTGTACATGTTCTTATTGGATACAAAGACTCATGGGCATGTGAAATCCAAAATACTGTCGTAAGTAATCTCAATCCGTCTTTGTTTTTTATTTAAGTGTATCCATCTTAAATTTGCTTCAAGTGTTTGTATTTCTTTTCATTTTGTGTTTTTGGTATTTAGGATCACAAGCATGCTATTCGTCTCTTGAGGCGCCAAGCTTCAAACACTGTGATTAAGAAATGGCCACTTGACATGGAATGTGACGAGGTGCAAGTGATTGTCAAGAACTCGTAGCCTACGGTGGCGAGTTCGATTGTTGAGTATGATAGAGTTGTCGTATGTGCATTCTGTGAGAGGTTCTACGGAGAGACTGATACAATGTTATTCCCATTCATTGAGATGACGATAACTCCCAATGATGCTCATCAAATTATAGGCCTCAAGGTTTAGGGAAAAGCAATCAGTGATGGCTACGATGATGGCATTTCTTGGGAAAAGATCTTCGAGTTGACCAACATTTGTTCGGTTGGGATCAGATTGAGACGGAGTTTATGCTTGTGATGAAGGATGGTTATCTAAGCAAGAAGTTTAATCTGAAGAAGTTGAGGGACACATTCTCTAGGACCAAGAAAATCTATGATAAGGAAGGAAGGGTGGACTTGGTGCAAATCGATGCTACCACATCAGCTTATTTGTTATACATCCTGGGCAAATATATCTTCCCCGACAGTTCCGGAAGCTTGGTCGACGGCAAGTATATTCAACTATAGCATCCCTTTGATCAGATGTATAAGTATTCTTGGGGTACTGCGGTGGTCTCCTTCTTGAACAATGAGTTTACAAAGGCTTCAAGGGCACTCAATGCGCAAGTTAACGGAAATCTATGTCTCTTCCAGGTAATTTTATTGTCTAGATCATTTATATTTGTAAAATGCTTGTAAGATAAGATTCTTATTGAACTTTGTGTTTGTATAGGTTTGGGTATATGAGCACTTCCCTACTTTGGTGAAAACCAACCCCCACGCCAAAGTGGATACTAAGATTGCGATTAATTAGCCAAGAGGACAAAAATACAGTTTTAGTGGTGCTCAGGATAAGGATATGCCGCAACAGCTTATCAACATGCGAATCGCGTTGGACAAATTGACTGCGGATGAGGTAATATTTGATCCGTATCGAGATGCTAGAAATGAAGGTTTAATCCAAATGAGAGATGATGTTTCATTATACTACGGTCCCTTGTTGTACCCCCATGGATTTTCAATGTACGATCCACATCGAGTAATGCCACAAGTGGGTTACGTCCAAGAAGAACCCCATCCTGGTGATGATCCGTTCTTTAAAGTGGAGAGGGCGGGGTGCACCACATCCCAAAAAAGTATTGACGTCCGTTATGTTCCACCACCAGGTAAATCTCATTGGAACAGAAGATGTGACCATAAAATCGAGATGAGTCTTTTGGACGAGGTGACCGAAGGTCATGAAGATCATGAAAATTACATGCCGTGGTACTTGGGTTTTGCTCGTCCTACTGTAATTAGGGAACAAACTATTGAACAACCGGCTCGTAAGAGGAAGATGCCACCGAAAGACCCAACAACAAGTCTTAAGAACTTTGTAAGTATTTTAGAGTTGCTCTTATGATTTTAAGATTACATTATCTAATTAGTCTATTAATTGTTTGTTGTTTAATTGAAAATAGAAGGAGCATTTGAAGACCCTTGTGAAGATGATGTGTTGCGCGAGAGAAAGAGGAGAGACTTTGTCGATTCAAGAGCAAACTATGCACATTGACTATGCTAGCAATGTGGACAATGAGGATGCCGACGAAATGTTCCAGCAAGCTAATGCTGAACTAAAGAGGGAAGCACAAGCCAAGAGGGAAGCACAATCCAAGATGAATGCTGAAAAAAAAGAGGGCTCGTACCCGTGGTAGTGGTGGTGGTCGTGAAAATGCTAAACGGGGCCGTGGTCGTGGTCGTGAATGAATGCATTTCTAGTTTGTTTCTTTATGTTGTGGTAGACAAATGTTAGGGTTAATGGTTGGACAAATATTTTTTTAAGGTTTATGGGACATGCTTTCTTATTTTGGACAAATGTTGGATTTCTAGTTGTTGAATGAATGGTTTGTTTAGCTATGTTAAGTTTCAATAATTCAGCCGACAGGGTCTTGAGTGAATGTTTTGTTAAGTTATAGTGCCGACTAAACCAGGGCCGGCAAGGTTGTGAACTGCCAGACTGTCGGCCCTGACAGCAGAAATGGTGTAGTTACCAGGGTCGGCAAGGTAAGAAAATTAATACCTTGCCGACGGAATAACAGTCGGCAATGTATTAAATTATCGACCCTTCCGACTATGTGTAGCAGAAAATGACCTTCTCCTGATGCCTAAAATCATAAGGTCGGCAGGGTTATAAAATTACGACCTTGCCGACTGTATAAAAGATGGCACTCTAATGACCAAATACCATGCCGACTATTTGTGGCGGAAAATGAACTTCTCCTGATGCCTAAAATCATAAGGTCGGCAGTGTAATAAAATTACGACCCTGCCGACGAAGTGTTAGTCGGCATATTGGGGAAACGGTAACCTAGCCGACGAGTTCAAAATTCAAATTTTTACAAGTATAACTGCATTGATTGACTACTATAACGGCCAAATTTGGGCACCATCCTATGAATACACTAGTTCTCTCTACAAAACAACACACACCTATTTCCATATACTCTCCAAAGCTCATATCATCATGTACTCCATCTAACTCTCCCAATACCTCTACGTACAACAATGACATCATTTGATTCAAATGAATATCTATCCATCACCAAAGCATGGTATGCAGAAACTTGGGTTAGAAATCAGTCCTCCGCAAGGGTGGATGCCGTAACCTTTTTGTCTAGGGTATAAAACAAATATAGGTAAGAGTTTGGGAATCCTAATGGAAGAAGTGTTCAACAAATTCATGATAGGCACTTGGTCATCTAAAGTGCGATACTTGCTTTTTTAGCTATCCAAAAAACGATTTTGAACGCTAGCCACTTTGGATTGTCCATTGAATAATTTGTAAGTATTTTTGTGGTTTATTTTACGTAATCCATGTTTTTTGATCTTCCAAATAAACACCACTAACAAAGTAAGTTTGTGTTTGTGTTTTTGTAGCATGAAGTCGTCAAAGCACGCTACTTGGAGGAAAAGGGGGAAGCATTCGCATTCGATGCAAGCTATCAATTCATGGTATCCAAAATCCCGGAGTATGCCCCTGACTTCATGGAGGGTGGATCGGAATGGGATTCCTCCGACGAAGATTAATGGTTTTAGTGTAGGTTTTGTGGGTAAATCTCTATGTAAACCCTCACGAGACTATAACTCGTCCATTAGGGTCACCTAGGGGTTCAAAGGCTTGATGCACATGCTAAGTGCATTCGTTGTTCCAACGACAAGGAGTTAGATTTTATGTTTCAATCAATGTAGTAACCAAAATTGAATGAATAAAGTGAATTACATCGTCCCATATTCTGTTTTCTGTTGGGTATAACTAAAGGTCGGCAAGGTTACATTGCTGACTATTCGACAGCCGGCAATGTTAGTAATTATTTGCATGCCGACTATTAGTCAGCCGGCAGTGTAAGAAATATTTATATGCGGACTATATGATAGCCGACATCGTAGGAAATATTTATATGCCGACTATAAATAGTCGGCATTTTCTTCATTCATAGACCTTGCCGGCCAAAGATAGTCGGCGTTTTCTTCATCCGTAGACCATGACGGCTAATGTTAGTCGACACCTTATTCAATCGTCGACCTTGCCGACCTTTCACATTTTCGGAACTGAAAGTGTTGATCGAAATCGAACTCATAAGACAGACAAAAGGTTTAATCTACTGAATTTATAATTCCAAAATTTTAATCTAAACTCAATTAATTAAGCTAATCAAATTTTTTAGTGTTAATTAAACAAGGGTATATTAGCCATTTAGAAAATACACGATTAAGGGGTGGCTTGTTTTACTTCAAAATGACCTAGGTTTTGTCTCACTAGGTATACCCCAATTTGGCCGGATTTTAATTGGGGATATGACCATGAGATAAAATAGGGACACTTTGAAATAAAATTATTATCCAAATATCTTTTATAATGACAAAAGTGTCCTTGTATTTTTGATTTTTTTTAATTAAATAAAAAAAGCACATTATTGTTAAAAATAAAGAAAAAGGTTTGTAAGAAATTAGTTAGAAGCTTAATGACAAGCTGTGCTCCAACACCTTTTTGAATAGCCAAACCTAATTTGATGAAGATTTTTAATAATAATTTTTTTTTTTGATAATTTGGTGCAACAATGCACAAGTCCCTGGTGATTAAAAGCCGAAGTGTTTTCCTTCATTTCCCCTGGCTTTATTCGATACATCATCATCTCTTTTCTCTTTTCTGCATCATTATTACACTAGTTTTTTTTAGAGAACCCATCATTTTGTCATGATTTTTCATCTCTTCGTCGAAATCCATTGGAAGTTAAAGCAGTTACAGACAGTTATATTCAAGGTTCTATGAGAAATACCTAGAAATCGATCCCAGTCTTCTTCATCATCGAATATAGATAAGGATGTATACACACCGGACCAGGAATCCAGGATGTATACACACAGGACCAATAATCGTCTCAAAACCCTCTCTCATCTCTCAGCCCACCATCATCTCAAAACCCATTTTCACAATATAGACATTCATCTGCATTACAACGTAATTATTTCCATTGTCCTTTCAGAAACCACGATGGATGTCATGATGGAGTTGGAGGGAGATGGTTTTCTAGAGGTTCAATTCTCAAGCATTTTTATGACCAACACTATGCTACACAGAGGCCAAAAAGGATATTTGCAGGGAAAGGATACGCAACAATGCACAAATCTACACATCATGGGAGGATACTCTAAACCAACTGCAAATGTGGTTGTGTATACAATGCATGCGTTCACATGCTTGGATAAGATCTTGTCGCCATGGGGGTGATGTCATCCTATAGACATTTAATGGCATCACTGTTGATTTTCTCATTCATGGAGCGACACACCCTTTTCCCGCAATTGATGAAATAATTCAGCCATATGTGCCTTCAGAAGTGCAGCCTTCTGTGCTATTAGAGGATATAATTCAGCCTAATGGTTTGTCTCTAGAATTGTCTATCTTATTTTTCAGAAACGCATCACCAACATTGCATCAATCCTATTGCCATGTCGACCAAATTTCTCCAGAATTCTCAAATCAGCATTGGATAGAGTTATTTTACATCCATCAGACATGTTTGCATGGATTCAACTACTTCTTTTGCCAGTCCGCACCCTTAATTTATACACGCCCAAAAGCACACTTGAGGAAAGATCTAGAAATCGAAAAAAGTTGCAAATTGTTGCTATTAATCAAGCTTTACTGGATTGTAGGGAGTCCAATGGATATATCACTCTGACTCAAAATTTTTTGCAAACATCAAACCAAGTGCAGAAAAGCAAGTTCCATACTATAAAGAAGAAGAAAAATCAAAGTCAAATCAACTTACAAGCCTGTAAGAAGAAAATTAATTATGGAAAATATACATCAACAATTAGGATACTCTCCTCCTATGGTATACTCCAGCCAATGTCGATACTTTTGCAGCAATCTGCCAGAAGCATCCAAATGCTCCACCACTTATCCTCCCTGCAGAAGACATTGAATCACCAGCAATCACAACTGATACAAAGGAAGTTTTGAGTGCAATTAGGATTTTTCCTAAAGGTACCTCTTGTGCAAGAGATGGATTGAGAGCTCAACACTTTCTTGATGCTCTTAGTGGTGCGGCTGTTGCTGTTGCTGAGGAGTTGTTGAACTCAATAGCAGGTGTTGTAAATCTGTGGCTTGCAGGTGCATGCCTAGATGAACTAGGAGAATACATAGCAAGTTCCCCTTGACACCTTTAATGAATTCATATAGTAGCATCATGCCAATAGCTGTTGGCACAATCTGGAGAAGATTGTGTTCAAAAATTATTGATGCATCTATAAGCAAGGAAATGGCTTCTTATTTATGGGATTACCAATTTGGAGTTGGTATTCCTTGTGGGGGAGAATGTATTCTCCATTCAGCCAATAATATTTTAGAGAATAAAAATAATGGCAATACTATGTCAATGCTTCTCATTGATTTTAGCAATGCCTTCAAATTGGTAATCAAGTCTACATTGCTAAGTAAAGCTAAAATCAGATGCCCTAGCATATCCAGGTGGGTGAGTTTTGTTACATAACTCCAGCAAAATTGTACTACAATGAATTCATCTTATCATCTGCACAGGGTGTACAACAAGGGGACCCTTTAGGGCCACTGTTATATACCTTAACCCTACACCCCCTTGTGAATCAAATTGCTTCCCAATGTAAGCTTAACTTGCAAGCTTGGTATCTAGATAACGACATAATTACATGAGACACTCTAGAAGTAGATAATTCTTTGAGGATAATACAATTAGAGGGCAAGGATAGAGGATCATATCTTAACATCAGCAAGACTGAGGCCTACAACTGATCCTAGAAGTCTGGTAGCTGATTTTTTTCCTATTAATATTAGTAGGCCATCAGATGGTGTTCAACTGTTAGGAAGCCTTGTGAGTTTGGATACACATTTCTGAAACAATATTGTCATGAACAAGGTCAACAAAACGATAAGATTGATGTAGTCTGTTAGAAAATTAAATGATCCTCAGGCTGAATTACTGCTCTTACGCAGCTGCACTGGAGTTTCAAGGCTCCATTTCCCCATGAGAACCACCAATCCATCGGTCTTTCAGCAGGAACAAACTTTTTTTGATAAACACCTTATGGAGTACCTGAAACACATGATTGTGGGAGATGGTGTAGGGTTTGGACAATTACAACAACGGATGGTTTCTTTGCCTATTAAAGATGGGGGACTTGGTATTTACACCATGTCAGACACTGTTAATTATTGTTATCTTGCCTCAGGTTTTCAAACTCAGCACCTGCAAACTATTATCCCGAGCCGATCTTCAACACCTGATTCTAGTGAGGTTTTTTAGCATGCCCTAGATCATTATATGAATGTTTGTGGCTTATCATCTTCTAATTTAAGCATTGAAGACATTATCCCCCATCCTATGCGTTCATTGGCAGTGTATTACTTCAAAGCTATAATCAGAGATACCCAACAAATTCAGCTTGTCATAACGAGACTCGGCCCTTTGACAATGTTGAAAATGCGGGGGTCTAACAACCACACCCAACAATTCGTTTGGCAATATGAGAGGACTTACTCCAATACACTTTCTAGAGAATCAACTAGACAGTCAGACTCAATCTAGATTAAAGTATATCAAAGAGTTTAATATCTCTAACTCTTAATTCAATCCGCAATCAGCAAATAGAAATATGTGAGCCCGATTGAATATAAGAGGAGTTACTTGAACGGTACCAAAGACCAATGTTCAAGTGTCAATCAATGTAAATCAATAACCAAAGGTTGGATATTCTAATTGATTGATCTTAACGCACAACTTGTGATATTTCAATTATATAACAAAATATAATGCGGAAAAGAAATAACACAGACACCAGAATTTTGTTAACGAGGAAACCGCAAATGCAGAAAAACCCCAGGACCTAGTCCAGATTGAACACCATACTGTATTAAGCCGCTACAGACACTATCCTACTGCCAATTAACTTCTGACGATCTGTAGTTTAACCCTAATCAATCTCACACCGATTCAAGGTACGGCTTGCGCTCCTTACGTCTCTTGATCCCAGCAGGATACTACGCACTTGATTCCCTTACCTGATCTCACCCACAACTAAGAGTTGCTACGACCCAAAGTCGAAGACTTGATAGACAAATCTGTCTCACACAGAAAAGTCTATAGGATTGAATAAATCTATCTCCCACGAAATACCTAAGAGTTTTTGTTCTGTCTTTTGATAAATCAAGGTGAACAGGAACCAATTGATAAACCGGACTTATATTCCCGAAGAACAACCTAGTATTATCAATCACTTCATAATAAACTTAATCGACTAGCGAAACAAGTTATTGTGGAATCACAAACGATAAGACGAAGTTTGTTTGTGATTACTTTTCTATCTTGCCTATCGGAGATATAAAATCTCGAGCCAATTATTTCAATTACACTCAACACGATAGAAACAACAAGATCAGATCACGCAACTATAAAGATAATAGTTGGGTCTGGCTTTACAATCCCAATGAAGTCTTCAAGTCGTTAACCTACAGGGTCTCGAGAAGAAACCTAAGGTTGAAGGAGAATCGACTCTAGTTATGCAACTAGTAACACACAAGAGGTGTGGGGATTAGGTTTCCTAGTTGCTAGAGTTCTCCTTTATATAGTTTTCAAATCAGGGTTTGCAATCCAAGTTACCTTGGTAACAAAGCATTCAATATTCACCGTTAGATGAAAAACCTGATTCAACCAAGCTAATATCTTTCAAATGTTAGATCGAGCTTAGCTTGTTACACACAAATGAAATGTACCCTCATTTAGGTTTATGCAGCCGTACCTAAACGTGTACACCAGGTTGGTTCACAAATAGTTAACCGAGGTTAGCCATATGATTACTCTCATATCAACCTTATTCATCTTAACCATAACTAGTTCAAATGACTCAAATGAAACTAGTTAAGAGTTGTTCAATTGTTTAGAAAACACAATTAAAATCAAATCGGTTTGATTCACTTGAATCAATCATGAACATTATAGCCACGGTTTGAAAAGATTGCATTCCTTATGATTTAAATGTTTAAGTTCATGGACTTGACCGATTTGACAAAGTAACCAGCTTAAGTATGCGTATAGGTATGCGTACTTAAGCAACCGATTTTTGAGTTTGTAAAGTTTCCAAACTCTGCAGAATTTTTCAGTTCAAAAACTTCCGCCATTATGCGTATGTGTACGCATACTTAAGGTGACTAGTTAAGAGTTTTTCCAAAACCAAACTCAGCAGAAATTCTCGGTTTGAGAACTTCCGCCAGTATGCGTACCGGTATGCATACTTAACCTGTCTTCTTCACCAATTCCGTATACACAAATATGCATACTCTTGGCTCCCGGTTTATGGACTTATACACTAATGTGCGAACACACAATATATGCTTATATCCAAAGATGGTTACATCATCAACTCTTTATTTCAATCATTGAAACATTCTTCTATAATGTCAATAGCCGTTTTCACACGCTATTAACATCAAAGCAATTTTCAAGATATTGAAATAATCATTATTGAAACCTTCCAAGTATTAAACCAAATGATTGTATCACACAAACACTAGTGGAAAATGGGTGTTTAGCAACCCACATCAGATACGGTCGTTGACCGTAGTCAGACCGTTGACCAAAAAAAGCCGTCTCTGCTATGATAAAAAAATGGAAAATATCCAAGAGATTAATAAACCGTCTCTGAATAATTAAATTTATTTACCATCTTATCCGTCATGGAACTACCGATCCCGTGACCGCTGATCATAGTCCGGGGATTAAAACTAGTATTGATCTAACGGCTGGGATTAAGATACCATATCTCTTTATTATAACCAGAAAAAACTTATCCCTTCTCTCTTCTCTACTCGCATCCCTTCACTATTTTTTTCTCTGGTCTCTCCAACCTTTAAATCTTCCCTACTTCCATCACCACCACAGACAATAGATCAACTTCCTCCACTTCCATCACCACCACAATAATACCTTCTCCTTCATCTTCTCGATTGATTTAGTTTGTATGCTTATAATCTAAGAAACGCACAAAAACCCGAGTATACAAATCTGTATTTTTTCTCACTTCACAAATTGAAATTCACACTTAGAAATCAAAGATTTATCTGAACCCATTTTTGAAAACCAAAACCCATGTATTAGAAGAAATCAAGAGGAAGCTTTCTAACCCTAGATTTAGTATTTAGTTGTTCTTGAAATCATCTGGCTAATATCAATTGCTCTTGAAATCATCAGGGTTATGTCAATCTTGTTCTTGTTTCATAAATTTTATAAATTTTTAGCATTACAAACGATTTAATTTCTCTTGATTTTCTCTCGATTTTGCAGTTAGTTGTTTATTTTTCTATTTTTTCTTACAAGAAAACTCATCAAGGAAGTAGAAGATCTCTTCTCCTATTGTAAGAAACAAAACCCCTAAATCTAATTTTGAACATAAAGTATAATTTTATTTTGATCTTTAACCTTAGGTCTTTTCTTTTTCTGTTTTCATTTTTGAGTCTTTTAGGTTCTGGAACTCCGTATAAAAGGACTCAACCCAATCATAGAATGGTATTAGTTGCATGATTCAGTAGTTATTAACCATATTGGTATTACTGGTGATGTTAGATGATTGCTTATGATGTTAGATTTGCTTGAATGTTTGATGGATCTCCTTTTTCTGTTACAGGGTATCTTACACCAGCAGAATTGATTATCCAAAGTCAGATTCAAGGCTTATAATTGCCATCATATTGCAAGGATACTCAAATCAAGGTTTGTGTGTTTCGTTTCAATTTCTCTTTCTCAATGGATTTCAGTTATCAATTTCATGAAATTGTGGAAGTGTATGTTGCTGATTTGGGCAAACACATAAATTTGGGGATCTACAAGGGATTTTCTTTGATCCAAGATTTTAATTCTTTTTATTAGGAGCCTTTACCTTGAAACATTATCTATTAAAGATGTGACCCTAACTGCTGAGATTTTTTTTTTGCAGCTTAAGGCTAGAGGGAAGTAGATGCAATTATGCAAAGGCTTGCATGAGATACAAACTTGCAAAAAGTTATTGGCTATATGCTGATCAATACATGGTATGTGTTAGCTGGTCATATTTTTGTAGTTGGTTTTGCTTGTATCACACTTATTATTGGTATAAACGTTAATGTGTGGCTTGAAATCTAAGAACTTGAAATGTTAATTGCAGAAACAAAACTATTAGAGAAGAAGGGAAAGTAGGAGTTAGTTTAATTTGGGATATGTAAAGGTAAATGTTGATTTCATTTTGTTTCTTAACTTCTTTTGTTCTTTTTACTTTAATTTCTTTCATTCTTATAGTTAGTCATTATGATTTGTTTTCATTTGGTACCTGTGCACAATCATTTCAATTAGATAGTTGAGATGATTTTAATTTGTTGATGAAACGTTGAAATTATGTATCTTTGATAGTTAGGACAAAAAGATTATATATGGGAAATTAGTGAAACAGGGTACCGTTTAGTGACCAGAAAGATGTAATCAATTGAGTCAACATTTAATAAATTTGAGATAGATGTGTAAAATGAGACTCAATTTTGTTTTATCTTTAGTTTAGCTTCTTAATAATATCGACAACTTCGAACCACCAAGTGAATCAGAGAGGCCCGGCCTTTGCTGGTAGTATTTATTACTTTTATTATGATACAGGAGGTCACGATTTATATATGTTTGTTATCTACTGATTTTTTTTTTTTGTTTTATTGAGCATACTCATTTTATTTTATTTTATTTTTGCATTTGGACTAAAGTTTACATTAATATTGATTCATGGTGATTGATTGAGATTTATAAGTAACCACTAAGCATGTCTGCTCACTATAATTTCCATTTTAGTGCCAGGTGATACTGATATAGTTGGAGAAGAAGCGGGCGGCAGAGAATATTATATGTGGGTCGAGTGAAGTGACTTAGTAAGTAGCAAGTGGAGAAAACTTTTGTTTTGGAAGCTGTTTTATTTTTGGTGTTTGTACATATTTCTTTTGAAGTGATGCATCTCGACTTGCTTTGGGTAGTAACTACTCAAGAAAGTTATTTTCTTAATGGTGTCATTGTATTCCTGTAGATTAATAGTGATTGATTTGAGCAAGCAGTTGTCATCAACTTGTGTTTCACTGGGCTTGACATTCTATCTTGTTTGCAGGTACATGAATGGTGACTGCTTTGTCAGCAAAACATAGCCAATGATACAAGGAGTCTGTAGATTAATGTGGGATCTTCAACAAATATTTTTATAAGTAAGGATTCCTTTATTTTACTGGTTCCCCGTATGGGTTTGAATTACTAAAACCTTAATGCTGGTATGCATCTTTTGAGTGAAAACATAAAAGTTATTTTTGATCTGTGAAATATAGAATTTAATTTGATACTAATAAATGAGCTCACTTATAATCTTTTACCTTGCAACTTAACATAACCCAGTTAATAGGTTTACTGAGTAGCATTTTCGAGGATTCTTGAGAATTATTCTCAATTCCTGTAACTCCCCTGTAGCTTATCTGGACATAACTTTCTTCTAGCTCATTTGGTAATGCTGTTTCTATTACATAATGACCAGCTATTGATCCAACTCGTCCAGGGTGTTCACTATGAAAGTTCTGTTATAAAACCTGGGCTTACTTACACTGTATATGTTCTATTTGATGTTTTTCTTTCACCTACTGCATACATTACTGTTATCTGTATATTACCTTGAGTTGATGTAGTCTACTTGGACAAGTTCCGCGACAATGTCTTATGGGATATGCTCATATTGTTGTTTTGAGTTTCCTTTCCAGGGATAAGATATTTATGAAATTACAGGACTGTATATTTGGATTCCCTGAGTTTGATATTAATCTATGTGTACTAATTTTGGTGTGGTAACATGCAAGAGGGTTAAAGAAACATTTGAAGAGGCCCAATGCGCTTAAGCATTGGATGTTTGTCAATTATGGTGGTACCTTTGTAAGAATCAATAGTCCCTTTCTTGTGTATTGATATGTTCAATTTTGATGTTTATTTGGATTTTAGTTTTAATGGAAGATTTTTTATCTTCGTAGGCTCCATTCACTGTGTCAAGATACGAGTGATACAAACACCACTATTTGTATCTGGCATAAACACATTTCTGCAAGTTTTGTATGGAACCAGGTGTTGATGGTGGTTTTTAAACAAGGGGTAAAATCGTAAAACCCCATGACCTAGTGTTACCCGCAACAAATTAACTAAGAGCATTTAACTAAGGTGTAAATAATTAATAGGGGTATTTTTTCAAAATACCCATTAGGTTTTCAAATACGTAACCCTAATTCCGAAACCAAGCCGCACATCGCGCACCATGGCAACAATGCCAAACCAAGCCGCATATCGCGCACCATGGCAACAATGCCAAACCAAGCCGCACACCGCGCACCATAGCAACAATGCCAAACCAAGCCGCATACTCGCGCACCATGGCAACAATGCCAAACCAAGCCGCACACTCGTGCACCATGGCAACAATGCCAAATCAAGCCGCACATCGCGCACCATGGCAACAATGCCAAACCCAAGCCGCACACTGCGCACCATGGCAACAATGCCAAACTAAGCCGCACACTGCGCACCATGGCAACAACGCCAAAACCAAGCCGCTATGCCATTGGCACATGCCAAATATAGCGCCCTAGGCTTGCAAGACTTGCAACTAGGTCAACATGGCCGTACGTGCCATTGGCACATGCCAACACGTACCGCAAACCATATTTCCAAGCCGCTATGCCATTGGCACATGCCAAATATAGCGCCCTAGGCTTGCAAGACTTGCAACTAGGTCAACATGGCCGTACGTGCCATTGGCACATGCCAACACATACCGCAAGCCATATTTCCAAGTCGCTATGCCATTGACACATGCCAAATATAGCGCCCTAGGCTTGCAAGACTTGCAACTAGGTCAACATGGCCGTACGTGCCATTGGCACATGCCAACACGTACCGCAAGCTATAATTCCAAGCCGCTATGCCATTGGCACATGCCAAATATAGCGCCCTAGGCTTGCAAGACTTGCAACTAGGTCAACATGGCCGTACGTGCCATTGGCACATGCCAACACGTACTGCAAGCCATATTTCCAAGTCGCTATGCCATTGGCACATGCCAAATATAGCGCCCTAGGCTTGCAAGACTTGCAACTAGGTCAACATGGCCGTACGTGCCATTGGCACATGCCAACACGTATCGCAAGCCATATTTCCAAGTCGCAATGCCATTGGCACATGCCAAATATAGCGCCCTAGGCTTGCAAGACTTGCAACTAGGTCAACATGGCCGTACGTGCCATTGGCACATGCCAACACGTATCGCAAGCCATATTTCCAAGTCGCTATGCCATTGGCACATGCCAAATATAGCGCCCTAGGATTGCAAGACTTGCAACTAGGTCAACATGGCCGTACGTGCCATTGGCACATGCCAACACGTACCGCAAGCCATATTTCCAAGCCGCTATGCCAAATATAGCGCCCTGGGCTTGCAAGACTTGCAACTAGGTCAACATGGCCGTACGTGCCATTGGCACACGCCAACACGTACCGCAAGCCATATTTCCAAGTCGCTATGCCATTAGCACGCGCCAAATATAGCGCCCTAGGCTTGCAAGACTTGCAACTAGGTCAACATGGCCGTGCATGCCATTGGCACATGCCAAACACACACGCTGGTAGCCTAACTTGCAAACCGTGCAACCTACCACCAAGGCCACGGCCCTAACGGCCACACATGCCATTGGCACATGCCAAACACACACGCTGGTAGCCTAACTTGCAAACCGTGCAACCTACCACCAAGGCGTTCCACACACGCCATTGGCACATGCCACACACGCCACTAGCAGCTCTGGCATTGCCACTTGCGCTCGAGGTGCAACTCGCAACAAAGGCATTCCGCACATGCCATTGGCACACGCCACATGCGCCCTAGCAGTACCACTTGCACTCAAGATGCAACCAACACTCGAGACATCAACACAAACCGGGGATGCTTTCTAGGGTTTTGGTTTGGCGGTCACAAAGATGCGCGCACACTACGCTCACATTAAGAAAGCGTGAAAAGGAATAAAGCGGTCAAATAAAAGAGGAAATAATGGTGAAAACGTTTTCACCCATTAACACCATGCGGTTACCACCTCCTCCCATTATTTCACCCTTTACTCTCTTCCTTCATGAGGCCGTGGTACGTTTCAATCTCGACTTGTATAAATAGGTCTTACCTATTTCCACCGGACAACAAGTCTCGGTCGGAGAAAAATACTACACTCTCGGAAAAGGCAACTTTGCAAGCTCTCCAAAAGCTTTCATCTCTTGCAAGCTTCCCAAGCTTTCAGTTTCGATACAAGTCGAGACACTACTCTCCCAGAACTATTCTGGTCTCAACACCTTTCTTTGCTTCCCTCCCTAAATCAACCCTTCTCCTTCACTTTGTGACCGAAGCAAGTCTGGAACGACCATTTCTTGGTTTAGGCCGGACTTGTACAGATTGATCTCTCGAATCTATAAAGTGCTCATGTGCAGCACATTTGTTTAGGGTTTAAACCAGTTTCTCACTCACCCACCGAAATTACCGAAATCGGCAGAAACGATTTTTACCCATAAACACCAGGTTACCGGCAGTCATTGGTGGTTCTTCTGCTGATATTGTACCTATCCTCTGCATTATCAAAGACTCATCTCTACAAAGAATCACTGAACCTCATGAAGTAAGTTCTGCATACAAACTTTGATTATTTCTACACTTCTTTTCATTTATGTTTCTTAACTTTGACGATTCAGCTAGTTTTATGCACATGTATTCTCTACTTGCAGAGATTTTTACACAGTATGATGGAAACTCAAGGAGTCCTGATTGAAGCTACAAGCTTGCAGATCATACTGGGATTTAGTCAAGTATGGGGGCTTTTTTCGCTGTACACATTCAATTCGTATCTAAAGATTGTGCTGGCATATAATCTAATTGTATCTTACTTAGTTCTTCGTGATTGAATCACAGGTTGTTGTTAGAATTTACTAGCTATCTTGGACATGTATTCTCTGAACTCAACATTCAATCCTTTTTTGTGTAATTTTATACTCAATGGATAAAGTGAATGAATGTTAAAATTCTCAGTTTGATTATAAATTTCAGTTAACTTTGAAGTTGCACTTGAATATCAGTTAAATTTGAGTTGCATTTGAATTTCAATTAAATTTGAGGTTGTATTTGAATTTCAGTTTGACTTGACTGTAATTTGACTTAACTGTTTGACTTAAATACCAGTAAGATTAATTCAGATTCAGCCACTCAGACATTTCAGCTGATCTGAATCTATTTTTTTTAATATTATAATTCAAATCTACGACCAGTATGGTGGGTCAGCATCTAGTAACTGTAATAAACGGCCTCTGTTCAGAGACCCACGTAATATGGGTCATGCAATTAAAAAACGCTTTATAAATGACCCATTCAGAGAACCCTAGAACAGGTCGTTTAACTCGTATATATGACGTGTCCTGGCGGTCGCGGAATTGCTGTTTTCCACTAGTGAAACCATGTAAGATGTTACTCGGCAATTTTCTCATGATATAAGATGAACTTGGTCGAAGCGAAAGCTTACCAACACATATTTCGAGAAATATGTAAGCGAGATATACTCAGCTCGAAATCTCAAATGTGTATAAAGAAAACTATATAGTAACATGACTTATGTCTCAATATAGGAGATAGTAGAAATAGACTTTCCAAGTGATAGATAAGTTCAAGTCTCCACATACCTTTTGTCGAAGAAGTTCCACAAGCTCCCCTTAGTTTTTCTTCGTCTTCAAGAGATGAACATCGAGAGATTTAAGCTCAACTACACTATCTATGTCCTAGTCTGAGACATCTACAAATAGGTTAGAAATCAAGACTTATAGTTTTGATCACTAACATTGTCAAACATGCTTGAGATAGAAACGCATGCGAGTTTGACCGAGCAATGCTCTAACAAATGTAACAGAGTGAAGCACGCTCCAGACTACTTGCTTTCTATACCCATCTGTGGGCTTAATCAAGTCGTTGGACCCAGGAAGTTTAGGTCGGTTTTATTCTATAGATTGGTTATACCTATTCTCAACGAATAAGGTTTATGTCCTAGTTGTAGTCGGTCGATGGACATCTATGGCGACCATGCGCTTCACTATGCAAAATATGTGGGACTCAAATTCAGACACGACCTTGTCCGAGACTTGATTGGCATATGTGCTACAAAGCAAGCGCCTCGGCAAGAAAATAGGTATCACTTGGCTTCCGATCGGATGCAGAATCTGCCTTGGTATCGGCCGACATATTGCTTTATAACTGGGAAAATTTGGTCGTGATGTTTGTTTTGACATCGCTGGTGTTTTACCATTCACCTACAACAGGTACCGTAATTTTACACCTGGCCAAGCCATCAAAGAAGCTATTACGTACGCGTAAAAGCAATAAAATATTTGCCCAAGTGCACTGAACATGGATATGGTTTTGGTACTCTTGCCTTTACAACTCTTGGAGAGCTCGGTGATGAAAGTGTGACACTTTTGAAGAGGTTAAAGAACTGTATGACTAGTCATGACGCAAACTTTAGAGTAGGAAGTTCTCTATTCCATATACTCCCTCCGTTCCACTTTAGATGACGTTTTGGGAGTTTTCACGCAGATTAAGAAATAGAGAGAGATATTAAAAAAATTCTATTTATGCCCTTGAGAAAAGTCTTCAAACATTAATTGCTATTAGTGTATTTAAAAATAAACTTATGGTTCCAAGACAAAATGTTAGGGTATTATGGGTAGTTTTGTGGTGAAAATATGAAAACTATCAAGTAATGTGGAACAAAAAAACACTCATCTAAAGTGGAATGGAGGGAGTATTATGAATCGTTACTCAGAAAGGTATAGGAGATCAACTTGTGGCTACACTCCCTACCAACTTCTAGTAATAAAAACATTGTTCCTTTGCTTAATTAAAAAAAAATGGAAGAATACAATTTTTTTTTTTTTTTTTTTTTTTTTTTTTTAATTAAAGAAAAAAAAATTAAGCCCGCTGTCACTCTTATATACAACTGGATTAACGACCAAGACATATGTTTTGACGTCACTGGAGTTTCGCCTTTCACGGGTGGTGGGATACGCAGTTTCACACCGGGTCATGCTATTTCCATGGCAGTTACTCGTAAGCGCAACAAATACCTGAACAAGTGTGCATCTCACGGTTATCAATTTTGTGCTTTGGATTTCTCCACCCTAGGAGAGCTTGGAGAAGATTTCATTATTCTGCTCAAGAGATTGAAGAATTGCTTGACCAACTATGACGCTAATAGCAAAGTAGGCGGTTTGCTTTTCCAAAGGATAGGTTTGGCTATCCAGAAGGGATTTGGTGCACAGATTGTTGCCCGACTCCCACCCATTCATGTGTAACTTGATCCTCTTGTATGTCACCACCAAAATACTTTAACTTTTGTTAGAGGGAGAGCAAAAAGTGATCCAAGTAAAGCAAAAACCGGACTTAACACGCTAACAATAAATATTGTGTTTCAACCTTTTGCTATCCAACGTAATTCTCTATCTCGTACCAAAAAATCCTTTAACTTTTGCTAAATACACCCAGTAACGAAACAAATCTCGCACCCATTCCCAAAGGCGCAAATCACTTCACCACCACCACCGTCAACTCCATAGAAAATACATAAACTCTAACTCCAATTTCATATTGGATACTGTAAATCGAATCCCTAATTTTCTCAAAATCAATTCTTTTTTTGACAGACAATAATTAAATCCCAAATTCTCATAATTTGTTAGACCATTATTGTTCGGTTGAACCCACAAATTTTTCTATCTCAAGCTTGTTGTAAATGTTAGGTGATCAAAATTATATCTTGATTTCTAGTTTACTAAGCCAAGTTTCGGATAGGTTAGAATTGTAGTTGAGTATCAGAGATCACCCTTGAGACTGAAAATCGACGAAGACTTTTGGAGAACTTCTATATCGGGTCAGTGAAGACTGAACCATTCTATTTTACTCACTATACCATGATATACACATTTTTGTGTCTGAATTGTCCTCAGTGTCTCTATTGTTAGTCTCGATTTTTGTACTAATTTTGGTGTTTTTATGTTTGTTTAGGTGTTATTGGAGAATTACACTTATGCGGAAAAAGTTGCTCGAAAAGTGCTTTTTAGACCCCCAGAGGAAAATTGCTATACGGACCCTCACTTTTGCTAAGGGGCACCCACGGCTATATATAGCCCATTTATCCATCGCACCCATCTTCTAAATTTTGAATTTTGGTTTTGGCGGGAAATTCTGGCTTCAAAAGAACCAGAATTAGGGTTAAGATTTTGAAGCTGTTACCGTGAGACTAAATGGCCGTGATTGTTTGGGTAGCTACCTTTGGGACTAACAGGGTTGGTATGGGTCTATTCTTCGTTTAAATTTGTCTACAATCTCGCGTGGACTTGCAAAACAGAGGAGGAAGATACTCGGGATTATGCTGATGCTGATATGGAAAGATTGCATGCGTTCTGAACGTCTTGACCCATTCCTTGATGATCTGGAAGCATGTTTGGAGCGTGTAGACACTGATTGACAGCGTAAGAAGGCAAGAAAGGAAAGATTATATCCAGAGAATATTTTCATTCACTGTCGAGTAATGGGAAGATTTTTTGGATTGATGAGGAGTTATTCTTGGTCCAAAGGTGTATAAATAGTTTGCTGGGGTCGAGTAGAGGGGGGACGGAGAGTTTGGGAGAGTTTAGAGCATAACAGAGTGAGGATTAATCGAGTTGCAGAGACGAGTTTTCTGCTGCTGCTTGAAGAACATACGAAGAACATTATACCCAAAAAGACAGTCGTTCATGCTACAGTGTTAACGACAATTAGGTGAGGGTCGCAGAGCTACAAAAACAGCAGCATTTCATCTTTATCGTTCTTTGTAACAATGTTTGCAACAATTATAAATGTTGCAAACACCCGATTTTCATCATTTTCTCCATTTCATCTTTGTAAACACCCTTTGAGCAATAATAATGATTTTTGAGCGTGTTTCCAACATGATGAGCGGCTAATTCTCTCACAACCAAGGCAATGAGGAAGCTATTTACGCATGAATAATTGGTAATTACTTATTTTCTCTAATTTATAATTTATAATTCAGTCAATCACTGCTTTTGTAGAGTTTTTAATTGTTTGCAAAATTTTCTTTATTAGTTGTGTTTCAATTAGATAGGTTATGCTTTGTTTAGATAATCTATGCTTAGGGGATACAATTAATTTTTGAGAATTTGCCTGATTATTTGTGAATTAAGAAATAAGGGACATAAAAGATAATTAGAGTTTTGGATTATTTACCATCATTCATTCATGTGTGATAGTGGAATCAGTGTCTTGGTTATTTAAATATCTTGCAATCAAATTTTGAGCAAAATTTGCCAAAGCTTTTGGTGAATACTTAAAGATTTGGAGTTAAAGACAAATCGAAAGGAGCGAAAGAAGAAGATTTTTTTTATTATTTTAAAAAAGAGAGAAAAAAAAAAGAGAGAGGCATTTTTATTTTTTTGGATATTTTTATTTTTTAGACGTTCCTTTTCTTTTGCACTTTTACTTTTTGGACTTTGGACTTGGACATTTGGACATTCATTTATTTTTAAACCCTACGGAAGGGTAGTTTAAATATAAACTGTGTGCAGAGAAGGACGGCGATTACGATATCGCCTCGGCCCCTTGGGTTCATACATGACATAGGAGTCGTGGCCCGAGTCGACTACAACGGTTCATCCCCCGTCTGGAATGAGAGGTAAGTTTGTCGAAACACTCGCGAATCCCCTGTCAGCGAGTTACTGTATTCCTTCGTTTGCATATATGTCGAGGAACTGATTACGACTGCTTTAATTTCCTAGTAAAGGGCAAGGCCTGGCCATACAAGATAAGGGTTCGGATTTCATCACCGTTCTCTTCTTTCCCGCCTTAGGAAAACAATACTTAAAGCGAACCTAAGCTTTAAAATTTGAATAGATTGAGACCGATAGGGTAACGAGCTTAATAGGAAAGTCGTTCGAAAAATATTGGTTACTCTTTTAAGCATACTTCGAAGTTCATGATGGTTTCTGTGAGTTGAATGCGTGACTCCGCCGCCTTGTAATGTGGTGAGGCCTTGGGTATCAAAGCTCCACGCAGCTTCCCTCGCCTCTATTCAACTTACTTCAACTCGGATTGATCCAGAGAGGTTTGCTCAGATTGTAACGAGTTCCTTTTCGAAAGATTAGAAGCTGGTCTAGAAACAATCTAAGTGGAGCCATCATGCTTTTTGTTTGCTAGAAATCATTAGGTTTGCTGTGGTGGAGTCAGCCTTGTTTGTGTTTGCATAGAACTTTCCTTCCTTTTAGGATTTTTCTTTTTCTTTTGTTTTTCTAGTGTATGCCCGAGGTCATTAGAGAACGGGCTTGGAAAAGAAACACTCTAGGTCGTTTGATTAGTGACAAACCTAGTAGTTCTTCTTGTGAAGACGGGGAAATCGAAGACTCTTCTTTTGAGAGCCCCGTTTTTGGAAACTTCAGTTTTGAGAATCTGTCTCTTCGTGAGGAAAGTACACCTAGTACTTCAGCTGTGCCAGCGATGGCAACTTTGAAAGATTACATGATCCCAACTAGGACCAACCGATCTTCGTGCATTAAATTGCCATCCAATTCGGCTAATTTCGAGATAAAACCTAGTATTCTTCAGATGATCCCTATATTCTTAGGAAAATATGATGAGAACCCTTATTTTCATATTAGGGACTTTGAGGAAATTTGTTGGACAGTTAGAATAAAAGACCTTACTGATGAAGTTTTGAAACTTAAGATGTTCCCCTTTTCCTTGAAGGATAAAGCCAAGACCTGGCTAAACAACCTATCATCTGAATCCATTGAAACATGGCAGGAACTTATTGCTGCTTTCTATATGAAATTCTACCCTAAGCATAAAACTGCAGCTGTTAGGCAGAAAATTAGTGCTAGTGTGCAACAAGAGGGAGAGTCTCTTTATAGGTTTTTAGAGAGATTCAATGATCTCCTATCCCAGTGTCCTCACCATGGATTTGATAAGATGAAACTTGTAGAGATTATTTATGATGGTTTAGACTATTCGACCAAAGCCATGGTCGAGTCTATGTGCGCTGGTGAGTTGACTAATAAAAGTGCTGAGGATGCCTTTACATTCTTAGGAGTTGTTGCTGAGAAATCCCAACAGTGAGAGTCTTGTGTTGAACCCCCCTAAGAGACTCTTGGTCAATAAAAGTAGCACCAATGTGTTAGATACAAGCTTCGGGTCAGATGCTAAGTTTGCTGCTTTGTCTAGAAGGTTAGAATCTTTGGAAATGGTCCAGTCTAAACATAGGTCCCTTGTTAAACCTAATAGAACCTCTAAAGTCTCTAGTTGTGGAATAGATCCCGATAACTCATTTTGGGAAGGCCAGATTAGTGAAGAGCAAGCCCATGCTGTCTATAACAACTCTAGGTTTGAAAACCGTCAGAAGTTTGACTCATACTCAGAGACCTATAATCTTGGTTGGAGAAACCATCCTAATTTTTCTTGGTCTAAGGGCCAGAATCAAGGTCAGTCTAGTAATTCTCAGCCTCCCCCAGGTTTTGGTTATGCTAACAACTCTTCAAGTCAACCCCAATTCCAGAACCATTCGGATAAAAAGATCACAAGTTTAGAGGATACTCTCGTCTCATTTATTAAAAGCTGTGAAAAGATCAACCAAATGGTTGCGCAAGGGATAGATGAAAGTAAGAGTATAGGTTATGCTAACTCTCGTGCTATTTCCGAGTTGAAAACCCGGAGTTTAGTCGGATAAATGAGTCTTTGAGGGAAAAAGGTAAGTTTCCTAGTCAAACTCAACCCAATCCTAGAGGAGTTCATGAAGTAGGTGGAAGACCATCGAACATGTGAATGCTATTAAAACCCTTAGGAGTGGTAGAGTGGTAGACAACAAGGTAACCATGCCTCGATAGTGAACATGCTGTAGTTCACCCTTCCGAGCCGAGAAAATGATGAGGAGATCGATAGAGTCTCTAAAGAGACCAATGAGGGTCATATTGAGCCAGGCTTTGTTCCTAGAGCCCCATTCCCACAACTCGCTAGTTCCAACTAAGAGGGAGTCCAACTTTAATGATATATTGGAGGTTTTTAAGCAGGTAACTATCAACCTACCATTATTGGATGCGATTAAGCAGATTCCCGCTTATGCCAAGTTTCTTAAGGACTTGTCTTGTGTACACAAAAGCATAAGCTTAGTGTTCAAAAGAAAGCCTTCCTAGCTAGTCACGTGAGTTCCATTATTCAGAATACCACTACTCCTAAGTATAAAGACCCAGGGTCCCCTACTATTTCTTGCACAATATGTAAATACCGTGTTGAGAAATCTTTGCTTGACTTAGGAGCCAGTGTGAACTTACTCCCATACCACGTGTACCTTAAGCTAGGACTTGGTGAGATGAAACCTACCCCGATGACTCTTCATTAGCTGATAGGTCCGTTAAAATTCCTCGGGGTGTGATCGAGGATGTTCTCATAGAGGTCGAAAAGTTTATTTATCCTAGGTGGATTTTGTTATCCTAGATACCCAACCTGTCCCACCCGAGAACCGGATACCGGTAATTTTAGGTCGCCCGTTTTTAGCTACATCCAATGCGATCATTAACTGTTGAACTGGTATTATGAATTTGTCTTTTGGTAATATGACTATTGAGCTGAACGTCTTTCATATTAGTAAGCTACCCTCTGAACTAGATAACTCGAGCATAGAAGAGGTAAACATGATTGGAACATTAGTCGAGGAGTCATTACCAAACACTTTGTTAGAAGATCCATTAGAGAAATGCCTAGCTCACTTTGGGATTGATTTCGATGATGATAATGTGATTAATGAGGTGAATGCTTTGTTAGATTCAACCCCTTTGTTAGACACTAGTAATGGATGGAAACCTAAGTTCTAACCTCTACCCGTTTCTAAGTCTACCCTAGTTCCTTCGTTAAAAAAGCCTCCTAAGTTGGACCTAAAACCATTGCCAGATACCCTGAAGTATGTGTTTTTAGGCCCGTCTGAGACTTTACCTGTGATTGTTGCTTCCGACTTGGATAGTGATCAGGAAAGTAGGCTTGTGACCGTCCTTCAAAACAACAAGGAAGCTTTAGGGTGGACCATAGCATACATAAGGGTATAAGTCCTACTGTTTGTATGCATCAGATTTATTTAGAGGAAGATACCAAACCTTCTAGGAGATGCAACGAAGACTAAACCTTAATATGAAAGAAGTAGTTCGAACCGAGGTTCTTAAGATGTTAGATGCGGGCATTATCTACCCCATTTCGCATGGTAAGTGGGTCAGCCCGTTGGAGTTGTTCCCAAGAAATCCTAGACATCGTAGTCCGAATGATAATAATGAGCTAATCCCAACCCGAGTGACCACGGGTTGGCGTGTTTGTATTGACTATAGGAAATTGAACAAGGTCACTAGGAAGGACCACTTTCCCCTTCCCTTCATCGACCAGATGCTAGAGAGATTAGCTGGACATAGTCATTACTACTTCTTAGATGGCTACTCTGGCTATAATCAGATCGTTATTTCCCCAGAAGACCAGGAGAAAACCACTTTTACCTGTCCCTTTGGTACTTTTGCGTATAGACGCATGCCTTTCGGGATATGTAACGCCCCTGCGACTTTTCAAATTGTTGCATGATGAGCATATTTTCAGATATGGTAGAACGGTTCTTAGAGGTCTTTATGGATGATTTTTCAGTGTTTGGTTCATCTTTCGATGAGTGCTTGCATCATTTGTCATTAGTGTTGACTAGATGTAAGGAAAAGAATCTAGTGCTTAATTGGGAGAAATGCCATTTCATGGTTCGATCAGGAATTATTTTAGGGCATATCGTATCTTCTAAGGGTATAGAGGTAGATAAAGCCAAAGTTGACCTTATCAAGACTTTACAGGTCCCAAAAACCGTAAGAGATATTAGGTCATTCTTAGGGCATGCAGGTTTTTATCGTTGATTCATTAAGGATTTTAGCTTGATTTCTAGACCTCTTTGCAATTTGCTTGCAAAAGATGCTAAGTTTGTCTTTAATGATGCTTGTTTAGAAGCTTTTGAGAATCTTAAGACCTTACTCACTACCGCCCCCATAGTCCAGGCACCCAACTGGAACCGACCCTTAGAGATCATGTGCGATGCTTTAGATTATGCTATTGGTGTTATGCTAGGTCAACGAGAAAACAAATTACTTCATGTGATTTACTATGCTAGCAAAACTCTGAATGATGCCCAGTTAAACTATACCACTACAGAGAAGGAACTGTTGGCCATTGTGTTTGCCTTAGACAAGTTTAGACCCTATCTCTTAGGTTCTAAGATCGTAATCTATACTGATCATGCTGCTTTGAAATACCTTTTGTCTAAGAAGGATACCAAACCTAGATTGATTAGATGGATCCTTTTATTACAAGAATTTTGTCCAGACATTAGATACAAAAAGGTTCAGAAAATGTAGTAGCAGACCACTTGTCTAGGCTAGTTGTTAGTTCCCCTAATGATTCCCTTCATATAAGGGACAGCTTTCCCGATGAACAACTGTTCTTTGTTACCCAAGCACCTTGGTATGCAATATAGTGAATTATCTTGTTACTGGTCGAATGCCCCAACATTGGGGTAAACAAGATCGTTCTAGGTTTTTAGCCGAGGTTAAGCACTTCTTTTGGGATGATCCTTATTTGTTTAAGTATTGCCCAGACCAGATTATTAAGAGATGTATACCTGAGAGTGACCAGTCCAATATTATTTCCTTTTGTCATGATCATGCTTGTGGGGGTCACTTTAGTGCTAAGAAGACTGCTGCTAAGATATTGCAGTGTGGATTCTATTGTCCTTCGTTGTTTAAAGACTCCCACAGTTACTGTGTTACTTGTGAATGTTGCCAGAAATTAGGAACCATTTCCCGTAGAAACATGATGCCCTTGAACCCTATTTTAGTTGTTGAGGTCTTTGATGTGTGGGGTATTGACTTTATGGGTCCGTTTACTAATTCTTTTGGTAACTTATACATCCTTGTCGCTGTAGACTATGTCTCTAAGTGGATTGAGGCGGTTGCGTGTAAAACCAATGACCATAGGGTTGTGATTGAGTTCTTTAAAAATAATATACTTACACGTTTTGGTACACCGCGAGCTATAATTAGTGATGGAGGGTCGCACTTTTGTAATGGACCTTTTAAGCTTTTGACGAAGAAATATGGTATTACACATAAGGTAGCCACCCCGTATCATCCACAGACTAGTGGTCAGATAGAGGTTTCCAATAGGGAGATAAAATATGTATTAGAGAAAACAGTTAATCCTAATCGGAAAAACTGGTCGTCTAGGCTCACTGATGCCTTATGGGCTTACCGTACTGCGTTTAAGACCCCCATTGGAATGTCGCCTTATCGGCTTGTGTATGGAAAGGCATGTCATTAACCTGTTGAGTTAGAACATAGAGCTTATTGGGCTGCTAAGCAGCTAAATTTTTCACTTGACAAGGATGGAGCCCAGAGGAAACTCCAGCTCAATAGTTGGAAGAGATTCGTATAGATGCTTACGATAGTGCTAAGGAGTATAAGAACAAAATGAAACTTGTGCATGATAGAAATATTTTAAGGAAGTCATTTTTGCCAGGTTAAAAAGTTCTTCTGTATGATACCCGCTTGCATCTTTTCCCTGGGAAGTTACGTTCTCGGTGGACGGGTCCTTTTATTGTTCGCACTGTATTTCCTCATGGAGCTATTGAGATCGAGACACCGAACGGTAGTAGTTCTTCGAAGATTAACGGTCAGAGATTGAAACCCTTTTTAGAGCCCTTCCCTACAGGTGATGTTGAGGAGGTCCCTCTGGAGGACCCTGTTTACCCTTGATTGACCATCGAGGCGATTGTATGTTGTATATTAGTTTTTGATTTCTCTCTTCACCTAGGTACTATCTTTCCGACTTCTCTCTTTACTGATTCCTCATGTTACTTTACTTTTTGGTATTGCTATTTCATTAGAAACATTGAGGACAATGTTAGATTTAAGTTTGGGGGTGGGGAAGAAACTTTTTGTTAGCTTTTAGTTGCAATAAATAAACTCCAGAGCCTAGAAATTTATGTTTATTAAGGTCGGCACTAACCAATCTAAGTGGATGGAAACATTTTGGTTGTAGGAGTTGAGGAACCAATCTGATTAGATGGAAACATCTAGAAGATTCTATTCATAAAAGCACAGAGCTCAGGTGTTAGAAAAGTAAACATGGTAGTTTCGCCATATCCTCGTGATGGAAACATCGAAAGAATCCTGATCATTTCTTTTTCTTTTTACCATTGCTAGGGTGAAATAGAGTGACTGAGATAAAAAAAAAACAACAACAGACCATTAGACCAACCGGAATAAATACAATAAAGTCGACCATTGGTACGTACCCTTGTATATGCCAGCTGAGTTGACCTAGAGTTAGGTTTATCGACCACTGGTTCCCTTGTATATGCCAGTGTGTTGATATTAGTCCAGACCAGTATATCAGTCCATTAGGATAGGTTCACCTTAGTCAACATCATCCACGTTTTTCTCTACATCCATCTTCTTAATCTATCCATGTGATTGGTTGAATCCGGTTTATGATGTCCAGAAACTATCTGAGTAGAGCTCTGTCACTTTATATGAATTTTAGTATGCTTGAGTGCAAACTCTTGTACAACATTTGGAATTTCGCATCAGGGTACTTCCTCCTGTAGTCAATAAGTATGCCAACCAAGGAGATTCTTTAGTGTCTTCCAAGGTTCTGCGTAGATAGCTAGGGTCTGGAGTAAAGGTTTTGTGCGTACACCTCTGGTAAACCCTCCGGAGACAACACTCCGCCACTAGGGCCACCTAGCGGTTTAACGGCTTGCTTCACGTGCTAAGTGTAGTCATTTTATTTTCTATATTAGATTTGCTCGGGACTAGCAAATAATAAGTTTGGGGGTATTTGATAGACACATTTTTGTGTCTGAATTGTCCTCAGTGTCTCTATTGTTAGTTTCGATTTTTGTACTAATTTTGGTGTTTTTATGTTTGTTTAGGAGTTATTGGAGAATTACACTTATGCGGAAAAAGTTGCTCGAAAAGTGCTTTTTGGACCCCCGGAGGACAATTGCTATACGGACCCTCACTTTTGCTAAGGGGAACCCACGGCTATATATAGCCCATTTATCCATCGCACCCATCTTCTACATTTTGAATTTTGGTTTTGGCGGGAAATTGTGGTTTCAAAAGAACCAGAATTTGGGTTAGGATTTTGAAGTCATTACCATGAGACTAAATGGTCATGATTGTTTGGGTAGATACCTTTGGGCCTAACAGGTTGGTATGGGTCTATTCTTCGTTTAAATTTGGCTACAATCTCGCGTGGAGTTGTAAAACAGAGGAGGAAGATACTCGGGATTATGCTGATGCTGATATGGAAAGATTGCATGCGTTCTGAACGTCTTGACCCATTCCTTGATGATCTGGAAGCATGTTTGGAGCGTGTAGACACTGATTGACAGCATAAGAAGGCAAGAAAGGAAAGATTATATCCCGAGAATATTTTCATTCACTGCCGAGTAATGGGAAGATTTTTTGGATTGATGAGGAGTTATTCTTGGTCCAAAGGTGTATAAATAGTTTGCTGGGGTCGAGTAGAGGGGGACGGAGAGTTTGGGAGAGTTTAGAGCATAACAGAGTGAGGATTAATCGAGTTGCGAGACGAGTTTCTCGTTGCTTTGTAAGAACATACGAAGAACATTAGACCCCAAAAGACAGTCGTTCATGCTACAATGTTAACGACAATTAGGTGAGGGTCGCAGAGCTACAAAAACAACAACATTTCATCTTTATCGTTCTTTGTAACAGTGTTTGCAACAATTATAAACGTTGCAAACACCCGATTTTCATCATTTTCTCCATTTCATCTTTGTAAACACCCTTTGAGCAATAATAATGATTTTTGAGCGTGTTTCCAACATGATGAGCGGCTAATTCTCTCACAACCAAGGCAATGAGGAAGCTATTTACGCATGAATAATTGGTAATTACTTATTTTCTCTAATTTATAATTTATAATTCACTCAATCACTGCTTTTGCAGAGTTTTTAATTGTTTGCAAAATTTTCTTCATTAGTTGTGATTCAATTAGATAAGTTATGCTTTGTTTAGATAATCTATGCTTAGGGGATACAATTAATTTTTGAGAATTTGCTTGATTATTTGAGAATTAAGAAATAAGGGACTTAAAAGATAATTAGAGTTTTGGATTATTTACCATCATTCATTCATGTGTGATAGTGGAATCAGTGTCTTGGTTATTTTAATATCTTGCAATCAAATTTTGAACTAAGTTTTGTTTGTTTTTAAGTTTTGTAAGTCTAAAATCTATTGCTTTCATACCATCATTCTGTCTTTTGAGACTATGTCGTATGACTTATATTAGATTTACAAAAAATATGTTTCGAGTCAAGCTTGTCTTGTGAAAAATCTCGAAATATGTCAGATTCTTAAAAGTATAAACATTATCTATATTCACCATTAGGTACCCTTATTATTTTGACCTATCTGCTATGTATTTATAATGTGTTTTATATGTTAAAATCAGGAAAATATTTGAGAAGATACGAAGAGCCTTATGAAGCATTTATATCTCTACACTATAATATACCTTAACCTTTTCATTTCATTTCATTTCTTTACTAGCTATTAAACCTTAGTTATCTAACAATAGGAGCTAATCCTTGTATAAGAAACTGGGGTCACCTGCACTTCCATACCCTTCCTGGTCCTGATTCGCAACTTGTAATGCATCTTGAGAACCCTCCTCCAATGGATCGGAGTTCATTATTTCCCAATAAAGAGAGACGCACTAATGTAAAGCATGGCCTGATGTTGAGGACCTAATCTCATCTGAGAATCCAAACGACTCCACCACCGGGAGATATGCTTTGATGTCGTAAAAAGAAGTACCAGCCCATGGAGCTGCTTCCAAAACATCCTCTCTTCTTCGACCCACAACACCATAAATCCCTCTTAGGGCAACTCCGGGAGCTTGGATCTCAAGCAAGTATACTGGCTCCATAAGCCTAGGAGTGGCAGTGAGTTATATAACATGACTAGGGTACCTAATTGCTCGATTTGTGATCTTGGATAATTACCCCGGCCCTCTACAAACTTATTGGCTTCTTGATATAATCCCAAAAATTTAGAGATCATTCCACCTATACGATGTATTAGTTTTATCGAAGGGAATCTTTTATGCTTTTACCAGAGTAAGTGATTTATGAATCTTCAAAATGACTTCTTTGATAACTTTGCAGATATCAGTGAATGTTGCTCTTGAAGTGATAATACTGATAAAGGATGTAGTTCGTTTAGTGAGGTTGTCACCGTCACGTTTCATAGTTTATACTTTTGATCGTTATCAAGTGCTAATTTCATAGCAAAGATTTTGAATTTTCAAAGATAAATAAATAAGAAGTTTGGTAAGTTCTACAAAATCAAAGTAATGTTTTATGAAGTAGAAAAGTCATAACGTTGAAATACAAAATATTTCATTTTTTGTATTAAGTCATTCCCCACACCCGATATGTCAGATTCATAAAAGCATAAACATTATATATATTCACCATTAGGTACCCTTATATATTCTTACCCATTATTTTAATGTATCTGTTATTTTCATGTCCCATGTCTTGTAGGGCAACGATGTATAAGGGCACCCTGAGTGTAGTTAGTATTGTTAGCATGCGTCCGGCACATGTGCCATTCTATCACCCTAATATGTACTGGGACAATTTTCCTTTGGAGATAATCGAATAAAATATTGTGTTATTGTGTTCTTGTTTCTCTTTTGGGGTTTTACCCTTCAATCTCACAGTGTAGATCATGTAGATTGAGCCTGATCACTCATTTATAGTGTAGATCACTACAAGTAGTATCAGAGACAGTCTTTCCTTGGATTGATCATGGATGATTGTAATAGATTTAAGGCTTTAGCTGAGCAATTAGCTATTGTTCTTCATGTTCAAGAAGTAATTGCAAAGGTCTTAAAAAACAAACCATCTCATCTGATTATAGCCAAATGCAAGGTAATTCTAGCAAGAGAAACAAAGAATTTGCTATTACTGGATTGATGAGAATTGGGAATCAAATTATTGGGAAAGCTTTGAATTAATTGGATATGTGTTGAAGAAGGTGACGATAATGGAGAAAGAAATCAGTCAAAAACTGGAAGAAACTCCTATTGATTAAATTTCAGTAAACGATTTCACTTCAAAACCTTTAACTCCTCTAGCAACAGACGAAGGTAATTATCGATCCAGTTTCAAAACCCATTTTTCAACTATTGATAAAGCTAAGGATGGCATTTCAAATCGCAACTGTGAGAAATCATTATAGTTTCATCAAATCTTTTCGTCTCACAAAGCCGAATCAATTTCTTCCTTCCGTGATGGGTATAAAGTGAATTCATCGTTTCTGGATTATCAAGAGGGTAAACCCTATAAATCTATTAACATCGAGGTTGATTTTAAAGTTAGTAGGGTTACCAATAGTGAGACAAATGATTTCAACTCGTTAAATCTGAATTTCAAAGAAGATTTTCAGTTTCAAGATCGAAAGCTGATTACAGAGAAAAACCCAACATATTCTGGTACCGATTTCAATGTCTCAATCGAATTATTACAAATTTATCCTTACATTTTTTGTATTAACAAAATTTTATTCGTACAACCTATCGCTCGAAATAACCCCGTATGTGATGTGTTCCCTAATTTTGAGTATACACATAAGTTGCTTGACCGTGACAGGGAGCTTCAGTGTATGAGGAAATACTCTTTCCTTGCTATGGTAGTCGTTTATCAAGACGTTGTGGGTTATTTGTTTACTGAACATGGTACAATAAGTGATTCTAGCAAGTTGTTTGATAAGTTTTCGCTACAAGTTGATATTCCTTGGGCTGTTATTATACTTCTAATGGCAAGAGAAAGTAAGTTCGGAAATGCACAAGAGCTGTTTGAACATTTGCTTGTTAGAGATTTCAGAACACCTACGCATATGAAAGTGGTGTGGAATGGGTTCGAGATAGAAATTGCTGCAATAAGTACAGAGCCAATTGAGTTACCTAGATTTATTTCTTATGGTAGTAGTGAGTGGAATTTCATCTGGGGTGAGAATCATGGCCAACTGCTTAAGAATTGTTTATCTGTGAAGAATGAAGCAAACTGTATGTGTTATGAGAAATTTAAAGACCAAAGGTTCTTAATTGTTACTAATAACAAGGTACTTATGCAGAAGACTCTTACTCGTCATATTCAGTTTGGGATAAGCGGGAACATACACACCACCATTCAGTTAGCTAAGCCCCAGGGATTTTATTGTGACCAAAGTAACAGAGTTGCATATTATGAAGCGAGGATTTGCAACATAGGGAATCAGAAATTCTATGTTAAATTTCTGGAGTCTCTTACTGAATCTAACTCGACTCAATTGTTTTTTTTTTTTGCACCTTAACAGAATTACCAAGGTAAATCTCTTCATATACATAAATCTAAATACTTCTAATTGTGTTATTGCACTTGATGATGGTTATACTCAACTAGTATTTGATCGGGGAAAAGTGATTGAAGTGTTCAGGGGGTGTAATTATTATGTGCGCATTAGTTTAAAATTTCCTGAGGGGATACTTACTTCTGTTGTGGTAGTTCTTAACGGGTTGATGTTATTGCTTAAAACTTATACAAATTTTGTTTATAAGCTAGTTATTAAGAATGGGTCTGTCTTACTGGAAAAGGATGAACGCCATGGGAAGTCTGTTCGTAAGCTAATTCTTCATCAAGGGTATACACTAAAATTGTCTAGTGCAGGGAATACGCACTGGCCTGCTGCTATGAAAGTTTTCTGCGTTATGTTATTAAGGATTGCAGGAGCTTTTCTTGATGAAACTCATGAGCTGAAGATTATGTTGAATGAGTTTATATTTATTTTAGTGTGTATACTCTCGGTTCCCACAATTGCTAGCACTCAATTTTACGCGTCAAGAATTGGGTTCTTCTTGCCCTTTTATTTGCTCAAATCTACAACCTGCGGGAGTTTTCAATCGCATGAGCCAGTTTTAGTGACAAATTGGGTCTCCAAAATAATGGGTCTCTTCACAGTTGTTTCCACTCGATACTCTCTTTCTTGGTACCAAGGGGTATTATATACTAGAATTCAATGGTAACTCAGCTCTTGAAGAAATATGTGGTTGAGAAGTCCCAGCAATGGTGTGGTAGTATGAATGATAGTATTATGTGCAATTTTAGCATGGATGAATAATTCTCACTTTTTCGGGCTCCAAATGCGTATCGAACTATAGTATGGTTTACGGATTCAACGGTTTTCATGTTGGCTAAACCTGGAAAAATGTTTTTGTGGGTGTTGATGGTGGTTTTTAGTTCAGGGGTAAAACTATAAAACCTCACATTTAATGTGCCGTCACTCTGCAAAGAAACGGAGCCATGTAAAGTGATGAGTGTTCAACCTCTCCACTGGCGTATTTATTGATCAACTCAATATGTTCACATGAAATTTATCCAGACTGACGCATGTAAGCAACAATCCGTCATGGATTAGTAGGTGCAAAGTCCTACCCAAAATCAGAAAGCAAAGAATAAAGGAGCCACGAAGAAGGAGCAACAATAAGAGGAAGTGTGGTCATGCCATAGGCCAGCCGGCGCCACTTGGCCACGCCCCATGCTACCCAACCGGCCCTTAATCCTTTTTCGACCAACCAAGTCGCTTTAAACCTGCTACACTCCCATGAGTTGTGGCTGGGCCCATACTTGCCAGCCCTATTCCCCATCGACAAATCAGGTCGCATTAAACCTACCACGCGCACCAGAAGTGTAGCCACACTCGTACTTGGACGAACCCCTCTTTTTATTGACCAATCAGGTTTCTCTAAACCTTCCACAATATTAAAAGAGGTGGAATTGCGTTAAGTGGTCACCATGCCAAATTGGCTTCCCAAAGATTATACAAACAACTGGGAAAGTGTGGTAAAAAAATTTAGTATGATCTACATGCCAAAAGTTTTGTACGGATGTCTAGCATAACATACTAAAAATTCAAATCAATCGGAGTAACGAGCGAAAAGATACAGCATAAAAGGCGATCTAGGTCATGTCTGAAAACTGACAGAATCCCTCCTGAATTCTTCCTGAGTTTCACTGTCGGGCTGTTTTCACCTCCTAAACGATCTCAAAACCTAAATATTCCCAAGTTGGGAGATAGAAAATTCTTTTCTGATCAGAATGGAGGGGCGGACCGTTAAAATCCGAGTTCGTAGTATAATTCTAGACCCAAATTTTAGTGAGGGTCCCACATCCGAATTTTCTCCGATTACGAAATTTCATGAGTTAACACAAATTTATGTGAATCATCTCAGCCATCCAACTTGGCTAGCCAACTTAAATGGTTTATATTTAATTTTCGCCAATCATCTCGACCATCCACGGCCACATGTCGTATGCCTTATGCGCTAATTAGGGTTTCGGCATGCCAAACCCTAATTTAGGCAAAGTTGCTACGCCAACCGAGCCAAAAAAAAAAATGTTCCACAGGGCACTGAAACTTATGTGGCCACTGAAACTTATGTTGCCACACCACATTTGAGTTTAACACCAATGTGCCAAAATTTAGTGGCCATGGCTACGCCTGGCGCTACTTGCACCATCGTGCCGCTGGCATGCACAAACAATGCCAGCCATTCCACCGTGCCACTGGCATGCACGAACTATGACATCCATGACGCAGTACCACTGGCATGCGCTAAAGGTGCCACTGTACCATTATCAGGCGCCAAAAGAAGGTAGCCATAATCAATGGCTACCCTTCCTCATGAGATGTAATCTCAGCCATCCAAGTTCTCCACCGAACTGACATACTTGTGGCAAGTTTTAGGTGACCAGCCGCTTAAATCTAGTGGCCATGGCTACGCCAGGCGCCACTTACACCACCGTGCCACTGGCATGCACGAGCTATGCCAGTCATGCCGCAGTGCCACTGGCATACACTAAAAAAGCCACTGTGCCATTACCAGGCGCCAACAGAAGGTAGTCATAATCAACGGCTACCCTTCCTCATGAGATGCAATCTCAGCCATCCAAGTTCGCCACCGAACTAACGGACTTGTGGAAAGTTTTAGGCGACCATCCAAGACGATCCTAATAGCATCACAAGTTATTTTCCTGCGGCAAGACTCTTGATTTTGGCTTGCCACACGTAGCAAAGTGCTACATGTTTTCCACGAAAACACTCGAGACATCAAACATGTCACAAACTGGGGATACTCATCAGGGTATTGGTCTGGCGGTTTACAGCGTGCGGCGTGCAATACGCCCGTTATAAGAAAGTGTCATGAAGCGGGACAATTAGTAACAACAAGAAGTAACGGGTGTAAACGGATCCACGTCCTTCATCATGGAAGCATGGGTTTCTGACGGTTATACGTTACTCCACTCTTCCATCACCCAATCATTCCCACTTCCTACTAGACCAGGGTACGTTTAAATATGACTTGTATAAATAGGCTTCATCTATTTCCACCAAATAACAAGTTTTTTGGTCGGCAAAAACATAGTATCCAGAAATCACCAAGAACTGATAGCTTTTCACTCTGCAAGCCAGTTCCACTTTCTTATACAAGTCATAAAACAAGCCACGTCTTCAGAATTAACCATTCTGGTCTCAACACTCTCTTAGCTTCCCTCCCTAAGACCAACCCTTCTCCTTCACTTTGTGATCGAAGCAAGCCTGGAATGACCTTTTCTTGGTTTAGGCCAGGATTGTACATATTGATCACTCGAATCAAAAGTACTCTCGTTCAGTGCATTGTTTAGGGTTTAGATTCGTTTCCCATACACACACCCAAAATTACCAAAATCAGCAGAAACAGTTTTCACCCACAAACAGTGGGATACAATGTGTTTCAAATGGACACTGTGTTTTTTTTCTCGCTTTTTTTTCAACCTTACCGGTAGAGTTTTCGATCGTGGTAAACAAATTGATGAACTAAGAAGTAGGAATTATGTATATGAGCTAATTCTGGGTGCCGGGTATTGGTTTGAAGTGCTATTTGAGTATTCATATGTGTTTTTAGCAGGAAATGGTATTACGGGTGTGCAATTTAATTGTTGGTTCGCTGATAATAGAGGAGTTCTCTATGTTGGACCATTGCAAGTCAAGGAAACAATGAGTATAAAAGTTCTGAAATATCACCTGATTGGTCATTACACCTTGGCTACTGCTCGTCGATGCTTTCCTTGTTGCAATCAGTTATCTGGTTTCTTATTTGGAAACAAAGTGCGTGACAAGGGAGTAGAATTCTGTGAATAGATCTAATAGGGAAGGAGTCAGCTGGAAGTTGCAGTTCTGAGGTGTGCTTTCACGATGATTAAGTTATTAGGTTTGTTATTTCAAAAAAGAGGATATTCTAGAGGGGTGGGATTCTGCAAAAAAACAGTGAACATCATAAAGGGGCATGTAAAGGCTAATGGTGGGAACAACAAATGGTTGATTCGTACTGGTGGTATAAGGTCCTTTTGGAGTCAGTTGTGGGAGGAGGCAATCCGGGCCTTGGAGGAATTATCGATACACATTGTGGTTTCAACTTCAAATACAACTAAACATCTCATCACCAAGGTTAGTATGCTCAAGTTTGCTGCGTTAAAAATATCTCTTCTCACTACACCACATGGCTTCCCTGTATACAAACTATACAATAAAGGTTATATACTTCTTAGATGGTTTTTGCACGAGTTTCTCTCCATATTAGCTACTTCTTTACAACTCATCCCAAGGCATCACCTTCAAACATCTGTATCGCAAGCGGTCTCTTCCACGCCGAATGGGCTGCAACCTGAGCACTGTTAGAGCTGCTGGTATTGACTCACTAGATAAGTTCAACAAGGGATACTCATCTATTTTGGTTTTTCTCGGCTTATTACAAAAACATTTGTATACTCAAAGGTGCTCATACAGAAATCAGTTCAACTTATATAGGCCTCGGTGTTAAAGATTATATGGGTCACATCTCTTGCTGTGTCCGTGAACAAGCTGCAACAACTACTAATCTCTTCAGCCCCGCTCATTCATTTTCATATCTGTCATCCTTGAGGACAAGGATGATTTGAAGGGGTGAGATTTGTCATGTCCCATGTCTTGTAGGGCAACCATGTATAAGGGCACCCTGGGTGTAGTTAGTATTGTTAGCATGCTTCCGGCACATGTGCCATTCTATCACCCTAATATGTACTGGGACAGTTTTCCTTTGGAGATAATCGAATAGAATTATTGTGTTATTGTGTTCTTCTTTCTCTTTTGGGGTTTTACCCTTCAATCTCACAGTGTAGATCCTGTAGATTGAGCCTGATCACTCATTTGTAGTGTAGATCACTACAATTATGTATTTATAATGTGTTGTATATGTTAAAATCACAAAAATATTTGAGAAAATACGAAGAGCCGTATGAAACATTTATACCTCTACACTGTAATATACCTTAACCTTTTCTTTTCTTTACTTGCTATTAAACCTTAGTTATTTTTTATTTTTTTCTGTTAACTTTTCAGTTTTCTAAATTTCTGTTCTCCTTATCTCTATCATATTTTCTTTGTTTATTTGTTCATGTTAATATTTCATAAGATTTTCTTTTTGTTTTTGTGTATTTAATCATTCGACTTCATCTTACTCTTGACTTTGAGGTAACTTTATTTTGTTTTATTTATACACCCATGATATATATTTTCAAATAATATATACTTTAAAACCAAATAATCAAATTATATATATTCAAATTGGTTATGTTAGTATAAATAAATTTAAAAGTAGTTCTTGATTTTTTTAAATGATCCTGAATTGACAAACAAAAAGAAGCTAATGTCGTCCTTCCTATTTTGAGATCTAAAGTATATGTTAATGATTATTGTAATAAGATCGCTTAAAGTAACTTTTTATTTTTGATAAAGAAACTGAAATTGTTAGAGCATTGCTCGGTTGAACCCACCAAACATTGGTATGTCAAGTTTGGTTGTCATATTTTAGTATCAAAACTCATCCATACAATCCACATTTTCCCGGTTACTTCTTCAACCGAACAATCCCTTCCTCGAAACTAATCCAATGCGGTTCTCAATCTCTTATCGCATCAGCTCGTAGCTTACTCTCTGAATCCTTACTCGACGACCCTTCCAATGCTAGATTCGTCATTCTCTCTACTTCATGCATTCCACTTCATTCTTTCAATTTCACTTACAATATGCTTTTTCAAACAAACAAAAGCTTCATTGAAATCCTTAAAAACGAACCCAGATCATTTATCTGGTACATTGATCGTGGTGGTGTTAACATAATGCTTCCTAAAATACCTTTCAAAGATTTCCTTACTGGATCCCAATTTTTTATATTGAATCAACACCATGCAAAATTAGTGGTGAAAGATGAGAAACTATGGAAGGAATTCAAGCTTCCATGTGTGTTTTCGAAATATTGTTACCCTAAAGAACAATATTTTTCGACGTTACTGAACATGGAAGATTCAAGTTCTTGTATACCTGCAACACTTACTCATGTGGATTGGTCCAAGCATTTAAGTTCTCATCCTTGGACTTATAAGGACACCGAAATAGGAATGAAACTTATCGAATCTTTACGACAACGAGAGATCAGGCATGAAAAAGGCGGTGTTGAAAATCAAACTGAAGCTCGTCTTGATCATAATTTTTCATTTCTGTTTGCAAGAAAATTCTCACGAAATTATTTGAAACTGTTACTGGATATCGCCAGTGATCTCATTTTGAAAAACTGATACTGTAAAGAGATTTTACACATGGAGAGTGATCTTATGCATAGAGTTTTTCGGATAGATGAGGACTTTATTTATCATGTAAGAAAATGTTGTCTATATGTCGATGTGTATGAACCTGATGAAGAGCAAGTAAATAAAGTCCAATTCTAGGGGATGAGTACACTGTAGACAATATAATAACAACATTTTCAACGTTTGGATCCAAATAAAAACAAATTAAACACTTCATGCGGTGGTCTCCGTGAAGAAAAGGAATTTCATTAATGAGGTTTATTGAATTACAATCATATATATTTTGAAATTGTAAGCAGATTAATTGGATGTGGTCCAGTTATATCAAAAAATAAACAAAAACAAACTATAAATATATATTTTTATAAGCTTGGGAAATGATTAACATTTATTTATTACCAATTTTTTAAAATAACATTATCTCAGCATGGTCAATTTTTAATATATACAGTAAAATTATCTCAGCATGGTCAATGATAAAGGTTGGACTAACACACATCTCGTGGTAGGTGTGAGAAAAAACATCCAAACATGTGGATTTTGTCAAGTCCTATCTGAATTTTGGTGGGAGGACACCCGATCTGTTTCTTGGCGGATTGGACGTGGGTAAAGTTTTAAAACTGATCATATTCACGGGTTAACACGGGTGGAGCATCACCCATATGTTGGATACCCGACCTTAAGGATAATGTTAGTATTATACGTATATGAAGGTTATTATACAAAATTTGTAGATAATATAGATAGTTTCCTATTGAGATGCATTGAAGTTCCTCAAAGATATTCAAAAAGTATCAATTTGGGATTCGATCGGAGGTCCTCATGTCAATAAAAATTATAATTTTGGTTGTTGGAAAGATATTATGTTACTCTTGTTATGTTATGAAATGACGAGGGGACCCAAGTACACCACAATCCTTCCGTTTGATCACAACCTATTCAAGATCCACCGTGTATAAACCTCTTTAAGAAACAATCACTAAACGAATATTTCAACACGATGTACACTTGGAACATGGTTAGTCCGGACTGGCCTAACAATGTGAGAATCAAATCCAAGTGGCGAATCACAATACACCTTGTGTGATCGTTTATGTATACAAGATCGAGACAATACAACAATAAGATATTCACTTGTGTGATCGTCTAGGGATACATGATCGAGACAATACAACAACAAGACGTTCACTTCACTACAAAATTACTAACCTTTTGTCACGACCAAATTGCCACGGATTTGAATATGCGTGGCTATTTGTCACATTTTGCGACGCTAAATAAGTAACCGTGGCAAATAGGTTACTCACTTGCCACGACATGATGCCTAATTGCCACGCGTCTAGCTTTGCAAGGTATTAGTCCGTCAGATATCTTCTACCCACGACAGAGTGGGCCGTGGGTATACCGGGCCTCTTGCTTCGGGACAATAAATGGTGCCGTGGCTACTGTGCCGTGAAATTCTCCTAAAATTTTCTTAAAATCTCAAATCGTGGCTAGTAAACCTAGCAGAAGACCACGATACCCGCCTGATGAGATAACTCCCCAGTTCCTCCCACCTCCGTCAACTCTCCTCTTTCTTCGATTATGGTTGCTATAAAAACAATCGATGCTTTGAAACCGTATACACAGAGAAGACAATATTTCAAGTAAGTTGAGATTTGCTAAAATTAGATCGTCTGATTTTGATTTTCTGAAACTAGGGTTTTTCAAGAAGTAATTGTTTATGTACGAATCAACCTAATTTCATTCCGGCTTCAATTTTTTTACTGCTTTAGAATTTATCTTCTTTAATTTGAACTGTTCTATAATATTGGGTCAGATTTGGAAGCAGGAAATCCATCAATTTCTTCGTTCTCTGCAAGACATCGTTGATTTTATCTGCACAAGCTGGTAAGAAATTTGATTTCTTTCTCCTTGATTTCCTGCTGCGACTGTCATACATTTTGAGTTTCTTTTAGGTCAAAGTTCAATTTTCGTTTTGAAATTCCATCTATTGTTCTTGCTTTGTAACATCAAATATACTAGGTTTTTGTTTAGCACTGTATTTCTATTTCAACTATAATTGAAAAACCTAGTATGCAGGTCTTTCTAGGTTTGTCAAATACTATTTTTGGTTATTCCTTGAGAATGTTGTTGCATCCTTACTCTTCTTTGTTATATTTTTTGCTCGCTTGTTTAAACATCTAATTCGTTGTATGTAGCCTCTATTCTAACTTAAGCATGAAGTGTACCTTTCTGTAATAATGTCTTTCATCTATCAGCTTTATCTCCATGACTCCATTAAACTGTCAAATCAAATGTAGATGGTACAATTAAAATTTCTGAACAACACACGTCAGAAGTATTCTATTAAAGACATGGTGTAGTAATTTCTAAGTACTCTTTGATGAAGTAATGGTTTTTGAATTAGTGGGTCAAATAAGAGACTTTTACAGTTGTACTACTCCTATAAATTTGTAGTTATGTGATTAGTAGTTCATAATCTGAAAAGTTTCTCATCCGGGATAACACTAACTGGTATTACAATACAGTTACACCAAATGTTTTGTGGTTATCACATTATATGAAGTTCAGCACTTGACCGAGTCTCTCACATGATTGACTTCTTTTATATATCCTGACAGAGAGTTTGCAGAGTCTTACTGTGTAATAAAGATAGTTTGAGGTAGTATTGTGTTCTTAAGATTTGGTACTATTATTTGAGGCATACCCTCAAGAGCCTCAACTTGCCCCATTTCATTATGTTTTGCTGTAACTACCTAGCAGTAACAAGTTTGTCTAGAAATTAATGTGCCATGTTACATATTAACTGGTTATCTCACTATCAACTAGATAAAACACAATAGGAACTTTTTACTTTTTTCTCAGCACCAATATCCGTACGAATTCAATGGCATATTTCTTTATATCTGCAAGCAAATGTTTTTCTCCATCCTTATGAAACATGTTGTTTGAGGGTAGGTTGTTGGCTTAAATATCAGGAGTTTATGATTATTTCTTTTCTGTTTGGTATTCTTCCTCTAGAAAGAAAGGAAAAACCATGGACTAGTGCACTATTTGCGGGGCTTCAAGGTGGAAGATAGTGAGACCTAATACTCCTTCTAAGATACTCTGCCATTTCCAGTTGAAGCATAGGCTTCAGCATTTGTTTATGTCTACTAAAACTGTCGAGGACATGAGATGGCATAAAGAAGAGCAAACTGATACTTATGATCCAAGTAGTCCTGTGAACCATATTGATGTGTACTTGAGACCTTTGATTGAAGGACTTAAAGATCTATGGGAAGGAGTTGATACTTATGATACTTGAAGATTTTCTTTTAGATCCAAAGTTAGTTTTTTGTTTTAAAATTTCAGTTAATGTCACTGTTTCCTTGTTGATGTGATAAGTCATTGTTGCCTTGTTAGTTGACTGAGGTGATTACATATATAACAGTGATACTATGCACAATGTTAAGCCTGAAATTATAAGTCTGCAACTGTGACCTGGTGTGTTGTTGACCACAAGTTTCTCAAGCTAATTTTAAGTTAACCTTCTGTAATATTGACATGTTTCCTTGTTGATGTGATTAATCATTGTTATTTACCTGTTTCCTTGTTAGTTGTTCACCATATTGAGGGGAAGAGAGAATGTTAGTTCCAACACAAGAATCACTTAGAAAATTTTTCAAATTTGACCCATTCTGCTCATCTTTCCTAGCAGGAAAAGAAACTTTATGTTGTCTATCTCTACTGGTGGTAAAGCTCTGTCTCTCTTCAAGTGAAGTTTGTCCAAGTTGTAGAGGGCACTCGTTGATTATTAGGGCGCTCAAGTTGGTTCGAACTTGGTAAGTTCTCTTTTACAGTAGTGATTCATCATCAACGAGTAAAGATGTTTCCTACAACAGTAGTTTATGCGAGCTCCAAAGAGGATGCTCTGAGCCATCTAGCCAATGTCCGTATAAAGTTTTATATCTTTCTAATAATACTGAATCTTCCAGAATTTTGGTAGAATATGTCTTGCATTTGACAACAGACAATCATAAGCCTAAAGCTTTTGATGCTAGGATAACATTTGGGTAGGTTTTTGTCACTATTTGAATAGAATTTTTAGGTAGAAATTCTCGTGTAATAGGCTTGTCTCTTGTTGACTCATCCTTAACTTTTGGCTTGTGATGTTTATTTTTTGCCGTGGTTTGCAATATCTGAGCCTGGTTCTTTGTTCTTATCTTAAAAGATTGGTCTTATATATACTTATGCTTTTTAAGCTCACAAAAGTGGTTGTGACCTGACAATTGTGCTTCGATTATATGATCTCATTAGTATTGATTTTTATTTGTGTATTTGTTCCAAAATTTACTCCATGTAAGGTTTTGAGTTTCAGCTGCAAATTTCAGGTCTTCTTGGGTTTCACTCATTCTTTTAAGTGGTTGTGGTTTGCCTGCTACTTTGTTGCTGTACATTCAAGGTAAATGCTACACGATAATAAAAGCTGTTTTGCGATTGTAGTTTTTTGTATGAACTCGAAAACTAGTGCAGGACGACTTTAATCGTAGTTTAGAACTTTTGGACAAGTTAACTTTTGTTTTTTCACAATTCGTCAGTTTTTTTTTTTTTTTGGTAGAATGGAGGATGAAACAATTGATGATCTTTTTATTAATTTGTTAGGTCAGAGGTTAGACAGTGACTATAATAGTATTATATGGCTGTTTTAGAATTTCAAATCAATCCTTAGCTCATAATTGCATTTTACTCTGCCTACCTTGATCAATACATGTGGTCATGATGCTTTGTACTTGCAAAACATAAAACTAATAAAGTTTTCACTTTTCATACTTTTATTTCTCAGCACTAGTCAATTATATCAATTAACATGAATTTCACATTGTGCAAGTTTAGCAGCTTGAATGCATGACTAGTACTTACCTTTTACTTAGATATGGAAGTGTCACCTTTTATCTTCGTCATCAGTAACTTTTACGAATGTTACGGAATCAATCTTTATTCACTGAAAAAGCATCAAAATTCTGAATCTTATTTTTGACCAGCTGCTATGTTATAATCTTATTTAATTATTTTGTTTGCTAGGATCAGGTCAGTGGTTAATATAGAGAAATAAGGATGAAGATGGATTTTGAAATTATTTGAGTTTCTTATGGACAAAGTAGACATATTTTATCAATGCACATGATCGATGACAACTTATATCTTTTCCTTCTCATCAAATTAAATCTTTATAAATTTCTGCAAAGAAATCTAGTGATTGGTACTAATTCAAGGTTTTTCGGGATAGTTTTGGTTTCTCGGTTCTGAATTTTAATATTCTTCACAAGGCAAACTGTATTATTTGGTTTTTATTTTCTAGTATTAAATGTTATTGTTATTCTATGTTTTTTTAGATTGTCATCGCAATAATTGAGCATATCTTTGTAGCTGTTTCATAATAAAGAGAACATGGATAAGAGCTGGGTTGATAATGACCCTGCTTCTTCAGAGTATGAGGAAGGATTGAATGCATTCCTAGATTAATAGGGAAGGAAACTTGAAGTGTCCTTGTACTGATTGTAAAATTTTTAAGTGGCAAGATCGAAGTAGAATTGTTGATGATGTAGTCTGCTATGGGATGTTGCCAAGTTATACAAATTGTATTCATCAATTATGAGCTTATATGTAAAAGTTTTTTTTTTAAACTTCTCTACTAACTTCTGAACCTGGATAACATATAAAAAGAGTGATAATGGCAAAGCAAGTAGAAAGCATTTGGTTGTGCCTCATCATGGTGGTACTAAGTCATTCTTGAACCACGCGATAGAGGTAACGATTAATATCAATAGATATTGATAGTTATTGTTATTGTAGATCTTGACATACTATATATGAACAGATAAAAGAGACAACGCAAAAGAAAGCAAATCGAGGGGCTGTGTATCGGAAAACCTATAGAGCCATTGAAATATGATCTTACTACACGAATCCAAGGTAATTTTTCTGCTTTATAAGTGCAAATGGTTGTGCGTAGTTCTATACCTCTATTCATAAGATTACAATTGCTTATAAACCACTAAACATGTTCCCCTTGCTATAACATATTAGAAAGACGTTGGCATAATTGTAAGTTAGACTATGGATTAACATGATGGACTATAGTGATATTTGCGGACACATACTTTCTTCAGCTGTTACGACACATTTGCGTATCGTTAGCCAAATAACTTGCCAACCATCTTAATATTTGCATACATCGGTGAATTATAAGAAATTTTGAAATGGGTGTAATTGTTTCGAACTATTCTGAATTTCTTTTTTTTTTTCTTCCCATGGATTGAATTTATGGGTAACTAGCTGTATCCGCTTGAGTCTATTGATGGATATTGTACTTGTTTAAATCCATAGGTGTACGTTAGAAATATAGTTGGCTGAATTGATTGTTTAGAACACATTTTATATTTGAAGGGATAAAACATTAGGCCTCTTTGAATGTTGTTTACAGCGATATTTTCTTATGTTATTTGTCATTGATATCAAATTTGATGTATTTTGCAAGTTAATTTCATTGAAAGATATTATGTTCAAGGCAATGTTGGAAGATGTATGATAATTAACTTCGGAAGTAAGATATCCATCTGTGATAATTGAAGTATTTTGGTTTTGCATATTCACTTCAAATTTCTGCTTGTATCAGACTCGAAATGGTTTAGTATTAAGTTTTTATTTGCTTTTGTTGAATGTAAAAGACAATTTTATTTGCTTTTGTTGAATGTAACCAATCAGACAACCATGTAGTACTTGTGCTTTTTTCCTTTTAATGACAAGATTGTCTTCTTGAAGTTGTTGCAGTGTAAGTAAATATTGTCTTGTTATTTCAATGGTGAGCAGCAAAAAATGACGGAATCAGTAAACAAATAGAGTGAAATCGAGCTCCAGAAAATGATCCTAAAGCAACACCCACGCATGAACACCGTGGCTAATAGCCACGCACATGTGCCATCCAACTAATTATTATCCACATAGGTACCCATGGTAAATGATCATAAATTATTAGCCACGCATAGAAAAACCGTGGCAATCATCGTGGCAAATAGTTTTAGCCACGAGACTATTTGTCACGAGGAGGCTGCCGTGGCAAGTTATCTTTTTTTTTTTTTTGATACGCGAAAGCCGGACCCAGGCCCCTACCCGAACCCATCCAGTTGGACTGGCCCCACTGCCAGACCCAACACCGCTCAACCCACTATATAATAATCTACTTCAAACCTTTACGGCAGCGGGGATTGAACCCTTGGCAAGTTATCTTTTGCCACGGATTTTTGGTCAACTGCCACGGTTCTTTGGCGTGACTAAAACTTAGTATTTTTGCAGTGCTTGATAATAGTCACGATACAAGACCGAATCACTATATGACCAATATCAAGTTTTTAATTAACATACAAGTGTATTTACTTTAATTATAATATAAAGACAATTATAATGCGGAAATAAAGTAAAGCACACACCAGGATTTTGTTAACGAGAAAAACTACAATCTTGTAGAAAAACCCCGGGACCTAGTCCAGTTTTGAATTCTCAATGAATTTAGACGCTATAAAAAGTAAACCCGCAACTTCGTGTAAACGAGACCAAGCAATCTAAATTCCTAGTTACTCAGCTTCAGCAGTATTCTTGTTTCAATAACATCTATCAGAACTGAAGTTCTCAGTAGATGTTAGAATACTAGATATCCTAGAAGAACAAACGTAATCTTTAAAATTAGATGTAGTAGATCTTCTTAATGGTTCACAATAACTTCTGCTACAAATCTTCCAACTAGTAAGATAAGATTCCTTTGGATCGTATTTCAAATAGTAAAGAATCAAAACTGTTTGGTAACCAAACTCACTTTCTAATCACAATACCAAAATATATGATAAAAACACAGTTATGGATCTTCTATTTTTAAGATTTGCTACTAGATCCGAAGCTCCTAAGTTACGAGATCAAACAAGAAAATAATTACCAAAACAATCAATCTTGATTTCAAGGTTTATGATAACTTGTAGATCTCAAAAGGCTGGTGTTTATCGAAATAAACAATCTTTTAATCCTGGAAAATCAAGTCATATAAAGTCACACCAAGATCAAAATACAAGGACAAAGTCTTCAAATCTTCAAAGTCTTCAATCTTCGATTTAATCTTCAAAGCAACAACCTGCAAAAAGAAACTTGATTTCTTATTGATTTGTCGCACATAATGGAGTCTGTTCACAATGAAAAATCAATGAATCTATCTTACAGATATAGAATAACTTAGATCTGTAGAAATGTTAAATCTTTGATCTAGTTTGAGTGTCTTCATATCAGAAGAGAAGGATCATGGAATAAACAAACTAGGTGCAATCAAAGATTAAACAACCATTAGTCAATCAAATCAATAATCGAAAACTAAAATAACAATGCAATTATCTGGTTTCCCACAAACGGTACTCGTAGAGCTTCTTGATCCCACAAAATTTTTTAAACGAGCGATCGTAAGAGATTTCGCCTAATTAGGGTACTTTCCTCTCTGGATAGACAGCTCCACCAGAAACAACAAAAAATGAAGTTTTTCTGGCTCTTAGGATAGTTTTCAAGAAATGCAAACTCAAGTATTTGTAGACTAAGGTTTTTTGGACAACAAGGAAATTCCAAACCCGAAAATATTCTCAAGATATGCAATAAAGTACCTAATTTCGGTTTTTCTATTTCCAATTAATGTCAAACAATATTTCTGAAATCTCTCTTAGGAGTTTTTTTTATTATTAGTTTAGCACATTAACTAATAATTTTTTTCTAGAGTATATGATTTAATTGCTGGTAATTAAAATTTATAAAATCAATAATCATAATTAAATGCTTTTCAATATTTCAGTTAATTTGGGATCACCTTGAGCATCAAGGAATATCTTTTAACAATTAATGATAAGAGTTATGCACATGTTCAAATAATTTCGACATCTAGAAGTTTCCAATCTTAGCAAACCCTAATTCCAAATTCACACACAACATAAAGAAATAGGTGAATATTGGAAACTCGGTTTTTCTCTTGGGATCGGCTCTACCGTGACTCCCAGACTAAGTTAGGATCAGTTATACCATGACTCCCAATATAGGTTATGACCGGTTATACCTTGCTTCCCAATACTAGTTAGGATCGGTTATACCATGTCACTAGATATAGGATATGACCGGTTATACCTTGCTTCTCAAAACTAGGTAGGATCGGTTATACCTTGTCACACAATATAGGCTATGACTGGTTCTACCTTGATTATCGATATAAGTTAAGATTGGTTCTACCTTGTCATCTTGCATTGGTCATCCAAATATTATTAAATAAAAAACCGGACCAACACACTTATGATTTTCCTTTTGATTATGAGACAAGTTCATAAATCTACTTCCTTAAACCAATGTAATAATACATAGTTTCCTAGGATGAAATCACACCTATATCCCACACATAATCAAATAACTATATACATAGATTATGTTGGTGTCGTACTTACGAAATTCAAAAGATAAGCGTTATACTTCCTAATTCAATATACCAATCAAAATATTAAACTAATGGTATATACTTTCTTGACACTTTGATCCTAATAATATGATCAAGTCTAATACTAGAGTATTATATATAACTTCGCATGTTATGTTTTCAATCTAAATGACTTGAATGAAATAAGATAGAAATGGAACAAGTCAAGTCCGTAGTTACTAACCTCAAGCTGAAGGATAATGTCTTCATTGTCTTCAATCCATCTTAGATCTTCGTGAGTAACTGGAGCACAATATTTCCATCATTCCTAGTCTAACCTAACGAAGATGACTCTAGTATACTTATTAAGCGACCCGAGTTATGTAACTAAATATGACATCCAAACTTGACATACCAACGTTTGGTGGGTTCAATCGGGCAGTGCTTTAATGTGTTAATTACTAATATTAGTAATCTAAGTTTTAAAACTAACTTATATTACTCATCTTCGACATTTACTTGTTTTCGTTTTATCTTTTTCGAATCCGCAGATCCATCCGCATCCAATCCGCTCATTCGTTCACCCGTGGGTATCAAATTCGACGAGTAATGGTTTGGACGTGGGTGAAATTCTCAAATCTTCCATTTAGACGGATTAGACGCGGGTGATACCAAATCCGCATCCACACATCCGTTGCTCACCCCTATCTCGTGGTGGTGCTAACATAGTCGTTCTTTAGAGGTATCTAAACAAGAGAACGATATTATTATCTAGGAAATTTTAGCCATGGTACCACAACCTATTGTGAGTTTATCCACGAGAATTACTTGGTAGAGTGCGATGGAAAACTTTCATATGTGTTATTAGGCCCATTTGGGGAAATAGGTTCTTATATTTAGATTGAATAAAATGGTTTGCGTAGAAATTTTTGGGGCATCATATATCTCGTGCGTTAGCAGTACATGTTTTATGTTGTGTGTTCTTTGAGAGTCATCTTTATAAAACTTCATCAACAACAATGAATCAATCAATTCTTCTGTAAGTCATCTATTTCAATCAAGATTAAGTTTAATCGATTTCTCATAAAAAGATTCAAATTAATTAAGTTTTTTGAATGTATCGATTCTCATTGGTTATCTTCATATTTTCATATATTTTTCTCTTAGTCGGTAGTTTTTCAAACCTGAGAGTTTAATTATTAGTTTTAGAAATTGGGGATTATAGATTTTATTGTAAATTGTATTCTACTGTATATGTTTTAAGTATACATCTGTGACATTTTTAGGTTTAGTTAATGAATCTAGACAAATAAGTCATAGTATTTTTTTTTTGTTAGTATGAGGTTAGGTTTTCTTTAATAAGCTAGGATGAGTGAAATAATGACACATTATATAAACAAGGGGTTAGAGATTTCACCGATTATGCAACAGTAAATGGTGATTCTGTAAAATCGCGTTCTTTCCCATGTCGAAAGTGTGAAAATAGACATCGTTATGAACTTTCGATGGTTATGACCCATCTGTAGGAGCATGGTGCCGACAAGACATACACCACCTTGTAATTACATAGTGAAAAACCGAGAGAAGGTTTCAGTTAAAGAAACTCCTAATAAGCAATCAAATTGTTTGAATTTGAATGATTTTATCGACTATTCCTTTTTTTGTCCATGATGATCATTATAGAAAACAAATTCGAGAAGGACCCTTCACTAGTGGAAAACAGAAGTTCCGCGACCGTCAGGACAAGTCATATATATGAGTTATACGACCAGTTTTAACCATCTCTGTTGGGGTCTCTGATAAAGCGTAGCTGTTTTATACGACCCTTAGCCGTGGGTCTCAAAATAACGACTGATTTTAAGGGTAACGAGGTACAGACTCTGAGCCGTGGGTCTCAGATTTAAATTAAAATATTAAAAAAAAAAATTAGATTCAGATTTGAAATGCCTGAATGGCTAAATCTGAAATAATCTGACTGCATCAAAGTCAAGTCAAGTCAAATGCAAGTCAAGTCAAGCCAAGCCAAGTCAAGTCAAGTCAAGTCAAATGGAACCCAAACTGAAATTCAAATTTAAATTCAAACTTGAGAAGTCCACATTCATTCATTCATTTTATCCATTGGGTTTAAAATTACACAAAAAAAGGATGAAATTCTGAGTTCAGAACAATACATGTCCAAGCTAGCTAGTAAGATCTAACAACATGTTAAATAACAAAACGATAAGCTCCTCCGATGATAATGAACTTAGCCAATCTCTAATATAAAACAAAGCATAGACAACTTAGCTTAGATAAAGGACGCTCTGGATTCATTCTTGGGGAAGCTAAATCTATGGTTGTGGTTGTTTACATCATTATTGTATCATTAATTTTTTATAATGAATATTTTATTAATCTCTCATTATAAATGTCTTATAATTATGTTAATTAATATACTTTCATTAAATTTCTTATGAATTTTTCATTATTAATATCTTCTTACATCATAAATATCTTAATTTAATAGATGTCTCACAATTTTCTTAATGAATATACTTTCATCATTAATACTTTATTAATGTTTCCTTATAAATGTCTTATGATTATCCTAATAAATACTTTCATTAAATGAATAATAAATTTGTTAATAATCATATCAATTGGGTAGTATTTGTTGGTGGTCCATGGAGCCGGTGATGATGGTGATGAGGTAGTGGTGATGGGCGGTTCCGGTGGTGGTAGTGTAGGTGGTCAGTGTGGTAGTCAGGTAGTGGGGAATTCTTACTCTATGTGAAAATAAGCTGGTTATAATACAAAAAAAAAAAAAAAAAAAAAGAATGTATAGGCTGACCGCAATTTACCCTAAAAACAACCCTATAAAAAATTAACGTTGATAGTGTAATGTATATGTTATTGGGATGGTAACGGTTTTCAGTTGGTCCCATTATATGTTTCATTCGGTGGTTTCTTCTAAACACCTATTACGGTCAACCTAGCAATTCTCAAAAAAAAAAAAAAAACATGGAAACAAATTGCATTAACCCGAGTAATAGGTTAATGCACAATCCATCGCGTCATGTGCTTATTTTAGAGCTCCCTTGGGATGGATTGTTGTTTTCAAGTTCTCTCTTAATTTGCATGTAACAAACTAAGAATAAGAAACTTCACCTTCGGGTTAACCTCCCAACTTTTCTTAATTTGCGGACAACATAAGTTTTGGAACAACAAGGCCCTAAAATGTAATCCAGTCACCGACCGTTACGGTGAGAAACTAATAGTGGCATTAATGTTATTTCGGTCAACTTATCTGATTTGATTCCAGCGATTTCCACATTAGCCTGACGTTAATCCGTGTAGAAAAAGAAAAAGAATCAATCAATCTGATATAGCTCCGTGGTATAGCATCGTGCATGATAACGTTTTGGAATAACAATTAGAGAAGGAGAAGAACTTCTAAGCAGATGACATATTATCAATCGGCAGAGTCATTGTGATTACTTGCAATTTCATTTTTCCGATAGGTATGCTTTGCGGTTGGGTTAAAGAGTCACGAAATTAAACATCGGATGGGAATACTTGCTTCCCCGGTTAGGGTTAACATCTAATCGATTCCAATTTTCATACTTATCGAAAAAAAAAAATGGAATCACGAATTAAGAACAAAAAACATTGTTATGCCAAAAGTGAAAACGTATTTGTGGCCACCTAAGTGACGTTTACCTATTGTCTTTTGGTACAAGACCATTTTGGATTCGATGGAGGGCAACCAATGGGTTATGTATCTTTTTTTTTTTTTTATATGATCCGCGGCAAGACATGTTTTGGTGATATAAATTGGGCAAGTGATCAACTCCCGTGCCGTTACGGCACGGTCAAGGCCTAGTACTTCATAAATGATATCAAGTAGAGCATCCATGTGTTGTGTCCCTGGTTCACATAGGACAAAGAACTTCGTCCCTGCAAAGTAAATTAACAACAATACGTAAAGTAACTTCGTTCAGTGCATAATAGTAGAGTAAATAAGTTACTAGAGCTGACAATAGTATTAAGTTATGTAATATGATGCAAAATAAGCTAAAATATGTTGTTATCACTGTAATTTTGATTTTGAACTCTAAAAAAAAAAAAAGACAACTGTGTTGAAACATATGCTTCCGATTTTCCTTCTAAAATTAAAGGCTTAATGGAAAGTTCAATTCTATGATCAAATCTGATGTTCTCCATAGCAAATTAAGTCAAAAAAAAATATACCAATTGCATCATGGCATTTTTTCTGGGAATTGGAGGTAATTCAATATCCTGGGAATTGGATTCTGGATCCAAAATTGTGTTAGGTTCGAATATATAATTGGGAGATTACCTTGTAATCAATTTACTCGAGCTCCCAATTCTACCAACCAACACGTTGTAAGCGCCATCTTGAAACGCACAACAAAGAAACACAATGGTAAAAAAATGCTTACACTCCAAGAAGAAATGGCCAAACTTCAGCCCTAATGCTTGGATCAACACCCTGAATCGATAACGAGGAGTGAGAACTAAGAGCAACTAATATGAATAGCAGAAAGGTGCGCATCAACTATCAAGGAATGCAGTCTTTACAAGCAACAAATATGAATAATTGAAAGACTGCATCGGGGAAGATGAAAGTAATGCAGTCTATAAGAAATCATAGACTCGCCATGAGAAATTTTTAGAAAAATCAAAAATGAAGGTACAATAAAAATTTTGTACTCGAAAATAAAATCAATTTCAAAGATTGATTAGAAGCTTAAAGTAACGAAGCTTTAACAAAACCATAGCAGCATATGCAAGAACTGAAGTAACTCATATGTGTATCCATCTAAGACAAAGAAGTCATGGTATATTAACACGTGGATTACACAGACTCACAAGTAACAATTGAAAAGACACATCTATATCTCTTTCGGGGCAATGTTAAGTACTGCCTCTGGATTCAAACTAAAGGGAGCATTCAAACTAGTGATCTAGGATCTGGATAGAAATTTAAAGTAGAGTCAAGTCAGCATGCCCCTGACAAGTATCAAACAAAACAACTTTACCAGTCAAATTACAAATAAATCTCATAATTTTATCTTGGTTCTCGTGCAGTCAAATTAAGTTCGAGAATAAATTGCAATAAATGTGTAGCTTTTCTGCATCACAAGGAATAATCAAGGTTTAAGACTCGCACATCAGATGGAATAAAAAATAAATAAATTGGTCCAAATGCCTAACCTTTCTGTAAGCATTTAACACACCTAACCACAAGATGTTCAATGCAATAAATCCCTATCAAATATCAGTCAACCCCAAGTAAAGGCTAATGGTTTTCATGCACATGTGACAAATAGTTACCAGACATACCATCTCAAGTAGTTTGCTAGACAATACACTAGTAAAGTAGTTTACAAGGCACAAATACTATGAAGTATAAAGTCTTCAACATAGTGCAATAAGGAGCAATTAACATCTTAAGAACAAAAACTAAAGGAGTTAAAAACTTGCATACCTTTCTTTTAACCCCGTCTCTGTCCAAGCACAACACATCCTTGAACACAAATGAGGATTCCAGCAAGACTTATCTGCAAGATTTGAGATGAAACTTATCTCTATGGTGAACTAAGAATGGAAAAATGGTTGTAGAGTAAGGAGAAGTTCGAGATGTTAAGACAATAGTATTACCTCCCTGTTTGACCTCCTTCGCACCTTCAACATCTCCACCTCCTTTACAAGCAGTACCGCATGATATAAACAAATCCCCAAATCAAAAATCATTTTACATAAATTGAAATTAGTAAAACTAAACCTAATAGCATGTTACTCCATCTAAATACCAAAACCAAACCTAGATTTGTATGGACCAGATGATGGTTTTGGAGCCTACGAAGATAAAAATCTTCCACCAAACAACTGACCTTCTCTACCCATGGGACTACCATGCCTCTCATTATGGTATATGCCCTAAAGTAACCAAGACATGAAGAGAACCTACATATTAACACGCAACAATTCAGATCTTTCAAGTTTAATTAAGTATATGTAACATTCATGAATAATAAAGCTGCAACGATAAACAACTTACTCTCAATGAAGCACGTGAAATCTTACTCTCTGCAGTTAAGAAAACAATTTTGTAACTCTTGGCACCACTTTCCATGACGAGTCTTAGTACATCATAACATGCCCTAAGCACAGAAACTTCATCAGTGATGCACAATGAGCTTTACGTACCCACAAATTAGACCCTTTCAAAAATAATATAATAATTGAAGACATGCACGATAAAGTGTTACCTCTATGTTATCACCAAGCTTAACTTCCTTAGGATCAGTTGTTATCAATGTTGCTTAACAGAGATTAATGGCCTCGTGCAAATCATGGGTTGCTTGCCAGAATTTGTAAAAGTCACTGCAAGTATTGATCTGCGATACTTTGTAAATATTACCAATGTCAGGAAATCATAATATACTCAATAACCAATAGATTTGCGATCTTGATTGGTAAAATATCAACTCGTGAAGAACATCTTTTTCAAGGAAAACAGATTTCACAATTGGATCAGGAGCATTCACTTGCTCGCTGATGCAGTTCTAGCTCCTGCATCACTCGCACTGCATGAGACTGGTTCAGGCCAACAGATGATGTGACGGTTGCATGACCATGGAAGTATTGCACCTCTAGCTACAACAGCACAAAAGTACATGTATATTAGATAATAACTAAGACTAATAGATTTTGCACCTGTAAATATTTTTAAGAAATTAACTTGGTACCTTGCCAGAGTTGACGTTGGGCAGCTTAAATGAAGCAATTTTCTAATAATGTCAGGGTTGTCAAAATCTGCCAGATCAACGATAAAGATAGATATCATGATTAAAAAGTATAACTCCTATAAGAAAATAAACATGGAAATTTTAAGACTGTAGTGCATTTACAAAGAAAAGTGACCCACAATTGATTCTATGTCAACTTTGACATCGATGATTGTGTTCTTGTACTTGTATTGCGCTGCAACATCACCTGTAGAGAACCATCCCTTCTCAAACGCAGTTGACGAAAGAGCCTGAAAAGAATGATCAAGTCTTAAACCATTCAATCGACATTATCTGAGGTGTGAATACAAGATATCTAAAAGTTCTATACAAATAACTAAACAAAGTGTAGGTTCAATTGGAGTCATCGTGCCCTTGAATACAATGCCGCAAAGAAATCATCAAACATCTCCTTAATACTAAAGTATCAAAGATATATGAGAACGGCGAGTATAAACCTAATGGCCAGAAGATGAAAGAAGTACAAGGGAATAGGATATACGTAAGTGTTCCAGATCAGCTAGATATGTAATTCAGAACTTACCGTGAATTACAATAGAATACAGAAATACACTGTTGGCATATGTGCATAAATCCCACACACACATTAATTCTAATTTTTGCTACTCATCTCAAGAAACCATACATTTTCCACACCTACGCTTCCCAGTTGCAAGCTTCAAGGATTAACAAACAACAGTAGTTTCCAATTATGTTGGCATCATAAGCCTATTCTCCACAGGGATGACTTAAACCTTTAATACGACTATAAATACATCAATAATTTTCCATCTAGACTAACTCCAGTGATATGTCTGTAAATTAAAGGTTCTTACATAAGGACCACTTCAAGAACAAGAGAATCCATCTTATAACGAAATCATCAATGGAAATTGAAGCTCTACATCTAACAATATGAATTAATATAAAATAATAAATTTGTCTATCAGAAGAAACATTTAGATCCACTATTCGACGGAGACTAAGCAGAAGAAAAAACAAAATACAAAACAGATTAAAACCTAACCTAATTATATATCCTTACCTAGAATCTCAATCAAAATCACTTGACCAATTTCCATCATAATCTCAAATCACTCTCACCAGTTTATAACCAAAATTGAATAGACAAAATCAAGATAAAATCTCATCTCTCATCTCCGAATTTCAATCAAAATAACCAATAATAATTCTCTATCCAATAACAACAGAAAATCAACAAATCAAGAAAAAGAATAATTAGGTTTGGTAAACTCATACCACTCCAGAATCGCTCAAAGTTGAAACAGTGAATTTCTGATCATAACTGTAATCCCTGGTGAGCAGATCCACAATTCCATCAAATCAACAAACACCAAATCAAAGTAAAAAAAAAAAAAAACATAACTGATAAGCAGTGTAACTGACCAACTTTTGCTTCATCACCACCACCACACCATCCTCATCAGGAATCCTTATAGGAACCAGTTGACATAAACCGCAACCCTACTGAGAAAAAATAACACTTCAATTGAAACTATTACCAGGAAAATCAAGAGCTTGAAAATTTAACCTAACCCTAATATTAAAAATTAAATTTCTGAAATTGAAGATGATGATGAAGATTGAGTCATAGATAATTACCTCAATGAATCGAAAAACGTATTTCATCATCGAAAACACAGACTACTGATGAAATCGATTATTAGCTTGAGGGTATTGGCTTTTGTTTCACCTTCCGGATCTGGATCGAGAAGAAGAAATCGATTCTTTGAAGAAGAAGAAGGTGATGGAGGTCGATCGAGAGCAAATGTTAAACTTACAGAGGAAAACAAAACAAAACAAGAGAACGATGGATATAGAGATGAGTTCGCTATGAGCTAGTGAAGAGGTAAGAAAGAGAAAAGATACCGGAAGATAAAAGATAGAGACGAGCACAGATATACATCGATAAAAACGAAGAGGGCTGTCATCCAACCGTTCTTTTTACTAAGCAAATCGTGACCATACAAAGTGTGGGGCCAATAATCGATTATCAGAACTACACCACATGTTGAGGGTCGTTGAACCGGTAGTTTTATGATGGCAAAATGGTAAATAAATTTTCCAATTCGGAGACTGCTAATTATGCTCTCCGAATTTTTCCAATTTTTTATTATATCAGAGACTGCTTTGAAGGGTCAAAGGTCAAACAACTGTCATCGAGGGTCTCTGATGTGGGTAGATAAACACCCATTTTCCACTAGTGCTTTATAGTCGAGAAGCGTTATAATAAGTACAAATTGTTAACAACGGATAAGTTGTACCCTTCCTTTGAAGACAATATCACAACCCTCTCTGTTATGGTAGAACTGCATAATGAATACCCAGGTTCTGCTAACACAATCCCAAATAACCAAGCTCCAAATTCTCATGATTACTTAAGGCTGGTACCAGCATTAGCAGAGCTGGTACCATTTCAGTGATCCAATGGCCATGATCACTTATAACTCTTTTATCTCAAAATGCTACCAGCATTTAGCAATCGTGCAATTTCTGACTTAGCCTAATCTAGCCTAAGGTGATTCATATGGCTTCCGAGCAACATGGGCTCATATTGCTTACCAAAGTCAACCTAACTTTTAGGGAATGCTAGACCGACTGAAAATTCTCTCCCAAGAAATCTCGATGCACTCACACTGCCCCTGGGCCCACTAAGAAATTATAAGGGGTGGGTTTTTGGTCCCACCACACTGTGTTGGGGGAGATTTTTGGGGAGAAGTCTCTCGGTACACAAGTCATTTCCGCTGAAAGATTCACTTTTATTTTTGTTCTCTAGTCCACATGGATTACATATAAGAAGCTGGCCACCAAAGCCGTTTCTGTGAGCTGTTTAAATAGGACGGCCGAAAAAGGACTACAAAGAACAGCTGAAGAAAGAATCAATTAATCAGATCAGTAGAAATATCGTTGCTGATGAATTTGAATTGCTCTCTGAATTTTTATGACGAATCAAGACCAGGTATCATAAGTTATTGCTGGAAGGTGGGGTTAGGAAGAAGAACCGTACAATCTACCCTTAATTCACTGAAAATGGTGGTGGTGATAAGAAAAACAAGAATAAATTCAAAAGCCAAGGTGGGTTTCTCTTTATCTATCAGCGGGAGAAGAAACAGAGAGAGAGAGAGAGAGAGAGAGAGAGAAAGGAGTAAAATGGGGAGCAATAAGCTTGTTGAACCAGCAGCTCACAGGGAACATCATTTCTTTAAGATCTTCCAAGGAGAAACACAAAATAGAGTGGTATGTAATCATCCTATTCATTTTATTTTTAAGGATTTTGGATTTTATATAAATATGTATGCTTTCTGTGACAGTTATCAGTTTTCTAGAATTTTTCTTTTATGTAGCTCAAGTGTTTGATTTGTTAGCTCTATGAAGTTGGGGTATATGAGAAGATGCATCAATGTAACAAGCTTTAGTGTTGAACACAAGCCAATAAATTTGTAAGAACTGATAGTTATATTGATTTGTCTCGCCTTCTCACTACGGGAAAAATCATCATTTACAACACTGTATTAGGGTTGTAGTACCCCCTACTACAACGCTTTTTTGTGTATTGTGTAGGTGGGGTATTGTAGAAAGTCCAAGCTTTTCTACAATACTTGACTAAGTGTTGTAAAGGGTGATGTGATTCATGCTTCGACAATATTTTGCCAAAGTTGTGATTCTCTTTCGATTTTTTTTGAAAGCCTAACACAACTCTTGGTTGTGTTGTAGGACTATTTTATACAAAAAAGGATGCGTATCGTAGAAATATGTAACACAACACTTGTACAAGTTGAAGGACTATCTTAGACAACCTAGGATGTGTATTGTAGAAATATGTAAGACAACACTTGTATAAGTTGAAGGACTATCTTAGACAACCTAGGATGTGTATTGTAGAAATCTGTAACAACTCTTATTACTATTATGAATAAGATTTGCACGACAATTGTTAGAGTTGTAGAACTATGTTGGACAACACCTAGTTATGTCGTAAAGAAATTCTTTCACCACCTCTGGTTTGTGTAGTTGAAATACGAAACACAACTCTTATTAGAAGTTGTGTTCATAAAATTATTTTGAAAAAAAAAAGGAACATTAATTAAATACCCCTCCTTTTCAAGGTCTTCAAAAAATACCCCTAAGAACTTCACAAATACCCCTAAGGGGTTATTTTAAGTGGATAATGAAAATGAACTAGTACTTTTTGGATAATGAAAATGAACTAGTATGTTCTTGACGCGTGAAAACGTCAACCCAACCTCCTACGGAGGTTGAATTGACTTAATATAATCTTAGATGTGCCAAAAACTATACCCTAAAACTTAAAATATACCCTTTAGGGGTATTTATAAAGTTCTTAAGGGTGTTTGTGAAGACCCATAAAAAGGAGGGGTATTTATTAAATTCCCACAAAAAAAAATTTATAGCTGAAACCGAGTTGCCGAAAGTATTTCACATTAACCTGCCAGTGTAACAAATTTACATTCATCCAAGTTAACTTAAATTGATATTCAAAGTAAAAGACCTATTATGATACAGAAAAACTTAGAGAAACAAACATAAAAGGGACTCTGCAAATAAACATTTACTAGATGCTTCGTGGTTCAAAATTAAATGGTGTATATGCTATTGAAGGACAAATGCTATTGAAGGACAAACTTAGAGAAACAAACATAAAAGGGACTCTGCAAATAACAATTTACTAGATGCTTCATGGTTCAAAATTAAATGGTGTATATGCTATTGAAGGACAAATGCCTAAAATCTTTGGAAATAATATGTAGCATGTAAAGAAGCTGAGATGGTTCACTGAGCACAAAACATCCTCTTGTTTCATCATTGAGACACGGTCTTTGTGGGCACATCTGGGAGCGCTAGGTCCTCATCATCGCTGAAGGAACAGGGACTTCTGGCATATCTTGAAGCCTGAGCTGAAAACAAATCATTTCAAAAGGGTTAGAAGAAAATTAAGGTTCTAGGGTTTGATTGAAGAATAGGGAAAAAAAATAGACATGAAAATAGATCCTGATTGATGAATGATTATTATAATCAAGGCACAAACTGAATATAGATGCAATGTTAGAAAAGGATAGCTTAGGCATATAACAGAACTAGATCTCATCTAAACTTTGAAGAAACAAGTCTTGTCAAAAGGCTGGCTCGGTAACATCATTCCAACTAACAAGAAGCAAATTTCATATGTATGTTAACAATAACTACTAGTACAGGAACCCTAACTGTTGGTATATCAGGTCTAGGATAGAAAACAACAAAGAGGACACTTGCCAATGGGTTACAACACCTAATCAGATCCTGACATGTAAAAGAACAATAAAGCTTGTGAACCTAAAACTTTCAGTAGTTAATATACATACCTCTGTTTCCAAGTTATCAAACTCTGCCAAAACATCTTCTTCATCTTCAGCTGATAACTTCTCCCCGAGTATCGCATTAATTTCCTGCAGAAAAAGGAAAAACGGTGTGAGCGCAATTGCATTCATCTTCAGCTTGGGCAATACATAATAGTTTTAAAGTATTCTAACGTTATAAAACTCACATCTTGGTATGCGTGAGCTTCAGCAGTGTCATCCATCAACTTCTGAACATCGTCCAAATTTATCTCACCTTGTATAGCTTTGATAGCATTATTTCCTGCTTTCAAGCTTTAAAAGACGGCCTTTTGCTTGCTTGTAAGCTCAATGTCGTTCAACTAAGCCACGATCCAAATTGAAAAGGTCAAATGTATTGCTTATAGCAAAATATTATATTCTAAGATACAACTACTTAAAAACGAAGTCCAGATTGTACATTTTTGACAACTCTGCAATATTGCAATTTATTTTGTTAGCGAATTACTTACTTGTTGCTCAACATTCATGATCCAGGTATCCACTCGCTTTAATAATTCTTCCTGGGTCTTTTTCTTCTTTAGCGCAAGTAAGGCCCTGTCTTTCTACTTCTCACGAATCAATTTCTCTAGCAGCTTTCATCTCTTTTGGCTCTTCTTCCTCCTCTACCTCTAGCAGCTTTCATCAGCTTTAGTTATACACTTCTATCTTCAAACCATTGTCTGCACCAGAATCCTTATTTTCCTGCATAAGATTCCACAAGGTAATTAGACAAAGACACTTAACCTACACCAAAATGCAATTAACTAATTATAATGGTTACAAACATGAGAACTTCTAGTAATAAAAAAAATTTAAAGCTTTCAAGAATTTAGACGTTCCACTCTGAGCGATAGTTCCAAGGCAGTCGATGAGTTCTTCTCTCGTCATTCCAATTCCTGTATCTCTGCAATCTCACAAACATCCAAAATGAATAACAAATTCTCACTAACACCATGATAAGAGGAACTTAAAGCAAGTCTTACATTATGGTAATGGTTCCATTATCTGGGTCTGTGGTTTAACTCTAATTTCCAATTCACCAGCATCTCCAAGTAAATGAGGTTCAATCACACTTAAAAACCTCAACTTATCTAACGCATCACTCCCATTACTGCAACACATAACAATTTACAGAAATGAATACTTTAGAAACCGATAAGACAAAACACAACAACTGATTTCTTGGCCTAAGTCTCTTCATTACCAGGAAGTGAGCTATACGAGGCAGCAAGGAGGTTATGCTTATACGAACAAGCCTATCCTTGTGCTCCAGGTATACAAGAACAATATCAGCTACTTATCTGTACCTTGACATCATAAATTCACCAGAATTCCTGAAAAATCATCAATCTTAAGTAAGCTTCAATGTGCCTGATGATCTAATAATATAACACTATTTTGCTATTTGATAAGGCACCACATAAGATATTTATCCATAATAGAAGGAAGAGAGGAGGGAGGGCGGGAGAGTCCCCAACCTTAAAAGTTCCCCAACCGAAAGCAAGAACCATGTATGCTATGAACTGGAGTATTCTTTCCCAATCCAGCTTGGGTAGCTTCGAACATGCGGTAATACCTATGAAAAGATAAGAGAGTGAAAATTATTTTAACGTGTTGCAGTCAAACACATTAAATGGCATAAGTTAATATATGCTTCAAAGAAGTAATTTTTAAGTTACAATGTCTGGTCATTCTCACGTACCATTGCACACGCCAACGAGTCTCACGCTTCTCAATCACACGATGGAAAGCACGCAGGGCTTCAACTACCCGTTCACGAACAACCAAAGATGGATCCCTGAGGGCAACCCATATGGCATCTACAAACTCGTGCACATAAACATTGAAAACCTGCAGATTGCATTTTTCGCCATTTCAAAACAAGTAAAAATGTTTGAAAGGTATCCTGATGTCGAGATTTAAAAATATCTTCATAAGAGAGAATCTTTAATTTCCGTACAGAATTGGTCCAGAAAACAGAACTCGGATTTCATGAGACCAATAATTAGTTAACCAATTAACAACAACTTCAACAGACATCTCGAATACTTGGTCAATGAGGACAGTTTTAAGCCAAATAAACTAATGAACCAAACTTATGGAGTTGAAAGTACAATAACTAAATATACAATTTACTGACGTCAACAGTAAGAGGATCTTACTTTCAGAATCAAGACAACAACAAATCGACCATACTCTACTCTATCGATGTGAAGCCAACCCATTGCAATTTTAACCTGGCGAAGCAAATATATCGAGCTAATTTTCTTCTAGATGAAGAGGAGAAAAATGGAGAATTACTCAACAATGAAGTTGAGCTTCTCTTGTCGCCATTGTCCCTCTTGTTGTTGCTGCAAACACAGGAAAAAGTTCAGTTTAACCTAACAATCCAAAGAAATCTGACATGAAGTCTAAAAATAAAGAAAAAAAGACGAAGAGGGAAACCCATCTGCATCTTAACTTCAAATCACAGCAACTCTTCAAGACATCTATATCACTGCCAACACAAACCCATCTTCCAATTCATTCTCGATACCACAGTTCAACAGAGATCTCCTCTGTAATTCTCCTCTCGATCCGTGTAATTCCAAATTGAAACTCATCGTCCCCAATTGAGCTCGATTAACTCAATTCACCACCAGTTCATGCCAAGAAGCTCCGGAGGATTCCGACTTCAAACTTAGCATGATACATCATCTCTGTCAACAACCAATTCAAGACAAACCCTAGTTTCTAATTCTTCTTCCCTGTAGATTCAATGATCAGACGATATCATTCTCCTCGATCGAACCCTAATTTCTTCATAACACTAAAATTGGCGAAATAATATTCATAATTGCTTTGAATCCCCATTAATAGAATCAAATCCCTCTCACTCTGCTTATCGAAATATCAATCGAATTCTTCCTCTCTTCTTACGTAACAAACCCTTGATTTTCTTTCTTGATAGAAATTAACGAGATCCCGAATCAACCCATGTACTACACCTCCTATAGAACCTAACCCTTTAATTATGATTTGATGCAGCATAACCTTCACCTGATTTTTGTCAAAGATTTTAAAACCCAAATTTTTCATCTATCTACCAAAACCCTGATTTCTTAATCTCTCCGTCTCTCTTTATGAATATCAATAAGTAATCAGTAGCAGATTACGAATTGAAATTGGGTTTCGTTTGATTTAGGGTTTGCAGAAGGTGGATCTGAGGTATTTGATTGATGAGTTTCTGTGACTGAGGTTGTGATGATTTTCACCAGAAATTGCAGCTGAGAATTAAGATGGGCCGATTCAATCAAGAAATGGAGATGAAGAAGAAGGATAGAGAGAAGAGCAGCGGTAGTGATGGAGCGCCGATGGTGTTTTTGGAGGAGAGGAAGAAAGAAAGAGATAACCGAGATAGGAATTAGAGTTCGAGTGGTTGAGGGATACAACCAAGAATGAAAATTAAAATGATCGACGGACCAAATTTCGTTTGATCCACTCATATGGATCAAGAAAAAGATCTTGACGGTTGATATTGTATTTGGGATGCTCATACGGATTGAGAAGCAACTGTGTTTTTCTTTGTGTTAATACGAACTCATGTATCCGGTTTTGTTATCAACATTCGACACGAAAAAAATCCAAAAAAAATATTAATAAATTTAGGACATTGTTATCAACATTCTGATATAAAAAAATCCAAAAAATACATAAGAATGAATCGGAAAATGAAAAATGAATTCGATAATTGGTGTGTTTCTTTGTGCTTTTGTGCTTTCTCTTTGTGCTTCTAGTTTGAATTTCGACTAGTTACATAGGTCATGAAGTAATTTCGACTAGTCATACAGGTCATGAAGTAACTTCCAACTTAGCGGGGATACATTATCGAAATCGACAAATATGAAACTCAAGTGTCGATTTGAACTTCGAATGTGGTATAACGACATACAAACTATGAACCAAGAAGCTTTGAGAGAGTTCTAACTTCAAACTTAGCATGATACATCATCAAAATCGATAAATATGAAGCTCGATGTCGATTTGAACTTCAAACTTGGTATAATGGCATATCATCTATGAACCACGAAGCTCTGAGAGGGTTCTGACTTCAAACTTAACATTATACATCATCGAAATTGTATGCATACCAGGCTCCGAGAACGAAACCTGGCCGCGAGTTGACTACTATAAGTCAGAAACTTGGTAAGAACGACGAATTCATCCATTTACAGGTAAGATTCCTTCGAGATATTCTATGAAACCTTAAAACAAACCCTATTTCTGCATATTGTATGCGTACCAGATCCGAGATCGAAACACGGCCGTGAGTTGACTACTCTAAGTCGAAACTTGGTAAGAACGACGAATTCATCCATTTATTGGTAAGATTCCTTCGAGATATTCTATGAAACCTTAAAAAACCTTATTTATGCATATTGTATGCGTACCGTGATCCGAAATCGAAACTCCGCCGTGAGTTGACTACTCTAAATCAGAAACTTGGTAAGAACGACGAAATCATCCATTTACAGGTAAGATTCCTTCGAGATATTTTACGAAACCTTAAAAAACCCTATTTCTGCATATTGTATGCGTACTAGGATCCGAGATCGAAACCTGGCCATGAGTTGACTAGTCTAAGTCAGAAACTTGGTAAGAACGACGAATTCATCCATTTACAGGTAAGATTCCTTCGAGATATTCTACGAAACCTTAAGAAAACCCTATTTCTGCATATTGTATGTGTACCAGGTTCCGAGATCGAAACCTGGCCGCGAGTTGACTACTCTAAGTCAGAAACTTGATAAGAACGACGAATCCATCCATTTACAGGTAAGATTTCTTCGAGATATTCTACGAAACCTTAAAAAAACCCTATTTCTGCATATTGTATGCGTACAAGGATCCGAGATCGAAACCTGGCCGCGAGTTGACTACTCTAAGTCAGAAACTTGGTAAAAACGAAGAAACCATCCATTTACAGGTAAGATTCCTTCGAAATATTCTACGAAACCTTAAACAAACCTTATTTCTGCATATTGTATGCATATATGGCTCAAAGATTGAAACCTGGCCGTGAGTGGACTAATCTAAGTCATAAAAATGGTAAGAACGACGAATCCATCCATGTATAGGTAAGATTCCTCCGGAATATTCTACGAAACCTCAAACAAACCCTATTTCTATATATTGTACGCATACCAGGCTCCGAGAACGAAACCTGGCCGTGAGTGGACTACTATAAGTCAGAAACTTGGTAAGAACGACGAATCCATCCATTTACAGGTAAGATTCCTCCAAAATATTCTATTAAACCTTAAACAAACCCTATTTCTGCATAATGTACGCATACCAGGATCCGAGATCGAAACCTTGCCGCGAGTGGACTAGTATAAGTCAGAAACTTGGTATGAACGATGAATGCATCCATTTAAAGGTAAGATTCCTTCTTCCTTAGGAATATTCTACGAAACCTTAAACAAACCCTATTTCTGCACATTGTACGCATACCAGGCTCTGAGATCGAAACCTGGTCGTGAGTGGACTAGTCTATGTCAGTATAGTGTATTGTTTTTATTATATTGAATTTTTACTGTCATTGTCACTCTTGTTGTATTTCCTTTACTAACACTAGTATTTTTCTTGTAAAATTGACAGTTAACAGCTCCATTTGGGTTCTACGGCGTTTTAGAAGAAATTCTATTGTTGGACTACAATCATATGTTTCAAATTCCAATATTCAAATGTGATTGGGCTCACACCAGTTTTGGTGTGAAGGTAGAATATGGCTTTACATTAGTCAATTTAAAACATCATAAGAACCAATACTGTAACGATCATTCATTTTAGCAAAACAAGCACGACAAGTTTTCTATTCTCGAGAGTCAAATACATCTAACTGGTATGTGATGCATTACAGAGAAGCTTCGCGCTGTTTACGGCTCAGTCACTTGAGCATTACTTTTTGAGCATTATATTTTGTTTTACAACACTTATGAAGGGTTGTCATAAAGTTAGTGTATAATTAGTGTATTAATGAACCACAAACTTGACAGAACATGTGATAGTGTAGGATGGTTAGTAGTGTAGACTTCCACGCTTGAGGCTCAGGATCGAATCCCCCAACCTCATTTTTTCCAACATTATATATTTTTACTTCAACAACACTTATAAGTGTTGCTGTAGCTTTCTATTTAAAAAAAAAAAGAAAAGAAATCAAAACTTGTGAACTGAAAGGGTGGTTGATGAGTTAGACTTCCATGCAGTAGGTTCATGTTCGAATCTCTCCTCTAACATATTTTTCATTATCATATTTTTGTGTTCTTCAACAACACTTGTGAGAATTGTGATAGGCTAAGTCACTACATAAATGGAACATTATATATTTTTACTTCAACAACACTTATAAGTGTTGTTGTAGCTTTCTATTTAAAAAAAAGAAAAAAATCAAAACTTGTGAACTGAAAGGGTGGTTGATGAGCTTGAGTTTCATGCAGTAGGTTCATGTTCGAATCTCCCCTCTAACATATTTTCCATTATCATATTTTTGTGTTCTTCAACAACACTTGTGAGAATTGTGATAGGCTAAGTCACTACATATATGGAACATTATATATTTTTACTTCAACAACACTTATAAGTGTTGTTGTAGGTTTCTATTTAAAAAAAAGAAAAAAAAAATCAAAACTTGTGAAATGAAAGGGTGGTTGATGAGCTAGACTTCCATGTAGTAGGTTCATGTTCGAATCTCCCCTCTAACATATTTTTCATTATCATATTTTTGTGTTCTTCAACAACACTTGTGAGTATTGTGATAGGCTAAGTCACTACATATATGGAACAACGTTGTTATAGCTAAATGTCGTCACAACTATTTTGCTTAAGGAGTTGTCGTTTGTTTTCTTAGCGCAACCCCTTATTTCCTAAGGGTTGGCAGTGATGATATACGACAACTCTTCCTTTGAAATCAGTTGTAAAACATAGGACTTTCTACAATACTTAGCGAAGCGTTGTAAATCTCCAGTTGTAGATGTATATTTTTCCGTAGTGTCTCATTATGGATCATTGCAAAACAATTCCAGGAATCCACGTTTAGCTAGAATTTAACTTAAGACTCTCTGATTGCTTCTTGGAATCAACTTAGGATCTAATCCCCAATTTATCTTTACTGCATTATAACTTTGTATTGGAATGAAATGGCTTCATGTTTATCACCATTGTTTGTTACCTGCTATCTACTATAATATGTATTACCTACTAGCAGTAACCATTTTTTTTCCAGTTTGCAGCACATTCCCGAGGCTTTCTGTCCTAGATTACACACAGACTCTCCAGCATGTAAATTGGCAGTTTTTCAAGGTCTTAATCATCTTCGATTATAAAGTGAACGAAACTCAAGATGGCACCTACCTTGAGGAAGGTTGGGGATTATTAATTTGTGCAAGAGAATGGCTTCAAGAAGTTTGATTTTTTAGTTTTTAGACATGATGGTGGAATGCAGTTGTGTGTTAAGGTTTTCAAAGTAAATGGGTGTCCAAGAGAAGAGTGTTTTGCTCATGTTCCTTCTCCAATTCCTGCGCAAGAAAGTAATGGACCAGGAACATAAACTATTACCATTCTTGAACAAATTGTAGCGATTTTTATTTGAGTCTCCCCATTTGAATTCGTAAAAGAACAAACTAGAAAAGTTTAAGGTAGTTACAAACTACACAACTTTTTCTAATGCTTAAACAATAAGATGAACTATAAAACCCAAATGGCTGCTTTTTGTTAATGACAAATCCGACTCTCTTTAGGCCTGCTTGATTTGTGATCTTGTATAATTACTCCCTCTACAAACTTATTGACTTCTTGATATAATCCCAACAACTTTGAGGTCATTCCACCTGTACGATGTATTAGTTTTAGCGAAGGGAATCTTTCATGCTTATTCTTAGTGATTCACGAATCATCAAAATGACTTCTTCACTAACTTTGCAGATATCAGTGAATGTTGCTCTTGAAGTGACAATAATGATCAAGGATGTAATTTGTTTACAGAGGTTGTCACCGTCAAGTTTCATTGTTTATACTTTTGATCGTTATCAAGTGTTAATTTCATAGCAGAGATTTCGAATTTTCAAAGATAAATAAATCAGAAGTTTGGTAAGTTCTACAAGTTCAAAGTAATGTTTTATAAAGTAGAAAAGTCATAACGTTAAAATACAAAATCTTTCATATTCTTTTTTTGTATTAAAGTCATTCCCCCACCCAATATGTTAGATTCGTAAAAGTATAAACATTATCTATATTCACCATTAGGTACCCTTATTATTACCCATTATTTCAACTTTAACGTATCTGTTATGTATTTGTAATGTGTTTTATATGTTAAAATCACAAAAATATTTGAGGAAATATGAAGAGCCGTATGATACATTTATACCTCTGCACTATAATATATCTTAACCTTTTCTTTTTTTTACTTGCTATTGAACCTTAGTTATTTTTTATTTTTTCCTGTTAATTAAACTTTTCCGTTTTAAAAATTTATGTTCTCCTTATCTCTATCATAACATATTTTATTTGGTTATTAAATTTGTTCATGTTAATATTTCATAAGGTTTTCTTTTCGTTTTTGGGTATTTAATCATTCCACTTCATCTTACTCTTAATTTTGATGTAACTTTAATTTGTTTTATTTATACACCCATAATATATATTTTCAAATAATATATACTTTTAAACCAAATAATCAAAATTATATTCAAACTGTTTATGTTAGTATAAATAAATATAAAAGTCGTTATTTATTTTTTTAAATGATCCTGAATTGACAAACAAAAAGAAGCTAATGTCGTCCTTCCTATTTTGCGATCTAAAGTATATGTTAATGATTATCGTAATAAGATCGCTTAAAGTAACTTTTTCTTTTTGATAAATAAATTGAAATTGTTAAAGAAAATGCTCACTTTTTCTAGAGAAGCATCAAGCAATCTAGTTTATATTATGCAATAATTAATCCTTTGTCATTTTACCGAAGAACTAGTTTATATTGTGTAATAATTAATCCTTTGTCATTTTACCGAAGAACTCCAGACAGCTAAAACCCGGAACACTCAAACTTATTTCTTCCCTATAAGGTTTCTTTTCCCTTTACCAAGTGTATATTTGTAACCCCAAAGCCAACTGATTTCAGCTAGTCGTTTACCAGGATTTTACTTTTTTTTTTTTTTTGCCTCTCAGAACCCCTTTATCCCGCAAGAAATTCAAGTCCGTATACACCTCGTAGATGTAGAGTGAAAATATCAAGAAGTCATGTCATCGACAACCCTTTTTGCTACCCAGGATTTTGTGATGATCAATGCAGATGTACTTACGAAGACGATGCAGTTACATCAGGTAATTTGGCAACAAAAAAATTCAATATAAATTCAGATAACCATGACCTTCAATCGTTTACTATTGTAATGGGTTGCGGCCTTAATCAAGTGAACTTCGTTTCTGATAGCCTTCCTGAAGTTGGTGCTAGAATACTCGTTCTAAGTGGAGAATCTAAATCTTTTCTAAAACAATTAAATTTAGGTAAACTTGAATACTGCCTGAGGCCATATACTGATGGTAAGGACGGAACCCCTACGTACTTAATATTTGGTTCAGACACGAGACTTAGTGGTGGAGTTCGACAAGCCTAGAGAACTGGCTTATATGACTATGGCACATGTCATTATTAGTTTTAGAGGATATTAGTGTAAATGGGAGTAGCGTCGGATTTCAAAGAGCGGATTTCGAGTACAAAAAGGATACCCGAAGAGGCGGTTGTTTAATAGATTCAGGGACTACAATGAACTTTATGCGTGAAAGTCACTTGGATAGGGTTGTGCAGAAAGTGAGGGAGCATTTTCGGAGGTTCGAGCTTGATCCTGTTAATGGAGAAGAGGTGAACGACAGATAGAAAGTGTTACTTTCGCCCTCACTAAAGATTCAAACTGATTAAGTTTAATCGATGTCTCATAGAAACATTCAAACTGATTAAGTTTTTTGAATGTATCGATTCTCATTGGTTATCGTCGGCTAACATATTTTCATTTCTTTTTCTCTTAGTCCGTAGTTTTTCAACATCCTGAGGTTTAATTATTAGTTTTAGAAATTAGGGATTATAGATGTTATTATAAATTGTATTCTACTGTATATATTTTAAGAATACGTCTGTGACATTTTTTAGGTTTAGTTGATGAACCTATAGATAAATAAGTCATAGTATTTTTTATTTTTATTTTTTTGTTAGTATGAGGTTAGGTTTTCTTTAATAAGCTAGGTTGCGTGAATCAATGAAACATTATATAAACAAGGGGTTAAAGATTTCACCAATTATGCAACAGTAAATGGTGATTCAACAAAATCGTGTTCTTTCCCATGTCGGAAGTGTGCAAATAGACATCGTTATGAACTTTCGATGGTTATGACCCATTTGTAGGAGCATGGTGCCGACAAGACACACACTACTTTGTACTTACATAATGAAAAACCGGGAGAAGGTTTCAATTATATAAACTCCTGATAAGCAATCCAATTGTTTGAATTTGAATGATTTTATCGACTATTTGTTGTCCATCCTGATCATTATGGAACACAAAATCGAGAAGGACCCTTTATAGTCTAGAAACGTTATAATAGGTACAAATTTTTAGCAACACATAAGTTGTACCCTACCTTTGAAGACAATATCACAACCCTCTCTGTTATGGTAGAAGTGCATAAAGAATACCCAGGTTCTGCTAACCCAATCCCATAACCAAGCTCTAAATTCTCATGATTGCTAAAGGCTGGTACCATTTCAGTGATCTAATGTCTAGGATGACTTATAACTTTTTTTATCTTATATGAAATGGTACCAGCCCCGCTAATGCTGGTACCAACCTTTGGCAATCGTGCAAATTCTAACTTAGCCTAAGCTAGCCTAAGGTGACTCATATTGCTTATCAAAGTCAAGATAATTAAAAGATACAAGCTTTTATTTTGTTTTCTAGTCCACATGGATTCCACATAAGCAGCTGGCCACCAAAGCCGTTTCTGTGAGCTGTTTAAATAGGACGTCCGAAAAAGGACTACAAAGAACAGCGGATGAAAGAATCAATTAATCAGATCAGTAAAAATCTCATTGCTGGTGAATATGAATTCCTCTCTGAATTTTGATGACGAATCAAGACCAAGTATCATAAGTTATTGCTGGAAGATGCGGTCAGGAAGAAGAACCGTACAGTCTGCCCTTAATTATCTGAAAATGGTGGTGGTGATAAGAAAAACAAGAATAAATTTTCGAAAGCCAAGGTGGATTTATCTTTATCTATCAGTGGGAGTAGAAGCAGAGAGATAGAGAAAAAAGAGTAAAATGGAGAGCAATAAGCTTGTTGAACCAGCAGCTGACAGGAAACATCATTTCTTTAAGAACTTATAAGGAGAAACACAAAACAGAGTGGTATGTAATCATCCTATTCATTTTCTTTTTATGGGTTTCGGATTTCATAAGTATGTATGTTTTCTGTGACACATTTTGCTTTAGAGACTTTCATTTAAGTTTAGTTTCTTTTGTGTAGCTCAAGTGTTTGATCTGTTAGCTCTATGAAGTTGGGATATATGAGAAGATGCATCAATGTTACAAGCATAACTGTCAAACACAAGCTAATAAATTTGTGAGAACTGACAGTTATATTGATTTGTGTCGCCTTTTGCTATGAATCATTCCGCAAACAATTCCAGGAATTCTTGTTTAGGTAGAATTTAACTTAATACTCTCTGATTGCTTCTTGGAATCAACTTAGGATTTAATCCCAAATTTATGTTTATACTACATCATAACTTTGTATTGGAATGAAATGGCTGCATGTTTATCACCCTTGTTTGTTACCTGATATCTACTATAATTTGTATTACCTACTAGCAGTAACCATTTTTTTCCCGGTTTGCAGCGCATTCCCGAGGCATTCTGTCCTAGATTACACACAGACTCTCCAACATGTAAACTAGCAGTTTTTCAAGGTCCTAATGGAGCATCTTGGATTGAAGAAGTGAACAAAACTGAAAAAGCGGGGGTCTAACAACAACACCCAATATTTCATTTAGGCAATCTCTATGGACAAACTCCAATATAATTCCAAGAGAATCAACTAGGAAGTCAGACTCAATCAATGGAAATATATCCAAGAGTTATATCTCTGTTTCTCAATGTAATCAGCAAATCAAACAGATAGAATTCGTGAACCTGATTATTTTGAGAAACAACTTGAACGGTACCAAAGACCAATGTTCAAGTGTCAATCAATTTATATCAACAACCAAATGTTGGATTATCTAATTGATTGAACTACGCACAACCTGTGATATTTCAATTATATAGAAAGTATAATGCGGAAGAAATAACACAGGCACCAGAATTTTGTTAACGAAGAAACCGAAAATGCAGAAAACCCCCAGGACCTAGTCCATATTGAACACCACATTTTATTAAGTCGCTAAAGACACTAGCCTACTACAAGTTAACTTCGGACTGGAATGTAGTTGAGCCCTAACCAATCTCATACTGATCAAGTTACAGTCGCGTTCCTTACGCCTCTAAAACCACGCCGGATTCTGCGCACTTGATTCCCTTAGCTGATATCACCCACAACTAAGAGTTGCTACGACCCAAAGTCGAAGACTTGATAAACAAATCTATCTCACACAGAAAAGTCTATTGAATAGATAAATCTATCTCCCATAAAAATACCTATGAGTTTTTTTTTCTGTCTTTTGATAAATCAAGGTGAACAGGAACCAATTGATACACCAGACTTATATTCCTGAAGAACAACCAAGTAATATCAATCACCTTATGATGTGATTTTGAAGTTGTTTGTAAAGTGGTAGTAAAAGTTCGTTCAACTCAGACTTGTAAATGTTTGATTTAAGATAACACTAAAAATAAAGAAAATATATTCACAAGGTTGTCACAAATATCGAGAGATACTAGGACTCAGGATTCCACCAATTCTTATATTCATGTGATTCAACTAATAATTCTAAATATTCATAGCTCAAGTAATTGACTCTAATTTATTGCCGAAAGTAGATTTTGAAAGTAGTGATTGTATATCTAAAGCATTAGACATCAAAACACTTAAGAAAGCATGACCCATCAATTGAAATCACAATCACTCAATAAAAATCATATATCAATTAAAAATCAATGCAATAAGTCATAAAAGAAATAATAGAATTACCACACGCGTAAAGAATGGCTTCCTCCGTCGTCCCAGTGATGGGGTTTAGCTCCTCATATTAATCACTTGCTCAAAATAGGTGTTCATAGCTCAAAAGGGTGAGAAACAAGAGAAAACTAATGACTCGGACAGTTTGCAACGTTGTATAAGCGTTACAAACAGCTGTTACAATGCTGTTACAGAAACGATATATGAAACCTTCTGTGGAATATAAGATTGCTGGATAACGACAGTTGTCTGTGTAGTTGATTCTGCGACAAAGTTTTGCGATTGACCCAGAAGGTCCAATGTTCTTCGTGTTATTCAGTTCTGCACCAGCAGAATACTTTTCCCGCACTCCTCCGATTCTTCTCTGCAGCTTCTCCCGTACCTCTGTAACGTCCCCCAACTCTCGACTCCTCTTCCTTGGACTCCCTCCTCTTTATATACACTTCACAGGGCGATTAAATCTCTCTCAATTCCGTATCTTCCCCGATATTTCTTTCCCTTTTCTCACGGCAATAATCCTTCGTAATTTATTTTTTTCTCTTATCTTCCCGCGTCTGAATCTTTCAGAATCCCCTATATTTGCTAACTAACTCAAACAGGTATTATATCCTCTCCAACTCTTCACGTAACTTCCATATTTGGAATTGGCAGAATACCCAAAACTCTCGACCTCGGTTTTCTCAACCCCGATTGTTTAGCCAATTTTAGCCGCAACCAAACACCATACCAAGCCTGTTTATCTTTAATGAGTCCAAACCCATCAATATCGGCGATTTAATCTCTTAAAACGCCCCAAAATTCGAACCCTAAAATCTCCCGTAACTGGTTTCGTTTCCCGCCAAATTTCCAAAATTCAAAAGGTAGGGGATGACCTCCCCTTATCCAGACCCGAGGTGTGAATAGCAAGTGGTCGCCCCTTAGTAATTGAGGTACCCCTTATCCAAATGAGGAGTCCGAATAGTAAGTTTCTCCCACGAGCACAAAAACCACTTTTCGAGCCAATTTCGCCGCAAAAGCTTATTTCTCTAAAAACACCTATAAAGACATAAAAAGCCAAAATAAGTACAAAATGAGCACTAACAAAATAGATAAATGAGATCAAAATAGACACATAAATGCGTCTATCAAATACCCCAAAACTTATTATTTGTACGTCCTCGAGAAAATCAAATCTAGAAAATAAAATCCTAACTCATTGTCGCAGGCATCGTCGATTGCATTTAGTGTATGCAATAAGCCTTTAAACCCCTAGGTGGCCCTAGTGGCCGAGTTATAGTCTCGGGAGGGTTTACAAGAGATATACCCACAAAACCTTTACACTCCATACCCTAGCTATCTACGCAGAACCTTGGAAGGCACTAAAGAATCTCCTTGGTTGGCATACTTATTGACTACATGAGGAAGTACCTTGATGCGAAATTCCAATTGTTGTACACGAGTTTGCACTCAAGCATACTAAAATTCATATATAAGTCATAGAGCTCTACTCAGATAGTTTCTGAACATCATAACCAGAGTCAACCAATCACATGCATAGATTAAGAAATGGATATAGAAAAACATAGATGGTTTTGATGTTGACTAAGGTGAACGGTGTTTCTCATATCTGTCTGAAGGCCACTGCCAAAACGAACCTATCCTAATGGACTGAGATATTGGTCTAGACTAATATCAACACACTGGCATATACAAGGGTACCAGTGGTCGATAATCCTAACTCTAGGTCAACACAACTGGCATATACAAGGGTTCCAGTGGTCGACTTTAAAGAATTTATTCCGGTTGGTCTAATGGTCTAGTCTCAATTTCTTTCTCTTTCTTTCTCTCTCTCTTTTTTTTTTGAATTCTCAATCACTCTATTTCACCCTAGCAGTGGTAACAACTTGAATCGTGAGCCCCACCTAATCAGTTAGAGAAACATACTTTAAAGAAAACAAAATAAAAATAGAAGTGAAAAGGATTCAACGAGATATGGCGAAACTACCATGTTTTTTCTTTAATTCTAACACCTGAGCTCTGTACTTTTATGAATAGACTCTTTAGATGTTTCCATCTAATCAGATTGGTTCCTCAACTCCTACAACCAAGATGCTTCCATCCACTTAGATTGGTTAGTGCCATTCTTAATAAGCATAAATTTCTAGGCTCTGGAGTTTAATAATGCAACTAAAAGTTTCTCCCATACCCCCAAACTTAAATCTAACATTGTCCTCAATGTTCTAAAGATAGAATTAAAAGCATGAACAAGGAGAAACTGTTACCATTAATTTGAAGAAAAAGAGAATAAGGAAAGATACTACCGTGTCGCATGAATATTGGGTTACCTCCCAAGAAGTGCTAAGTTTAACGTCTTCAGCCAGACTAAGAAAGGATTAGTCACCTCATAAAATCATAAAGTAATAGCCGAAATATCTGTGGGTCATCAAAACCAAATAGAGCTATCACAAGAATTAGGAATCTGCAACACGCCAATAAAATTAACAAATAAAGCACACCCTTGTCTAGTTTCCTGTTTAAGACAACTACATCTAGCTGTGGTTCAGGTTCATGTTCTATAACTGGGTCCAAATAAAATATTTTCAAGTGTTGCATTTCCTCGTAGCTAAGATCCGATTCAGGTATTAGAGTTTGGAAAAACTCAAATAAAAACTTAGAAGCACATAATAATAACCTAAATAACTGCGGATCCTTAAAGTCAATCGGTCTTGACTCACACAATTGACCACGATGAAATCGGCGGTCAATCTTAAGCAAATGTGTCGTTTCTATTCTCCTAAAATAATTAGGTTTGGTCTCAGAACTTAATAACTGACACATTTTGAACTCATACATTCCCACAATTGGTTTAAAAATATTTGGTGGGAAAACAAAATCAATCTGGTATCATATCCTGGGCTAACCACATCAACCGAGAGGATGGGTTTCTAACAACCGAACTTCCCTATGGACATCACTAGGTTCGGAAAACGTGTATGAAGATAATCTTTTAAAATGGTTGAGGCACATATGTCAAGTCCCAAGTGAGGGACCTTTCTAAGAGTTAAAGCACATGGAGAATGATAATCACCCCCAAACTTAGAGTTTTCAGTGTCTCTAAAAGACTAGTCACAACTTCCCTAATTTCAAGGTCATCTCGATTCCCGAAAATGGTCAATTGATTCTTCTAAGTCGGTACATCCTCACTCATCTCTACGAGTTCATTTTCTTTGTCTAAGACTAATGTTTCTAAATCGCTAGACTCTAAAACAATATTCTCAGAAGAAACTCGTTCCTTTAAACCATTAATAGCTTCGTAATCAAAAGGAAATAATACATCGTATAAAACGGGGTTATCTCTAGTCAAATCCTCGTCCTTTTGAATAGGTCAATAATTATTAAAATTATTTGGATTTGAACTAGAAACATTATCATTATTAAGCTCAATTGGAGTAACAAATTCCTGATCACTATGCCTACTTATTTCAAATTCTTCATCAACACTATCCTCATCATAATCATCATTATAATAACATGAAAATGGTTGAACCTCATCTAAAAAAGTAGTGTTACCAATTTTATCCTCGTCATCTTGATTATGCAAATAACTATCCTCATTTTCAAAGGTAATATTGGAAATACTATATTGGAAATTAAGACTATCTTGAGCAGTTCTTTCCTGGGCCTCTAACAACATTTTCTGAGTCGACTCACATGACTTCCTGATTTTATCTAGGAAAGAAGGTTCACATATTGCATTGCTTTCGTCCATAACTAAGTTATTCATCTCATCTGAACTATGTGTCGACTCAAGTAACTTTTGTGTTGACTCAGCTAACTTACGTGCGGACTCTAGTAGAGAGGAATTTTGCTCGTATGACTCGTGCGTGTGTGGATAGTAATTGGGCTCATCATGGTATGAGCCATAACCTTGAAAAGGCTGATGTTCACAACTACTATTCACACTATGGTCAAAGTAGTAACGTCCATTTTGAAACTCAGTCGGATATTCATTGTATTGGTTATTGTAATACCAGTTCAACATTTTATGGCAGGGGTGTGAGTTGTCACACAAAATAAAAACCCACTGACAGGGGATTCGTGGGTGGATAGAGTCTTACCTCCCGTACCAGACGGGCGATGAACCGTTGAAGTCGACTCAGGCCACCGACTCCGATGTCAGTGTACGAACCCGAGGGGCCGAGACAGTATCGTAACTGTCGTCCTTCCATGCAAACAGTTTATATTTAATCTCAACCCTTCCTTAGGGTTTTAAAAATAATGTCCAAGTCCAAAAATAAAGTCCAAAAAGTGTCCAAAAATAAAAAGAAAAATTACAAAAATATAACCCTATTTACAGTTTCTAAAAATAAAACAAAATAGCTATATACAAAATCTTCTTCGTCGCTCCTTTTGAATTCCTCTTTTCTTTCCATCTTTGGAAGATGCTTTCCTTTTATAGCACTTTTTCTTTCCTTGTAGCTTCACTCTAAATCTGAAAAGAATCAAAAAATACCAAAGGCGTAAAACAGAACAAAAAAATAATAAAAATAAACCTAAAAGAAATCTATATACAAGTCCGCGTCGGCGGCGCCAAAAATTGGTGTGATTTTGAAGTTCTTTGTAAAGTGGTAGTAAAAGTTTGTTCAACTCAGACTTGTAAAGGTTTGATTTAAGATAACACTAAAAATAAAGAAAATATATTCACAAGGTTGTCACAAATATCGAGAGATACTAGGACTCAGGATTCCACCAATTCTTATATTCATGTGATTCAACTAATAATTCTAGACATTCATAGCTCAAGTAATTGACTCTAATTTATTGCCGAAAGTAGATTTTGAAAGTAGTGATTGTATATCTAAAGCATGAGACATCAAAACACTTAAGAAAGCATGACCCATCAATTGAAATCACAATCACTCAATAAAATCATATATCAATTAAAAATCAATGCAATAAGTCATAAAAGAAATAATAGAATTACCACACGCGTAAAGAATGGCTTCCTCTGTCGTCCCAGTGATGGGGTTTAGCTCCTCATATTAATCACTTGCTCAAAATAGGTGTTCATAGCTCAAAAGGGTGAGAAACAAGAGAAAACTAATGACTCAGACAATTTGCAACGTTGTATAAGCGTTACAAACAGCTGTTACAATGCTGTTACAGAAACGATATATGAAACCTGCTGTGGAATATAAGACTGCTGGAGAATGAAAGTTGTCTGTGTAGTTGATTCTGCGACAAAGTTTTGTGACTGACTCAGAAGGTCCAATGTTCTTCGTGTTCTTCAGTTCTGCACCAGCAGAATACTTTTCCTGCACTCCTCTGATTCTTTTCTGCAGCTTCTCCCGTACCCCTGTAACGTCCCCCAACTCTCGACTCCTCTTCCTTGGACTCCCTCCTCCTTATATACACTTCACAGGGCGATTAAATCTCTCTCAATTCCGTATCTTCCCCGATATTTCTTTCCCTTTTCTCACGGCAATAATCCTTCGTGATTTATTTTTTTTCTCTTATCTTCCCGCGTCTGAATCTTTCAGGATCCCCTATATTTGCTAACTAACTCAAACATGTATTATATCCTCTCCAACTCTTCATGTAACTTCCATATTTGGAATTGGCAGAATACCCAAAACTCTCGACCTCTGTTTTCTCAACCCTGATTGTTTAGCCAATTTTAGCCGCAACCAAACACCATACCAAGCCTGTTTATATTTAATGAGTCCAGCCCATCAATATCAGCGATTTAATCTCTTAAAAACTGCCCCAAAATCGTGAGCCCTAGCAGCGGAACAAGATAGACACATAAATGAGATCAAAATAGACACATAAATGCGTCTATCACCTCACAATAATCTTAACCGTATGGTAGCGGAACAAGATATTGTGGAATCACAAACGATGAGACGAAGATGTTTGTGACTACTTTTTATCTTACCTATCGGAGATCAAATATCGAGCAAATCTTAGAGAAGATTGTACTCAATACGATAGAACAAAGTAAGATCAGAACATGCAACTACAAAGAAAATAGTTGGTCTTGGATTCACAATCCCAATGAAGTCTTTAAGTTGTTAATCTATAATGGTTTTAGGAAAAACCTAGGTTAAAGGAGAATCGACTCTAGTCGCAACTAGTATCACACATGAGTTGTGGGGATTAGGTTTGCCAGTTGCTAGAGTTCTCTCTTATATAGTCTTCAAATCAGGGTTTGATACTTTGGGACAAAGCAATCAATATTCATCATTAGATGAAAACCTAATTAGATTCAAGCCAATATCTTTAAACCGTTAGATTGTCTTGGCTTGTTATACACAAATGAAATGTACCTTCATTTAGATATGGGTAACCGTACCTAAACGTGTACACTTAGTTGGCTCAACAATAGTTAACCAAAGTTATCCATATTAACACTTTCATATCATCCTTGTTCATCTTAACACAACTAGTTCAAATGACTTAAATGAAACTAGTTATAGAGTTGTTCAATTGTTTATATTCTCATAGAAGTATACAAGACACAATTGAAGAAAAATCGGTTTTGATTCACTTGAATCAATTCATGAACATTATGGCCCGGTTTACAAAAGATTGCATTCCTTATTATATAAATGTATTTGTGCATGACTTAGCCGATTTTAGAACTTAACCACTCAAGTATGCAAACGTGTACGCATACTTAGAATTCCGGAACAGGCCTATGTTCTCCAGTATGCAAACGGGTTCGCATATTGTCGTTCACTACCAAAACTCAGTTGAAGTTAGTATGCAAACATGTAAGCATACTATAGTTCCCGGACTTCAACTGTTGAATCAGCATGCATACGTGTATGCACACTAGATTACCGGACTTGGATTAACTTGCAATAGTTAGCATACAAGTACGCATACTATGCTACATCCAATCATTGGTTAATTGTTCTAAACTCTCATTTCAATCATTGAAACATTCTTAGAAGACGAAAATAGTTGTCTCACACAAACTATTAGCTTCAAAGCAATTTTCAAGTGATCAAATGATCAATACGAAACATTCCGAGTCTACACCAAATGACTGTCTTAAACAAATCATATAAGATGTTACCAGGTGATTTTCACATGATCATCTTTTGACTTTCGTCAAGAATAAACGATGAACTTGGTTAAAGCGAAAGCTTACCAACACATATTTCGAGAAATATGTAAGCGAGTTAAACTCAGCTCGAAATACCAAATGTGTATAAATTAAAGTTTATATAGCTATATGACTTTTGTCTGAATAGGAGATAGAGTAGAAATTCACTTTTGAGTGATGGATGAGTTCAAGTCTCCATATACCTTTTGTTTATGAAGTTCCACAAGCTCCCCTTGGTAGTTCTTCGTCTTCAATTGATGAACGCCATGAACTCTAAAGCTCAACTACACATTCTATGCTAATCCGAGACATAGCCATAAGTAGACTAGAAATCAAGACTTATAGTTTTGACAACTAAACTTGAAAAACAAGCTTGAGATAGCAACGCTTACGAGTTTGACAGAGCAGTGCTCTAAAAAAACTAAAGATGACACCTACCTTGAGGAAGGCTGGGTATTATTTGTGCAAGAGAATGGCTTGAAGAAGTTTGATTTTTTAGTTTTTAGACATGATGGTGGAATGCAGTTCCATGTTAAGGTTTTCAAGGTAAATGTTGTCGAAGAGAAGAGTGTTTTGCTCCTGTTCCTTCTCCAATTCCTGCGCAAGAAAGTAATGGACCATGAGAAGTCGAGAGCAAAGTCAAATCTTTCGGTTCTCCATTTCCTTTCTTCTGGACCTCTGTGAAGCTCTTCAACGTTTTCCGTATGGTAGAGTTGATAAATCTTGTATTACAATAGATGCTTTTTAGCTGAAGGTTTATGAACATAAACTATTATCATTCTTGAACAAATCATAGTGATTTTTCTTTACAGACTATACCGGTTGCATTTGCAAGAGAACATCTCCCAACTAATGTAAAAAGTGGGGAAGAAAAAAATGGATGTCTTGCTACAGAATGAGGAAAGCCGCATTTGGGATCTTCGTGTTAGCTCATATGTATGATGTATCTCAAATTTATTTCAATGAAGGCTGGAAAATGTTTGCCACGGAAAACAAGGTGAAAATTGGCGATTATGTGATCTTTGAACTCATTGATAAATGTCTTAATACAAAATTCGTAATAAATTTCCATATCTATCGAGTTCCAGTCGTTGAGGATGATTTTGATCAAGAATGAATCAAATTTAAACTCCCATTTGGATGTTTTTATTTGAACTAGTCTGTCGTTTAACTTATGTTGCTGTATTTGAAGTCAGTGTGCATTTAGGCACATATTTGCAATTTTGCAGCTTGCCAGATAGTCAGGTAGGGTTTAATGGGCCTTATCTAACGGGCCTAATGTGAGAATTTACTCATTTAGGCCCAACTATCAGCCCAGTGCATTTGAAAGGTTCCTTTTTTTGTTAACAGTGAATTGTCGAAATAGGACGACCATAATGGTTATCAATAAATATTAGGGCTGTCAATGGGAACCCAAATACCCGGAACCGAACCGAAACCTAAACCGGTTGAATCGGTTCGAAGTCCGGATATTGGACATGTTATTTCAAAGCCATTCTATTAATCTGTGGAATATTTGAAATATTATTTTTAACGGTTATAGGGACTTTTAGACTGAAAACTATCCCGAATTTAGCAAAATTAACACTCACCTGAGTGTATATACTACTCCCTCCGTCCCACTATTAGATGACCTAGTTGAAGTTTGCACAATTCTTAAGGCAAGAAATGGGAAGGAGTATTTTTAAGTATTTTTTTACAATTATACCCTTATGGATAGTGATTTGTAAAATTTAGAACTGATTTATCTCTCAAATCATACCATGGATTTTCGTAAACTTTGTATCGTTAGAAATCATTTTAAAACACCTACATGGGTATAAAATGGATATCAAATTATATACATTTCTTATACTAACGATAATTAATCAAAAAGATAATTTTAAAAATATTTCCTTGTTTAATGAAATATGTCAACTAATGGTGGGACAAAATTTTAAACTAAGTAGGTCATCTAATAGTGGGACGGAGGGAGTATGATGTAAGCTAGCTTTCTAGTTTTTCTTGCATGGACTTTAGCAAAGACTAAACAGTCATCTAAGAAAAGTAAGTGTGAGATGACAAGAGCATTATTATTACCTTTGAACCCATGGAAGCTTGTTCCGCATCGATGAGGGCACGGTAACCAAATCCATGGAAGGCGATCAACAACTACTTGGTTGCCGGTACATAGTGACTCATGCTCAGCAAGACCAAGGATTTTTCCTCTTGACAAAGTCATCCATGACTTTACTTGACCACCTATATGGATTTGGGCATGCACACACATGGGCGCCCATTCTGGTTGAACCCGAATTTCCAATAGGAAGTGTTCTCCTGGCCAATTTATATATAGAGTTCGAGAGAGAAATTACCAATATGTAAAAGCAAGAAGAAAATAAAACAATACGAAATCTACCGGGATAAGAATCAACATGAAAACCAATGAGTGATAGAAGCATATACAAAACACCAACCCAAATATTAACATTTTGAGCAGCTGTGGCTGTAGTTGATCAAATCCGGGCGGTGAAGGGGCATGTGCAGAGTGGACTTTACAAATCTACTACTCATTTTTCAATCTGTTTATAACCAGTAATGATATCTCATTGATCACGGATGCCACTAACTAACTAATAACAAAGAAAACAGTTCCAAGTGATAATATTATGTAACGTACAAAAATATAGATGAATATGTATGACCTCGGTTCGTTCGAACCAGAGGTAGTGAAATGAAGCATTCACTTCCACATTTCAAACGTGAATACTTAGTTTCTCTACTAGGTAAGTCGCGGTGAAAACCAACGATTCACTTCGACCCAAATAACGGTATTTCCCTTGCCTTGGAGTGATGGTGAAATATAATGTCGTCCATTGTTCTCTTTCAGTTTTGATTGATTAGCCTTACTAATCTTACACTTAATTCGCATGCTTAATTAGGATGCTCCGATCGCAACTCTTCCTCGCAAAGAATAAATTCGTCCTACGCCTTTGCAGCCGGTTTCATTTCCAAGCTAGCACCACCATTATTCAAGAGCCGGAAGTACTGGAAATGCATAGGATGTTAAGTCTAAGAAGCAACTTATAAAAGATCAATCTATCACATGAACCATATTTATATGATTATGTTGAAAAAATTATGGCAGTTATTGTTGTGACCCGAGATTTAACCCCTCAAACTATCAAAGCAATGTTATAGTTGTAGTAGATTTTTCAATAATATGGCAATGATAAAAACACGCTTTTCATCGTGGAGAGGACGAGGAAGGAAAAAAATGGACAGAAGTTTTTTATCCAAATCCAATGCTGCTAATGGGGGCACCATTTTGTTTGGAGATGTATCAATCCAATGCTTGAGGATGTTATGTCTTATATATATGAATTTGATACACCCCCAAGGAAATTGGTATGATCCTTTAGTAAATTCTCATATTTTCTTTTTTATTTACAACGTGCCAACAAGACCTTGTGTTGAAGCCCTTTCTTTAGTGTAATGATGCTAGCTGCTAAATATAGATCACTGTTTTGCATAATGTAGGTCTCATAAGTCAAACTCTTTCATTCTCTCCTTCTTAAGCAATTAAGTCCAGAGAATTTATGCTTCTGTTTGTACCATAAGAAAAAATACCACTTAATGGGCCAAATTGATACTTGAATCATGTTTTGGTCCTCATCCAAGCCCATTAACCAGTCAACCAAGGAAGCCCACCAGTCTGCACGGACTGGCCAATGGTCAAAGTCGGTCAACTATCAAAGTCAACTTCCGGTCAAGGTCGATGGTCAACTATCGAAGTCAACTTCCGGTCAAGGTCATGGTCAACGGTCGGTCAACAGTCAAGGTCAACCGTCGGTCAACTATCGAAGTCAGTCGCACCCCTAGCCAATTTTCAGTCTTGTAGCCAGCAAAGCTGCAAACCAATTCCCAGCCAAAAACTCTTCCGCGCTGCCAACCAGTCTCCAACCATGCTGCCAGCCAGCCTCCATCCACACTGCCAGCCATCATGCATGTCAACCATCAAGCTAGTCCCTACCCATGCAGTCAGCTATTCCGCCAGCAAATGTCCACCAATACTGCCAGCCATCATTTATGCAGAATTTATCATAGAAGCATAAATGTGCAGTTTCATGCGAATTGAAGTCCAATGATTTCGACCATGCGGCGAGTGTACGCCATGCAGTACTAATTGCAGCAGTTTCATACATGCAGAATTAACTCCAGCTGTTTCATACAAAATTGATGATGGAGGCATGAATGAGCAGTTAATGTAATTTATGTTTATATTTAGATATGGAACTGTATAAATAGGGGAGAGCAGAAATCAGGAGGGGGAAAGCCAAGAGGAGATAAAAGATACACTGTAATTCCACATATCAATAAAATATCACCCCCAAGGGATTCGTCCGTGGATGTAGGCAAACCATGCCGAACCACGTTAAACCTATGTCTCTTTATTTATTCTTCAATTCGACTCCTAACCCAAAATACACACTAAACTATCTATTCATCGTGTTTCGTGCCCAAAAGTAATTTTGGGTACAAACACTGGCGCCGACTAAGGAGATACGAGAAAAGAAAATCGTGTTTTCCCATTGAGAAAAGTTGTAGAAAATGCTTCAAAATCGTGTCCGTGAAAAAGCGATCGAGCATTTTGAAAAATCACTTCATTGCAGTCCGCTTGAGCGTAATCACTGCTGCGGTCGATCGATCGCAATTGTTGCGAGTCCGGTGATCGCAACAAGCATCGACCATGTAATCGCAGATACTGCAGTCAAGTTGATCGCAACTGCTGCAATCCAGATTCGTTTTTCGAGATCTGCTAAAACTATTACCTTCGGAAACTACAAAAGTTGCATCACTACAAAGACTGATGAAATCACCCCTAGGACGTTCGGTCCACGGTAAAAGATGGCGTAAAAAACATCGTCAAAATTGGTGTGGATATTCGATCCACAACATGGTTGGGTCCGATTTGATTACGATCACGCAGATCCAGTGATCGCAAATTCTTGCATTCCGATTATCCAAAGTTACTGCAATCCAGTTGATCGCAACTGATGCAGTCCAGCTTCATTGTCATAGGCCACCAAGACTGACTCATCGGAAAGTTCGCTAAGATTGCTGCCAGGATGTTCGATCCGCAGTATATTCGAGTCCAAAGCTGGAAAAATTTGCTTCCCAAATAACGTAGTGTCTACGTGTTCGAGTTTGTAAAACGTCAAAATCACTACTGTCATGATCACAAGGTTGTCAAGTTACCTACATCTCAAGGTGCTTGAATACCCCAGGGAAAACCTCCAGAAAAGCATCTCAGAAAGTTCCAGAAAGGGCCACAAAAGTGCAGCAAAACCATGGTGAAAGGTCCGTGAGAAACAACAACAGTCCCTGGAACCCTTACAAAGGAAATGAAGAAAATAGAAAACAGTTACACCAACCGTTGCAAAGAAATTAAATACAACAGTTCACAAAACTGTTACAAAATCTCGAGAGGAAAGATCACATTTCGTGAAAAGCGTGGCGAAAAGTTAAAAAAAAAAACCGGCGGCCAAAAAGCCGGCGGCCCGTACGAGCGGCGGCGGCGACAGCGGTCTCAGATCTGTTCACCCTCTTCAGGAGTTTCGTTCACCCACGTTTCTTTTCACTCACCCACGTCAAAGGTGTCCATCACCCACGTCAGAGTTCTTCGATGCTTCGGGTTACATCAAAGTTCGATGCGCAGCAAATGACCACCGTGATTTTCTTTGGTATATCAAACTTCGATGTCCCAGGATACATCCAATTCAACTCTCAGAAAAACGTTCGACGCTTCATGTTACATCAAATTTCGATGTTCGGCGAAAGAAAAACGTTGATGCTCCCTGGTACATCCATTTTCGATGCTCTCTAAAACATCAAAATAAAAAAAAATAAAAAAAAAATTGCCGGCAGCAAGACCCGGCGACCGAGGCCGGCCATTACGAGCGGCGGCAGCAGCGTTGGCGGCGAACGGCGGCGGCGGCGAACGGCGGCAGCGGCGGACAAAGCCGGCGGCCACCATCGAGCGGCAATCGCCGATTAAGCGCCGATTAAATGGCGAGTACTCGGATGGTGCGATTAATCGCCGATTAATTGGAGGTTCCGATTCGGTGCGGCGCGATACAACTTAATTCCGTAGTCCTGATTCAATGCAACGCGGCGCAACTTAATCCCGTAGCCCTCGGATTATTCCGCCAAGTTTCTCTTGCCTTGCGGATATCTACACCCCACTAGGGCTTGGTCTAAAAATTTGTTTCGTTGATATCTTCTTCGTCTCACATCCGAATTGGATGATTTTTGGCTCGTTGCGATCGCATTTCAATATCCTACGACATGAAGGTAAAATTTTGCAATTGGAGAATAATATTTTTTGGGGACAATCATGTCATCAACATGTTAGAGCAAAGCGCTGACCAACCAATTTTGTTTCCTCGATAACTTCTTCTTCGTGCATCCAAACTGAGTGATTGTCGGCCCGATAAGATCGTATGTCAATTACCAAGGTCGTGAAGGCAACATTCCAATTTTCGGAGAAAGTTAAAATTTTTAGAAATATAAAATGATAGCACCAGAAACAGTCACATTCAATCACCACCGAAAATACTGCAGTCCAGTTGATCGAACTGCTGCAGTCCTTTTCCACATAACTATTACAGTCAGTTGATCGAACTATTGTAATCCAGTTTCACAGCAACAACTGTTGGCCTGTTGATCGAACATCCACAGTCCTTTTTAATTCCTACTGATCCGATGGTCGAACTGCACAGTAGTCCGATTTTCCCGAAAAACTGTTTCAATACAGTTTTCCTCTCAACCGATTCAGTCCAGTTTTGCGCATAACTGTTGCAGTGCAGCTGATCACAGCTGCTGAAATACAGTTCTGTGGCAACTATCTTCGATCCAGCTTGGACTTAATTGGTGCATTCCAGTCCCACAGACAAATTAATTACTAAGTCGAGACGAGACGCTAAGGCAACTATACTAATCATCGTCGCTTGAAAACACCGACATAGGCACTGGGCATCCTAACCACTTCGTAAGCAAAGTCGCAGTAACATTTTTCAGTAAGGTAAGTATACAATTTACATATTTTTGCATATTTTCATGTATTCATGCATACTTTTGTTCACTAAGACACCTTTAATGTGGCGAGCATCTTCTCACGAGGGGATGCACACATTTCAATTCTGTGCGCATCTGGAATAGTGGGATTGGCCCCCCGCGCGAATTCCAGATAGCAGACATCTTCAAAATCCCATGCGCGAGCAAAATGCAAAGAAGGCGGTGCATCCTTGTGCGAGCATTGAAAGCAAGATGACAATCACTATCTTCCGAGGGCAAGTTGCATATCACTTGAATGTGACTAAGTAGCACTTGGGGGCAAGATATGTAACACCTCATGATATGAAATAACTCCTTTGGGGCAAGATGTGTAACACTTCATACACTTGGGGCGAGTTACATAGAACCTAATCGCAATGCGGATTAAGCTTCGAAAGTTGAAACTTTAGGTAACCCAAACTTCTTAATCCCGCAACGAGTTGCGGGATTAAGAGGGGGCGAGTGTACGCCCTAATATTTTTGCGCAATTTTTACAATCGCAATGTTAAACTGCTATAGTTATCTTGATTGAATTATTGTACTCCGATTCAAAAGCAACTGCTTGTACTCGGTTGGACGCGACCGATTCGATTCGATTTTGCTATATGAATTACGTACTCGATTGGGCGTGATCGATCTTTGTCTAGTTTTATTTATAACGGTTACACCTAGGTTTATCGAACTATTTAAGTCAAGTCCCTCGGCCAAGTGCTGCGATCCGGTGATCGAAGCTCTGCGCATCCGACTACATTTGTATTCTGCGATCCAAATGATCGCAATCTTTATGTCGTGTTAAATCATTGCTGCGAATCAGGTGATCGAAGCTCTTTGCCGATCCAACTCCACTCTTAAATTCTTTGCAGTCAGTTTGCCTTGATTTCCCTGCGGTGTTCTTAGTGTTGCTACGGTCAATGAATCGAACTGCTGCCGGTTCACTTGCTCACCTCTGCATTTCGGTGATTAAAGGCGATGCGGTCAGCTCATTCCGCTCTGTGATCGGTGATCGCAGTTCTTTGCAATGCTACGATCTTCGCTGCGGTCGGTGATCGAAGGCGTGCGATCGGCCCTATGTTCGCAACTCCTGCCGATCCAGTTGATCATTCTTTGCCATCTGATTTTGCAATTCTTCTTTGCCCGAGACCAGGTGATAAAGACTGATGCGATCCAGCTCCGTTCGCAACTCACTGCGATCGGTGATCGCGGTTGGCTGCGGTGCGGTTTTCGTTAGTGCTTTTCGATCCGGTGATCAAGACGTGCGGTCAGCTTTGTTCGCAACACTGCCATCCGGTGATCGCGAAATTTGCCGATGCGATTTGCTCGTCGCTCTGCCCGATCGGTGATCGGCATTGTGCAATGCTCGATCTTTGCTGCCGACCAGGTGATCGAAGGCGATGCGATCGGCTCTGTTCGCAACTCTGCCCGATCCAGTGGCCACCGGCTGCTCGGTGCATGCCTTGCTCTTGATGCATTCTAACGATCGAAGCATTTTGCGGTGCAGTTTTACTCGTTTATGCTGCGGGCGGTGATGGAAGCTCACGCAAACCATTTTTGCTCAATCTTTGTTACTACTCGGTTTTGCTCATTCTGTAAAGACAGTTTTGTGGCCATCGCAGACAAGTCCAACGCAACTACCACAGTTCAATTTTACATCGAGGAGCATCACGCTTAGTTCTGAAAGCGATTCACCTTCGGTCCCGATTTTGCATACAACAATGGTTCATACTCAATTGTTTCCCGAACACAATAGCCTCACTTGGGAGCGACTTGATCACAATCAACGAAGGCGCTTCTATTTACGCTTCAAAGAACAAAAATTTACTCATGGGGGCGTCTTGATTTCCGCAAACAACAAGGGAAGTTCGCCGATCACCTCAACATCAATAGTCCTCACGTAGGGGCGAGTTTTATCATTGACTAAAGAACGCGAAAATTTTCTTAACCCCCAACAAGTTGGAGGTTAAGAGGGGGCGATGTTTGTACCATAAGAAAAAATACCACTTAATGGGCCAAATTGATACTTGAATCATGTTTTGGTCCTCATCTAAGCCCACTAACCAGTTAACCAAGGCAGCCCACCAGTCTGCACGGACTGGTCAATGGTCAAAGTCGGTCAACTATCAAAGTCAACTTCCGGTCAAGGTCGATGGTCAATCGTTGGTCAACTATCGAAGTCAACTTCCGTTCAAGGTCATGGTCAACGGTCGGTCAACAGTCAAGGTCAACCGTCGGTCAACTATCGAAGTCAGTCGCACCCCTAGCCAATTTTCAGTCTTGTAGCCAGCAATGCTGCAAAACCAATTCCCACCAAAAACTCTTCCACGCGCCAAACCGATCTCCAACCATGCCGCCATCCGGCCTCCATCCACACCACCGGCCATCATGCTCACAACCATCAAGCCATCCCTACCCATGCGATCACTTAAAGCGAAGAATGTCAACCAATATTGCCACCCATCATTTATGCGAAATTTATCATGGAAGCATAAATGTGCGGTTTCATGCGAATTGAAGTCCAAGCAGCTTTCATCCATGCGGCGATTTCACCATGCGGTACTAATTGCGGCGAGCTTCATACATGCGAAATTAACTCCAATGTTTCATACAGAATTGATGATGGAGGCATGAATGAGCAGTTAATGTAATTTATGTTTATATTTAGATATGGAACTGTATAGAATTGATGATGGAGGCATGAATGAGCAGTTAATGTAATTTATGTTTATATTTAGATATGGAACTGTATAAATAGGGGAGAGCAGAAATCAGGAGGGGGAAAGCCAAGAGGAGATAAAAGATACACTGTAATTCCACATATCAATAAAATATCACCCCCAAGGGGATTCGTCCGTGGATGTAGGCAAACCATGCCGAACCACGTTAAACCTTTGTCTCTTTATTTATTCTTCAATTCGACTCCTAACCCAAAATACACACTAAACTATCCATTCATCGTGTTTCGTGCCCAAAAGTAATTTTGGGTACAAACAGCTTCAAAAAGAAAAATCCAGATACTTGTAATCAAACTCTGAGTTGATCCAAAATGGAAAAAGGTTTCATCAGCAGAACTTTTTTTGCAGCGCTTCTTCTTATTTTCATCATGATGATTTGTTATGCCGGTAAGTTTGTTATCTCCTCCTATAGTAATTTTTTTGTCCATGGACCATGCTTAGGAAATTAGAAAGTGTTTGCAACACAGAATTATTTCAGTGTTGAAGTGGATCCACGTTTTTTCTGTCCTAGAGTTCATTCTGATTTACACAAAAAGTAAATAAATAAAATAATAAATAAAAGTATTGTTTCTTGAATGAGGTCAGTTTGTATAACAATAACACTAATAACTTCAGCTAAATTAGCATCAATATGTGTTGGTGAAGGATCTACATCTCATTTTTCGTGCCATACTTGTGGAGTTATTTGCAGACATTGCCGTTGGGGACCTGTACAATAGCGTGGTGGGTAAGGTGGCTGGTGATGCTGATATTTCTGTCGGTGAGAGTGGTAATTAATGGCATATGTGATGGTACGTAGTCGTAAGTGGAATTAAGGGCAATAAAGCCATCCTGGCGGATATCCTTCCAGGTCCCAGAAGGTGTACATTGTACTACATTGATGAAGCCCAATGCCAAGCAGGGGTTGACACTTGGCTTAGATACAGTGGTCATCTAGGGAAGTGTTATAAACGACAGTTTATTATATAGATGCCCATTTTAGTGGAACCCTATTATTTGGGAACCAAGTATGTAAACTCTATAAATAGAGTCCTAAACCTTTGTATTTCATATATCAATAAGAAATTTCTCTCTTTTCTTCTCCCTATTTTCTATCTCCTTCTCCTTTTACAAGAATATTAACATTTTGAGCAGCGGTGGCTGTAGGTTGACCAAACTGACTCGTGAGATAACTAATTGAGTTCGTCGAAATTCCGTAAAATAAGAACGCTTCTACACAATCAATTACTAGTACCCGAGAAGCTGAATTCCATCCACCAAAATGGTTATTCATAAATTTCTCCCCTTTCTATATCAATGTACCTTCAATACCAACTACCAGGGCCGTTTTACAGTTTCATAGTGTCCCTGACGAACTTAAATTTTGAGGCTTTTTACGTGATATTAAGTCAAAAATAGTGGCAAACTTTTAGTCTGGGAGATAAGTTTTTACATATTATGAAAAATAGATTTACCTTGGTGGCCGAAGGCCGTCGACTTTTTTCGGTTTTTTAGTTTACATTTTCAGCTGTAAACTTTTAAGTTGACATAAAATATCCCAAAATTGACAACTAACAAATACTTAGTGATGCTTATAGTTTTCACAAAACAGTTTGTGACAATTATAATTGTTAGCCACTTATAAACAATTTTTTTGGGCCCCAACAATCTGGGGCCCTAGGTGACTGCGTAGCTCTCCTACCCCATAAGAAGGCCCCGCCAAATCCTATAAGGCTAAGTCTTATGGCTAGATTGAACTGTTAGATTGGCCAAAAAGTGTTGCAAATCAAAAAATAATTGTGAGAAAAAAGTTAACACTACTTCCGTCTACTTATTTCTCCTAACAAGTGTTCGCAGTTCAACTAGCAGCGAGATTGAAACGTTGAATGATTCAGCGTCCAAAAAGTGGTCCAAATGATGAACGGGGTTTAACGTTTTGGGAATATTCCAGGGCATCAACGCTGAATAGTTCAGCGTTTCCCAGGATGCTGTTCCATTAAGTGTTGATGCCCCGGAATATTCGCAAAACGCTGAATCGTTCAACGTTTGGACCACTTTTTGGACGCTGTACGATTCGGCGTTTTCCCTGGGCGCTGTTTCATTCAGCGTTTCGCTGCTAGATTCACTATACCATAGGACTTAGGAGGTTGCCCTAGCTGACGTGGATGACCAATCTAGCAGCTAGATATCTAGCCCATAAGACTTACCCTAACCTCCGTTAGTGTCAATCTCTTTCTCTAGGATTTGAAGCACAAGAACAAAGATGGTGATTCAACATGAGAATCACGAGATAGTGCTGGGCAATGATTAAGGTATATTCTCTAAAATAAAGCACAAGATAGTTGGTGGTGGGTGATGCATTATTGAACAAGTACAGAAGCTTAAAAATGCATCATTGACATTTTTTTTCTTCCTTGAATCAATAAAGAATTTGGTGCAGACGAGTATCGACGGATTATCAACATCTTAATTTCTACTAACTAATCAAATAAGTAGTACAAAGAGTATTAGGCAGCACTCAAAGCAATGTGCACATGTGCACATGGCCAACAAAATGTTTTCCGAATAGTATGTTGTCCTTAAAGCTTGTTCTCGCAAGTCGATCGTTATATTTGTGATTTGTATTTAACATACGGCATGAAAGGTTGTCTCTCTGATCTCTGCAATGAGTGATCTTTACTATTTTTATTTGTTGGTTGCAATACTACTACTGTTGTATCTTGAAAAGCTACAATGATTATAGACTCGAGACTCGATTACAAACTCCATTATTTCGCAACAACCTAGCTTAGCACACTGAACTCTTATAAAACCTAAAGAAATAAAACTACAATTATCATACCATTGACAAGTTTCATTTGGGAACGAATGGAATAGGAATCAGAACCAAATCACGCTTTCTAGCAACAGATACGCCAAAGAGCTCTGCCATATCTAGCTTTTGGGTGATTTTCCAATCAAAGTGGTACAATAAATGAGCAAGTGTTAGCTCAACATTGGCCATAGCAAACGACATCCCCGGACACATCCTTCTGCCAGCTCCGAAGGGAATGAATTCGAAGTTATTTCCCTTATAATTAACTGAGTTACCATCAAACCTCTCAGGTTTAAATATGTCAGGGTCACTCCAATAATCTGGGTCTCTTCCAATAGCCCACACATTGATAATCACTTTGGTTTTCGCCGGTATGTCATATCCATTAATCCCGCAACTCTCTCTGCTTTCTCTTAATGTGAGTGGAGCAGGAGGGTGTAGCCTTAGAGTTTCTTTGATGACTAGCTTCAAGTACTCTAGTTTATGAATGCCTGTTTCATCTATTTGTTTCCTCCCATCGAAGACCTGTCTTACTTCTGTTTGTACTTTCTCCATTACTCTTTGGTTTTGTAGTAATTCCGACATTGCCCATAGTATTGCAGTAGCAGATGTAAACGTTCCTGCACTGAAAATTTCCTGTTCAAAGGAGAACACACAAACAAGAAAATGTTAAACCAGTTATGATCAGCACAAATTTTTCTAATGCTCACGCAGTAAGATGGATTATACAAACCAAAATGGCTGCTTTAATGTTTTCAGTTGTCAATGATAATTCGCCTCTCTCTTGGAACCGAAGAAGTACATCTACTAAATCCTCCTCTAAATTAGCACCACTTTCGTTTTTACTGCTCCTATTCGTTTTATGTTCTTGGATAACTCCCTCTAAAAACTTGTCGACTTCTTGGTGTAATCCCAACAATCTTGATGTCATTCCACCTATACGATGTATTAATTTTAGCGAAGGGAATAAATCTTGCACGCTTATTCCTACCAAAGTAAGTGATTCACTAATCATCGAGATGACTTCTTCGCTAACTTTGCAATTATCACCGAAGGCTGCTCTTGAAGTAACAGTACTGAGCAGGGATGTAATGCGTTTACTGAGGTTGACAGGTACACCGGCTTGTAAATAAATATTTTTGATCGTATTTGTTACCTCTTCCTCTCTTAGTGGTCGGAACAATTGCATATGTTTAGCATTTAAAAGATGCATGACGAAATTCTTACGCATGTCTCTCCAATATTCACCGTATCGAGAGAACACCACATTAGTAGAATCATAAAACATGATCTTACCGGCATAGATTTCTGGCCTGTCGGCGAAAATCAAGTCGTGGTGCTTCATAATCTGTTTGGCAATTTTAGGCGAAGAAACAACAAGTATAGGAACTTCACCGAGTTGTAATTGCATAAGTGGTCCATATTTCTTGGCTAAATTTCCGAGTGAACGATGCGGAACTGGTACTAAGCCTAACATGTTATGCAAATTACCAATAAGTGGAAGTTGCCATGGACCTGGAGGCAATTTTGAGTTTGAACTTTGAGATTTTGATTTTATTTTCTTCACCACCATGAAAAGAAATAGCAGGAAAGTTGAAAGAATTATAATGGATGGGAATTTTTGGATATCCATGGTTGAAGATCTAGCTAAGGATAGATATTGAGATTTGATTCTTTTAGATGCAGTCATGCAAAGATACGATTGATCATGGCATCGGTACTTGTAGTAGTAGTGTTTTTACATTACATCCCGTGGCCCACGATTTTAGACTTGGATAAAACTAAAAAGTGAGAACTTTTATACAATGGATTGGTAAAATTGTTGAATATTAATATATAGATACGGAGTTGGTCAGCGCTGTCCCTAACCATGCATCTTAATTTGATTTATTCGTCCAAAAACTGTAAGCGTGAAAAATTTAAAAATTGTAGTGGAAAAGCACTTGGAATTGTACAGTTTCACTAATAGTGTCTAGATAGTATATTTTTTCAATTTAATTAAGTCAAAAAAACTCAGATATTAAGTTGGGAGCGAAGTATCAAAATAGATTTTAGAAACAAACAAACAAACAAAAAAAAAAACATTTTTGTTGTGAAGCTCATTTTTGTTGCTTCTTCTATCCCTGGTTGTCAAACAGGATATAATTAGCGATTATAACTTACAACAACCTGCATCGTCCTCCTTAATTATACGTAACCATAACAAAAAATGGCTGGAAAGACCGAGAGACACGTATGTGTCTGCCATTTTACTGGTGATCTGTCTTTTCTTTCTTTAATTAATGTTACTACCACCACATTTAAATGATGATCAGCATAACAAAAAGGCCATTTTATGACTAAACCGTTTTCTTAATCCACTTGTTCGTCAAAATTGTACAGCAACTGTAATAAGAAATTTAAAAAAAAGGTTAAAGATCAATTGCACTTAAAAATATACAGTATCATTTATAATGTCAAGATCCGTGGAGGTATGGGGACGACAACTTGACGAATGCATTTAAGTGAATCTGAATTCAACCACCAACAATAACAAAAGAATTTTAATTTGGGAATGAAATGATTTCACGAAGGTGCAAGGTATGGAAGCTCGTACCCTATGCAATAAACTGGCAGCTACGCAAAGAAAGAAACTCCAGAATTCTTGGAAGTCGGACCGCGTTTAAGTGAATCTGAATTCAACCATCAACAATAACACAAGAATTTTAATTTGGGAATTGATAGCTCGTACCCTATGCAATAAACTGGCAGCTACGCAAAATTTGGGAATTGATTTCACGAAGGTGCAAGGTATGGAAGCTCGTACCCTATGCAATAAACTGGCAGCTACGCAAAGAAAGAAACTCCAAAACTTGGAAGTCGGACTGCGATATCACGGGGATGATTATTTTTTTTGGACTGATATCTTGTTTCGACAGGGAGTGGGAGAAACTGTTAGAATATGGGCATCCAGCTCAAAACCAAGGCAATGAGTGGAGTGGCCCTAAGGATTATAAACTCCAGGATCTTAGATAACCCTAGAGGTGTCAAAAAGGCTAGGCCAGCCTGGGCCCAATCCGGACTGGCCCATATAAATAGGCAAAAGCCTGACCTGACCCGTATTAAATTGGCCCGGGCCGGATCCAGGCTTAGAGCAGGCCCAGGCCAGACTGGAGTTTTTAGGCCTTTTAGCCTGTTAGGCCTGGCCTGCCTTAGCCTGCTGGGCTGGCTTGTTTAGGCCTGTCTGTATGATAATATGTAATATAACTAAGTCACTAGTATAAAAAAGAAGGTAGCGGGGTTTGAACTAGTGTTCACATGGTTAAAGGCCGGTAACGTTTCCATTGAGCAACGATAGGTTTTGTCGTTAATGTTTTTTTGATACGTATAGTATTGGTCATTTACGTATTCCAATGGTACTTATGCCTAATCCATTCCTTATTTATCTTCTACTAAGTACTAATTCCTTGTTTTTAAAATTCTTTATTTATGTAATTTCCGTAATTTCATTATTGAACTTCCTTGATTATAGTTGTTACTAAACAATTGCTCAGGCTTGCCATATATACATATATAAATACACACTAAAAGTAGTATTTTAATAAATTACTAATAAATTTTATAAATACAATACAATTATATATAGTACAATTACTAAAAGTAGTATATTACTTACCGTATATATAATTATTTAATATCTAACCCGCCATTATCGCTCATCACGATTATCATTGACAATTTGATTCACATGATCAAAGTTAATTGTTCATCTAACAATAACTGTTGTGCTTGCATAATTTTAGAAATGTGCTTAACTAACTTTAAATGTAATCACAAACCACCACAAAAACGTGTTGGCTCAGTTGGTTTCGTAAGAGACAGAGGAGCATGGAGTCCCAGCTTCGAACCTCTGGACGACCTCAAATTTTTTGTGTTAAAAAATACAGGCTCAGGCTAGGCTTATCTTGGGTGGTAGCAGGCCAGGCCGACCTGGCCTGTTTAATCAGCAGGCCAATACAGGCCAGGCCAGAGGCCAGGCTAGGCCGACCAAAAGCAGGCCAGGCTAGGCCGGGCCGGCCTGTCTGACACCTCTAGATAACCCAGACAATGTGGGACTAATAATCTCAACACGCCCCCTCACGTGTAGCCTCGTTGGGTCTAACACGTGGACAATAAATCGGGTGACGCGGAGTAAAGGTATAGACTGCTCTGATACCATGTTAGAATACGAGCATCCAACTCAAAACCAATTGTTGGCAATGAGTGGAGAGGTCCAAGGAATTATAAATCGCAGGATCTTAGATTGCCCAGAGAATGTGGGACTAATAATCTCAACAGTAATAATCTCAACATGCCCCCTCACGTGTAGCCTCGTTGGGTCTAACACGTGGACAATTAATCGGGTGACGCGGAGTAAAGGCGCGATCAAATGACTCGTCGCAAATAGCCTGCTTTGATACCATGTTAGAATATGGGCATCCAACTCAAGCTGACCTCCTGTAAGTCAGGTTCAACACCATTTCCCCCAAGAACCACACAACCAACATTACCACAGTGTACAGCTTCAATTCAGCCCTTCAAACATTCTGCCGAAAGCAAGCCATCGGCTGTAACTCCCTTGCCTGCACTATCCCCCAGGCACTTGCCACTGTCATACTCTGCTCAACAATCACACCTATAGCTCTGCCAATTCCCTGCAATCTCCATTGCCAATTCTATCTCACCACCCGAGCCATCTCAGCCATCCACTTGCATTTTAATAACCTGTATTGCTTCCCTGTGATTCCAAAGAACAAGCCATACGCAAGCCATCAACACAATCAAACATCCAAAGACAAGTTCCCACCGTAGTTTGAACTCACAAACCTGAGACCAGGCCATCTCTTCCAATCTGCACCAGCCTATTACATTGCGACCATCTTCACCAAATTTTGCACACCTGTAGCTTTCCTTCAACTTGCTTAGCTCCACAACTCCATTGAGCTCGGAAACATCACCAGAACCGACCTTCACTTTATCACCACCGAGTCTTTAGCTCCAGTTTCTCAACGACTTCAACATCAAAAACCCATCTTAAGCACCCGCATTGCAGCCTCATCACAAAGACCACCGCCATCGAGGCCGACCATTTCCATTACCTGAACCATTCAGTCATAACCAACTTTACTAGCATCATTCCCAGCTCTTCTCAACAGCAACCTCAGCTCTACACAACCCATTTTAACCTCCATCTTAGCAGTCCGCTGCAACCAACCAAAATCCATCTCTCATTTTGATTCTAACTCCTCACAATTTCAGCCAAACCCATCGCAAATTCATTATATCAGTTACAGAGGTCGAAACCTAATTTTTCCAATTCCCATTTCTCTGAGCTTCAACAACAGCTCAGAACTTGAATCTGCTCTACACCCAAGCACCAATTCTTACTTCAGATCCAATTTCTCGATCTCAAAGCAGCAAATACATCCATCACAGATCGAACCCATCTGCTCTCTTCTCAACAGCGACCACCATCTTAGTGTTCTTCTTAATCTCTCGGACTCACAACGCAGCCGCTGTTTCATTCTTCTTTCTCAATTTCTGTCTTCTGTGCTTCATCAATTGCTGTAGAACCCTAATCCAGTTCGTTCTTCATCTCCTGAGTCAATAACAGACTCTAATTTCTCGATTCGCAGCAACACTCACATCTCAGATTGAGCAGCATCCATCCTTCGTCACCACCATCGTCATCTCTCATTGTTTCCATCTCTCGATTTCTTATCTCACAAATTCAAACCCTAACTTCTCAAAACTCAGAGTCATCTCCTCTCTCGATTCATCAAATGGGAAGAACTAAATGAGTATACACAGTCGACCCCAATTGAGTTTTATGTGGGAATGGCTATTCGCACCCACAGTGCTAATGATGTGAACCCCAGAATAGCCCCATAACCTTAGCTGGTTGTCTTTAACACTCCTCCTAAAGAGAGTTGCCCCTTAACATGTGGATGGGCTCCCGGTAGTAGTCCCTTTGGAACAGTTCACCCCTTAACGTAATGGCTACCCCTTAACGTACGGTGGGGTTACCAATAGCACTTGTCCGACCATTTTGCTCTTTTAGCCTTCAAATTCTCGTTTTGCTTGTAACTTCTCCACACGAACTCAGAATGACTTCGTTCTTTCGCCATTGGCTTCATCTTTTCGTCGTCTCCAGGGTGATGAGAAGAAATCTTGAATTTGAGCGAGTTCCACTCCCTTTTACTCAAATGACTCCAAAACACCTATAAAACTCAAAAGCGAACATAAGATACATAATTCACACGAAAAATAGCAAAGAAAGCATAAACTCTAGATAGTAAATACGGTGTATTCTACACCTATCAAATTCCCCCACACTTAGACTTTGCTAGTCCTCGAGCAAATCAAACAAAACAATAAAATACAACAACTCCGTGTCGTCGAGGCTACGGTCACTTTTAGCATAAATAACAAGCCTTTAAACCCCTAGGCGTCCCTAGTGGACGAGTTATAGTCTCGTGAAGGTTTACAAGAGGTCTACCTACAAAACCTATATTTCAAACTCCGTCTATTTGTGACAAATCAATGAATGAATCCAAAATGACTACAGGAGGAGGTACCTTGCAAATTCAATTCAATTATTAGTAAATAAACTCTAATTAGATAGTCGAACAAGCCACAATACTCGGAAACTAACAAACCACAATCACAATGAAAAGATTAAGAAGATGGATATAGATGTAGATGTTGGCGAATATTCACAAGTGTTCGATGTTTCCCATATCTGTCAAGGTCACTGCTAAGATGAACCTAATCCTATTGGATTGTGCTACTTCGTCTTTGAATGCTACATCAAATCAATTGGCATATACAAGGGAACCAAGAGTGACTTTATTCAACACAATAATAATTTTTTTTTTTTTTTTTATATGATTGGATCAAACTGGATCCAATTTCTCTTTTTTTTTTAGACGGCATGATTAGATCTTTTGGATCCAAGCGCATGCTTCTTGTCAGCAAGTACATGATAGTTGCCTTGGATCCTGCATTCCACGCTTGTTTAGGCGACGGAGACAGGGACTACGTTTCACACATACTGCTATTCCCAAGTGTCTTTTTATTCCGTTTTGGTCTAATTGATCGGTCTTTTTTTTTTTCTTTTTCATATATATTTTTCATCTTTTTTTTTTTCATATATATTTTTTTTTTCATTTTTTTTTTCTTTTTCTAGTAACTCAATCACTCTATTTCATCCTAGCAGTAATAACACGTCGATGTTTAGTGACCCACCAAAGCACTTAGAGAACAATAGATAAATATGGGAAAAAAAAAAAATAGAATGTGATATGGCGATATTCCGAGATATGGTAACAACTATCATGTTAATTTGTGATTTCTGAGCTATCTTCTTCCCTTTTAGTTAATTAGTTCCTCAACTCCTGCATTCAAAATGGTTCCATCCACTAATGGTGTCAAAAACAAACTATACAAACATATAAATGCTCCCCCACACTTAAACTTCACATTGTCCTCAATGTGTAAAACCGAAAGTTCTGAATTCTGACGTAACATCAGATAAAACGCAAAACCTGTGCAAATTGGTAAGGAATTTGGAAAAACTCCATTTCACAAAAGTTGTTCACCTACGTGTTTTCTACACAGTGTCAAAATTTCACAGTGTTTTGATAAACGGTCTGACAGTTATGGTCTCTGGACTGAACTACGCGCAGTCTGAAATTTTCTGACGAAAAAGGTATTCGTCATAATTCTCTTCTAAGATAGATTACGGACTCAATGAAATTAAACATAGGGATGCAAATATGATATGAAAACAGTGAAAAATAAATAAACGAAACAAAAATAAAATGCAAAAGGATAAGAGATACAAAACCGGTGGGTTGCCTCCCACTTAGCGCTTGTTTTAAAGTCGACGGCCCGACTTAGCTTCTTGTAAGATTCATTCCCCATACACCAATAATCGGAAAAGTTGAGGATCCTTCCATAGAACCTGTTTTGCAAACACTAGCTTCACACAAATATTAGTACAATAAAGCGAAACGAAGCTATGAACCGATAAAAGTTTCCCCCACACTTATTCTTGTCCACACTTGGAAGTGTATAAAGAATATAGAAGTCGGGTACTTCCACGGTTTCTTGTTCCATAACCTGCATAGTATGAGAATCAAGTTTCTCTAATGGCGGAAAACGAGAAACAAAGTCATTCAACAATATTTTCAAGCACATACATTCAAACCAATAAGAGGTAAAGGAGAAGAAACAATAGGCAAAGGGTTAGATAAACCTTGCACAATCTCTTGTATCACGGAATCCTCTTCATCCTTGAAAAACTCAAGTGAATTATTCACCTCTTGTATATCATGGTCCTCTATTAAACCTTGCAACCATTCTTCGTCCGTTTCGCCTTAACCAAAGTCTCAACATAAACATTATCATTACAATCATTTGCAAGCTCAATTGGGTCTTCCACAATATTGGTTATAACGGTCTCATTCTCAACACACTCCTCCTTTTTGTTGTAAGGCACATACTCTTTTGCGGATCCAAATTTTATCATAAGAAACTTTTTTAGAACACTCGAAAATGCATCATCCTCAAGCTCCACCCTTTGAATAGGCTCTTGATCATTATTAAGATCAATGCTTGAGTAATCTACACAAGTGTCGACATATTCCTCTTCATCTTCATCTTGATCCCAAAAAGACTCCTCGGAGATGTCACCATGAGTTGTTTCAAGCAATATATCATAATCACCATCACTATCATAGTCAACATAAGATTGTTCCTCGCTGAATTTAGTGTTGCTAATCTCTAACTCATCCTTTTGAATAGGTGAATGATCATGATTAAGATCAAGAGTTGAGTTAGCCACACAATTATCAACAAAAGTGCCCAAGGATTCGCCTTTTTCAACATTAGCATCAATCAAATATTCATCACAAACCATATGCACATTAGAATTATCCATATCCTCCTTGTATTGATCAATGCCTCTTCGCAAGATAGTCATACCTTCACGAAGTTCTTGGAGTTGCTCGTTTGTAGTCTCTTTTGCTTTTTGAAATTCCTCTTTTAAAAAGTTGGAAACTTGGTCCATAAAGGTAGAGACTTTTTGTTCACGAGCATAAGAATCCTCCCATACTTGTGGTTGTTCACACACATACCCGCCATAAGGTTGTTGAGGAAAACCATAAGGTTCCATGGAATATTGGTCATAACCAATGAATTGGTTTTGATTATACCCATGGAATTGGTAGTTATCATATTGTTGAGGTTGTTGAAAACCGTATTGATTGCTCCAATATGCTCCTTCCATTGAAATAAGCACCTGAAATAATTCTCAAACCAAGGTTAAAACCCAGAAAATAAGAAAAAAAAAATAAAACAAAAACTAAAAACAAAAATAAGAAACCAAAAACAATTAACAACCGTTGCCTCCCCGAAACTGGCGCCAAAAATTTGACCGGTTGTCAGTGCCGACACAAATATAAATTACACTTTCTTACTACTCAAAATATAAATATAGCAAGGGCAAGAAAGGATCGATCCCACAGAGAGGTCTAGGTTGTCAAATTGTTTCGGTTTCCTATATAAAATACCGGGTGTTTTCTGATTATATGAAAGTAAAATAAAAATAAAAGCAAATAAATAAATAAGCAAACAAATAAGATAGAAGAGATATTGGTTAAGGATTTTGTTTTCATTCACTAACATGCTTTTCACAATAACTAGAATTGATATTTAATCTCAACTTTTATCCAAGACCCTAGAATATCTTGATCGCAAGAATATCCCGCCAATCTCCTCTTGTCATCAACAAACACATTAAAAGATGCGAATATGAATTCTATCTAAAGGAACAACCTAACGTGTAAAAGCACTAATCAAGTTTAATTCCCTAGATGCATTAAGTTCTATGAAATCAGGCCAATCAAAGCAATTGAACGTGGAAAGCGCACTAATTCAATTTAACAAAGGTTATGGTTCACATATGATCATAAGAATATATCACTACAAACTATAATCATATTTATGCTACTTGCAATCCGGAATTATCACTTTTGCGTATAATAACCCTAATCTAGCAATAGAGATGAAAGCAAATTCAATCGACTCGCGACTCGACTAACAAGCATTCAAATCATGTAATTCATGGTGAATCATAAACGATAATGTGAGAGAAAACTAATTTATTGAATCAAAGATTCATGCTTTGTGAAATCCAACTATTCCATAACCAAAAGATAATTAGGTACTCATATTCATGGAGTTCATCACAAGAAGAAAAAGAAAAGACTTCATGGTTCTAAACCCTAGAATACAAGGTAGAGGCAAAAGAATAGAATAAAACGTGGTATCCAAAACATTGTAGAAGTCTTCCCTTTTGTAGTCTTTTTTTTCTCCTTCCAAAACTAGGTTTTGTCTTCAAAGTCCATTAGTTGGAAATTCACCCGGCCCACCATGGAGAGAAACCCGTGTAGAAATTTTGTCCCAAAAACGCTCGCCGGAAAACTGGGATTATGGCCGGAATCCGGCCGGAATAGTCGTCGGAAAACTAGCTCAGGTGACCGGCAAAGTCTGCCCGGTCACCGGTCAACGGGTCAGGACCGAGTCATCTCGGGTCAACGAGTCAAGGATCACTGAGTTGGAACGAGTCAGCTCGGGTGAGTCAGGTAACCAAGTCAGCTTCTTAGTCAAGGCTGAGTGGTCTGAGTTGCCTTGACCAGGCTAACCTACTTTTGCACAGGCCTAAGCTCTTGCATGAGCCATAACCTATGTGATGCACCATCCTTGTGCTTCACAACAAGCATTTGCCCAGGCCATTTCCACAGCACAAACTAGTCTTCTCCTCCCTGTAACATCTCAATCTTCACCATCTGAATTGCAATCCCATCCACCACTGCCACAGGCCATTATCCAGAGTTGCAGCCTTATAATCCATTGCAGCTCCACCAAACCACACGCCAACAACTAGCTGCTCTAGACTGGTCATAGCCAACGCATCTGCCGCACAAATTATATCATCTCAGCAGCATCGCTTGCACACTACATCAAGCTGACCTCCTGTAAGTCAGGTTCAACACCATTTCCCCCAAGAACCACACAACCAACATTACCACAGTGTACAGCTTCAATTCAGCCCTTCAAACATTCTGCCGAAACCAAGCCATCGGCTGTAACTCCCTTGCCTGCACTATCCCCCAGGCACTTGCCACTGTCATACTCTGCTCAACAATCACACCTATAGCTCTGCCAATTCCCTGCAATCTCCATTGCCAATTCTATCTCACCACCTGAGCCATCTCAGCCATCCACTTGCATTTTAATAACCTGTAATGCTTCCCTGTGATTCCAGCAACAAGCCATACGCAAGCCATCAACACAATCAAACATCCAGCACAAGTTCCCACCTGTAGTTTGAACTCACAGCACAGACCCAGGCCATCTCTTCCAATCCTGCACCAGCTATTACATTGCAGCCATCTTCACCAGCTTGCACCTGTGTAGCTTTCCCTTCAACTTGCTTAGCTCCACAACTCCATTGAGCTCAGCAAACATCACCAGAACTGACCTTCACTTTATCACCACCAGTCTTTAGCTCCAGTTTCTCAACGACTTCAACATCAAAAACCCATCTTAAGCACCTGCATTGCAGCCTCATCATCACAAAGACCACGCCATCATCGGCCCGCCATTTCCATTACCCGAACCATTCGGTCATAACCAACTTTACTAGCATCATTCCCAGCTCTTCTCAACAAAGAACCTCGGCTCTACACAACCCATTTTAACCTCCATCTTAGCGATCACTGCAACCAACCAAAATCCATCTCTCATTTTGATTCTAACTCCTCACAATTTCAGCCAAACCCATCGCAAATTCATTCTATCAGTTACAGAGGTCGAAACCTAATTTTTCCAATTCCCATTTCTCTCGAGCTTCAACAACGGCTCGAACTTGAATCGCTCTACACCCAAGCACCAATTCTTACTTCAGATCCAATTTCTCGATCTCAAAGCGAAGAAATACATCCATCACGGATCGAACCCATCTGCTCTCTTCTCAACAACGACCACCATCTTAGTGTTCTTCTTAATCTCTCGGACTCACAACGCAGCCGCTGTTTCATTCTTCTTTCTCAATTTCTGTCTTCTGTGCTTCATCAATTGCTGTAGAACCCTAATCCAGTTCGTTCTTCATCTCCTGAGTCAATAACAGACTCTAATTTCTCGATTCGCAGCAACACTCACATCTCAGATTGAGCAGCATCCATCCTTCGTCACCACCATCGTCATCTCTCATTGTTTCCATCTCTCGATTTCTTATCTCACAAATTCAAACCCTAACTTCTCAAAACTCAGAGTCATCTCCTCTCTCGATTCATCAAATGGGAAGAACTAAATGAGTATACACAGTCGACCCCAATTGAGTTTTATGTGGGAATGGCTATTCGCACCCACAGTGCTAATGATGTGAACCCCCAGAATAGCCCCATAACCTTAGCTGGTTGTCTTTAACACTCCTCCTAAAGAGAGTTGCCCCTTAACATGTGGATGGGCTCCCGGTAGTAGTCCCTTTGGAACAGTTCACCCCTTAACAGAATGGCTACCCCTTAACGTACAGTGGGGTTACCAATAGCACTTGTCCGACCATTTTGCTCTTTTAGCCTTCAAATTCTCGTTTTGCTTGTAACTTCTCCACACGAACTCAGAATGACTTCGTTCTTTCGCCATTGGCTTCATATTTTCGTCGTCTCCAGGGTGATGAGAAGAAATCTTGAATTTGAGCGAGTTCCACTCCCTTTTACTCAAATGACTCCAAAACACCTATAAAACTCAAAAGCGAACATAAGATACATAATTCACACGAAAAATAGCAAAGAAAGCATAAACTCTAGATAGTAAATACGGTGTATTCTACACCTATCAAATTCCCCCACACTTAGACTTTGCTAGTCCTCGAGCAAATCAAACAAAACAATAAAATACAACAACTCCGTGTCGTCGAGGCTACGGTCACTTTTAGCATAAATAACAAGCCTTTAAACCCCTAGGCGTCCCTAGTGGACGAGTTATAGTCTCGTGAAGGTTTACAAGAGGTCTACCTACAAAACCTATATTTCAAACTCCGTCTATTTGTGACAAATCAATGAATGAATCCAAAATGACTACAGGAGGAGGTACCTTGCAAATTCAATTCAATTATTAGTAAATAAACTCTAATTAGATAGTCGAACAAGCCACAATACTCGGAAACTAACAAACCACAATCACAATGAAAAGATTAAGAAGATGGATATAGATGTAGATGTTGGCGAATATTCACAAGTGTTCGATGTTTCCCATATCTGTCTCAAGGTCATCACTAAGATGAACCTAATCCTATTGGATTGAGCTACTTCGTCTTTGAATGCTACATCAAATCAATTGGCATATTTAAGGGAACCAAGAGTGACTTTATTCAACACAATAATAATTTCTTTTTCTTTTTTTTATATGATTGGATCAAACTGGATCCAATTTCTCTTTTTTTTTTAGACGGCATGATTAGATCTTTTGGATCCAAGCGCATGCTTCTTGTCAGCAAGTACATGATAGTTGCCTTGGATCCTGCATTCCACGCTTGTTTAGGCGACGGAGACAGGGACTACGTTTCACACATACTGCTATTCCCAAGTGTCTTTTTATTCCGTTTTGGTCTAATTGATCGGTCCTTTTTTTTTTTCTTTTTCATATATATTTTTCATCTTTTTTTTTCATATATATTTTTTTTTCATTTTTTTTTCTTTTTCTAGTAACTCAATCACTCTATTTCATCCTAGCAGTAATAACACGTCGATGTTTAGTGACCCACCAAAGCACTTAGAGAACAATAGATAAATATGGGAAAAAAAAAAAAATAGAATGTGATATGGCGATATTCCGAGATATGGTAACAACTATCATGTTAATTTGTGATTTCGAGCTATCTTCTTCCCTTTTAGTTAATTAGTTCCTCAACTCCTGCATTCAAAATGGTTCCATCCACTAATGGTGTCAAAAACAAACTATACAAACATATAAATGCTCCCCCACACTTAAACTTCACATTGTCCTCAATGTGTAAAACCGAAAGTTCTGAATTCTGACGTAACATCAGATAAAACGCAAAACCTGTGCAAATTGGTAAGGAATTTGGAAAAACTCCATTTCACAAAAGTTGTTCACCTACGTGTTTTCTACACAGTGTCAAAATTTCACAGTGTTTTGATAAACGGTCTGACAGTTATGGTCTCTGGACTGAACTACGCGCAGTCTGAAATTTTCTGACGAAAAAGGTATTCGTCATAATTCTCTTCTAAGATAGATTACGGACTCAATGAAATTAAACATAGGGATGCAAATATGATATGAAAACAGTGAAAAATAAATAAACGAAACAAAAATATAATGCAAAAGGATAAGAGATACAAAACCGGTGGGTTGCCTCCCACTTAGCGCTTGTTTTAAAGTCGACGGCCCGACTTAGCTTCTTGTAAGATTCATTCCCCATACACCAATAATCGGAAAAGTTGAGGATCCTTCCATAGAACCTGTTTTGCAAACACTAGCTTCACACAAATATTAGTACAATAAAGCAGAAACGAAGCTATGAACCGATAAAAGTTTCCCCCACACTTATTCTTGTCCACACTTGGAAGTGTATAAAGAATATAGAAGTCGGGTACTTCCACGGTTTCTTGTTCCATAACCTGCATAGTATGAGAATCAAGTTTCTCTAATGGCGGAAAACGAGAAACAAAGTCATTCAACAATATTTTCAAGCACATACATTCAAACCAATAAGAGGTAAAGGAGAAGAAACAATAGGCAAAGGGTTAGATAAACCTTGCACAATCTCTTGTATCACGGAATCCTCTTCATCCTTGAAAAACTCAAGTGAATTATTCACCTCTTGTATATCATGGTCCTCTATTAAACCTTGCAACCATTCTTCGTCCGTTTCTGCCTTAACCAAAGTCTCAACATAAACATTATCATTACAATCATTTGCAAGCTCAATTGGGTCTTCCACAATATTGGTTATAACGGTCTCATTCTCAACACACTCCTCCTTTTTGTTGTAAGGCACATACTCTTTTGCGGATCCAAATTTTATCATAAGAAACTTTTTTAGAACACTCGAAAATGCATCATCCTCAAGCTCCACCCTTTGAATAGGCTCTTGATCATTATTAAGATCAATGCTTGAGTAATCTACACAAGTGTCGACATATTCCTCTTCATCTTCATCTTGATCCCAAAAAGACTCCTCGGAGATGTCACCATGAGTTGTTTCAAGCAATATATCATAATCACCATCACTATCATAGTCAACATAAGATTGTTCCTCGCTGAATTTAGTGTTGCTAATCTCTAACTCATCCTTTTGAATAGGTGAATGATCATGATTAAGATCAAGAGTTGAGTTAGCCACACAATTATCAACAAAAGTGCCCAAGGATTCGCCTTTTTCAACATTAGCATCAATCAAATATTCATCACAAACCATATGCACATTAGAATTATCCATATCCTCCTTGTATTGATCAATGCCTCTTCGCAAGATAGTCATACCTTCACGAAGTTCTTGGAGTTGCTCGTTTGTAGTCTCTTTTGCTTTTTGAAATTCCTCTTTTAAAAAGTTGGAAACTTGGTCCATAAAGGTAGAGACTTTTTGTTCACGAGCATAAGAATCCTCCCATACTTGTGGTTGTTCACACACATACCCGCCATAAGGTTGTTGAGGAAAACCATAAGGTTCCATGGAATATTGGTCATAACCAATGAATTGGTTTTGATTATACCCATGGAATTGGTAGTTATCATATTGTTGAGGTTGTTGAAAACCGTATTGATTGCTCCAATATGCTCCTTCCATAGAAATAAGCACCTGAAATAATTCTCAAACCAAGGTTAAAACCCAGAAAATAAGAAAAAAAAAATAAAACAAAAACTAAAAACAAAAATAAGAAACCAAAAACAATTAACAACCGTTGCCTCCCCGGCAACGGCGCCAAAATTTGACCGGTTGTCAGCCGACACAAATATAAATTACACTTTCTTACTACTCAAAATATAAATATAGCAAGGGCAAGAAAGGATCGATCCCACAGAGAGGTCTAGGTTGTCAAATTGTTTCGGTTTCCTATATAAAATACCGGGTGTTTTCTGATTATATGAAAGTAAAATAAAAATAAAAGCAAATAAATAAATAAGCAAACAAATAAGATAGAAGAGATATTGGTTAAGGATTTCGTTTTCATTCACTAACATGCTTTTCACAATAACTAGAATTGATATTTAATCTCAACTTTTATCCAAGACCCTAGAATATCTTGATCGCAAGAATATCCCGCCAATCTCCTCTTGTCATCAACAAACACATTAAAAGATGCGAATATGAATTCTATCTAAAGGAACAACCTAACGTGTAAAAGCACTAATCAAGTTTAATTCCCTAGATGCATTAAGTTCTATGAAATCAGGCCAATCAAAGCAATTGAACGTGGAAAGCGCACTAATTCAATTTAACAAAGGTTATGGTTCGCATATGATCATAAGAATATATCACTACAAACTATAATCATATTTATGCTACTTGCAATCCGGAATTATCACTTTTGCGTATAATAACCCTAATCTAGCAATAGAGATGAAAGCAAATTCAATCGACTCGCGACTCGACTAACAAGCATTCAAATCATGTAATTCATGGTGAATCATAAACGATAATGTGAGAGAAAACTAATTTATTGAATCAAAGATTCATGCTTTGTGAAATCCAACTATTCCATAACCAAAAGATAATTAGGTACTCATATTCATGGAGTTCATCACAAGAAGAAAAAGAAAAGACTTCATGGTTCTAAACCCTAGAATACAAGGTAGAGGCAAAAGAATAGAATAAAACGTGGTATCCAAAACATTGTAGAAGTCTTCCCTTTTGTAGTCTTTTTTTCTCCTTCCAAAACTAGGTTTTGTCTTCAAAGTCCATTAGTTGGAAATTCACCCGGCCCATCATGGAGAGAAACCCGTGTAGAAATTTTGTCCCAAAAACGCTCGCCAGGGAAAATCGGGATTATGGCCGGAATCCGGCCGGAATAGTCGTCGGAAAACTAGCTCAGGTGACCGGCAAAGTCTGCCCGGTCACCGGTCAACGGGTCAGGACCGAGTCATCTCGGGTCAACGAGTCAAGGATCACTGAGTTGGAACGAGTCAGCTCGGGTGAGTCAGGTAACCAAGTCGGCTTCTTAGTCAAGGTCGAGTGGTCCGAGTTGCCTTGACCGAGCTAACCTACTTTTGCACGGGCCTAAGCTCTTGCATGAGCCATAACCTATGTGATGCACCATCCTTGTGCTTCACAACAAGCATTTGCCCAGGCCATCTCCACAGCACAAACTAGTCTTCTCCTCCCTGTAACATCTCAATCTTCACCATCTGAATTGCAATCCCATCCACCACTGCCACAGGCCATTATCCAGAGTTGCAGCCTTATAATCCATTGCAGCTCCACCAAACCACACGCCAACAACTAGCTGCTCTAGACTGGTCATAGCCAACGCATCTGCCGCACAAATTACATCATCTCAGCAGCATCGCTTGCACACTACATCAAGCTGACCTCCTGTAAGTCAGGTTCAACACCATTTCCCCCAAGAACCACACAACCAACATTACCACAGTGTACAGCTTCAATTCAGCCCTTCAAACATTCTGCCGAAAGCAAGCCATCGGCTGTAACTCCCTTGCCTGCACTATCCCCCAGGCACTTGCCACTGTCATACTCTGCTCAACAATCACACCTATAGCTCTGCCAATTCCCTGCAATCTCCATTGCCAATTCTATCTCACCACCTGAGCCATCTCAGCCATCCACTTGCATTTTAATAACCTGTAATGCTTCCCTGTGATTCCAGCAACAAGCCATACGCAAGCCATCAACACAATCAAACATCCAGCACAAGTTCCCACCTGTAGTTTGAACTCACAGCACAGACCCAGGCCATCTCTTCCAATCCTGCACCAGCTATTACATTGCAGCCATCTTCACCAGCTTGCACCTGTGTAGCTTTCCCTTCAACTTGCTTAGCTCCACAACTCCATTGAGCTCAGCAAACATCACCAGAACTGACCTTCACTTTATCACCACCAGTCTTTAGCTCCAGTTTCTCAACAGCTTCAACATCAAAAACCCATCTTAAGCACCTGCATTGCAGCCTCATCACAGCACCACTGCCATCAGGCCAGCCATTTCCATTACCTGAACCATTCAGTCATAACCAACTTTACTAGCATCATTCCTAGCTCTTCTCAACAGCAACCTCAGCTCTACACAACCCATTTTAACCTCCATCTTAGCGATCCATGCAACCAACCAAAATCCATCTCTCATTTTGATTCTAACTCCTCACAATTTCAGCCAAACCCATCGCAAATTCATTCTATCGATTCTGAGTCGAAACCTAATTTTTCCAATTCCCATTTCTCCGAGCTTCAACAACGGCTCGAACTTGAATCTGCTCTACACCCAAGCACCAATTCTTACTTCGAGATCCAATTTCTCGATCTCAAAGCAGCAAATACATCCATCACGGATCGAACCCATCTGCTCTCTTCTCAACAAACGACCACCATCTTAGTGTTCTTCTTAATCTCTCGGACTCACAACGCAGCCATTTGTTTCATTCTTCTTTCTCAATTTAAATCTTTCATTGCTTCATCAATTGTTTGTAGAACCCTAATCCATTCGTTCTTCATCTCTGAGTCAATAACGAGACTCTAATTTCTCGATTCGCAGCAACACTCACATCTCGGATTGAGCAAAGATCCATCCTTCGTCACCACCATCGTCAGCTCTCATTGTTTCCATCTCTCGATTTCTTATCTCACAAATTCAAACCCTAACTTCTCAAAACTCAGAGTCATCTCCTCTCTCGATTCATCAAATGGGAAGAACTAAATGAGTATACACAGTCGACCCCAATTGAGTTTTATGTGGGAATGGCTATTCGCACCCACAAGTGCTAATGATGTGAACCCCAGAATAGCCCCATAACCTTAGTCAGGTTGTCTTTAACACTCCTCCTAAAGAGAGTTGCCCCTTAACATGTGGATGGGCTCCCGGTAGTAGTCCCTTTGGAACAGTTCACCCCTTAACGGAATGGCTACCCCTTAACGTACGGTGGGGTTACCAATAGCACTTGTCCGACCATTTTGCTCTTTTAGCCTTCAAATTCTCGTTTTGCTTGTAACTTCTCCACACGAACTCGAAATGACTTCGTTCTTTTGCCATTGGCTTCATCTTTTCTTCGTCTCAGGGTGATGAGAAGAAATCTTGAATTTGAGCGAGTTCCACTCCCTTTTACTCAAATGACTCCAAAACACCTATAAAACTCAAAAGCGAACATAAGATACATAATTCACACGAAAAATAGCAAAGAAAGCATAAACTCTAGATAGTAAATACGGTGTATTCTACACCTATCAAATTCCCCCACACTTAGACTTTGCTAGTCCTCGAGCAAATCAAACAAAACAATAAAATACAACAACTCCGTGTCGTCGAGGCTACGGTCACTTTTAGCATAAATAACAAGCCTTTAAACCCCTAGGTGTCCCTAGTGGACGAGTTATAGTCTCGTGAAGGTTTACAAGAGGTCTACCTACAAAACCTATATTTCAAACTCCGTCTATTTGTGACAAATCAATGAATGAATCCAAAATGACTACGGGAGGAGGTACCTTGCAAATTCAATTCAATTATTAGTAAATAAACTCTAATTAGATAGTCGAACAAGCCACAATACTCGGAAACTAACAAACCACAATCACAATGAAAAGATTAAGAAGATGGATATAGATGTAGATGTTGGCGAATATTCACAAGTGTTCGATGTTTCCCATATCTGTCTGTCGAAGGTCATTGCTAAGATGAACCTAATCCTATTGGATTGAGCTACTTCGTCTTTGAATGCTACATCAAATCAATTGGCATATCCAAGGGAACCAAGAGTGACTTTATTCAACACAATAATAATTTCTTTTTTTTTTATATGATTGGATCAAACTGGATCCAATTTCTCTTTTTTTTTTTAGACGGCATGATTAGATCTTTTGGATCCAAGCGCATGCTTCTTGTCAGCAAGTACATGATAGTTGCCTTGGATCCTGCATTCCACGCTTGTTTAGGCGACGAAGACAGGGACTACGTTTCACACATACTGCTATTCCCAAGTGTCTTTTTATTCCGTTTTGGTCTAATTCATCGGTCTTTTTTTTTTCTTTTTCATATATATTTTTCATCATTTTTTTTTCATATATATATTTTTTATCATTTTTTTTTTCTTTTTCTAGTAACTCAATCACTCTATTTCATCCTAGCAGTAATAACACGTCGATGTTTAGTGACCCACCAAAGCACTTAGAGAACAATAGATAAATATGGAAAAAAAAAAAAAAAAGAATGTGATATGGCGATATTCCGAGATATGGTAACAACTATCATGTTAATTTGTGATTTCTGAGCTATCTTCTTCCCTTTTAGTTAATTAGTTCCTCAACTCCTGCATTCAAAATGGTTCCATCCACTAATGGTGTCAAAAACAAACTATACAAACATATAAATGCTCCCCCACACTTAAACTTCACATTGTCCTCAATGTGTAAAACCGAAAGTTCTGAATTCTGACGTAACAGCAGATAAAACGCAAAAACTGTGCAAATTGGTAAGGAATTTGGAAAAACTCCATTTCACAAAAGTTGTTCACCTACGTGTTTTCTACACAGTGTCAAAATTTCACAGTGTTTTGATAAACGGTCTGACAGTTATGGTCTCTGGACTGAACTACGCGCAGTCTGAAATTTTCTGACGAAAAAGGTATTCGTCATAATTCTCTTCTAAGATAGATTACGGACTCAATGAAATTAAACATAGGGATGCAAATATGATATGAAAACAGTGAAAAATAAATAAACGAAACAAAAATAAAATGCAAAAGGATAAGAGATACAAAACCGGTGGGTTGCCTCCCACTTAGCGCTTGTTTTAAAGTCGACGGCCCGACTTAGCTTCTTGTAAGATTCATTCCCCATACACCAATAATCGGAAAAGTTGAGGATCCTTCCATAGAACCTGTTTTGCAAACACTAGCTTCACACAAATATTAGTACAATAAAGCAGAAACGAAGCTATGAACCGATAAAAGTTTCCCCCACACTTATTCTTGTCCACACTTGGAAGTGTATAAAGAATATAGAAGTCGGAGTACTTCCACGGTTTCTTGTTCCATAACCTGCATAGTATGAGAATCAAGTTTCTCTAATGGCGGAAAACGAGAAACAAAGTCATTCAACAATATTTTCAAGCACATACATTCAAACCAATAAGAGGTAAAGGAGAAGAAACAATAGGCAAAGGGTTAGATAAACCTTGCACAATCTCTTGTATCACGGAATCCTCTTCATCCTTGAAAAACTCAAGTGAATTATTCACCTCTTGTATATCATGGTCCTCTATTAAACCTTGCAACCATTCTTCGTCCGTTTCTGCCTTAACCAAAGTCTCAACATAAACATTATCATTACAATCATTTGCAAGCTCAATTGGGTCTTCCACAATATTGGTTATAACGGTCTCATTCTCAACACACTCCTCCTTTTTGTTGTAAGGCACATACTCTTTTGCGGATCCAAATTTTATCATAAGAAACTTTTTAGAACACTCGAAAATGCATCATCCTCAAGCTCCACCCTTTGAATAGGCTCTTGATCATTATTAAGATCAATGCTTGAGTAATCTACACAAGTGTCGACATATTCCTCTTCATCTTCATCTTGATCCCAAAAAGACTCCTCGGAGATGTCACCATGAGTTGTTTCAAGCAATATATCATAATCACCATCACTATCATAGTCAACATAAGATTGTTCCTCGCTGAATTTAGTGTTGCTAATCTCTAACTCATCCTTTTGAATAGGTGAATGATCATTATTAAGATCAAGAGTTGAGTTAGCCACACAATTATCAACAAAAGTGCCCAAGGATTCGCCTTTTTCAACATTAGCATCAATCAAATATTCATCACAAACCATATGCACATTAGAATTATCCATATCCTCCTTGTATTGATCATTGCCTCTTCGCAAGATAGTCATACCTTCACGAAGTTCTTGGAGTTGCTCGTTTGTAGTCTCTTTTGCTTTTTGAAATTCCTCTTTTAAAAAGTTGGAAACTTGGTCCATAAAGGTAGAGACTTTTTGTTCACGAGCATAAGAATCCTCCCATACTTGTGGTTGTTCACACACATACCCGCCATAAGGTTGTTGAGGAAAACCATAAGGTTCCATGGAATATTGGTCATAACCAATGAATTGGTTTTGATTATACCCATGGAATTGGTAGTTATCATATTGTTGAGGTTGTTGAAAACCGTATTGGAAAATCATGCCACCCACACCGACCGCGCCAAAGCATGCCAACCATGCTAGCCGCACCTCTGTGCCAATGACAAATCATGCCATCCACACTGATCACGCCAAAGCATGCCAACCATGCTAGCCGCGCCTCTGTGCCAATGACAAATCATGCCAGCCACACCGACCGCGCCAAAGCATGTCAACCATGCTAGCCGCACCTCCGCGCCAATGGAAAATCATGCCAGCCACACCGACCGCGCTAAAACATGCCAACCATGCTAGCCGCACCTCTGTGCCAATGGCAAATCATGCCAGCCACATCGACCGCGCCAAAGCATGCCAGCCATGCTAGACGCACCTCCGTGCCAATGGAAAATCATGCCATCCACAACTACTGCGCCATGCCAAACGCACCTCGCCATGGCCCCATGCCGCGCCACCATACTGGCCTTCACTACGCGGCTATCAAAACGAAGGCGTGCAATAATCAACGGTTGCCCTTCAATCCCAGGAGAAAATCCTGGCCGTCTAAGGTTACCAAACGACCTTTGCCCCAAAACCCTAGCTTGGTCACGCACCTAGCCCAAGATAGTCACGCCATGCGCCTATGGCAAACCCTTGGCCCCACATGCCAAGCCAAAACCGCACCTAACCCAAGCTAGCCACGCCATGTGCTAATGGCAAACCCTTGGCCCCACATGCCAAGCCAAACCAAAAACCCTAGCTTGGTCACGCACCTAGCCCAAGCTAGTCACGCCATGCGCCTATGGAAAACCCTTGGCCCCACATGCCAAGCCAAAACCGCACCTAGCCCAAGCTAGCCACGCCTTGCGCCTATGGCAAACCCTTGGCCCCACATGCCAAGCCAAACCAAAAACCCTAGCTTGGTCACGCACCTATCCCAAGATAGTCACGCCATGCGCCTATGTCAAACCCTTGGCCCCACATGCCAAGCCAAAACCGCACCTATCCCAAGTTAGCCACGCCATACGCCTATGGCAAACCCTTGGCCCCACATGCCAAGCCAAGCCAAACCTAGCCAAGCTAGTCGCGACATGCCAAACGCACTTTGCCTTGGCCCTAGCCATGCTAGTCACATCATGCCAAGCCAAACGTCCTTGCCTTGGCCCTAGCCACGCCATACGCCCATGGCAAACCCTTGGCCCCACATGCCAAGCCAAACCAAACCTAGCCAAGCTAGCCGCGCCATGCCAAACACACTTTGCCTTGGCCCTAGCCATGCTAGTCACATCATGCCAATCCAAACGCCCTTGCCTTGGCCCTAGCCACGCCATATGCCCATGGTAAACCCTTGGCCCCACATTCCAAGCCAAACCAAACCTAGCCAACCTAGCCGTGCCATGCCAAACGCACTTTGCCTTATCCCTAGCCATGCTAGTCACATCATGCCAAGCCAAACGCCCTTTCCTTGGCCCTAGCCACGCCATACGCCCATGGCAAACCCTTGGCCCCACATGCCAAGCCAAAATAGCACCTAGCCAAAGCTAGCCACGCCCAAGGCGAACCCTTGGCCCCACATTCCAAGCCTAACCACACCCTAGCCGCGCCACCCTGTTGGCCTTCCCTACGCGGCCACCAAAGCGAAGGCGTGCAACAATCAACGGTTTCCCTTCAATCCTAGGAGCAAATCCTAGCCATCCAAGGTTACCAGACGACACATGGTAACCTTTGGCCCGAAAACCTAAGTTTGGCCATGCCAAACCTTTCCATGCCAACGACATGCCAACCTAGCCGCGCCACCACCTTGGCCCTCACTACGCGGCTACCAAAACGAAGGCGTGCAACAATCAACGGTTTCCCTTCAATCCCAGGAGCAAATCCTAGCCATCTAAGGTTACCAGACGACACATGGTAACCTTTGGCCCGAAAACCTAAGTTTGGCCACGCCAAACCTTGCCATGCCAACGGTATGCCAACCTAGCCGCGCCACCACGTTGGCCCTCACTACGTAGCTACCAAAACGAAGGCGTGCAACAATCAACGGTTGCCCTTCAATCCCAGGAGCAAATCCTAGCCATCCAAGGTTACCATACGACACATGGTAACCTTTGGCCCGAAAACCTAAGTTTGGCCACGCCAAACCTTGCCATGCCAATGGCATGCCAAACTAGCCGCGCCACCACGTTGGCCCTCACTACGCGGCTACCAAAACGAAGGCGTGCAAAGATCAATGGTTGCCCCTCCTCTCAAGATGCAAAATCTCGACCGTCGAAGGTCACCAGGCTGGCAAGTTTCCCGATCTTGACTTTCCAAGCCACAACAACGTGCTACATGTTTTCCAAAACATTCGAGACATCAACACATAGCGGGGATCCTCTTTGGGTATTGGTTTGCCGGTTCTGACGTGCGGCGTACACTACGCCCGTCATAAGGAAGTGTCATAAGGGTGGGGCGGTTAGTATACGGGAAGTTATGTGTGAAACGTTCATGGGACATAAAGCACATGCGTTAACAACTTTATGGGACATCAATTCCATAACGTTAGCAGTTTCATGAAAATTAGTTTCATACTTTAACCACTTTATGGAACATCAATTCCATGCATACGGTTACCACCTCCGCCCATTTATTTCCCATCTCCTTAATGAGACCAGGGTACGTTTTTACTCCGACTTGTATAAATAGGTCTTACCTATTTCCATTGAACAATAAGTTCATACAGGAGATACAACACTCAGAAATAATTTCTTGCTAGCTCACCTTGTTAGCTCTCTCACTTTTCTGATAACAAGTTGTAGTAACCCAACTACTCTTCCAGAATCAACTATTCTGGTCTCACCACTTTCCTTGCTTCCCTCCCCAAAACCAACCCATTCTCCTCCACTTTGTGACCGAAGCAAGTCTGGAACGACCATTTCTTGGTTTAGGCCGGACTTGTGCAGATTGATCTCTCGAATCTTAAGTACTCCCTTGCAGTACATTGTTTAGGGTTTAAATTGTTTCTCACCTGCACACCCGCAATTACCGAAATCAGCAGAAACCATTGTCACCTACAAACACTATGTTATTTGTTTTTATTCTCATACTTGCCTTTGTTCTTCGCCTTTGAAGTATAAAAATTAACATACGCGATAGCATTTCCAAATTTACATCAGATGATGATTGCAGCATGTGTGACTACATTTAAATTGTAAACAAGCTTTAGATTCTTACATGCCTTAGTTGTGTTATTAACACGCTTGTATCTTTTCGCACTCTATATTTTTTGTGATATTTCCGCGTATGCTTCTGTAAGCTATAGTATGGTTATTTTCCTCTTGTGTGCATCCCATCTGCAAAATAACCATATTTAAAAATTTATGGGTCTAAACAGGTTTTCTTATGAGGTCTTATTATGCCTCCCTAGGTGAGGTCTTATATAGCCCCCCCGTTGACTAAGTCTTATGCTTGCCCCAGGGTATTATTTATGGTTGGGCGACGAAATCGCAGGCGATCATTACTCTTTCAAGTAATGATCCATCGATCTCGCCTTATCATCTTTCCTATTATTGCCTATGCAGGATATTTTATACGACAATGCGACAGGCCTCTACACTCCCGTGAGCAATAGCCCCATGACATTGCCGTCTTTGACACAATTCAGCTCCCTAGTGGAGGGTGACGTCCTTTTATATTCAGCTCCCTACCGGGTTAGGGTGGTATCTTCCCATCCAGTGATACCAACAATCAGTTGTTTTCGTGGCATATTATCCCTCCGTCGATATGGTTTATGGTTACGAGACCACACCCTAGGTGGGGTTTCTTGAGGACCGAGTGTATCATAGTCAGGACTTTCTAAGGACGACTAGGAACGCTCCAGACGCCCTAGGCATCCTTAGCTCAAGCGGGTACCACGACGCCCGATCGAGTTTCTACACTCCTTGAGAGAGAACTTATTACCCCAAGCTTTTTGGGCCCAGGAGTCTCTCCCGAATATGCTTTCGTTTCGCCCCAAATCTCCATGACTCAGGTTCCAGCGCGATGTAGCTTTCCCCTGAGCCATGCATTTCCAGGTTTACCCCGATGATGACGCGCGTTAGGTCTTATTGTTGACTCTTGCACTTATGCGAAATAGGGTGCATGCCACCATCGGATGCTTAGCCTCTTTATTAGGTTTTTGATCTCGTTGCCTCTTGTTGAGGTCTTATGATAAGGTCTTATTTTTCATTTTTCTCTATTTGTTATTATAATAGCTTTCGCACCTGAATAATTCTTCAATTTGCATTTATATTTCTGATGGTTACATTTCTGAAAACATTTGTTCAACCCACCGCTTAAGGGTAGTATTTCTTAAGATACACTCTATTCCATGGGTGATCAAGCTTTCACCCCACATTTCTCCCTTCACTATCCACTAACTCATATGCTCCATTCCCAACGACCGTTTTTATGATATACGGTCCGTCCCATGTTTTTTCTAATTTTTGTCTCCTCCTCTTTGGTAAGGCGGTATTTCTCGCAACACTAGCTCCCCAGGTTGGAATTCTATTTCTTTAAACCGCTTATTTTATTCGCATGCTAACCTGTTGTCATAATTCTCCATGTGCTGCAGCGCGATCTCCCTGTTTTCCTCCAAGTCATCTAGCTTTGATAAGATCAAATCGGTGTTTAGGTTCTTCTCCCAAGCTTCTATCTTAGTAGTGGGTATGATCACTTCTATTGGTAACACTTCTTCTGCTCCATATGTCAAGCAGAATGGTGACATTCCCGTTGCCTCTCTTCTTGTTGTCCTATAAGCCGATAAAGCATTATGCACCTGTTCACACATCCCTTGTTATGTCCTTCAAGCTTCTTCTTCAGTATGTCAGTGATTGTTTTGTTTTTTTCTTCCACCTGCCCGTTACTTTGTGGATACAAGGGAGTTGACTTTCCGCTTTGGATCTTGAACACGTTGAATAATATCTCGATATTTTCGACTTCAAACTGCTTTCCATTGTTTGAAACTATTTGCACTGGGACGCCAAACCTGCAAATGATGTTCTCAAATATAAAGGAGAATGTATCGCGATCTCGAATATGCTGAGTTGCCTTCGCTTCTACCAATTTTGTGAAGTAGTCTGTTGCTATAATTAAATATCTCCTTTGCTGGGTTCCTGTTATGAACGTCCCAAAAATGTCTATGCCCATTTTGCGAATGGACAGACACTTGCTGTTGAATTCAAGGGTGCTCCAGGAGCATGTATTCTTTTTCCGTGGCGTTGGCATTCTTCGCATCGCCTAGATACCTCCTTTGCGTCCATATGCATATATGGCCAAAAATATCCTTTTCCTTTTGTTTTAAGTGCGAGTGATATTGATCCACTATGATTACCTTCATCCCCACAGTTGATAGCTTTCAATATCTCCATTCATTCCTCCTCGTTAGGCATCTTAGTGAGGGCCCGAGAAACAATTTTCGTAGAGTACCCCATCTCTTAATTCGTAATTGGTGGCTTTGCTTCTAATGTTATACGCCTAAAACCTGTCTCTCGGTACGTCTCCCTTTTCCAGGTATAGATGGAGAGGTATCCTCCAATTTGGTCTTCTTTCTTCTTTATCTTCTCCTTGGTTTTCTATAGTCATCACCTTTGTACTTTCTTCTTCTTTGTTGACTGAGGCTAACATCAGTGTTTCTATTTTTATGTATCTAGCGGAAGGGTCCGTCATCATAGAGGAGATAAATGCCAACGCATCTGCAAATCAATTATCCTTTCTACAGATTTGTCTCCATAATATTTTTGGTATTTTTGTGGAGAGTTCTTCGACAAGATGTTTGTAATTTTGGAGCGATGGTTCGTTCGTGCTATATAATCCTTGTATTTTCCAAATGACAAGATGAGTAATTATCCTTATGTCTTCTAGCTTCATTTCAATTGCTATCCTTAATGCGTGCACCACCGCTTCATATTCGGTCTCGTTATTTGTTGATGAGAACTCCAGTCTGAATGAATATGCTATCCTTGCTCCTTTTGGTGATATGAACACGATCCCGGTGCCTTTCCCTTCTCCATTGGCAGATCCGTCCACCAGTATTTCCCATCTCCTTGTATTGTGCTCTGTTAATAAGTCTTTTGGGTTTCCTTGCTCCTAATTTATGTCCATCATATCTTCCACTTCTTCGTCTTCTTCCAATGGAAACTCATCTAAGAAATCTGCAATGACCTATGATTTTGATGAAGACAAGATTTCATACTTTACCCCAAATCGTTCAACTTTTGCGTTCCACCGTTCTACTCTCCCTACTCTTTTTGATCTCTTTAACATGGATTCGATTGGAGTACAAGTGAGGACTCTAATCTTGTGCGCTTGAAAGTAAGTGGGGAGCTTCTGTGTTGCATACACCAATGCTAGTATTAGCTTTTCAATATTTGTATAATTCTTCTCTGCAGAGCTGTAAATTTTGCCTATATAATAAATCGACTTTTCTGCTCCTTCATACAGGCGTAATAATACCGCACTTAATGCGTATGGTGTTGATGCGAGATATATCAGCAATTCTTCTACTGGTTCAGGTTTCTGCAAAATAGATAGATTAGCCAAATAATCTTTAATACTCTGTAGTGCCTGCTCACACTCCGATGTCCATTTGTTTGTGGGTGAAAACCGTTTCTGCTGATTTTGGTAATTTTGGGTGTGTGGATGAGAAACGAATCTAAACCCTAAACAATGCACTGCACGGGAGCACTTTTGATTCGAGAGATCAATCTGTACAATCCTGACCTAGACCAAGAAATGGTCGTTCTAGGCTTGCTTCGGTCACAAAGTGAAGGAGAAGGGTTGGTCTTAGGGAGGGAAGCGTAGAGAGTGTTGAGACCAGAATCGTTGATTCTGAAGGTGTGGTTTGTTTTATGACTTGTATCGGAAGTAGAACTGGTTAGCAAAATGGAAAGCTACCAGGTGATTTCTAGATACTGTATTGTTGCCAACCAAAACTTGTTCTTTGGTGAAAATAGGTGAAGCATATTTATACAAGTCATATTGAAACGTACCCTGGTCTCGTATGAAGTGGAAACGATTGAGTGGTGGAAGAATATAGTAACGTGTAACCGTCAGACGTTATGCTTCCATGACGAGGGAAGTGAATTCGTGTAACCGTCAGTCATTACGCTTCCATGATGAAGGAAATGAATTGTTTACACTGTTACTTTTCACCACCACTAATTGTCCTACTTCTTGAAACTTTCTTGTAACGGGTGCATTGCACGCCGTACGTTGTAAATCGTCAGACCAATACCCTGATCAGTATCCCCAAGTTTGTGACATGTTTAATGTCTCGAGTGTGTTCGTGGAAAACGTATAGCAGATTGCTATGTGTGGCAAGTCAAAGTCAAGAGACTTTGCCAAAGGAAAATAGCATGTGATGCTATTACGCTTGCCTTGGTCGGCCTCCTAAAACGTGCCACAAGTCCGTCAGTTTGGTGGCGAACTTGAATGGATGAGATTACATCTCGTGAGGAAGGGTAGCCGTTGATTATGTCCACATCTTTATTGAGTAACAAAGTGGCGCCTGGCGTAGCCGTGGCGTAGCGGGTTAACGGGGACTTGCCGCAAGTCCGTCAGTTCAGTTGCGAACTTGGATGGCTGAGATTGCATCTCATGAGGAAGTTGGCATTTATTATGGTCGCATCTTGTTGTATAGCGAAGTGGCGCCATTGGCATAGTAGCGGCTGGTGGATCCATGGCATAGCGGAATGCTAGTGGCATGCCAGTGCATAGAGCATTGCTAATGGTGTAGCCGCGGCATAGCGGCATGCCATTAGCCGTGGCATGGCGGCATGACAATGGAGTTGTGGCATGGCCACGCCTGTGGCATTGTAGTATGGCCAAAGCTAAGGTTTGGCTCCATAGCCAAAATTAGGGCTTGGCGGCGTGGCCAAGGCTAGGATTAGGCGTCGTGGTAAGAATTAGGGCTTGGCGGCGTGTCCAAGGCTAGGATTTGGCGCCGTGGTAAGAATTAGGGCTTGGCGGCGTGGCCAAGGCTAGGATTTGGCGTCGTGGTAAGAATGGCTTGCCAGCGTGGTCAAGGCTAGGATTTGGTGCCGTGGTAAGAATTAGGGATTGGCGGCGTGGCCAAGGCTAGGATTTGGCGTCTTGGTAAGAATTAGTGCTTGGCGGCATGGACAAGGCTAGGATTTGGCGCCGTGGTAAGAATTAGGGCTTGGCGGCATGGCCAAGGCTAGGTTTTGGCGCCGTGGTAAGAATTAGGGCTTGGCGGCGTGGCCAATGATAGGATTTGGCGCCGTGGTAAGAATAAAGGCTTGGCGGCGTGGCCAAGGCTAGGATTTGGTGCCGTGGTAAGAATTAGGGCTTGGCGGCGTGTCCAAGGCTAGGTTTTGGCGCCGTGGTAAAAATTAAGGCTTGGAGGCGTGTCCAAGGCTAGGTTTTGGCGCCGTGGTAAGAATTAGGGCTTGGCGGCGTGGCCAAGGCTAGGTTTTGGCGCCGTGGTAAGAATTAGGGCTTGACGACGTGGCCAAGGCTAAAGTGGCATGTTACCGCGGCAGAGTGGCATGTTGGCATGCCGATCAATATGTTGTTGTGGTAAGGCGCGTTTGGCTTGCCAATTAGTATGCCGATCAATATGTTGTTGTGGTAAGGCGTGAGGCTCAAAACCCTAACTTCTACAAGTTAGTCAGGGAAATTTATTGAACTCTATGTGTTGACACAGAGTTCTTTTAAGTTCATTGCCAGAGAACAACATGCTTTTCTGATTGAATACCTTATGCAAAGACCTTATCCTTGATATTTGGAAATTCGTGCTACTTTGCTGCGAGCGAACACAAATCGTCATGCCATATCAACATTAAGGGTTCAGCCGGAGAACATAGCATAGAAGGCATTCAAATGAACTTATATTAAGTGAATATAGGCGAGGCGCCGAAATTTACAGAACATGTGGGATGGTTGCTACATTCGCCAGTCTGGATAAATTTCATGTAAGTATATTGAACGACTTAATAAATATGCCGGTGAAGATGTTATCACTCATGGCACCGTTTTCTTATAGAGTGACGTCACATCAGATGTAAGGTTTTACGATTTCAACCCTAAGATAAAAACCACCATCAACATTAAGTCCCCTGCTTAGCACGTAACAACGGAGTTGTTGCGTGGTAAGCATGAGATGGTGACAAACAAAAGTAAAATCGAAAGGACAAGAAGTGAAGAGAATGCTGAGGAAATTCAACTAACCTTTAGCAGAAGGCATGAAGAATCCGTGATCCCTGTATTGGTGGTTTTGCATAAATTCGGTTTGGCCATGGGGTATTGACATAAATGCTGCAGCTTTGGCTATTGATTGGAAGAGATGGCACTGCAATTGGGTACGTGAATCGATGAATGGCGCTAGATGGCTAGGTCACAGAATGTATGGAGATGGCGCTGCTTTGAACGGCAGGATGGCGCCTCCTTGGATGGTGGATATGGTGCTGCTTCGAACGGCTAAGATTGCGCTGCTTTGGCTGGCTACGGAAGATGGATGGCTCGGCTAGCTTGGAGTGGCGCTGCTAGCTTGGAACGGTGGATGGCGCTGCTTTGGTGATGTTCGTAGAATGATGGAAATAATACTTTGAACTTTGGCTACCAAACAGTGAAGATGGAGCCGGAGTTTTTCGCAGAATGGGCGGAGATAGTGCGGCTTTAATCACGGAGTACTAGAGTCATGGCATTACTTGCTAGGCTGTGAAGCGGGCGGCGATTGCGTTGCTTTGAGCGGTGAATAAGGCGCTCCTTTGGCTCTGTAGCGGCAAGCCTCTTTCCATCCGCAGTCCGGGTGAGCCAATTATTCTTTCTTTCGTATAGATCATCATAGAATTGCATCCATCTTCTTCACAGGTATCGTCTCGTATCTTTTCTTGTAGTTCTCCATTTTGTGTTCTTCATCATGTAGATTGCCGATGCAGACATAATGTATTTTTTTTATAGTGCACAATGGGATCTTCCGGTGATGGTTATACCTCTGACTCTTCGGATAAATTTTTTAAAGTCGACGAACCCAGGTTTTCTTCACATGAGAAGATATTAAACCAAATCAACCCTTCATTCCATGCAGCCAACCTGATTATACAAGGAATGTCCCTCACCCATCTACGCATCGTGCGGGTGCGTGCCCAGGCTTTCATGGATTTGATTGACATGGAGGAGAAATGGAAACGTGATGAAGCATCCCAGCAAGTCGGGAAATATCAACGTGATGAAGCTTCTCCACAACCCAGTGTCAGGGCTGAACAATTCGCCTCTCGATTGAAACGACGAAGGACTGAGTCCAAGAAAATTCTAGACGAGAGCCAATTTAATTACCCTGTCCATAATGGTATCGTAATCCTCGATTCTTAGGTGGACGAACCAAAGCATTCCCAAGAGGCTGTGGTTTGCGAGACTGAAGCAGCTTCTGAAGTGGGTGTCGAAATTGCTGTTGAGGAAATCGAAGCGACCACTGAGGATGCTGTCGAGGCAGATGGTGAGGCAGTGGAAGCACATGTTGGAGTCGTTGGAGAAGTCTGTGGGGATGTATCTTTGGAACCGATGTTGAAGCGGATTCGGATGGGATGTTGAATCACTCTTCGAAACGGCTTCCGGATGGAATGTTGAAGCTGTTGCTGAAACGACTTCTGGATGGAATGTTGAAGCTGAAACAGTTTCTGGATGGAATGTTGAAGCTGAAATGATTTCTGGATGGGATGATGAAGCTGCTGTTGAGATAGCTTCTGGATGGAATTTTTGCTGTCGGAAAAGGTGTTGGGGCAAGTGCTTGAAAAAGCTCTGATGGAGGCGTCATTGACCAAGGTGTTCGTCATTGACAACTGGTTTTCCCATTTTGCGATTTCCTTCCGTAGACAAAAACAATCTTTTCGTAGCTCGTAGATATTTTTTGGTACTTCGGGTTTTTTTTTTTGTGCGACCAAAGCCATGTCTCACCGAGTATCATTCCTTCGTTTATGTTGCTTTCATATATTTAATTGAATGAATAAAACCTTCTGGAAGAGACCTAGCAAAACCCCTTTTGCGAAGAACCATTTCTTTTTATTGGATTTTCCCTTGCAAAATATCCAGTGCTTCCGTGGCATGCCGCCTGAGTGCGTAGAAGTGCGAGCTGCCACAAGCTGGATAACACGTCATGAGAGAAATAGAGAAATCCGTCAGGTGGAAGTCATGGCTAGATATTCTTGAGGTAAAGTGTCTAAGCCGCTGCTTGATGATCTTCTTTCTTGAATTATTCTTTTCTTCAGTATTTTATGAATAAGACATTTTGTGGGGGTTTGATATCTCTGGTTTTCAATATAAGGGTAATGACTCTGTGAGGGTTTGGGTTTACTTGGTATTTTTCCTTTAAGATGGTCCAGGAAAACTTTTTAAGGGAAGATGTTCTTTAATTGCAATTGAAAACTCTACTCATGAATGCAAGCAGTGCAATCACTTTAGAGAAGTCACCAACATCGCATGAAAGGGGAAATTGCTGAAGGAAATATTGAAAGGAGAACGCTGGAGGGGAAAGTAGCAAAACTTTTTAGGTATTGAAGGGCTTGAGCCATCACGAATGAATCGTCACACCTTACAACATGTCGGCATTGATAAGTTTGCACTAACCACCCAATGTAACATCTGCCACCAGATACGACTCGTCTCCTTTTCTTTAGGCGAATCAGTTTGAGCGGCTATCCTCACTGTTATATCTCCAACTTGAAACGAGGTCGTCTTGACTACCATATCTCCAATTTGAAACGGGTTTGGGCGTTGTGCAACCACTTGATTTTTGAGCTCGTCATTTTCGACTGCGACAACTTCCAAATTTTTGACAAAGCACTTGAAAGGCCCAGCGTTCCATTCACATCTCTTTATGACGCCAGGGTTGGTGATTGGACTGACTCCCCATGCTTTGCCAAGAGGAGAAGTAACTGGGTGCAGAAAGGGTTGTTTAACGAGACTTACTTGCATTTGGAATCTGCGGATGAACACATTGGGCTTTCTCCAGATAATTGAGTTATATCGGTAAGTTGTTGATACGACAACATGTAATCTTCAAAGTTGGACGGTTTGTTGGAAATTCTTTCGGGTATCGACACCGGCAGAGGGGATACTCCTAATTTCGCTTTGTTGTCGTGTACCCATGGGCGCCCCAGAATCATGTCGTAATTTGAGAGTTCTTTGACAATGTGGAATCTGCCATGTGTTAGGGCGTCTCCTACCTTAATTTCAAGGTTGATGTAGCCATATGCGTCTATTGCTTCTCCTTCCAAATTTTCGACCATGATTGGGGAACATGTAGCCTCCTGCTTCGAAATTCCTGCAGATCTCAGAGTTTTGATGGTAACGATATTGAAGTCAGAGGCCGGGTCAATCAATGTGTTGTCAAGCTCGGCATCCTTCAGATGAACCGTGGTCAGAAGTCCCCAGTTGTATTTTCCAGCACCGTCCCCCGAGAGAGTTTGGGGTTCTGGCGTAGTTTCTTCAATAGGAAAGTCGCTTGCCCGACACAACTCGATTGAGGGATGTAAATATATCTTGACGCTGCGCCTTTGATAAATAGAGAATCTCGCATACATGCTCCATGATGGATTGCACGGTTTTGTGAACAGAGTCCCTAGAGAGCTTGAAAATCCTGACTGGAAGATGATCTCTGTGAACTCCCTCATTGCGCAGCTGAAGTTCCCCTGCCTCCACCTTTTCTTTGAAAATACGCTTTAACTTATTGCAGTCACTGTTCGGGTGATGGACAAATCTGTGGTAGCGGAAATACTTGGGATTTGCCATTTCCTCTTCAGTTGGTGGGCGCCTAGTAGGGGGCAATCTGATGGCGTCATCTTGGATCCATGCCTCCAAGAGTTCAATTACTTCCTCGATTGGGAACGGGAAATCTAAGGCCCTTTCTCCGGCTCCTTGATATTGCGCAGGAGCCTTAGCTGCGTTCTTCCGCGGTGGAGCCGCCTGATGTGCTGGCGTTGCACGCTTGGATTATTGTTCTATCGCTGGAGCCTTCCTTTTTCCTCTTTCACTTACCACACTCACAGAGGGGCCAATGTTATATTGCTTGTTGATGAGGCGTCTGTTTCCTCGAGTTTCTCGTGCGTCTTCAACCTTGGCTGTCCTGGTTCTTTCCAACAATGCTGGTACTGTTGTGGCCAACCGTTTAGCAGCCTCATTGAAGTTCAGAGAACGTCTGGAATCGTAGATTCTCCAGTAAGGCACGGTAGATGGGAACCATACCATTGATGCAAGAATCCACTAATTGCTCTTCGGTCATATTTGGGTCGTGACAGTCCAGCGCTTGAATCCTGAATCTTTTGACATAATCATTTGGATGTTCATTGTTTCGTTGAAACATCATCCCTAAATCTGAGAAGTAAATTTGCTCAGACACAAAAAAGTACTTCTTGTAGAAAGCCGTAACCATGTCACCCCAGTTGGGTATGCTGTTTGGTGCAATGGTGTTGTACTAGGTGTATGCTCTTCCGGTAAGTGACTTTGAAAACTCCCTCAAACGGAGAACATAGTTGTATTCGTGCTTTCCCAAGGATTCCTAAAATCAAGAGACATGTTCATGCGCATTATCGGTGTCGTCATATAAGGAGAATTGAGGAGAAGAGTATCCTCTCGGGAGAGGAATTATTTATACTTCAGGAGGATACGGGGGTCGATGTTGATGCATGTCTGCAGAATCACTTTTGTCTCGGTTTCGAAGAAGTCGTTCCAAATCCTCTCGTGTGACAAAAATGGACGGCTGATTCCTCTCCGTTGGAGCCCCCGAACGAGTCTCTTCATCTACAAAGGTGCGCCTTGCTGAGGCATCAGCGCCAGGAGTATTGAAGGTGTTCCTCGTTGGTTCTGGTTGGCGCGGTTCCTGTGGTAGCCTCTCTGTTAGTGTCTTGAGGAAAAGAAGCACCTCTTTCTGAGTTGAAGCCATGTCCGCCTGAGCCCTAGCAAGAACTTCTTGTCTTTTCATCAAATCGGCAATGGTAATATGGGATCGGCTCACTCTGGCTCCCCCAGTATCTCGTACTGATGGAGTAGCAGCGGATTTGGTGAAGGTTGGAGATATCATGTTTGAAGAAACGTTGGGGGGTGGGGGGTGGGGTGGGGTGGGGTGGCAGCAGCGGCCCTGGCTCTGGTGACTAGAGGTGTGACACCTGAAGAAATGTTTTCCGCGGCAGCATCTCTGGCTCAGGTAACCGAAGGTGTAATGCCTGAAGGAATATTCTCCGCGCCGCTGGCGTTGATAGGTGGCGTATTAATGCTACTGGAAGGAACGCTGGTACCGAGAATAATTTCAGCGCTAGTGTTTTCAGGGTTTGTTGCTGACCCGGACCTGAGCTCTACCATCTTGAAATTGGGATTGAAAAAATGAAATTGGAATTTGGAAATTGGTATTGCAACCGAGAGATTAATCTCCCACTGTGGTCGCCAATTATTTGTGGGTGAAAACCGTTTCTGCTGATTTTGGTAATTTTGGGTGTGTGGATGAGAAACGAATCTAAACCCTAAACAATGTACTGCACGGGAGTACTTTTGATTCGAGAGATCAATCTGTACAATCCTAGCCTAAACCAAGAAATGGTCGTTCCAGGATTGCTTCGGTCCCAAAGTGAAGGAGAAAGGTTGGTCTTAGGGAGGGAAGCGAAGACAGTGTTGAGACTATGAAGGTGTGGTTTATTTTATGACTTGTATCGGAAGTAGAACTGGTTAGCAGAATGGAAAGCTACCAGGTGATTTCTAGATACTGTATTGTTGCTGAGCAAAGCTAGGATTTGGCGTCGTGGTAAGAATTAGTGCTTGGCGGCATGGCCAAGGCTAGGATTTGGCGCCGTGGTAAGAATTAGGGCTTGGCGGCGTGGCCAAGGCTAGGAATTGGCGCCGTGGTAAGAATTAAGGCTTGGCGGCGTGGCCAAGGCTAGGATTTGGCGCCGTGGTAAGAATTAGGGCTTGCGGCGTGGCCAAGGCTAGGTTTTGGCGCCGTGGTAACAATTAGGGCTTGACGGAGTCGCCAAGGCTAGGTTTTGGCGCAGTGGTAAGAATTAGGGCTTGGAGGCGAGGCCAAGGCTAGGTTTTGGCGTCTTGGTAAGAATTAGGGCTTGGCGGCGTGGCCAAGGCTAGGTTTTGGCGCCGTGGTAAGAATTAAGGCTTGGCGGCGTGGCCAAGGCTAAAGTGGCACGCTACCATGGAAAAGTGGCATGTTGGAATGCCGATCAATATGTTGTTGTGGTAAGGCGCGTTTAGCTTGCCAGTTAGTATGGTGGCGCGGCAGGGTGCGTTTGGCCTTTAATGCATGGTGGCAAGTTTGGAGCGACTTGATTGGCCGAGGAAAGGGGCCAGCCAAGCATGGGCATGGCTACACTTCTGTTGAGAGTGTGGCGGCTTTAGAGTGATCTGATTGGTCGATGGGAAGTGGGGCCAGCGAGTATGGGCCCAGCCACAACTTATGTGCGCGTGGCTAATTTGAGGCAACACGATTGGTCGAGATAAATAGGGCCGATATATGAAGGGGTGTGGCCAATGACAGGTGGCGCCAGTTGGCCTAAGGCAAGGCCACGCCTCCCTTTGCTGCTGCGGCTTCCTGTTTTCTGATTCTGGGCAAGTTTTTCCACCTGCTAATCCATGGCGGATTGATTACCTGGTTCATCTAGGCTTAATTTCGACAATCAAGGTTTGATATACTGCGCGAAGCGCAAAACCCTAACTTTTGCAAGTTAGTCAGGGAATTTGATTGAACTATATGTGTTGACACAGAGTTCTTTTAAGTTCATTGCCAGAGAGCAGCATGCTTTTCTGATTCAATACCTTATATATGCAAAGACCTTATCCTTGATATTTGGAAATTCGTGTTATAATGCTGCGAGCGAACACAAATCGTCATGCCATATCAACATTAAGGGTTCAGCCGGAGAACATAGCATAGAAGGCATTCAAAGGAACTTATATTAAGTGAATATAAGCGACGTGCCGAAATTTACAGAACATCTGGGATAGTTGCTACATTCGCCAGTTTGGATAAATTTCATGTAAGTATATTGAACGACTCAATAAATATGCCGGTGGAGAGGTTAGCACTCACGGCATCGTTTGCTTATAGAGTGACGTCACATCAGATGTAAGGTTTGACGATTCCAACCCTAAGCTAATAACCACCATCAACACCATTCAAATTTAGTTTCATTCTTTAAGATGTTGAAGAAATTCTTGCACTTGTTGGAGGAGAACGAAATAAACCACCCTAATGAAGCGAGCAATCCATTAAGCTTTTGAACATCTTTCGCAGTTGTATGCGAAGGTATATCGCGTACTGCTTATACCTTTTCTGGGTCCACCTCTATTCCCTCCTTTGATACAATATAGCCTAGGAATTTTCCTGGCGCAGCTCCAAAGATGCATTTTGATGGGTTTATCTTCATCTTATACTGTCGCATCTACTCGAATATTTCTTTTAGGTCTTCTACGTGATCTTTTGCCTTTTTACCTTTTACTATCATGTCATCCACGTAGACTTCATAAGTTGTGTGTACCCATTTTGCAAATATCTTTTCCACCATCCGTTGATATGTCGCACCTTCATTTTTTAATCCAAACGACATTCTTTTATAACAATACAATCCTCGTGGTGCGAAAAAGGATGTGTGCTCATGATCTTCTTCTGTTAGAGCTATTTGGTTGTATCCTGAGTATCCGTCCATAAGTGATAATCTTTTACATCCCGTTTCCGCTTCCACCATCTGGGGTATATTTGGAAGAGGGAAGTTGTCTTTCGGGTATGTTTTGTATAGGTCGCTGAAATCGATGCACATTTTTATCCCTTTGTTTTTCTTTGGCACTACTACCATGTTGGCAATCCAAACCGGATATTTTGCTGGTCTAACTATCCGGCCTGCGTCAAGCATCTTTTGTAACTCTGCCTCCACCTGTGGATGGTATGTCTTTGCGATATTTCTTATTCCTTGTTTGAATGGATTCATGTTTGGGTTGATATCCAACTTGTGGCATGAAACAGTTGGATCTATACCTGGCATTTCTTCCATACTCCATGCGAAGAAATCTTGGTATTCTCGCAACATATTTATTACTCTTTTCTCTTCCTCCATTTTAGTCCCAATTTTCAACATCTTTGGTTCTTCCTCCGTCCATATGTTGACGTCCTTTGTTGGTTCAGCTGCTGCGAAATTCGCTTTTGGTTCCCCTAGGGTTGATGGTTCTTTTATTTTTTTCATTGGTTCTCCTTCCTCATCTGGGATTTCACTAGGTATTTACTTTCCTTCCTTCGTCTTAATTAAGTAGACTTTGAATTCTTTTTCCTTCTTTCCTTCTTTCTCCTTTCTCCATCGATCGTTTCGCCTCTTTGCTCGTTCTTCATAATTTCGCACGTCTATTTGATGACATGCTTTCGTTATGATTGTATCGCCTTGTATCTCTCCTATTCCGCTTGGCATTGGGAAGCATAAGCATTGATGAAATATTGACGCGACGCCTTTGATTCCGTGTACCCATGGTCGCCCCATGAGCATGTTGTAGGGTGATTCGACGTCTACTACACAAAATGTGACCTGCATTTCTAACTCTCCCAAATCTATGTTCAGAATGATTTTGCCATTAGGTTTTGTTACCATGCCATTGAAGCTATGGATGTTGTATTTTGGAGAGGTTAATTCTGCATCATTGTATCCCATGCTTTTGAAATCATGATAGAATAATATATCCACGGAGCTCCACGTATCTATTAAAGCTTTATCTATCGCCCATTCTTCTGTTTTTATTTCCGCGTATGTTGTTTTCCATTTTTGACTTCTCAAGGTAATTATAGTGACAACTAACGGATCTGCACGCGCCTGGCTTCTTTCTGGTGCATCTTCTGCGGTAAACGTTATTCGCTGTTTTTCCCAATCTTTCAACAGTAAAATTTTATCTACAGTCATTATCCTCTTCCCTTCGTAATCTCGCTTATGGATCCGCCCTGTGATACATGCGTGAAATCCTGCAACAGTCACAGCTGAATGCGTTATTGAGTTACATTGTATACGCCTGCTTCCTTGGTTTTGATTTGTTACGGTTTGCTCGTTGTTCCTGATTGCGTTTCCGTTATCTCCATTACCTTGACCTCTTCCACCCTGTGTGATTTCCTCTCATTTTATTGATGTTTTCTCCCTTTCTGATTTATTTTTCGTCTTTTGATCCTTTGGCTTCAATTCTTCTCCTGAAATATTATTAGTAATCTGGAATCCAAATCCATAAAATCACAAATTATCGATGAAAACTATTTTTCCGGAAATGCTCAAATTCTTTTCAAGATCTAGGATTCAGAAAATCATCAATTCTCTTAAAATGAAAAATCAACTATGTGTACTGAAAATCAAAATAAACAAATCTAAACCATCTTTAAAACTTCACAGGTGAGGAACATCCCTCTTACTCATCCGAGCTGTTTCTATGCGCCAAAATGTAGTTGCAGGAAATCCCACAAACTACACCCAAGTATTACTCTATGAAAATCTAAGACATGATAAGAAGTTCTCTAAATTATTTTCATTAAGAACATGAACACAAAACAAATACAATAGAGAGAAACCATACCTTGGAAAACAAATAACTTTATCTCTCTTAAATTCTTTACAAAGTCTCTCAAAAAAGGTATCTCTCTGTTACAATGGCCTCTGGCGCCTTTTATAGGGTTATACATAGTGGAGGACAGCTAATAAAGCCCCTTATTATTGCACTGATCTTCACATGTTTTGCGTGATTCTTATGATGTCATCTCGTACGTCAGGAGTGACGTAGTAAACTTCTTACCCTCGCCTGTATCTACCGGTCTTCATTATCTTCGCCCTTAGATGTTTGTTAATAAATGATCTTCTCGCGTTCCTATTGGTCGTGTGATATTTTGTATCTACATGAATATAAAATTTTCCTACGGAAAAAAAATAAAAGAATAAATTTGAAGCCCCATTTGGTTTGTAAAAGTAGACACAAGGTGTGTGAAATTTGGTGCCACAACTATTAGGTCTAAATTTGAGTTCCATAGGTACCGTTGTGGAGTTTTTTCGGCTGGTCGAAACATAGTCAATTCCTTTATGTTGATTTTCATCTTTCTCTTTCGCTCAACTTTTTTACACATGAAAAAAGCATATATGACTAAATATATAACGAAAAATGGGTCATATGACCATAGGCCCCTAAAGGTTGGTAGCATTGGACTGCTAAACTATGTGTATGGGTGAAAAAGACATAATATAATTTAGTCATATATACCCTTTCCATTAAACTTTATTCTTATCTATATCCTTTTCTCTCTCCTATTTATTATCGCTCCCCAATTTAAAATTAATCGCGAGAAAGCTATTAATTTCCGAAATATAAGTCGGATTTTAATAAAATTTATATTTTCGGAAATGACTCGAAAATCTCTACGAAACAAGATCCATTGTTGATATGAAATTCGAAAAAAAAAAAATCTATTTTAATCCAAGCCGAGTATACACTATGCACCCAGGTGCAACATGGCCAAAATTTATTTCCAATAAAAATATGCATTATGCACCCAGGTGCACCTTGGTCAAAATCTATTCAATATAAAAATATGCATTAAGCACCCAGGTGCAGCCTTGCCAAAATTTATTTCCTAAAAGAATATACATTATGCACCCAGGTGCAACCTGCCCAAAGCATTTTTCATATAAGAATAAAAAAAATATACATTATGCACTCGAGTACAACCGGCCAAAACTTATTTCCCTTCAGAATTATACATTATGCATTCAGGTGCATCTTGTGTACTTCGCGGATAAATCTAGGTTTATCCTAGTAATCACCTGCAATAAATTATACATAACCAAAATTATTAGTTCATAATCTCGAACAATAAATCCACCACCATTACCATCACGTTCACTACCAAAGCATCAATCAACAACAAGTAGTATTAAAAAAGAAAAATAAGAACAACAAAAAACTTTTTAAAAAAATATACATTATGCACTCGGGTGCATCTATGCCAAAACCTATTTTTCTATCAGAACATATGTTATGCACTCGGGTGCATCTTGTACATGTATTTCTTGGTTAAATCTAGGTTTTTTTCTAGGTTCTACAATTGATAAGGAACCACTTAAATTTGGCAGCATCCTTATAGTTGATCAGTAAGGCATGAGTACTTTGTAAAGTTGATCAGTAAGGCACCAACAAACCCATAGTAAAATACAATTGGTGGCGGTTCAATTGTGGTTGACAGGAGCTTTATCTCAAAAATAGCTTTATCTCAGACATTTTGCCGAACAGGTCGTATGCGTCTCACAAACAAGTAATGAAGATAACTCTTATGGGTTTGTTGTCTCTCTCATGACTTCCCCTTCCCTGCAAGAAACAAATTCAATATAAATCCCTTTTAATTGTCCCCGTCAACAACATAAATCAATGATACAACACATAAATCATCTTTTTCCTTGTAATCTCATTGAAGTTCTTACATTCATATACTTCACAACAAGCAATACCTATTTTCTTCCCTGACATCCAAAATCCAGACAACCCAATTATCACACCCACATGAATCTTGGTTATCCGGCGTTGATTAATAAAATATAATCTGTTTCTTCCCTATTTTATTGGCCAAAATTCGTTATATCTCCACAAACTCAATCAACCTCTTTGATATCCTTGTTTGCTTCAAAATAAGATCCATCTATATCAACTCAATGGCGACATTCACACCATCTCTTGCTTTCGGCGTCCGATTTCGGCATCACATTCGTATATTTCGAATCAAGATTTGTGATTTAGAACAAAACAATCATGATAGGCTATTTACAACAACCATTCAGAAATTTTAGACATGGGTTTGTTAATTATTAAGATATTTATCTAATTATATTTCATCATCACTATCACCAGCTGGTTACGAAGATCAGAAGAAGAAGAAAAGAAGATGAGGGTATATAAGTAAACCAATTGAAAAGTAGTTGGGCGAAATAGCCACCAAGGATATTAGAATAGTATATTAAAGAATCTTGGTTATTTGAAAGGTGCTCATAGTTTGCTTGTCTTTTGGACCGAGGAATTCAAATTCAAGGGCTAATCAACCAAAAACATGAAATATCAACCAAAAAACTGAAATATATAAGCACAGAACACCAAATGGTCCAAAACTATTAGTGGAGGTTACCGGGTAACCGCTCACGTACCGTTACTCTCGTTTGACCGATTGATCACCCACATTAGAGAATTCTGCCAACTGCTATTCTTTATACGATACAAGTATTTTATGGGTGGATGTATTGTACCACTAGTTTGGTCACCCTGATGTTTTATGACTAGTTTTGTACAAGTATTACAGTTGAGCTGGCCATTCCATGATCATGGTCTTCTGTTGAGATTTAGTAATTTTACAGCCATTTTCACGTTGCACTGCTTAAAGACTCTTCGTGTGCCGCTGCCATCGCAAGAAAGCATGAATTCTCTTAATAAAACAAAATTAATTAATATTTTTTTTTTGGAAAAGAAAGAGAAGTTATCGATTGGGTATGGGTCGCTACTCACTGTCGGTATTTGTTCCATCAACAGTATTCGATGTACTCCCTCCGTACCACATATATAGGCGGATGGACCAAATCTCTTAGATTAAGAATTCTTTTTTGATTTCATAAATATACATAGTTTTTCCTATTTTACCCCTTATTATATTTCCTATGTTAGAAACATAAACTTGAATGTGAGGATAACCAAGCAACATAAATAAGGGTAAAATGGATAAAAATCGTCTTGAAATTATCACTCCGCCTATCTAATGGTACAAAGAAAATATCATATTCCGCCTATATAATATAGGTACGGAGGGAGTACTAGTTATTTGTTTTTTTATTTCGTCGCGAATCATTTCCTCGCGAATCTGTTCATCGAGCAGTGAACCAATTGGTTTTTACTATTTTGTTTACCCTTTGTTTAGATGCTAAGTCACTATTTCGGTTTACGAAATGTGTTTTGTGTTTTTTTATCCAAGTTTCTCGGATTCTCACGGATTTGGGGACTCACATATATGACTTTTTAGTTCTGTGTTTCTTTCTCTAAGGTTCTCGGATTCTCACGGATTTGGGGAATCACATATTTGACTTTTTGTGCTTTGGGTTAACCAGATTAGAGGTGTAAATTGGGCTGTCCACATCACATTAAAGTTTGATGATAGCCCAGCCTAGAGGTGTAAAACGTGCCGGCACGACACAGCCCGGCACACGAAGTCGCGTGCTTCACGTGCCATGTGTCGTGCTGTGTTGTGCCAACGATTTAAACGTGCTGTGCCGTGCTGTGCTTTACTAGTCAAAAGCTAGGCACAGATACCACGAGCACAAGACACACGAATAAACGTGCCGTCTTTGTGTCGTCTTTGGCACACGTGCTATAAACAATTTGAAATCACTTAATGTATACATTAAGTCAGACATTATCACAAGAATTTAATTAAACAACATATCATTTGAAATTATTTCAAGTAAAATTAACAAGTTTTATTCAATAAAAAGAAATAGCCCATCAAATATAAAATTGGATTATTGTCATGTAAATTAAAGTTCTATTTAAATGTAGGTGACGACATTATAACAACGATATTGAAATATATTTTCTAAATATTAAGGTATTATATGTGTTGTTATAAATACGCCAACATAAAATGTTAAAAACTAGCTAGAATAGTGACTCTTTTGTGAAATATACAAAAAATGTGATGTATTATGCCTTGTTATATGGTGTATTTGTACATGTTATGTAAGGGTGCACAGGAACCGAGCCGGACCGACGGACCGTCCCGGAACCGGTGGAACCGTACCTGATTTTGTACCGAACCGAGGAAGGGGGTACATGTACCGGTCCAAAAAATAGGAACCGGCCTCTGGGAGGTATAGGTACACGGTCCAATACAAGTCCCGTGCCGTCCCGGACCGAATGTACCGAGTAGTAATAGCCGTTAGATTTAGGGGTAATAAATCAATAATAGCCATTAGATTGAGGGGTGGTTTATAATAGAAAGTTAGGGCTAGGGTTTCTCATTTTTGTTTCTTTTTTGTCTGGAAAAATGACAGGAACCAAAACCCCCACCACCCAACTTCTGTGAGAAGTTTTTCGTAACAGTATGTAATTCTCTGTATCTAAATGGCACTAAAGTACCATCCCTCGTCTTTGCTGTATTAGATTAATTGTAAAGCTTAACATCTCAAATAACTGATTCGAAGTAGATTAAATCGTAAATACTTCCAACGGAGTTCCTCTTTTAGTCCCCGAACCAGCAGTTTGCATAAGCAGATGATGATAGTGAAGAGTATAACCGCAGCAGCAGCTAGTGAAACAACCAGGACTAGAGTGAAGGAAGGCTTGTGTATCCCTGTACACAAGGAGGACCCTTCCTCTTAGCTTCGCTCAAATGGAATTTTGAACTTATTGAATACTTCAGTAAAGTAGGAAAACATAAAAATATCAAATATACTTACGCCGTGTGGTTGAATTTTGTGGTAGAGCTGGAGGTTGAGGTTCAAAAGGAAGCGAAAGATAAAGTACCGATTGGTACCGGAACCGAGGTACAAGGTACAGGTACCAGTCCAAAATTTTGGAACCGAGGCTAGGGAGGTACAGGTACTCGGCCTCGGCAAGAACCGAGCCGAACCGTACCGTGTGCACCCTTAATGTTATGACGTGCTCTCTTAACGTGTTGTGCTGGGCTGGGCCACGTGCTTATCCGTGCCGCGTCTTTGTCTTTGTGCTCTTGTGCCAATTAGTCAAACCCAAAGACGTCCCATTTAACTAACGTGTTGTGCCGTGTCTTGGGCTAAGTCACGTCTTTCAGCTGGGCTGTGCTCAAATTTTAGCGTGCTGGGCTGTGTTGTGCTCGTGCTGGCACAACCCAATTTACACCTCTAGCCCAGCCCAGCACGTGACTTAGCCAACACGGTCCAGCATGTTAGTTTCGTGGGCTGTACTGGGCTAGCCTAATCGGCACAGTGGCACATCACAACATGCAGCACAGATAAGCACGCGGCACAGCATAGCACGACACGTTAAACAAGCACGTTATATATAATATACATAAAACACTATAAAATACATCACATTCTGTTAAGAAAGCACGTTAAGAGTATTTATTCTATCCAGTTTTTGACATTTAATCATCCTTATATTAACTTATTTTTATAATATCTCATAAAAAAACCTAAATATTTGAAAAATGTTTATTTTGAAACCACTCAGCACAGCACGACACAACATGTTTATTTTTCTGGCAGAACAAATCACAACATGTCATCTAGCACGGCACACCTTAATCTCTAGCACAGCACAACACGGCACACAACACGCTAAGCACGTGACTTAATGGGCTGGGCTGTGCTGGGCAGGCACGTTTTACCAGCCGACCTAAAAAAAAATGAAAATAAACGAAAGAACAGATCTTCACTTGTTGCTGTGAGCTTGAATTCCCCATTTTTAGGGAGCAGCAGATGCTTTTGAATACTGGGCTTGGTCCGCTTGGATGTTACTCCCTCCGTTCCAGTTTACTTGATGTTTTAGGGTTTTTTTTTTGTTCCAAAATAGATGAGGGTTTAAGTATTTTCCCCAAATCCTCACTGATTTACCCTTGCTTTGGAATGACAACATACTATTAATTCTCATTGGAATCAGCAGATAAATGATTATTCCAAGGATTTGGATGGAATATTTTGTTTATCCCAAGTAAATTACAATGGGATTCGTAATTTACATTAAATTTAGAAACTAAAAACTAGGTGGTTTAAAATTTTAGAAAACTATTAATATGGGTAGGTTTGGAAAAAAATTTACTCTATCTGTTGTTTCTTAATGTGTGTGAAAAACTCAATAACGTCAAGTAAATCGGAACGGAGGGAGTATCACTTATCAGTGGATCTCAAGAGGAATCTAGGGAGAACCGAATTCGTTAAGTGACAACCCCCGACAGTCACTTTCAACGATGACATAGGATGATAATATAGAGAGAGTAGAGAGAATTCCGCTTGCTATTTCATAATAATGTAAATAAAATAAAATAAAAAGCAGAGAGAGAAAAAAGATTACCTCGTGTGCCACACTGCCACTGCCAACACACCACTCATCTCTCTCTCTTTCATACGAAGGGGTCGTCCCAATTTGCATGTTTTGCGTTATTATCGCACTAATCTTCACATGTTTTGCGTGATTCTTATGAGATGTCATCTCGTACGTCAGGAGTGACGTAGTAAACTTCTTACCCTCGCTTGTATCTACCGGTCTTCATTATCTTCGCCCGTTGATGTTTGTTAATAAATGATCTTCTCGCGTTCCTATTGGTTGTGCGATATTTTATATCTACATGAATATAACATCTTCCTTCGAAAAAAAGATAAAAAAATAAATTTGAAGCCCCATTTGATTTGTAAAAGTAGACACAAGGTGTGAAATTTTGGTGCCACAACTTGGTCTAAATTTGAGTTCCATAAGTACCGTTGTGGAGTTTTATCGGCTGGTCGACACATAGTCGATTCCTTTATGTTGATTTTCATCTTTTCTCTTTCTCTTTCGCTCAACTTGTTTACACGTGAGAAAAGCACGTATGACTAAATATATAAGCACAGAACACCAAATGGTCCAAAACTATTAGTGGAGGTACCGGGTTACTGCTTACGGACCGTTACTCTCGTTTGACCGATTGATCACCCACATTAGAGAATTCTGCCAACTGCTATTCTTTATACGATTCAAGTATTACAGTTGAGCTGGCCATTCCATGATCCTGGTCTCTTGTTGAGATTTAGTAATTTGACAGCCATTTTCACGTTGCACTGCTTAAAGACTCTTCGTGTGCCGCTGCCATCCCAAGAAAGCATGAATTCTCTTAATAAATCAAAATTATTTATTTTATTTTATTTTGGAAAAGAAAGAGAAGTTATCGATTGGGTATGGGTCGCTGCTCACTGTCGGTATTTGTTCCACCAACCAGTATTCGATGTACTAGTTAATTGTTTTTTATTTCGTCGCGAATCTGTTCAACGAGCAGTGAACTGGTTTTTATTTTGTTTACCCTTTGTTTAGGTGCTAAGTCACTATTTCGGTTTACGAAATGTGTTTTGTGTTTTTTTATCCAAGTTTCTTGGATTCTCACGGATTTGGGGACTCACATATTTGACTTTTTAGTTTCATGTTTCTTTATCCATGATTCTCGGATTCTCACGGATTTGGGGAATCACATATTTGACTTTTTGTGCTTTGGGTTAACGAGATTAGAGGTGTAAATTGGGCTGTCCACATCACATTAAAGTTTGAGGATAGCCCAGCCCAGCACGTGACTTAGCCCAATACGATTCAGCATGTTAGTTTTGTGGGCTGTGCTGGCTAGCCTAATCGGCACAGTGACACAACAAAACACGCAATACGAATAAGCACACGCGGCACAACATAGCACGACACGTTAAACAAGCATGTTATATATAATAAACATAAAACACTATAAAATACATCACATTCTGTTAAGAAATCACGTTAAGAGTCTTTATTCTAACCAGTTTTTGACATTTAATCATCGTTATATTGACTTATTTTTATAATATCTCATAGAATACCTAAATATTTGAAAAATATTTACTTTGAAAACCAGTCAGCACAACACGACACAATTTGTTTATTTTTCTGGTAGAACACAGCACAACATGTCATCTATCACGGCCAAGCAAGGCACGCCTTAATCTCCGACACATCACAACACGACACACAACATGCTAAGCACATGATTTCATGGGCTAGGCTGGGCTGGGCCGGCAGGTTTTACCAGCAGACCTAAAAAAAATCTTTTCTTACTAATATATAAAGAAAAAAGGTAATTGTTTGGTGAAGCCTTATTTTGGTGAAGCTTTTTCACATGACAATAATACCCCCATTAACTAAGCTTTTAGTTAATATTTGTATATTTACATGAATGCCATTGTTTTAAAAATAGATCAAAAAAAAAATAAAACTTAGATATCTTTAAAAATACACATCAGATTTTTGTAAAATTAATATATTTGGAAAGCTCTTTAAATTATCTACGTAATGAGTACAAATAAGGATATTAAATTTTTATTTAAAGATTTTTTTTCCATTATTATCAAATTTGGTATTGTTAAAAGAATCAAATTCAAGCATGTACATCACACATGTGACCTTACTAGTAAAAATAAACGAAAGAACAGATCTTCACGTGTTGCTGTGAGCTTGAATTCCACATTTGCAGGGAGGAGCAGATGCCTTTGAATACTGGGCTTGGATGCTATCAGTGGCTCTCAAGAGGAATCTAGGGAGAACTTTCGTAAGGTTGTTGACAACCCCCGACAGTGACTTTCAATGATAATAGGATGATAATATTCTTTAGTCGCCATTTCATGTATTAAAACAAGGAAAAATTTAGAGAGCAGAGAGAACTCCGCTTGCTATTTCATAATGTAAATAAAAATAAAATAAAATAAAATAAACAGCATAGAGAGAAAAAAGACTACCTCGTGTGCCACCCTGCCAACACACCACTCATCTCTCTCTTTCATATGAAGGGTTCGTCCCAATTTGCATCTATATAAATTCCACTACTACTCACCAATTCTCTTCACTCCAATAATATTTTCTATAAGCTAGCATAAGTATTCTTTCCTCTTGCAATTTCAACTTCCTTATATTTCCCTTTCAAGTTAATTCATATAGTTTTCATTTAGTGTTCATATATATATATATATAGAGAGAGAGATTATAAGCTTTGTTTTCATGATGTTTTAGGTGTTTTCTTTTCGAAGAAGTTGAAAAGGAGAAAGATATTTGTCCATTGGTTTTACTAAAAGGTAAGTCTAGCTAAATTTTGTAACTTGAATGATTAAGCCGTTTTAACTTTTAGACTTTTAGTCCTCTTTACTCCCCAATCACGATGAGTGTTTTTCACCTTCTAGCTAGTAGAATTATCTACACAATTTGGTTGTCGTCTATACCTGCCTAACTGGAAAAATGCATCATTTCTATAGTATTAAATTTTCTTATGAATCATATGGGAATATCTAATCCATTTATGTATTGTCTTATTATAGGGAAACAGAGAATCAATCACATATCTTGTTGAAATATCAATATGAAAGCTCTGTTGTGGTAGTTTATTATAATACTGGTACATTAGTAGGTGGACATGGTTGTTGATCTCTCTTTTTCTTGCTTCTTGGAGTAGATATATTCTTTTCTATTCACAGTAGTGATGGGAAGTCCCTTAATGATACGTGAACGTGATACATGTGAAAGAAGAAATGATTTTAACATTACTGATTTGTTAAACTTTTAAATGATGAAATAGGTTGATCTGAAACAGGCAAAAAGAAGAATGAACTTTTAGGTTATGATGTTTATTAAATTGAGAAATTTTCTTGGGTTATAAATAATACTCCCACCGTACCTATTATATAGGCGGAATGTTCATTTTTCCTTATACCACTTTATAGGCGGAGTCCAAATTTCAAAACTATTTTTTACTTCTACATAAAAATAGGAAAAAACATAAAAATTTATGAAATCAAATAGGTTTCTTAATCTAAGAGATTTTAATTATTCCGCCTATATACGTGGTACTGAGGGAGTACATTATTAGTTTTCTTTTTTTTTTTTTTTTGGTAAAGAAATTATTAGCTGTTAAAGACCTCAAACTAAATGATTTTATTTCCTTACTGATGACCTACGTGATCTAAATTTACAGGTTGATTTATGTGTGGGGATGGTCGGTAGTTACGCATTCACGATTAAAGGGTAAAGCCTAAACAACTAATTTGTAGTAGTACTCGTGCATTAAGACAATTCCAGAAGAGCTTAATTCAGATATCTGTCAAGTTTCTACTGCATACCATTCTGCTACAATCATCAAATATATATGGCGAGTCTGAGTGCCCAACCGGGAGAAGTCCCTCTTTATGACCGAAACAAAGAGTTGAAGGCCTTTGATGAAACAAAAACCGGTGTCAAAGGAATAGTTGATTCAGGAATCGAAAAGATTCCAAGAATGTTCGTTCGGACAGAAGATGAGTTCTCTGAGGACTTGGCATATACAGAGGTCAGTGGGGATCAGTTTCAGCTTCCAGTTGTTGACTTCCAGGACATTGATTGTCGACGTAACGAGATTATCGATGGAATTAGGCGCGCAACGATGACTTGGGGATTCTTTCAATTGGTGAATCATGGAATACCTATAAGTGTGACCGATGAAATGATCCAAGGCATACGTAGATTTCATGAGGGGGATATAGAGGTGAAGAAACAGTTATACGTGAGAGACCTCAGCACAACAGTACATTATGATAGCAACTTTGATCTTTATCGATCAAGATCTGCTAATTGGAAGGATACCCTTCGATGTCGTTTGTTAAATCCAGATCCTATAGATCCTCAATTATTGCCTTCTACTTGCCGGTAAGTTTATGTAGTAATAAATTTTCTCTTCTAAATTGCCCAACTCTTTTCATCTGGATCGATCTCTAACACCTCTGAATCTCAAACAGAGATATAATGGTCGAGTACTGGAAGCATACTGTGAATCTAGGAAATACTCTTGCTGAGTTATTTTCAGAGGCTCTAGGTCTAAGCAAGGACCACCTTAAAGGCACGGACTGTACAAAATACTTGACACTCGCGGGTCACTATGCTCCAGCATGCCCTGAGCCTGAACTGACCATGGGTTCAACGAAGCATTCAGACTCAACTTTCTTCACGATACTTCTCAACGATCATATTCCTGGACTACAGGTTCTTCATCAGAATCACTGGGTTAATGTCAAACCCATCCATGGAGCCTTAACTATAAACGTTGGTGATCTAATGCAGGTAACTCCGTAACTGTGTCCCTAGCAAGTGGATTTATTTATTTGAGATTTACAAAACTAACTACGGCGCATCATCTGGAAAATATTTTATCTTTAGTTTTCTTACTTTCTTATTTGTGTCCATCTCATGCAGATCTTAAGCAATGACAAGTTTAAAAGCTCGCAGCATAGAGTAGTTGCAAACCATGTTGGACCAAGAGTATCAGTAGCGTGCTTTTACAGAGCAAGTGTGGAAAAACCTACACTGCTCTATCCAATAAGAGAACTAATATCTGAAAGTAATCCTGCTGTATACCAAGATACAACGTTTAAAGAGTTTGTCAAGTATTCTCATTCTAGACAGCCTGATGGCGTTTCCACCTTGGACCATTTTAAGTTGGGAGTACTACATGGTTGATGACAGTTATGTATCTGTTTTTCTTTCAACGTTTTCTCATGTAATGGGGACACAATAAAGTAAACCTAAGTAATATGTAGTAATTTGATTGTTTGTAATGGTTTGTGTTATTATTATTTTTTTTTTGATCAATCTAATGGTTTGTGACTTTGTGTGATGTTTCAATAAAAAAAAAAAGGTAATGGTTTGTAATATATGATGAAAATGAGTCCAACTTTGTGCACCCCTCTAAACCGGGGTGCACATTCCGGCTATTGTGATTGGTTTGAATTTGTCAAAGTGGTTTTTGTTTTCTACCATTATAACAGTATAATTGTACTTTTTATTATTTCCAAATATTGCTGTACTCTATTAATTTCAGATGTTTTAACTCGCGTTTATTAGTTACGCTTTATTTTATCTCTATGTGTTGATTTTTTCTGGGAAGGCGAATACAATATATCTATGTTATTTGTTTTTATTCTCATACTTGCATTTGTTCTTCGCCTTTGAAGTATAAAAATTAACATACGCGATAGCATTTACAAATTTACATCAGATGATGATTGCAGCATGTGTGACTACATTTAAATTGTAAACAAGCTTTAGATTCTTAGATGCCTCAGTTGTGTTATTTACCCGCTTGTATCTTTTCGCACTCTATATTTTCTGTGATGTTTGCGTGTATGTTTCTGTAAGCTATGGTATGGTTGTTTTCCTCTTGTGTGCATCCCATCTGCAAAATAACCATATTTAAAAATTTATGGGTCTAAACAGGTTTTCTTGTGAGGTCTTATTCTGCCTCCCTAGGTGGAGGTCTTATATAGCCTCCCCCTGTTGAATAAGTCTTATGCTTTCCCTAGGGTATTATTTATGGTTGGGTGACGAAATCGCATGCGATCATTACTCTTTCAAGTAATGATCCATTGATCTCGCCTTATCATCTTTCCTATTATTGCCTCTGCAGGATATTTTATGCGACAATGCGATAGGCCTATATACTCCCGTGAGCAATAGCCCCATGACATTGCCGTCTTTGACACAATTCAGCTCCCTAGTGGAGGGTGACATCCTTTTATATTCCCCCTGACTGCCCCTTCAAGGAAGCTTACCTCTACCGGGTTAGGGTGGGATCTTCCCATCCAGTGATACCAACAATCAGTTGTTTTCGTGGACTCTTATCCCTCCGCCGATATGGTTTATGGTTACGAGACCACACCCTAGGTGGGGTTTCTTGAGGACCGAGTGTATCATAGTCAGGACTTTCTAAGGACGACTAGGAATGCTCCAGACGCCCTAGGCATCCTTAGCTCAACCGGGTACCACGACACCCTGATCGAGTTTCTACACTCCTTGAGAGAGAACTTATTACCCCAAGTTTTTTGGTCTCAGGAGTCTATCCCAAATATGCTTTCGTTTCGCCCCAAATTTCAATGACTCAGGTTCCATCGCGATATAGTTTTCCCCTGAGCCATGCATTTCCAGGTTTACCCCGATGATGACGCACGTTAGGTCTTATTGTTGCCTCTTGCACTTATGCGAAATAGGGTGCACACCACCATCGGATGCCTAGCCTCTTTATGAGGTTTTTGATCTCGTTGCCTCTTGTTGAGGTCTTATGATAAGGTCTTATTTTTCCTTTTCCTCTATTTTTTATTTTAATAGCTTTCGCACTTGACATCTGAAGGATAATTCTCAATTTGCATTTATATTTCTGATGGTTACATTTCTGACAACATTTCTTCAACCCACCGCTTAAGGGTAGTATTTCTTAAGATACACTCTATTCCATGGGTGATCAAGTTTTCGCCCCACATCTCGCCCTTCACTATCCACTAACTCATATGCTCCATTCCCAATGACCCTTTTTATGATATACGGTCCGTCCCATGTTTTTTCTAATTTTTGTCTCCTCCTCTTTGGTAAGGCGGTATTTCTCGCAACACTAGCTCCCCAGGTTGGAATTCTCTTTCTTTAACCTGCTTATTATATTCGCGTGCTAATCTGTTGTGATAATTCTCCATGTGTTGCAACACGATCTCCCTGTTTTCCTCCAAGTCATCTAGCTTTGATAAGATCAAACCGGTGTTTAGGTTCTTCTCCCATGCTTCTATCTTAGTAGTGGGTATGATCACTTCTGTTGGTAACACTGCTTCTGCTCCATATGTCATGAAGAATGGTGACATTCCCGTTGCCTCTCTTCTTGTTGTCCTATAAGCCCATAAAGCATTATGCACCTGTTCACACATCCCTTGTTATGGCCTTCAAGCTTCTTCTTCAGTATGTCAGCGATTTTTTTTGTTTTTTTCTTCCACCTGCCCGTTACTTCGTGGATACAAGGGAGTTGACTTTCCGCTTTGGATATTGAATGCGTTGAATAATATCTCGATATTTTCGGCTTCAAACTGCTTTCCATTGTTTAAAACTATTTGCACTGGGACGCCAAACCTGCAAATGATGTTCTCAAATATAAAGGAGAATATATCGCGATCTCAAATATGATGAGTTTCCTTCGCTTCTACCAATTTTGTGAAGTAGTCTGTTGCTACAATTAAATATCTCTTTTGCTGGGTTCCTGTTATGAACGGTCCAACAATGTCTATGCCCCATTTTGCGAATGGCCAGACACTTGCTGTTGAATTCAAGGGCGCTCCAGGAGCATGTATTCTTTTTCCGTGGAGTTGGCATTCTTCGCATCGCCTAGATACCTCCTTTGCGTCCATATGCATATATGTCTAAAAATATCCTTTTCCTTTTGTTTTAAGTGCGAGTGATCTTGCTCCACTATAATTTCCTGCATCCCTACAGTGGATAGCTTTCAATATCTCCATTCATTCCTCCCTCGTTAGGCATCTTAGTGAGGGCCCGAGAAACGATTTTTGGTAGAGTACCCTATCTCTTAATTCGTAATTGGTGGCTTTGCTTCTGATATTATACGCCTAGAACCTGTCTCTCGGTGCTTCTCCCTTTTCCAGGTATAGATGGAGAGGTATCCGCCAATCTGGTTTTCTTTCTTCTTTATCTTCTCCTTGGTTTTCCATAGTCATCACCTTTGTACTTTCTTCTTCTTTGTTGACTGACGGTAACATCAATGTTTCTATTTTTATGTATCTAGCGGAATGGTCCGTCAACATAGAGGAGATAAATGCCAACGCATCTGCGAATCGATTACCTTTTCTACAGATATGTCTCCATAATATTTTTGGTATTTTTGTGGAGAGTTCTTCGACAAGCTGTTTGTACTTTTGGAGCGATGGTTCGGTCGTGGTATATAATCCTTGTATTTTACGAATGACAAGCTGTGAATCAGTAATTATCCTTATGTATTCTAGCTTCATTTCAATTTATATCCTTAACCCGTGCACCACCGCTTTATATTCGGTCTCGTTATTTGTTGATGAGAACTCCAGTCTGAATGAATATGCTATCCTTGATCCTTTTGGTGATATGAACACGATCCCGGTGCCTTTCCCTTCTCCATTTGCAGATCCGTCCACCAGTATTTCCCATCTCCTTGTATTGTGCTATGTTAATAAGTCTTTTGGGTTTCGTTGCTCCTAATTTATGTCTATCATATCTTCCACTTCTTCTTCTTCTTCCAATGGAAACTCACTAAGAAATCTGCAATGACCTGTGATTTTGATGAAGACAAGATTTCATACTTTACCCCAAATTGTTCGATTATTACGTTTCATCGTTCTACTCTCACTACTCATTTTGAGCTCTTTAACACGGATTCGATTGGAGTACAAGTGAGGACTCTAATCTTGTGCGCTTGAAAGTAAGTGTGGAGCTTCTGTGTTGCATACACCAATGCTAGTATTAGCTTTTCAATCTTTGTATAATTCTTCTCTGAAGAGCTGTAAATTTTTCTTATATAATTGTTGATGGTGGTTTTTAGACAAGGGGTAAAATCGTAAAACCCCATGACCTAGTGTTACCTGCAACACATTAACTAAGAGCATTTAACTCAGAGGTAAATAATTAATAGGGGTATTTTTTCCAAAATACCGATTAGGGTTTTCAAATACGTAACCCTAATTCCAAAACCAAGCCGCACCCGCACACCATGGCAAAGAATTCCAAACCAAGCCGCACCCCCGCGCACCATGGCAGCAATGCCAAACCAAGCCGCATCTTCGCGCACCATGGCAACAATGCCAAACCAAGCCGCACCACGCGCACCATGGCAAAGCAATGCCAAACCAAGCCGCATACTGCGTACCATGGCAACAATGCCAAACCAAGACGCACCCTGCGCACCATGGCAACAATGCCAAACCAAGCCGCATACTGCGCACCACGGCAACAATGCCAAACCAAGCCGCATACTGCGCACCATGGCAACAATGCCAAGCCGCACCCTGCGCACCATGGCAGCAATGCCAAACCAAGCCGCATACTGCGCACCATGGCAACAATGCCAAACCAAGCCGCACCCTGCGCACCATGGCAACAATGCCAAACCAAGCCGCATACTGCGCACCACGGCAACAATGCCAAACCAAGCCGCATACTGCGCACCATGGCAACAATGCCATATTTCCAAGCCGCTATGCCTTTGGCCCACGCCAAATATAGCGCCCTAGACTTGCAAGACTTGCAACTAGGTCAACATGGCCGCACGTGCCATTGGCACATGCCAACATGTGTCGCAAGCTGATAGACACATTTTTGTTTCTAATTTGATCTCAGTACTATATATTGTTGGCACTCGATTTTGTACTAATTTTGGTGTTTTGTGTGTTTGTAGGTATTTTTGAGCAATAAATATTTTTGGGAAATTCGGCTCGAAAAGTTGATAAAGGCACCCTCGGAGGACATTTGCTAAACGGACCCCTGCTTTGGATAAGGGGCACATCATTTACTAAGGGGCAACCTCATCTCCTTCATTTAAAATAAATTTTGGCGGGAAAAATGTGCTGTTGAACTGCGTGACTTTCTGGATCAGAATTGGGGGAATTTTTAGTGGAGTTTTTGACGGGAATGGATTGTGTTTACCCCTGTTACACCTAAACAGGGTGGTAACGATCTTAGTTTCGAGATATGGGGGATGTTACGTGGAGTGATGGAAAACAGGAACGCGTTCACGGGATTTCATTGGATCCTCTCGGGCAAAGCGTGTGTAGCGGTGTGTTTGAATCTTTCAAAAGGGTTTTTCAACATGCTTGGAGCATGCCGGCGTGTGGAATTGTTAAAAAGGGAGTTTTGACAGCCAACAGAAGATGCGTGAAAGAAAATATTCCCGAGAATATATCATCTTTACTTCTGAAGTTATGGTGAAGATTTGGAGAAGATTTGAGGAGTTAATTTGGTCCTGTCGAGTATATATATGGTTCTTGGGTAGCACAGAAGGGGATGGAGAGTTTGGGTAGAGTTGAGAGCGTCAATAGGGTGAGAATCGAGAGTTGCAGAGAGAAGTTTCTCTTTCGCAGAATCGATTTAACACGAAGAATGCATTTACCAAAGACCGTCGTTCTCAACAGTGTCAAGACAGAGCACTGTGGGTCGCATACTGTGGGCAGTCTTAAATCAATCGTAACAACGACAAGAAGGCTTTATCGTTCTTTGCAACACTCGGTTTGTAACACTTATAACTGTTACAAACCCGGTTTTTATTTGATATCTCTCCTTTTCATCATTTGTAAGCACCTTTGAGCAATAAAATCATATTTTGAGTGTGTTTCCAATATGATGAGCTAACCCCATTACTGGGACGACGGAGGAAGACGAATTTCATACATGGGTAAAATTATTTAATTCTTTTTTTAAGACTTTTGCATTAATTTTAATTGAAATATGATTTGAATTAATTGGTTGTCATTTAATTTGATGAGGTATGCTTAGCTTAAATGTTTTGGTACATCATGCTTAGGATTTACAATCAATCTTTTGAGGATTTATCTTGGCAAAAATAAGAGTCCGTGTTTTTATTTGTTGAGCAATAATTGTTAAAAGAATTAATATTTGAACCTTTTTGTTATGAGTTTGGCCGAATCCAGACTCCCAGCACATCTCTTCATCCCGTGACAATATTTGTATATATATTTTCTTTATCTTTAGTATTTTCTTTTATTAAAACTTAAAATCAATCTCGTCAAGTCCGAGTGAACGACAACCTTACTACCACTTTCTACAACATCATTGAAAATAACCATCAATTTTTGGCGCCGCCGACGCGGACTTGTGTATAGATTTGTTTTTAGGTTTTATTATTTTATTTATTTTTTTTATTATTATTTGTTCCTTTTTACGCGTTTTGGTTTTTTCTATTTGCTTTCAGACTTGGTGCGAAGCTTATATAAAAGAGAAAGTGTCGAAAAGTAAAGTGAAGCCAGAGATAGAAAGAAGAGAGAAAATCCAAAGGAGTGAAGAGGAAAATTTTGTATATAGTGTAATTAATTTTTTTTGATTTATTTTTAGAAACTGTAATTAGGTAATTATCTTTGTAATTTTTATTTTATTTTATTTTATTTTTTTATTTTTTTTGGACTTCTTAATTTTGGACTTTATTTTTGGACCGTTGGACATTTTTTTTAAAACCCTAAGGAAGGGTTATTAAAATATAAACTGCATAGGGAAGGACGAAGATTACGATATCGTCTCGGCCCCTCGGGTTCGTACATGACATAGGAGTCGTGGCCCGAGTCGACTTCAGCGGTTCATCCCCCGTCTGGAACGGGAGGTAAGAATTCTAAACACCCGCGAATCCCCAACAACGGGTTTACTCTGGATGATTTCGTGTGAATATATGTCGAGGAACTGAATCCGGCTGCTTTAATTTCCTAGTAAAGGGCAAGGACTGGCCATACAAGATAAGAGTTCGGATTTCATCACCGTTCTCTTCTTGCCCGCCTTAGGAAAACAAAACCAAATGCGAACCTAAGCTTAAAATACTGACTAGAACGAGACCGATAGGGTAACGAGCTTAATAGGAAAAGTCATTCGAAAAATATTGGTTACTCTTTAAGCATACTTCGAAGTTCATGATGGTTTCTGTGAGTTGAATGCGTGACTGCGCCGCCTTGTAATGCGGTGAGGCCTTGGGTATCAAAGCTCCACGCAGCTTCCCTCGCCTCTATTCAACTCGGATTGATTCCAGAGGGGTTTGCTCAGATTGTAACGAATTCCTTTTCGAAGTATTAGAAGCTGGTCTAGAAACAATCTAAGTGGAGCCATCATGCTTTTTGTTTGCTAGAAATCAGTAGGTTTGTTTTGGTCGAGTCAGCCTTGTTTGTGTTTGTGTAGAATTCCCTTGCAGTTAGGATGTCAAACTGGTATTATAATAGCCATCACGATGAATATGAATATCCAACTGAACATTATGGACATCACTCTTTTTATGACCATAGTGTGAATAGTGGTTGGGAACGCCAACCTTTGGAAAGTTATGAGTCATACCATGGTGAGCCCAATTACTATCCGCATGTGCATCGGTCATTCGTGCAAGAAGATTATAGTAATAGTTCTTCGTCTCTAGAGGATACAATCAAACTTTTGAAAAATAGTCCCTATTATGATCCTTCTGTTCCTCTTCCTTCTCTAGAAGAGTCCCTCAGGGGTTTAGCTGAGTCGACACAAAAGTTAGCTGAATCAACATGTAAGTTAGCTGAGGTAAATAACGTAGTTATGGACGAAAGGATCTGCAACAACGATGAATCTTTAGAAGATATCCTCAATAGATTAACTCAAAACTTAGATCCAACACTAAGGGAACTTTCTTTGGAGGAGACCCTTGAGAGGTTAGCTGAGTCGACACGTAGACTTGAGTTAGAGACGAATGAAAGTATTGCTCGAAATAACTTGAATTTCCAATATAGTGTATCCAATAATACCTTTGAGAATGAAGATAATTATTCACATAATCAAGATGATGAGGTTAGAATTGGTAACACTACTTGTTTAGATGAGGTTCAACCATTTTCATGTTTTTATAATAATGATTATGATGAGGATAGTGTTGATGAAGAATTCGAAATAAATAGGCATAGTGATCAGGAATTTGTTACTCCGATTGAACTTTATAATGATAGTACTATTTCTGGCTCAAATCCCAATAATTTTAATAATTATTCACCTATTCGAAAGGACGAGGATTTGACTAGAGATGCCACCGTTTTAGATGATGTAGTTCATGATCCTTTAGCCTGCAATATCTTTGGATAATCCATTATTTGATGTGCCTATAAGTGAATCGAGAGGAAGTAATTATGATTAACACCTTAGTTAACGGGCCTTTACCAAAACTTTCGCCGAGAATCCTTTATATGATTGTTATGATGGTTTAGAGGAAAGAGTTTACCCTGAGAATACTGTTTTAGAGTCTAGTGATTTAGAAACACTAGTCTTAGAAGACGATAAACTCGTAGAGATGAGTAAGGATGCATTACCTGATAATAACTTAGAATCAATTGACCATTTTCAGGATTCTGATGTTCTAGAAATTAGGGAAATTGTGACTAGTCTATCTAGAGACACTTAAAAACTCTAAGTTTGGGGTGGTTATCACTCTCCTAGTGCATTACCTTTAACTCTCGAAAGTCCCCTCACTTAGGACTGGACATCCGTGCCTCAACCATTTTACAAGACTATCTTCATACACTTTTTCCCGAACCTAGTTGTGTCCATAGGGAAGTTCGGTTGTTAGAAACCCATCCTCTGGTTGATGTGGTTAACCCAGGCTATGATACCACGATTGACTTTGTTTTCCCACCAAAAACCTTCCTTCCAATTGTGGGTACGTATAAGTTTCAGATGTGTCCATTATTAAGTTTTGAGACTAAACCTAATTACTTTAGGATATTAGGGTCGACACATTTGCTTAAGGAAGACCACCAATCTTATTGTGGTCACTGTGTGTAAGTCAAAACTGATTGACTTAGAGGATCCTCAATTATTCAGGTTATTATTATGTGCTTCTAAGTTTTTATTTGAGTTTTTCCAGACTTTAGAACCTGAACATTCGGATCTAACTCATGAGGAAACGCAACCCATGAAAATATGTTATCTAGACCCTTTTATAAAGCCTAAACCCGAACCACAACTAGATGTAGTTGTCTTAAAAATAGATAAGGGTGTGTTAGATATCTTCCTGGTCTGTTGCAGTCTCCTCTTCTCGTGGTTAGCACTTTTTGATCCAGATGACCCGCAGTTATTTCGGCTGCTACTATATGATTCTTCGAGGTGACTAAACCCTTCCAATGTCCTGGTGAAGACTTTAAACTTAGCACTTCTTGGGAGGTAACCCATGCTCTTGCAACACGGTAATATTTTTCCTTAAACTCTTTGCTTCAAATGGTAACAATTTCTCCTTGTTCATGTTTTTAATTTCATCTTTAGAACATTGAGGACAATGTTAGATTTAAGTTTGGGGGTATGGGAGAAACTTTTTAGTTGCATTTTTGAAACTTCTAGCGTCACATGGTATCCGGTTAGCTAAGTTTACATATTGTTTCTCACCGAAAAGATAGAAATTGGAATGCTAGGGATAACAACCTATTGAGACATTAGAGAAAAACACATTGAGATCCTTAAAATTCAGGAGAGAACTTGTTCCTTTTAGAGGGTAACCGTGATGGACCTAACCATCCATGATAGAAAGGCAAGTAGGTCAGGAAATGCCAGAAAGACAAAGCAACCTCACAATGTAGTCTTGGTTACTGGATTACCACTCTCTCTCAGTAGAAACTTATCATCATCAACAAACGGAGCGACATCAAAATATATGAAGAAAGTTGAAGACGTTTAAGGTTTATAAGTTGTTGAAGTTCATGATACTAAGACAGTATAAGTTGCGAAGACCCAAGTGTTAAATTCCTTCTGTGATGGCTATGTAAATTTTTGTCTTGTTATTACTCAAAAAAAAAAAAAAAAAAAAAAAAAAAATCTATAAGGCCATAGGGAAGTCGAAATCTATAAGGAAGGAATCGAAGAGAAGAGTTAATTGTCAAGGTTCTACGAGGTTCAAGAGTTTATCATCAACAGTTGAAGACTGAAGAAGACGTTATTTTTACTGAGCACTATGAGAGAGTCGAAGAAAGATACATTTGGTTGCTTTGTTAGTCCGCTTTCAATCTGGCACAAGATCTTTCTAGCACTGGTTTAACTCATCACACGTAATTAGTCCAGTGTGCAGCAGATGTCCCTCACATATTTTTCTCTCCTAATCTTATCCAGTATGTAAATCAATGGACGCATCTTACAATGTTTATCTAGTTTGTGTAGCGGATATCTCTTTATCTAGCAAAGTTGCGGATGTGTCTCCCCTTTTCTTGATCGGCTTTAGAGCCGACACCATCAATTTCTCTGGCATTCTAGTCACTTGGATATAGGTTGAGAATATGTATGTCCTCATATCTCTTTGGATACTTGTGACCAATTAGAAGTACAGGTTTTGTGGGTACACCTCTGGTAAACCCTCCGGAGACAACACTCCGCCACTAGGGCCACCTAGGGGTTCAAAAGATTTTTATTTTCTAGAATAAATTTGCTCGAGGACTAGCAAATAACAAGTTTGGGGGTTTTGATAGACACATTTTTGTGTCTAATTTGATCTCAGTACTATATATTGTTGGCACTCGATTTTGTACTAATTTTGGTGTTTTGTGTGTTTGTAGGTATTTTTGAGCAATAAATATTTTTGGGAAATTCGGCTCGAAAAGTTGATAAAGGCACCCTCGGAGGACATTTGCTAAACGGACCCCTGCTTTGGATAAGGGGCACATCATTTACTAAGGGGCAACCTCATCTCCTTCATTTAAAATAAATTTTGGTGGGAAAAATGTGCTGTTGAACTGCGTGACTTTCTCGGATCGAATGGGGGAATTTTTAGTGGAGTTTTTGACGGGAATGGATTGTGTTTACCCTGTTACACCTAAACAGGGGTGGTAACGATCTTAGTTTCGAGATATGGGGGATGTTACATGGAGTGATGGAAAACAGGGAACGTTCACGGGATTTCATTGGATCCTCTCGGGCAGGCGTGTGTAGCAGTGTGTTTGAATCTTTCAAAAAGGGTTTTTCAACATGCTTGGAGCGTGCAGGCGTGTGGAATTGTTAAAAAGGGAGTTTTGACAGCCAACAGAAGATGCGTGAAAGAAAATATTCCCGAGAATATATCATCTTTACTGCTGAAGTTATGGTGAAGATTTGGAGAAGATTTGAGGAGTTAATTTGGTCCTGTCGAGTATATATATGGTTCTTGGGTAGCACAGAAGGGGATGGAGAGTTTGGGTAGAGTTGAGAGCGTTAATAGGGTGAGAATCGAGAGTTGCAGAGAGAAGTTTCTGCTGCTGCAGAACTGAAGAACACGAAGAACAGACGGCCAAAGACCGTCGTTCTTCAACAGTGTCAACGACAGAGCACTGTGGGTCGCATATTGGAGGCAGTCTTAAATCAATCGTAACAACGACAAGAAGGCTTTATCGTTCTTTGCAACACTCGGTTTGTAACACTTATAACTGTTACAAACCCGGTTTTTATTTGATATCTCTCCTTTTCATCATTTGTAAGCACCTTTGAGCAATAAAATCATATTTTGAGTGTGTTTCCAACATGATGAGCTAAACCCCATTACTGGGACGACGGAGGAAGACGAATTTCATACATGGGTAAAATTATTTAATTCTTTTTTAGACTTTTGCATTAATTTTAATTGAAATATGATTTGAATTAATTGGTTGTCATTTAATTTGATGAGGTATGCTTAGCTTAAATGTTTTGATACATCATTCTTAGGATTTACAATCAATCTTTTGAGGATCTATCTTGGCAAAAATAAGAGTCCGTGTTTTTATTTGTTGAGCAATAATTGTTAAAAGAATTAATATTTGAACCTTTTTGTTATGAGTTTGGCCGAATCCAGACTCCCAGCATATCTCTTCATCCTGTGACAATATTTGTATATATATTTTCTTTATCTTTAGTATTTTCTTTTATTAAAACTTAAAATCAATCTCGTCAAGTCTGAGTGAACGACAACCTTACTACCACTTTCTACAACATCATTGAAAATAACCATCACAAGCCATATTTCCAAGCCGCTATGCCTTTGGCCCACGCCAAATATAGCGCCCTAGGTTTGCAAGACTTGCAACTAGGTCAACATGGCCGCACGTGCCATTGGCACATGCCAACACGTGTCGCAAGCCATATTTCCAAGCCGCTATGCCTTTGGCCCACGCCAAATATAGCGCCCCTAGGCTTGCAAGACTTGCAACTAGGTCAACATGGCCGCACGTGCCATTGGCACATGCCAACACGTGTCGCAAGCCATATTTCCAAGCCGCTATGCCTTTGGCCCACGCCAAATATAGCGCCCTAGGCTTGCAAGACTTGCAACTAGGTCAACATGGCCGCACGTGCCATTGGCACATGCCAACACGTGTCGCAAGCCATATTTCCAAGCCGCTATGCCTTTGGCCCACGCCAAATATAGCGCCCTAGGCTTGCAAGACTTGCAACTAGGTCAACATGGCCGCACGTTCCATTGGCACATGCCAACACGTGTCGCAAGACATATTTCCAAGCCGCTATGCCTTTGGCCCACGCCAAATATAGCGCCCTAGGCTTGCAAGACTTGCAACTAGGTCAACATGGCCGCACGTGCCATTGGCACATGCCAACACGTGTCGCAAGCCATATTTCCAAGCCGCTATGCCTTTGGCCCACGCCAAATATAGCGCACTAGGCTTGCAAGACTTGCAACTAGGTCAACATGGCCGCACGTGCCATTGGCACATGCCAACACGTGTCGCAAGCCATATTTCCAAGCCGCTATGCCTTTGGCCCACGCCAAATATAGCGCCGTAGGCTTGCAAGACTTGCAACTAGGTCAACATGGCCGCACGTGCCATTGGTACATGCCAACACGTGTCGCAAGCCATATTTCCAAGCCGCTATGCCTTTGGCCCACGCCAAATATAGCGCCTTAGGTTTGCAAGACTTGCAACTAGGTCAACATGGCCGCACGTGCCATTGGCACATGCCAACACGTGTCGCAAGCCATATTTCCAAGCCGCTATGCCTTTGGCCCATGCCAAATATAGCGCCCTAGGCTTGCAAGACTTGCAACTAAGTCAACATGGCCGCACGTGCCATTGGTACATGCCAACACGTGTCGCAAGCCATGTTTCCAAGCCGCTATGCCATTGGCCCACGCCAAATATGCGCCCTAGGCTCGCAAGACTTGCAACTAGGTCAACATTCCGCACATGCCATTGGCACATGCCAAACACACACGCTGGTAGCCTAACTTGCAAACCGTGCAACCTACCACCAAGGCATTCCGCACTTGCCATTGGCACATGCCAAACACACACGCTGGTAACCTAACTTGCATACCGTGCAACCTACCACCAAGGCATTCCGCACATGCCATTGGCACATGCCAAACACACACGCTGGTAGCCTAACTTGCAAACCGTGCAACCTACCACCAAGGCATTCCGCACATGCCATTGGCACATGCCATACGCGCCACTAGCAGCGCCACTTGCACTCATGATGCAACCAACACTCGAGACACCAACACAAACTGGGGGATGCTTCTTTAGGGTTTTGGTTTGGCGGTCACAGCATGCAGCGTACACTACGCTCACATTAAGAAAGCGTGAAAAGGAATAAAGCGGTCAAATAAAAGAGGAAATAATGGTGAAAAACGTTTTCACCCATTAAACCATGCTGTTACCACCTCCTCCCATTATTTCACCCTTTACTCTCTTCCTTCATGAGGCCAGGGTACGTTTCAATCTCGACTTGTATAAATAGGTCTTACCTATTTCCACCAGACAACAAGTCTCGGTCAGGAGAAAAATACTACACTCTCAGAAAGGCAACTTTGCAAGATCTCCCAAAAAGCTTTCATCTCTTGCAAGCTTCCTAAGCTTTCACTTTCGATACAAGTCGAGATACTACTCTCCTCAACACCTTTCTTTGCTTCCCTCCCCAAATCAACCCTTCTCCTCCACTTTGTGACCGAAGCAAATCTGAACGGCCATTTCTTGGTTTAGGTCGGACTTGCATGCATTGATCTCTCGAATCTATAAAGTGCTCACGTGCAGGACATTTGTTTAGGGTTTGAACCAGTTTCTCACTCACCTACCGAAATTACCGAAATCAGCAGAAACGATTTTTACCCATAAACAATTGGCGACCACAGCGGGAGGAGTGATCTATCGGCTACAATACCAACTCCATCTCCTGATTTCGTTTTCCGAACGTCAAATCCCAACATGGTGGAACTCAGGATCCCGGAACAGTGCCGAGAAGACCAGCGCAGAAACGCATCCCTGATGTTGGCGTCTCTCCCGATAACGTTGTTACTTCACCGGCTGACAACAGCAACATCGAGTGCACTCCCTTAAGTGTAACACCGCCTATCACCAGGGCCAGAGCCGCTGCCTCCTCTAGCGTCTTTGCACAACCCTCTAATCACGGCAACGAGAATATCTCTTCAGGTGTCACGCCCCCGGTCACCAGAGCTAGGGCCGCCGCCACGATCCCGAATGCTTCTTCCAAAGATGGCGCCTCCGACAGCTAAGGCTCCAATTACCCGCCGACGGGACGAGAGACCGGGAGGGACCAGAGGAAGTCGTCCTTACGTCACCATCGCCGATTTGATGGAACGACAGAGACGCTCGCCGAGCCCCGAGACAGACATGGTTTCAACACAGAAAGAGGTGCTCACCTTTCTCAAAACCCTGACAGAGCGACTACCCCGTGAGTCGCATCCTCCAGAGACGCCTAGAAGCATCTCCAACAACCCCGACGCCGGCACCTCGGCAGGGCACGCCTCCACGGATGAAGAAACTCGCACTAGAATCCCGTTGGAGAGAAATCAATCACCCAACTTCGTCACGAGACAAGATTTGGAACAACTCCCTACGCGACCAATCAAGCATGATGAGTTGGATGTACGTCATCACCAACCCCTTACCCATCCGAAATACAGAGAATCCTTCTCCCAAGGGGTACTCTTCTCTCAATTTACCCTGTACGATGGTACCGGGAATGCACGCGAACATGTTTCTCATTTCTTGGAATCCTTGGGTGAACATGAATATAATCACGTTCTTCGTTTAAGGGAATTTTCAAAATCACTTACCGGAAGGGCGTATACATGGTACAACAAAGATCCCACCGAAACAGCATTCCCAACCGGAGTAGCATGGTCACCGCGTTTTACAGAAGTATTTCTTCGTTTCAACAAGTTACCTTTTCGGACCTCGGGAGAATGTACCCGGTGGGATAACGAACATCCGAATGATTTCGTCAAAAGGTTCGGGGTTCAAGCACTCGATCATCACGACCCAAACGTGACCGAGCAACAATTGGTAAACGCATGCATCAATGGTATGGTCCCAATCTACCGCGCCTTGCTAGAAAACTTGCGTTTCCAAACGTTCTCCCCCGACTCCATGAGGCCGCCGGACGATCCGCAACAACAACACCAAAGATTCTTGGAAAGGACTAGGCCAACTCGAATCAAGACGCACGTGAAACTCGCGGGAGTAGACGCCTCATCAGCAAACAATTTAATGCCGGCTCATCCTCCGTGAACATAGTGAACGAAAGAGGAAAAAGGAAAGCCGCAACTACGAGACACCAGCCGAAACGTGAGGCGCCGACGCAACGGGAACCCTCACGGCGGAAGATCGTCGCTAGAACTCCCGTGCAGCATCGCGAGACCGAAGGAAATACCCTTGATTTCCCATTCCCCTTCGAGGAAGTGATTGTCCTCCTGAAGCCCGGGTTCAAGATGATGTCATCGATCGCCGCCGCTCGGACGTCCGCCAATCAAGCCGAGGTGGCGAACCCCAAATCCACACATTATCACGGGTTCGTTCACCACCCGACTAGCGATTGCAACAGACTAAAGCATATTTTCAAAGAAAGGGTAGAAGCAGGAGAACTCCAACTAGGAGACGAAAGAGTGCATCGAGACCCACTCCCCATAAGAAATTGCGGGTCCTCTGGGAATTCCGTGCACGAGACTGTGCAATCCATGATGCAACATATATGCGAAATTCTCTATCTTTCCAAGGTACAGCGACAAGATATTTTCGCAGATCTCAATCGTGTTGTGTCCGGCAAACAGCTTTTTCTCTCCTCGGCACCCACGCCAGGGGCCCAAGCTCTCCAAACGGACGGAACCAAAAGGGGGAACTGGGGACTGCTAACCACGTCCCGTTTAAGAGGTAACAAATTTGACGACACGCTCATCGACACGACCTCCTACTACAACATCATTACTTTCAAGGTGCTAAAGGAAGCAGGATTTACAAAACAAGACGCTACCTATTCCCCGCCCGTGATTAAGAACTTGGGAGGAGAAGCTTTGAACGCGCATGGCTACATCAACTTAGAGATCGAGATGGGAAACGCTATAACGCATAGCAAGTTCCACATTGTCAGAGAACTAGATCATGACATGATTTTGGGACGCTTATGGGTGCTCGACAACAAAGCGAAACTGGACGTACACCCTCTGCCGACATCCACGCCCGAAGGAATTTCCAACAAATCGTCCCACGGGTTATCGCATCAACGATCTATTGAAGGAACCCGAGCATCCGGAGAGGACCCGTTGGCGCTAGCCCATGATTTTCAAATGCAAGTAAGTCTGACCGAGCAACCTTTTCTGCAACCGGGCTTTTCTTCCCCCATTCTGTCATGGGGACTCGGCGCAACAACCGGCACGAACGCTGTCAAAAAATGTGAATGGGGAGCTGGACCATTCGAACACTTTGCAAGAAGCTTGGAAGCTTCTAGCGAAACCAACGAAGCCAAGGCTCAAATGGTCACACGACGTCTGAACCCGTTTTCAATCGGAGATGTAGTGGTTAAGGAAAGCTCGTTTCAAGTTGGGAGGATGACAGTAAAGATGGATTTGCCCGAGGAAGGTGAAGGCGAGCTGTACCTGGTTGCGGATACCCTTTTGGGAGGATATTGCAAGCTCATCAATACCGACACACATGAAGGCGTGATAGTTCACTCGCGATGGCTCAAGGAATCCAATCCCTAAAATGTTGTACTTCCCAATCACTCCCCTTTTCAGTACTTCCTTTAAATCATTCCTCTTAATAGCTGTACTTCCCCAGGATGAATACACCGTTTGTATTTTTCCCTAGAGATCTCCCCTTTTGTCAAAAAAAATAAAAATAAAATAAATATATCTCTTCCCGAGCGAATCCTTCATATATCGATATCGAAGAAATACATCAGAAGAACCCAGAAAACCATTGCAGAGCCATCATACCACAACTTCTTTCAAAAATATATATATATGAAGCAAAAGGTTTACTGATGAAGAAGAAGGGAAAGATGTGTTTACAAAAAAAAAAAAGAGGGAAAAACATCGGGAACCGAGCGGCTAACGAAAAAACAAAAGGAGGAACTAGCCCTCGAAGGATGGAGCGCAAGTCCCTTCGGGCAAAGCTATCTTCAAGCACTTCCCCAGAATCCTTCGGGCAACAAAGGTTCCATTCAGCGGTTTTAGCAGCGGCAACCTCGACATCCCATCCCGAAGCAGCCACAGCAGCAGCAGTGTCCTCCCCGATAACTATTCCAGCATACGCCACCATGACCCCTCCGGTATCATCAATAACACCTTTGGCATCAACTTCAAAGGCTGTCTCGCTTCTATCATATACTCCTTCGAAAGTTTTCTCATCGACACTTCGAAGGAAGTTTTTTGATTCATCCACATCAAAATCAAGAATCATGGCGTTCTCCTCCGCGTCCCACCGAACCCAAGAGAGTCCGAACATGCACCTCGTTCTTCGTGGGGATAGATGGAAGGGAGGTCCTTAATAATTTCGTTAGCTTCATGGAACAAAGACTCAACCCCAACCAATACCTCCTCAGGAGAAGAAGATCGATCTCCACCGATTCTGAAGTCCTTTTCCAAAAAATTAAAGGCACGCCCGTCTCTGGAAGATCCCATCATACACTGCAAGAAATGGAAAGATGATCAAGTTCCATCCTGTCTATACACATATAAAAAGAGGATAAGTGTGACGGACCGGAAAATTACGCCTTTGGCGCGTTGCCCCGCAGGCCGTAATCTCCCCGGTGCGCCATGATGAAGCTACGATCCGGGCCTCAAAGCTAGGCAAATGCACGTCCAATTGCCCTTGCAAGCATGCTCGTGGAGCATGACGCAGCTAACTTAGCTTCCACACCATTCCAACTTACCCTTGTCCCGCAAAAAGGGTTTAAGGCCATAAGGCCAATGCCAATGCATTTTCATGCATTTACGCTTTACCTTTACGTATGGAATTCATAATTGAATTTCCTAGCTAGAGAGCAACCGTCACATTGTCGTATCTTGTCCAGGCCTAAGCCTTGGACTTTAGCGTAGGCCGCACCAAGCCCTTGCCATTTCCCACGTTACCTCGCTTACCATCTCTTTATAACTTGATAGGAAGTATGAGCATCCACTTACGGCATGCAACTAAGCCTCATCAAGTCTGGCCACAATCATCTCTCGCGTCGAGCTACCGAGCTTAGATGATATGAGGGCCAACGTCTTTGGACCGGCAATGCTGCAACTCATCATGCGGCTGCCTACGTACCCTTCCCTACTCTAAAGGGATCAAGCACAGACCGTAGTTCATCCCTGAAGGGACGGAAACTTAAACCAAATCGTTTGCAAGGCTGTGGCCTAGCAAAAACGGTAATGGCCTGGTCCGTATAGGCCATTCCGCCAAGATGCATAATGATTATGCATCATCGGGTCCGCGCCGTGGCATAGTGATGCCAACGCATCAAATACCCTCTTCGAAAGGCTACATGAACTATAAATGAGCCTTAGGCATCATTTATAACCTTCCTTCCGGTAAGCTATGAAGCTTACTTGGTACATAGTCCGCATATGCACCTTCAACCAACTACCCTTCCCTATATATGTCTTAATGGAATTTCTACAAGTATGAAAAGGGGAGCATATTGACATGCTTCACTATTCATGGCCGTTGCCATGAATTTCTGAATGACCGGCAATGATTGCCGAGTCTCCGTTCACATTGCATAATGATTGTGCACCACTGTTCCGTCTGGCCGCACAATGATTGTGCACCACTTGTTCTGTCTGTTGCACAATGATTACACACAACGATTGCGTACAATGATTGCGCACCACCCGGTCTTCTAACTCGCTTTCATTTATTGCACAATGATTTCATTTGTAAGATCGAGCCCACCTACCTAATCGGCTTAATGCATCATGATGATGCAACATTGGCCCTCGGCCAAATGCCAAACATAATGCGCCATTTTTGGCGCGGTATTGGCCTTAAGCCAATCCACTTTTTTCACGCTGCGGAAGCTTTGGATGAAGCTTCATCTCAGTCCATGACGCATCTTTTAGCATGCGCCATGCTAAAAACACGGGGTCTTACAATAAGGGAGACAATACATTCGTGTTGGGTATGAATACGGAACCTTAAAAAAGGAAAGGGAGTAATGAAGGACATAATGCTTCCAGATTTTTTGGCATGGATGATGCCTAATTGAAGCCGCACGTGAAGGAAAGCAAAATAAGGAAACTTTCTTTGTCGAAGAAACGCCTACTTCCTCTTTATTTACATAAGTCACGCCTGCAAGCACGACTTCCAAGTTGCACCGGCCCCACCAATTGCGCCGACCTTCCAATGGCCGCCCAAGTCACGCCTGCAAGCACGGCTTCCAAGTTGCGCCGACCCCACCAGCTAGCACACTCAGTTTCCCCATTCACGCCAACCTCCCAATGTCGCCCAAGCTGCACCGGCCCCACCAATTACGCCGACCTGCAAGCACGCACGTCTTCTACACTTTGCGCCGGTCCCACCAGCTAGCACACTCAGTTTCCCAACTCGCGCCAACTTCCCAACGTCGCCCAAGCTGCACCGGCCCACCAATTGTGCCGGCCTCCCGATTTGTGCAAAACTACCGGAGGCAAGGATTCCAAATCCTATTTATAAAAGGTCGACAAGCCTCCTTCAATTTTCCTTACGTTTTTCTTGTTAATAGTTTGTCACCATCTTATGCTTACCTCGCAACAAATCCCTGCTCCGAGCTAAGCGGGGGACTTAATGTTGATGGTGGTTTTTAGACAAGGGGTAAAATCGTAAAACCCCATGACCTAGTGTTACCCGCAACACATTAACTAAGAGCATTTAACTCGGAGGTAAATAATTAATAGGTATTTTTCAAAATACAGTTAGGGTTTTCAACACAGAACCTAATTCCAAAACCAAGCCGCACCACGCGCACCATGGCGGCAATGCCAAACCAAGCCGCACCCTGCGCACCATGGCAGCAATGCAAAACCAAGCCGCATACTGCGCACCATGGCAACAATGCCAAACAAAGCCGCACCCTGCGCACCATGGCAGCAATGCCAAACCAAGCCGCATCTCAAGGTACCATGGCAATAATGCCAAACCAAGCCGCGCCCTGCGCACCATGGCAACAATGCCAAACCAAGCCGCATCTCGCGCACCACGGCAACAATGCCAAACCAAGCCGCATCTGCGCACCATGGCAACAATGCCAAGCCGCACCCCGCGCACCATGACAAAGAATGCCAAACCAAGGCGCATCTTTGCGCACCATGGCAACAATGCCAAACCAAGCCGCACCTGGCTGCCACCATGGCAACAATGCCAAACCAAGCCGCATCTCACGCACCACGGCAATAATGCCAAACCAAGCCGCATCTTGCGCACCATGGCAACAATGCCATATTTCCAAGCATGCTATGCCTTTGGCCACGCCAAATATAGCGCCCTAGACTTGCAAGACTTGCAACTAGGTTAACATGTCCGCACGTGCCATTGGCACATGCCAACACGTGTCGCAAGCCATATTTCCAAGCCGCTATGCCTTTGGCCCACGCCAAATATAGCGCCCTAGGCTTGCAAGACTTGCAACTAGGTCAACATGGCCGCACGTGCCATTGGCACATGCCAACACGTGTCGCAAGCCATATTTCCAAGCCGCTATGCCTTTGGACCACGCCAAATATAGCGCCCTAGGCTTGCAAGACTTGCAACTAGGTCAACATGGCCGCACGTGCCATTGGTACATGCCAACACGTGTCGCAAGCCATATTTCCAAGCCGCTATGCCTTTGGCCCACGCCAAATATAGCGCCCTAGGCTTGCAAGACTTGCAACTAGGTCAACATGGCCGCACGTGCCATTGGCACATGCCAACACGTGTCGCAAGCCATATTTCCAAGCCGCTATGCCTTTAGCCCACGCCAAATATAGCGCCCTAGGCTTGCAAGACTTGCAACTAGGTCAACATGGCCGCACGTGCCATTGGCACATGCCAACACGTGTCGCAAGCCATATTTCCAAGCCGCTATGCCTTTGGCCCACGCCAAATATAGCGCCCTAGGCTTGCAAGACTTGCAACTAGGTCAACATGGCCGCACGTGCCTTTGGCACATGCCAACACGTGTCGCAAGCCATATTTCCAAGCCGCTATGCCTTTGGCCCACTCCAAATATAGCGCCCTAGGCTTGCAAGACTTGCAACTAGGTCAACATGGCCGCACGTGCCATTGGCACATGCCAACACGTGTCGCAAGCCATATTTCCAAGCCGCTATGCCTTTGGCCCACGCCAAATATATCGCCCTAGGCTTGCAAGACTTGCAACTAGGTCAACATGGCCGCACGTGCCATTGGCACATGCCAACACGTGTCGCAAGCCATATTTCAAGCCGCTATGCCTTTGGCCCACGCCAAATATAGCGCCCTAGGTTTGCAAGACTTGCAACTAGGTCAATGGCATGGCCGCACGTGCCATTGGCACATGCCAACACGTGTCGCAAGCCATATTTCCAAGCCGCTATGCCTTTGGCCCACGCCAAATATAGCGCCCTAGGCTTGCAAGACTTGCAACTAGGTCAACATGGCCGCACGTGCCATTGGCATATGCCAACACGTGTCGCAAGCCATGTTTCCAAGCCGCTATGCCATTGGCCCACGCCAAATATAGCGCCCTAGGCTCGCAAGACTTGCAACTAGGTCAACATTCCGCACATGCCATTGGCACATGCGAAACACACACGCTGGTAGCCTAACTTGCAAAACTGTGCAACCTACCACCAAGGCATTCCGCACATGCCACTGGCACATGCCAAACACACACGCCGGTAACCTAACTTGCAAACCGTGCAACCTACCACCAAGGCATTCCGCACATGCCATTGGCACATGCCAAACACACACGTTTGGTAGCCTAACTTGCAAACCGTGCACATGCCACACGCGCCACTAGCAGCGCCACTTGCACTCAAGATGCAACCAACACTCGAGACACCAACACAAACTGGGGGATGCTTCTTTAGGGTTTTGGTTTGGCGGTCACGACATGCGGCGTACACTACGCTCACATTAAGAAAGCGTGAAAAGGAATAAAGCGGTCAAATAAAAGAGGAAATAATGGTGAAAAACGTTTTCACCCATTAAACCATGCGGTTACCACCTCCTCCCATTATTTCACCCTTTACTCTCTTCCTTCATGAGGCCGGAGTACGTTTCAATCTCGACTTGTATAAATAGGTCTTACCTATTTCCACCCAGACAACAAGTCTCGGTCAGGAGAAAAATACTACACTCTCAGAAAGGCAACTTTGCAAGCTCTCCCAAAAGCTTTCATCTCTTGCAAGCTTCCTAAGCTTTCACTTTCTGATACAAGTCGAGATACTACTCTCCTCAACACCTTTCTTTGCTTCCCTCCCCAAATCAACCCTTCTCCTCCACTTTGTGACCAGAAGCAAATCTGGAACGGCCATTTCTTGGTTTAGGCCGTACTTGTACAGATTGATCTCTCGAATCTATAAAGTGCTCACGTGCAGCACATTTGTTTAGGGTTTGAACCAGTTTCTCACTCACCTACCGAAATTACCGAAATCAAACAATAATAAATCGACTTTTATACGCATTCATCCAGGAGTAATAATACCGCACTTAATGCGTATGGTTTTGATGCGAGATATATCAGCAATTCCTCTCCTGGATCAGGTTTCTGCAAAATAGATAGATTAGCCAAATAATCTTTTATACTCTGTAGTACCTGCTCACACTCTGATGTCCATTTGTTTGAGGGTGAAAACCGTTTCTGCTGATTTTGGTAATTTTGGGTGTCTGGATGAGAAACGAATCTAAACCCTAAACAATACACTGCACGAGTACTTGTGATTCGAGAGATCAGTCTGTACAATCCTGGCCTAGACCAAGAAATGGTCGTTTCAGGCTTGCTTCGGTCACAAAGTGAAGGAGAAGGGTTGGTCTTAGGGAGGGAAGCTTAGAGAGTGTTGAGACCAGAATAGTTGATTCTGAAGGTGTGGTTTGTTTTATGACTTGTATCGGAAGTAGAACTAGTTAGCAGAATGGAAAGCTGCCAGGTGATTTCTAGATACTGTATTGTTGCCGACCAAAAATTGTTCTTTGGTGAAAATAGGTGAAGCCTATTTATACAAGTCATATTGAAACGTACCCTGGTCTCGTAGGAAGTGGAAACGATTGAGTGATGGAAGAATATAGTAACGTGTAACCGTCAGACGTTATGCTTCCATGATGAGGGAAGTGAATTTGTGTAACCGTCAGTCATTACGCTTCCATGATGAAGGAAATGAATTGTTTACACTGTTACTTTTCACCACCACTAATTGTCCTACTTCATGATGTATCGGTCGCATTGTACGCCACACGTTGTAAATCGCCAGACCAATACCCTGATAAGTATCCCCCAGTTTGTGACATGTTTGATGTCTCGTGTGTTTTCGTGGAAAACATGTAGCAGGTTGCTATGTGTGGAAAGTCAAAGTCAAGAGACTTTTCCATAGGAAAATAGCATGTGATGCTATTAGTCTTGCCTTGGTCGGCCGCCTAAAAATTGCCACAAGTTCGTTAGTTTGGTGGCGAACTTGAATGACTGAGATTACATCTCGTGAGGAAGGGTAGCCGTTGATTATGGCAACCTCTTTGTTGTGTAACAAAGTGGCGCCATTAGCATAGTGGCGCCTGGCGTAGCCGTGGCGTAGCGGGTTGCCTGAGACTTGCCGCAAGTCTGTCACTTCAGTGGCGAACTTGGATGGATGAGATTGCATCTCATAAGGAAGAGTGGCCATTGATTATGGACACATCTTGTTGTATACCGAAGTGGCGCCATTGGCATAGTAGCGCCTGGTGGAGCCATGGCATATCGGAATGCTAGTGGCATGCCAGTGCATAGATGCATGCTAATGGCGTAGCCGCAGCATAGCGGCATGCCAGTATCCGTGGCATGACGTCATGCCAGTAGCGTTGTGGCATAGCCACGCCTATGGCATTGTAGCATGGCCAAAGATAAGGTTTGGCTCCGTAGCCAAAATTAGGGCTTGGCGGCGTGGCCAAGGCTAGGATTTGGTGTCTGGTAATAATTAGGGCTTAACGGCGTGGCCAAGGCTAGGATTTGGCGTCGTGGTAAGAATTTGGGCTTGGCGGCGTGGCCAAGGATAGGATTTGGCGCCGTGGTAAGAATTAAGGCTTGGCGGCGTGGCCAAGGCTAGGATTTGGCGTCGTGGTAAGAATTAAGGCTTGGCGGCGTGGCCAAGGCTAGGATTTTGCGTCATGGTAAGAATTAGGGCTTGGCGGCGTGGCCAAGGCTAGGATTTGGCGTCTTGGTAAGAATTAGTGCTTGGAGGCATGGACAAGGCTAGGATTTGGCGTCGTGGTAATAATTAGGGCTTGGCGGCGTGGCCAAGGCTAGGTTTTGGCGTTGTGGTAAGAATTAGGGCTTGGAGGCGTGGCCAAGGATAGGATTTGGTGCCATGGTAAGAATTAAGGCTTGGGAGCATGGTCAAGGCTAGGATTTGGCGCTGTGGTAAGAATTAGGGCTTGGCGGCGTGGCCAAGGCTAGGATTTGGCATCGTGGTAAAAATTAGGGCTTGGAAGCGTGGCCAAGGCTAGGTTTTGGCGCCGTGGTAAGAATTAGGGCTTGGCGGCGTGGCCAAGGATAAGATTTGGCACCTTGGTAAGAATTAGGGCTTGGCGGCGTGGCCAAGGCTAGGTTTTGGTGCCGTGGTAATAATTAGGGCTTGGCCGCGTAGCCAAGTCTAGGTTTTGGCGTCGTGGTAATAATTAGGGCTTGGCGGTGTGGCCAAGGCTAGGTTTTGGCGTCGTGGTAAGAATTAGGGCTTGGCGACGTGGCCAAGGTTAAAGTGGCATGCTACCGTGGCAGAGTGGCATGTTGGCATGCCGATCAATATGTTGTTGTGGTAAGGCACATTTGGATTGCCAGTTAGTATGCCGATCAATATGTTGTTGTGGTAAGGAGTGAGGCGCAAAACCCTAACCTCTACAAGTTAGTCAGGGAAATTGATTGAACTCTATGTGTTGACACAGAGTTATTTTAAGTTCATTGCCAGAGAGCAGCATGCTTTTCTGATTGAATACCTTATGCAAAGACCTTATACTTGATATTTGGAAATTCGTGCTACTCTGCTACGAGCGAACACAAATCGTCATGCCATATCAACATTAAGGGTTCAACCGGAGAACATAGCATAGAAGGCATTCAAATGAAATTATATTAAGTGAATATATGCGAGGCTCCGAAATTTACAGAACATCTGGGATGGTTGCTACAGTCGCCAGTCTGGATAAATTTCATGTAAGTATATTGAACGACTCAATAAATATTCCGGTGGAGAGGTTAGCACTCACGACACCATTTCCTTACAGAGTGACGTCACATCAGATGTAAGGTTTTACGATTTCAACCCTAAGATAAAAACCAACATCAACATTAAGTCCCTTGCTTAGCACGTAACAACGGCATTGTTTCGGGGTAAGCATCATATTGTGACAGAAAAGAGTAAAATCGAAAGGACAAGACATGAATAGATTGTCGAGGAAATTCGACTAACCTTTAGCAGAAGGCTTGAGGAATCCGTGATCCCTGTATTAGTGGTTTTGCATAAACTCGGTTTGGCCATGTGGTATTGATATCAACGCTGCAGCTTTGTCTATTGATTGGCAGAGATGGCACTGCAATTGGGTCCGTGAATCGGTGAATGGCGCTATCTGGATAGGTCACGGAACATATGGAGATGGCACTGCTTTGAACGACCACGATGGCACCTCCTTGGATGGTGGAGATGGCGCTGCTTCAAACGGCTAAGATGGCGATGCTTTGGCTGGCTAAGGAAGGTGGATGGCACGGCTAGCTTGGAGTGGCGCTGCTAGCTTGGAACGGTGGATGGCGTTGCTTTGGTGATGTCCGTGGAATGGTGGAAACAATACTTTGAACTTTGGCCACCAAACATCGAAGATGGAGCCGGAGTTTTTCGCAGAATGGGCGGAGATAGTGCGGCTTTAATCACATAGTGCTGGAGTCATGGCGTTACCTGCTAGGCTGTGGAGCGGGCGGCGATTGCGCTGCTTTGAGCGGTGAATAAGGCTCTCCTTTGGCTATGTAGCGGCCAGCCTCTTTCCATCAGCAGTCCGGGTGATCCAATTATTCTTTCTTTCTTATAGATCATCATAGAATTGCATCCATCTTCTTCACAAGTATTGTCTCGTGTCTGTTCTCGTAGTTCTCCATTTTGTGTTCTTCATCATGTAGATTTCCGATGCAGACATGATGTAATTTTTTTTTGTAGTGCACAATGGGATCTTCCGGTGATGGTCATACCTCTGACTCTTCGGAGAAATTTTTTGAAATCGACGAACCCAGGTTTTCTTCACATGAGAAACCAAATCAACCCTTCGTTCCATATAGCCGACCTGATTATACAAGGCATGTCCCTCACCCATCTACGCATCGTGCGGGTGCGCGCCCATGCTTTCATGGCTTTTATTGACATGGAGGAGAAATGGAAGCGTGATGAAGCATCCCAGCAAGTCGGGAAATATCAACGTGATGAAGCTTCTCCACAACCAAGTTCCAGGGCTGAACGATTCGCCTCTCGATTGAAACGACGAAGGACTGAGTCCAAGAAACTTCTAGATGAGAGCAAGTTTAATTACCCTGTCTATAATGGTATCGTAATCCTCGATTATGAGGTGGACGAACCAGAGCATTCCCAAGAGGCTGTGGTTTGCGAGACTGAAGCATCTTCTGAAGTGGGTGTCGAAACTGCAGTTGAGGAAATCGAAGCGACCACTAAGGATTCTGTCGAGGCAGATGGTGAGGCGGTGGAAGCACATGTTGGAGTTGTTGGAGAAGCTGTGGGGATGTATGCTGGAACAACTGTTGAAGAGGATTCCGCATGGGATGTTGAAGATGCTGCTGAAACGGCTTCTAGATGGAATGTTGAAGCTGAAACGGTTTCTGGATGGAATGTTGAAGTTGAAACGATTTCTCGATGGGATGCTGAAGCTGCTGTTGAGATAGCTTCTGGATGGAATGTTTGCTGTCGGAAAAGGTGTTGGGGCAAGTGCTTGAAAAAGCTCACGATGGAGCGTCATTGACCAAGGTGTTCTTCATTGACAACTAGTTTTCCCATTTTGCGATTTCCTTAGTAGAGAAAAACAATCTTTTAAGTAGCTCGTAGATGTTTTTGGTACTTGATTTTGTTTTGTTTTGTGCGGCCAGAAGCCATGTCTCACCGAGTATCATTCCTTCGTTTATGTTGCTTTCATATATTTGATTGAATGAATAAAACCTTCTGGAAGAGACCTAGCAAAACCGATTTTGCGGAGAACCATTTATTTTTATTGGTTATTCCCTTGCAAATTATCCAGGGCTTCTGTGGCATGCCGCCTGAGTACGTAGAAGTGCGAGCTGCCACAAGCTGGATAACACGTCATGAGAGAAATAGAGAAATCCGTCAGGTGGAAGTCGTGGCTATATATTCTTGAGGTAAAGTGTTTACGCCGCTGCTTGATGATCTTCTTTCTTGCATTATTCTTTTCTTCAGTATTTTATGAATAAGACATTTTGTGGGGGTTTGATATCTCTGGTTTTCAATCGAAGGGTAATGAATCTGTGAGGGTTTGGGTTTACTTGGTATTTTTCCTTTAAGATAGTCCATGAAAACTTTTTAAGGGAAGATCTTCTTTAATTGAAATTGAAAACTCTACTCATGAATGCAAGCAGTGCAATCAATTTAGAGAAGTCACAAACATCGCATGAAAGGGGAAATTGCTGAAGGAAATATTGAAATGAGAACGATGGATGGGAAAGTAGCACAACGTTTCAGGTATTGAAGGGCTTGAGCCATCGAAAATGAATCGTCACACCTTCCAACTTGTCGGCATTGATGAGTTCGAACTAACCACCCAATATAACATCTGCCACCAGATACGGCTCGTCTCATTTTCTTTAGGCGAATCAGGTTGAGCGGCTATCCTCACTGTTACATCTCCAACTTGAAACGAGGTCGTCTTGACTACCATATCTCCAATTTGAAACGGGTTTGGGCGTTGTGCAACCACTTGATTTTTGAGCTCGTCATTTTTTACTGCGGCAGCTTCCAAATTTTTGACAAAGCACTTGAAAGGCCCAGCATTCCATTCAAATCTATTTATGATGTCATGGTTGGTGATTGGACTGACTCCCCATGCTTGTCCAAGAGGAGAAGTGACTGGGTGCAGAAAGGGTTGTTTAACCAGACTTACTTGCGTTTGGAATCTGCGGATGAACACCAGTGGGCTTTCTCCAGATAATTGAGTTACATCGGTAAGTTTTTGATACGGCAACATGTAATCTTCAAAGTTGGACGGTTTGTTGGAAATTCTTTCGGGTATCAACACCGGCATAGGGGATACTCCTAATTTCGGTTTGTTGCCATGATGGGCGCCCCAGAATCATGTCATAATTTGAGAGTTCTTTGACAATGTGGAATCTGCCATGTGTTAGGGTGTCTCCTACCTTAATTTCAAGGTTGATGTAGACATATGTGTCTATTGCTTCTCCTTCCAAATTTTCGACCATAATTGGGGAACGTGTAGCCTCCTGCTTCGAAATTCCTGCAGCTCTCAGATTTTTGATGGTAACGATGTTGAAGTCATAGGCCGCGTCAATCAATGTGTTGTCGAGCTCGGCGTCTTTCAGATGAACCGTGTTCAGAAGTCCCCAGTTATATTTTCCAGCACCGTCTTCCGAGAGAGTTTGGGGTTCTAGCGTAGTTTCTTCAGTGGGAAAAGTCTCTTGCCCGACACAACTCGATTGATGGCTGTAAATATATCTTGACGCTGCGCCTTGGAGAAATAGAGAATCTCGCATACATGCTCCATGATGGATTGCACGGTTTTGTGAACAGAGTCCCTAGAGAGCATGAAACTTCTGACTGGAAGAGGATCTCTGTGAACTCCCTCATTGCCCAGCTGAAGTTCCCCTGCCTCCACCTTTTCTTTGAAAATACTCTTTAACTTATTGCAGTCACTGGTCGGGTGATGGACAAATCTGTGGTAGCGGCAATACTTAGGATTTTCCATTTCCTCTTCAGTTGGTGGGCGCCTAGTAGGGGAAATCTGATGGCGTCATCTTGGATACATTCCTCCAAGAGTTCAATTACTTCCTCGATTGGGAACGGGAAATCTAAGGCCCTTTCTCCGGCTCATTGATATTGCGCAGAAGCCTTAGCTGCGTTCTTCCGCTGTGGAGCCGCCTGATGTGCCGGCGTTGCACGCTTGGATTGTTGTTCTGTCGCTGGAGCCTTCCTTTTTCATCTTTCACTTACCACGCTTACATAGGGGCCAATGTTATATTGCTTGTTGATGAGGCGTCTGTTTCCTCGAGTTTCGCGTGTGTCTTCAACCTTGGCTGGCCTGGTTCTTTCCAACAATGCTGGTACTGTTGTGGCTAACCGTTTAGCAGCCTCATTGAAGTTCAGAGAACGTCTGGAATCGCAGATTCTCTAGTAAGGCACGGTAGATGGGAACTGTAGTTGCAGGAAATCCCACACTACACCCCTCACTAGATTCTACTCAATTAACTCATTATGAATATGAATTGCTATAGATTTTATTGATTATTTTCTTGAAATGTTTACAAAGAAAATTAGAACAGAGTTAAGAAGATTACAATCGCTCCGAAGTTTCTCTCTCCTAATATCTTGCTCAACCATTCGAAAAGACCTCTCCCTACAACAGACTTACTCGACCCTTTATATAGGGTATTACATAATGGATGACAACTAATTTGTCCTTTATTTTCGGGAATCCTTCGCGAAGTGTCGCGAGTGTATAAGTGCTTGTCTTCGCGACACTCCCAAATCTTGCCAAGTCTTCACACTTTTCTCATGTTCTGGCTGTCGTCACCTGATGCGTCATCTACTACGTCATTCATTTTACATCCCTGCGATACTTTCGCAGTGCTGTCGTTTACCAGTCTTGCGAAGTATCAATGTCGCGATATTCTGATCCTACATCTTGCCTCTTCTCATGTCTTCTCTGCGAAGAAGAGAATGCCATGAGAATTATCAGTTAAGATATCGCGACCATTTGTTTTTTATCCATTTTTTTTTACCGACAGGATTCCGTGACTTCGGGGATGACTGTTTACACGTATCTAAAATTTTACTTTTTTACCGGCACATTAAATGTTATCCGGTTACTCTTCTCCTGTCTATTTAAAGGGGAGTTCCCTTCGAAAATTCTTTCTTTCTTTTACTTCATCTTCTTTAGTGTCTGCAACTTTTCCCTGCTGTTTTCCTTCATCGTCTTCTTCATCGTCTTCCTGCTGTAATTCTTCTGCTACTGTTTCCATGGCATCAAGGTCTGTTGATTTTACTAATTTTGATTATTTTGTGATTAATCTCTTTTATTAAAATTGTTTTATTCTGATGTTGTTCTTCTTTTAATGTCTCTCCTGCTATTTTTGTTTCAGCAAGAACAAGCCCAGCACCGAATCCACCGTTACGAACCCTAACATTTCTTCAGGTTCAAAATCGAAATCCTTTGCTTCTAAAAGGCAGCCTGCGAGTGGCAAGGTATTTAAGAAACATTTACTCTTTTAATAACAATATTGTTGCCTCTGTTTTTTATTTAACTTGTAATTCGCAGGATGACAAAAATGATGGTAGATCTCACAAGAGATCTCGCCATTCTAAACCGGTTGCTCCTCATGTTTCCTTTCCTGAGTTCAAACTTATTACTTCTCCTGTAGTACCTTCGCAAGACAATCCTCCCTCTCTAGTGATTGCTTCACAGAATAAACCAACTCCTCATTCTCAAGATAATCTGTCTTCTCCTGCGATATCCTCGCAGGACAAATCAATTCCTGAGTTTTCTGTCAATGAACTTCTTCAAACTGTACCCCTCTCAACTTTTACTCTTAATACTTCTATCTCGCCTCCGCCTGTTAATCAGGTTTCTCCAACTGACATTCTTATGACCAAGAATGATTCAACTCTTCCCTCCTCCTCTTCTGAGTCTATCCCTCTTACCAAAGAAAATTTATAAGGGATAGATGTAGCTTTCAAAGTTTTATCAGACACCATAAATGATGTCAAGAAAATCTCCACTGATCCTATCAAGTCCAGCGTTTTTGAATCCTTGAATAAATATTTTGGTTCTGACACAATGTCGCGAACATCTTTGGAACAAGAAGTTAAGATATTAAAGAATAACCTTCTCAACATTACACTGGATCGCGATAACCTTCGCAAGAAGAATGAAGACTTAAAAGGTACATCATATATATATATTTTTGCCTCTACACATCATTTTTTTTTTTTTTTTTTTTTTGAATACTCAAGTCCTTGTCCACCCTTTAAGCTTTAAACCAGAAACGAAAAATGGAGATATACCAGTTGGAATCTACCGTTGAAGAAGTTCGAGTCGATAAAGATGCTTGGATGGAGCAATATAACCAATTAGATAATCTTCATACATATGTTGTTGATCAAATAAATAATCTTTCTAAAGAAAATTCTGATTTAGCTCAGAAACACGACTTGTTAAGTAATGACTTATCTCGCTCTCGTACTGTTTGTCTAAAGCTAATCTAAAGTTGGAAACTTTATCAGATGAGAATGGAACTCTTTCTCAAGAAAAGCGAGCCCTTTTAAACAAGGTGTCAGGTTATTCGCAGCAGTATGATATTTGTCAAAAATTGTGTAAAGAGCAAGAACAATCACTTCGTTCGCTGAGAAATAATCTTGAAGAAGTTATTGTCGAGAAAGATAAACTCATTCAGGGTAGAATAACTTTAAGTGTAAAAGAAAACCAACTCAAGGATCAATGTTCCCAATTGGAGAAATCCAATTCTTCCCTCGCAAAAGAAAATGCCACACTTATTTCTAACGAGAAAAATTTGCGAGCTCGTTTGAAAGGATTAGTTGGAGATAATTTTGATATCGCCATGGATCAACTGGAGAATAGTTTTTCAGCGTTAACCCAGCATCTTATCTCGCAAAAGGTAGGTAGTCATAAAAGTTGACTGCCTCATCTATTCTTCTTTTATCGAAGCTTCGTAACTCTTGTTTGTTATAATGTCTCTTATTTTTATTTTTTGTTTCGCAGAGTCTGAGAAAAATCTTCACTCCTCCTTTACTGCTTTGAAATCCGACCACTCAAAAATTCGCAAGGAGAATAAAATGCTTGTTACTTCCCTTATGCATTCTCGCGACAGATCAGAAAGAAGATTCAATTATATGTGCGACTACAAAGATATAGAGAGCAGAAATCAGCAGAAAGCTCTCCTTCGTCAACTTCATCTCAAGGCTGAAGTTCTTGTGAATGGTGTATTGCTATCTAAATCTCTTGATCCCGTAACTGTTGCACCTATGGAAGTAAGTGACGATGAAGTTCCCAATTCCCCTGACAGTGATTATGATTATCAAAGCTGCGAAGAAGTCGCTAATGATGAAATTTTCAATAAGGATCCGAATGAAGGAACTTCTGATGAAAATCGTCCAACTGGCGAAAAAGAGGCTGATAAAATTGTTGAAGAACCAGTAACATCTCCTGTTGTCGAGAGAGTTGATGTGGAGAATTGAATTATTTCTGTAATTTTGCATTTTTATTTAAACTTCTTTAATTGGATGACATTTTGCATAGGATGCTTTTGAATTTCTGTTGAAGTACTTCTTTTGATTTGGAGGACGAACTCCTTGATGATTAACTCTTATTATTTTCTCTTTATATCTTACCTCGCAATTATAATCTCACAAGCATGTTCATTTACCCTTTTTTTTTGTTGAAATGTACTATTGCGACAAGATCGCAGGATTTCTTCACAATGAAGGAACCTATTGATCTTGTCTTATCATTAATTGTATGGTCTTATTTTTCCTTCCTAGTTAAATGTCTTATTTTGCCATCCCTCATCGCGACAAGATCGCAGGACGTCTTTACACTTTCATGTAATGACCCATTGACCTTGTCTTATCATTTCGCAAGTATTTTTGCCTCTGCAGGATATTGTAATTGCGACAATATAACAGGTTTAAATATTCTTGCGAACATAAAATCCCATGACATTGTCGTCTTTGCGACGACATCGCAGGACGTTTTTACACTTTCATGTAAAAACCCATTGATCTCGCCTTACCTTCGTGTTAGTATTTTTGCCTCTTCAGGATCATTGCACAAATATGACAAGTCTAAATTTCCTTGCGAAAATAAAGTCTCATGACATTTGCGTCTTTTGACACTTATCAGCTCCCTAATGGAGGGTGCCCCTTATCTTCTCCCCGGTTGCCCCTTCAAGGAGGCGTACATCGGCCATACAAGACTAGCTCCTCCCATCCGGTCTTAACAACAACCAGTTGTTTTCGCAGCCTCTTATCCCTTATGCCTATATGGTTTATAGTTACGAGACTTCACCCTAAGTGGAGTTTTCTTCAGGCCGAGTGCAGCATATACCAAGACTTGCCAAGAATGGTCGAGACACTTCAAATGCCCCAGGCACTCTTGGCTCAACCGTGTACCTCAGCGCCTTGATCATACACTGACTCCTTGGAAGAGACCCTCGGGCGTCCAACCAGGGTATAAACTTATATAATTAGTTGGAAATCCAAGGTATCTCTCCCGGATAGGCTTTCATGGGCCCCCAAATTTCCATGACTCAGGCTTCAGGAGCGGTGTAACCTTCCCCCTGAGCCATGTCAAGAGATACCCCCTTATATGACGTACTTTAGGTCTTACATTTGCCTCTTGTGAAATATCATTCACGAACTAGGGTGTACGCCATAAAGGTTCGTCCCATTCACTCACTCATTCATTTTTTTTTTATATGTATTGTTTGCGAGATATTCGCACAATCTTTCTTTATCAATCTCGCAATCATTCTATCGCAAAAACATTACATCAAAGTTTATTCCATTTCCTCCATCTTCTACGGATAATACCTCTTAAGATATAACCTATTCCATGGCCTATTCAATTTTTGTCCTACATCTTTGCCTTCAGGATCCATCAATCTATATGCCCCTGTACCAACTATCTCCTTGATGATATAAGGTCCATCCCATTTTCTTGCCAACTTGCCACCATTTTCTCGTTGATATATAAGTGTTTCTCGCAGCACCAAATCACCTGGTTGAAATTTGCGTATCTTGACACGTTTGTTATATTACCTAGCCAATCTTCGCTGATAATTTTCCATATGTTGTAATGCTCTTTCCCATTTTTCTTCTAATTCATCCAACTTGACTAAAATATTACCCGCACTAAGATTTTTCTCCCAAGCTTCTTTCTTTGTTGTTGGAATCATAACTTCTGTTGGAAGCACAGCTTCAACCCCATACGTTAGACAAAAGGGAGACATTCCTGTAGCTTCTCTCTTGGTGGTATTGTAAGCCCATACTGCGTTATGCACTTGTTCACACCACCCTTTATTGTATCCCTCTAACTTATTCTTCAGTATGTCTGCAATTGTTTTATTTGTTGCTTCTGCCTGGCCATTTGCCTGTGGGTATAGAGGAGTTGATTTTCCACATCATATCTGAAATGCATTAAGCAGCAATTCTATATTTTGTCCTTCAAACTGTTTCCCATTGTCAGACACCAACTGTGCGGGAATCCCAAATCTGCATATAATATTCTCGAATATGAAAGTAAAGACATCCTTATCGCGAATATGTTGTACCGCTTTCACCTCTGCCCATTTTGTGAAATAATCTGTAGTGACAATTAAATATCTTCTCTGTCCCGTTCCTGGTAAAAATGGTCCCACAATGTCTAAACCCCATTTTCCAAATGGCCAAACACTTGTTGAATAACTTAACGGAGCTCCCGGCGCATGTATTTTATTCCCATGCCTTTGGCAATCCTCGCAACGCCTTGATACTTGTTTCGCGTCCTCATGCATATACGGCCAATAATAGCCCTGCATTTTTGCTTTATGTGCTAAAGATCTTCCGCCACTATGATTACCAGCATCCCCACTATGCAACATCTTTAATATGACTTCCCCTTCCTTTCTTGTTAAGCATCTGAGTGAAGGCCCGTTAAAAGATCGTCGGTATAATACTCCATCTCTTAATTCATAATTTGTTGCTCGGATTTTTAATTTGCGTGCCTCTAATCTATTTCTTGGGGTTTCTCCTTTCATCAGATATGCATGAAGCTCTGCTCTCCAATCTTCTTCGCAAAGTGCTTGTACTCCATCTTCTACTAGCATTACATCGGTTTCTCGTTCTTCTTCTTTATCAATTGACGGCATCAAAAGTGTTTGTATTTTAATGTTTCTCGCAATCGGATCTGTCATCATACTTGATATAAAGGCAAAAGCGTCTGCGAGCCTATTATTTCTCCTTGATATATGTCTCCACTTTATTCTCGGTATCTGCATTGACAACTCGTCAACAAGCTTCTTATACTTTCGCAAAGACAATTCATTTATGGTATATTCTTCTTTTATATGGCAAATTGCAGAATATCTGGTAATGGGAAACTATCTTTAGGACAAGCTTTGTTTAGATCAGTAAAGTCTATACAAATTCTTATTCCTTTTTTCTTCTTTGGGACTATAACCATATTTGCTATCCATTCGGGATATTTGCTTGTCTAATAATTCCTGCATCCAGCATCTTCTGCAATTCTTCTTCTATTTGGGGATGATATGCTGTTGCGATCTTTCTAATTCTTTGCTTAAATGGTCTTACATTCTTATCAATTTCCAATTTATGGCAAGCCACAGATGGATCTATACCAGGCATTTCATCCATATCCCACGCGAAAATATCTTTGAGAGTGTGGCAGCTTTAGAGCGATCTGATTGGTCGATGGGAAGTGGGGCCGGTGAGTATGGGCCCAGCCACAACTTATGTGCGTGTGGATAATTTGAGGAGACACGGTTGGTCGAGATAAATAGGGCCAGTCTAGGAAGGGGTGTGACCAATGGCAGGTGGCTCCAGTTGGCCTAAGGCAAGGCCACGCCTCCCTTTGCTGTTGCGGCTCCCTTTTTTCTGATTCTGGGCAAGTTTTTGCACCTTTGTAATCCATGGCGGATTGATTACCTAGTTCGCCTAGGCTTTATTTCGACAAGGAAGGCCTGATATACTGCGCAAGGAGCAAAACCCTAACTTTTGCAAGTTAGTCAGGGCAATTGATTGAACTTTATGTGTTGACAAAGAGTTCTTTTAAGTTCATTGCCAGAGAGCAGCATGCTTTTCTGATTGAATACCTTATATATGCAAAGACCTTATCCTTGATATTTGGAAATTCTTGCTACTCTGCTGCGAGCGAACACAAATCGTCATGCCATATTAACATTAAGGGTTCAGTCGGAGAACATAGCATAGAAGGCATTCAAAGGAACTTATATTAAGTGAATATAGGCGAGGCGCCGAAATTTACAGAATATCTGGGATGGTTGCTACATTCGCGGTCCTGGATAAATTTCATGTAAGTATATTGAACGACTCAATAAATATGCCGGTGGAGAGGTTAGCACTCACGGCACCGTTTCCTTACAGAGTGACGTCACATCAGATGTAGGTTTACGATTTCAACCCTAAGCTAAAAACCACCATCAACACCATTCAAATTTAGTTCCCTTCTTTAAGATGTTGAAGAAATGCTTGCACTTGTTGGAGGAGCACGAAATAAACCACCCTAATGAAGCGAGCAATCCATTAAGATTTTGAACATCTTTCACAGTTGCAGGCGAAGGCATATCGTGTACTGCTTGTACCTTTTCTGGGTCCACCTCTATTCCCTCATTTGATACAATATAGCCCAAGAATTTTCCTGACGCAGCTCCAAAGATGCATTTTGCTGGGTTTATCTTCATCCTATACTGTCGCATCTGCTCGAATATTTCTTTTAGGTCTTCTACGTGATCTTTTACCTTTTTACTTTTTACTATCATGTCATCCACGTAGACTTCTAAAGTTGTGTGTACCCATTTTGCAAATATCTTTTCCACCATCCGTTGATATGTCACACCTTCATTTTTTAATCCAAACGGCATTCTTGTATAACAATACAATCCTCGTGGTGCGAAGAAGGATGTGTGCTCCTGATCTTCTTCTGTTAGAGCTATTTGGTTATATCCTGAGTATCCGTCCATGAGTGATAATATTTTACATCCCGTTGCCGCTTCCACCATCTGGGGTATGTTTGGAAGAGGGAAGTTGTCTTTCGAGCATGTTTTGTACAAGTCACTGAAATCGATGCAGATTCTTATCCCTTTGCTTTTCTTTGGCACTACTACCATGTTGGCAATCCACACTGGATTTTTTGCTGGTATAATGATCCCTGCGTCAAGCATCTTTTGTAACTCTGCCTCCACCTGTGGATGGTATGTCTTTCGATATTTCTTATTCCTTGTTTTTTGACTGGCTTCATGTTGGGGTTGGTATCCAACTTGTGGCATGAAACAGTTGGATCTATACCTGGCATTTCTTCCATGCTCCATGCGAAGAAATCTTGGTATTCTTGCAACATATTTATTACTCTTTTCTCTTCTTCTTCCTCCATTTTAGTACCAATTTTCAACATCTTTGGTTCTTCCTCCGTCCCTATGTTGACGTGCTTTGTTGGTTCAGCTGCTGCGAAATTCGCTTTTGGTTTTCCTAGGGGTGAATGTTCTTTTATTTTTCGCACTGGTTCTCCTTCCTCATCTGGGATTTCGCTAGGTATTTTCTTTCCTTCCTTCGTCTTAATTAAGTAGACTTTGAATTCTTTTTCCTTCTTTAATTCTTTCGCATTTCTCCATCGATCCTTTTGCCTCTTTGCTCGTTCTTCATAATTCCGCACGTCTATTTGATGACATTCTTTCGTTATGATTGTATCGCCCTGTATCTCTCCTATTCCGCTTGGCATTGGGAAGCGTAAGCATTAATGAAATGTTGACGCGACGCCTTTGATTCCGTGTACCCATGGTCTCCCCATGAGCATGTTGTAGGGTGATTCGACGTCTACTACACAAAATGTGACATGCGTTTCTAACTCTCCCAAATCGATGTTCAGAATGATTTCGCCATTAGGTTTTGTTACCATGCCATTGAAGCAATGGATGTTGTATTTTGGAGAGGTTAATTCTTCATCATTGTATCCCATGCTCTTGAAAGCATGATAGAATAATATATCCACAGAGCTCCCCGTATCTAGCCCATTCTTTTGTTTTTATTTCCGCGTCTGTTGTTTTCCCTTTTGACTTCTCCAGGTAATTAGAATGACGACTAACGGATCTGCACGCACCTGGCTTCTCTCTGGTGCATCTTCTGCGGTAAACGTTATTCGCCGTTTTTCCCAATCTTTCAACAGTGAAATTTTCTCTACAATCATTATCCTCTTCCCTTCGTAATCTCGCTTATGGATCCGCCCTGTGATACATGCATGAAATCCTGCAACAGTCACAGCTGAATGCGTTATTGAGTTACATTGTATACGCCTGCTTCCTTGGCTTTGATTTGTTACGGTTTGCTCGCTGTTCCTGATTGTGTTTCCGTTATCTCCATTACCTTGACCTCTTCCACCTTGTGTGATTTCCTCTCCTTTTATTGATGTTTTCTCCCTTTCTGATTTATTTTTCGTCATTTGATCCTTTGGCTTCAATTCTTCTCCTGAAATATTATTAGTAATCTGGAATCCAAATCTATAAAATCACAAATTATCGATGAAAACTATTTTTCCGGAAATGCTCAAATTCTATTCAACATCTAAGATTCAGAAAATCATCAATTCTCTTAAAATGAAAAATCAACTTCGTGTACTGAAAATCAAAACAAACAAATCTAAACCATCTTTAAAACTTCACAGGTGAGGAACATCCCTCTTACTCATCCGAGCTGTTTCTATGCGCCAAAATGTAGTTGCAGGAAATCCCACAAACTACACCCAAGTATTACTCTATGAAAATCTAAGACATGATAAGAAGTTCTCTAAATTATTTCATTAAGAACATGAACACAAAACAAATAAAAAAGAGAGAAACCCTACCTTGGAAAACAAATAACTTTATCTCTCTTAAATTCTTTACAAAGTCTCTCAAAAAAGGTCTCTCTATGTTACAATGGCCTCTGACGCCTTTTATAGAGTTATACATAGTGGAGGACAGCTAATAAAGCCCTTTAAATCGGATCTGAGAGGGCGATTTCATCGCCCTACCTTGTTGTTGTCGCGTTATTATCGCATTGATCTTCACATGTTTTGCGTGATTCTTATGATGTCATCTCGTACGTCAGGAGTGACGTAGTAAACTTCTTACCCTCGCCTGTATCTACCGGTCTTCATTATCTTCGCCCTTAGATGTTTGTTAATAAATGATCTTCTCGCGTTCCTATTGGTTGTGCGATATTTTGTATCTACATGAATATAACATTTTCCTTGGGAAAAAAAAATAAAAAAATAAATTTGAAGCCCCATTTGGTTTGTAAAAGTAGACACAAGGTGTGTGAAATTTGGTGCCACAACTATTAGGTCTAAATTTGAGTTCCATAGGTACCGTTGTGGAGTTTTCTCGGCTGGTCGAAACATAGTCGATTCCTTTATGTTGATTTTCATCTTTTCTCTTTCGCTCAACTTTTTTACACATGAAAAAAAGCATATATGACTAAATATATAAGCACAGAACACCGAATGGTCCAAAACTATTAGTGGAGGTTACCGGGTTACCGCTTACTTACCGTTACTCTCGTTTGACCGATTGATCACCCACATTAGAGAATTCTGCCAACTGCTATTCTTTATACGATACAAGTATTTGATGGCGGGATATATTGTACCACTAGTTTGGTCACCCCGGTGTTTTATGACTAGTTATGTACAAATATTACAGTTGAGCTGGCCATTCCATGATCCTGGTCTTTTGTTGAGATTTAGTAATTTTACAACCATTTTCACGTTGCACTGCTTAAAGACTCTTCGTGTGCCGCTGCCATCGCAAGAAAGCATGAATTCTCTTAATAAAACAAAATTATTTATTTTATTTTATTTTGGAAAAGAAAGAGAAGTTATCGATTGGGTATGGGTCGCTGCTCACTGTCAGTATTTGTTCCACCAACAGTATTCGATGTAATAGTTATTTGTTTTTTTTATTTCGTCGCGAATCTGTTCATCGAGCAGTGAACCAATTGGTTTTTATTTTGTTTACCCTTTGTTTACGAAATGTGTTTTGTGTTTTTTTATCCAAGTTTCTCGGATTCTCACGGATTTGGGGGCTCACATATTTGACTTTTTAGTTTTGTGTTTCTTTCTCCAAGGTTCTCGGATTTTCACGGATATGGGGAATCACATATTTGACTTTTTGTGCTTAGGGTTAATCAGATTAGAGGTGTAAATTGGGCTGTGCACATCACATTAAAAATTGAGCATAGCCCAGCCTAACACGTGACTTAGCCAATACGGTCCAGCATGTTACTTTTGTGGGCTGTGATGGGTTAGCCTAATCGGCACAGTGGCACATCACAACAAGGATAAGCACGCGACAAAGCATAGCACGGCACAATAAACAAGCACGTTATATATAATATACATAAAACACTATAAAATACATCACATTCTGTTAAGAAAGCACGTTAAGAGTCTTTATTCTAACCAGTTTTTGACATTTAATCATCGTTATGTTTATTTTTCTAGCAGAACACGTCACAACATGTCATCTACAACGGCACGCATAAATCTCCGGCACAGCACAACACGGTACACAACATGCTAAGCACCTGACTTTATGGGCTGGGCTGGGCTGAGCAGGCACGTTTTACCAGCCGACCTAAAAAAATGAAAATAAACGAAAGAACAGATCTTCACTTGTTGCTGTGAGCTTGAATTCCACATTTGTAGGGAGGAGCAGATGCCTTTGAATACCGGGCTTGGTCCGCTTGGATGTTATCAGTGGCTCTCAAGAGGAATCTAGGGAGAACCGAATTCGTTAAGTGACAACCCCCGACTAGAGGTGTAAAACGTGCCGGCCCGGCACAGCCCGGTATACGAAGTCGCGTGCTTCACGTGCCATGTGTTGTGCTGTGTTGTGCCAACGATTTAAACGTGTTGTGCCGTGCTGTGCTTTATTAGTCAAAAGCTAGGCACAACACAACCCACAGGCACAACACACAAATAAACGTGTCGTGCTGTGCCGTGCTGGCACACGTGCTATAAATAATTTGAAATCACTTAATGTATACATTAAGTCGGACATTATCACAAGAATTTAATTAGACAACATATCATTTGATATTATTTCAAGTAAAATTAACAAGTTTATTCAATAAAAAGAAATATCCCATCAAATATAAAATTGGATTATTGTCATGTAAATTAATGTTCTAGTTAAATATAGGTGACGACATTATAACAACGATATTGAAATATATTTTCCAAATATTAAGGTATTATATGTGTTGTTATAAATAAGCCAACATAAAATGTTAAAAACTAGCTAGAATAGTGACTCTTTTGTGAAATATACAAAAATGTGATGTATTATGCCTTGTTATATGGTGTATTTGTACATGTTATGACGTGATCTCTTAACGTGCTGGGCTGGGCTGGGCCACGTGCTTATCCGTGCCGCGTGCTGTGCTGTGCTACTGTGCCAATTAGTCAAACCCAACACGTCTCATTTAACTAACGTGATGTGCCGTGCTGGGCTAAGTCACGTGCTGGGCTGGGTTGTGCTCAAATTTTAGCGTGTTGTGCTGGGCTGTGCTCGTGCTGGCACAACCCAATTTACACCTCTACCCCCGACAGTCACTTTCAACGATATTCTTTAGTCTTCATGTATTAAAACAAGGAAAAATATAGAGAGAGTAGAGAGAATTCCGCTTGCTATTTCATAAAATAAAATAAAATAAAAAAAAAAAAAAAAAAAAAGCAAATAGAGAAAAATAGACTACCTCGTGTGCCACACTGCCACTGCCAACACACCACTCATCTCTCTCTTTCATAGGAAGGGTTCGTCCCAATTTGCATCTACAGTATATAAATTCCACTACTACTCACCAATTCTCTTCACTCCAATAATATTTTCTATAAGCTAGCATAAGTGAAACGACAAGGTAGAGAAGATGAAGATTTCTTATTATTGAAAAGCTTGCCTTACAAACATGATTTTCCTATGGCTAAATAGGTAGAGAAACAAAAACAAATCTACACCTAATAAATATCTTTCCTAACTAACAAAATATGTAACCATATATACAATATACACAATAAACACATAATATCTCCTAATACTCCCCCTCAAGTTGGAGCATGGAGATCACGAATGCCCAACTTGCGAAGAAGCAGCTCAAACTGTGGACGTCCAAGAGCTTTGGTGAAAATATCTGCAAGCTGAGCAGTTGTCCGAACATGAGAAGTAACAATAGCACCTGACTGAATTTGATCGCGCACATAATGACAATCAATCTCAATATGTTTGGTGCGTTCATGAAAAACAGGATTAGCCGCAATATGAAGAGCGGATTGACTATCACAGTAAAGGCGCATAGGCTGAGAGTGAATCACACCTAGAGATTTCAATAATGCCTTTAGCCATGTGAGCTCACTACAAGTATGAGCCATAGATCGGTATTCAGCCTCAGCAGAAGAACGAGATACCGTGTGTTGCTTCTTTGTCTTCCAAGATATAGGTGAGCCTCCCAAGAAAATAAAATATCCAGTAAGCGAACGACGACTAAGAGGGCAGGAGGCCCAATCAGAGTCACAATAAGCAGTAAGTTGAAGAGCACTATCCTTGCGTAAAACAATCCCTTGACCAGGATGGCCCTTTAGATAACGAAGAACTCGAAGAGCAGCCTCCCAATGAGACACCCGAGGAGACTGCATAAATTGAGCCAATACATGCACCGAGTAACACAATTCAGGACGCGTAATGGTCAAATAAATCAAGCGACCAACTAGCCGACGATATTGAGATGAATCAGAATACAGAGGTCCATCATCAAGAGCTAAACGATGATGTTGATCAATAGGTGAAGTAGCCGGTTTGGCTCCGAGAAGTCCAGTCTCAGACAGAATGTCCAATGTGTATTTTCGTTGAGATAAAAACAGTCCATCAGCTCCTCGAGACATTTCAATACCAAGAAAGTACTTGAGATTACCCAAATCTTTCATATGAAAACAACGGCTTAAATATGCTTTAAAAGCAAATAATAGCAAATGGAATTGTTCCCAAAGAATAATTAAATCATCCACATACACAAGCACATTAATAGAATTCTCACCTCGTCGTAGGGTAAATAGAGAATAATCAGCATAAGACTGTACAAACCCAAATGCCTTAAGAGCACCTGCAAGCTTAGCAAACCAATTACGAGGAGCTTGACGAAGGCCATACAGAGATTTATGGAGTCGACACACTTTACCAGGAGAATTTGTTGAATATCCGGGAGGAAGTTGCATATATACTTCCTCATCAAGATCCCCATGTAGAAAGGCATTGTGAACATCCATTTGATGCAACTCCCAATCACGAGCAACTGCAACTGCTAGAAATGTTCTAACAGAAACCATTTTAGCTACGGGAGCAAATGTTTCATGATAATCCACACCTTCAACTTGTCTATTACCAAGAACAACCAAGCGAGCCTTATACCGCTCGACACTGCCATCGGAATTATATTTAATTTTGTAAACCCATTTGCATCCAATAGCTTTCTTCCCTGGCGGCAAATCAGTAATAGATAACGTGCCATTCTTATCGAGAGCACCAATTTCATTAGACATAGCTACACGCCAACATGGAAGGCGAACAGCTTCAGCATAACTGGTAGGTTCTTTAAGAGTAGTAATCGCCGCCAAAAAACGAGTATGATTAGCAGAAAATTTTTCACAAGACACATAATTAGTTATGGGATAAGGCGTACCTGAAGACGTTGACGAGTGAGGAGTAGAGGAGCCGGGGTCTATTATTTTGACAGTATTACATATATAATCCTTTAACCGAGTATTAGGAACCCGAGAGCGAACACTTCGTCTAATTGTCTGATCAGAAATGTCATCGACAGGTTCCGACAATATGTTGTCAGGTATATGAATAGCATCACGAATTAAAACGATATCGGGGAGTAGGTGTTGTGACCGTTGGACTTCGAGTAGGTCTTTGGATCAAGGGCTTCCGGTAGGTGTTGGCTTCCTTGTCAAGCCTGAAATAGTTTGAGAAATAGTGTCAGAAGAGACAAATGTCTCTGACATACTCTGAGTAGATGTTGGCTCCTTTGACCCTTTCTGTGTATTCATGTCGGATGAGACAAAATCACCTTTCCGTGTGTTCATATCGGATGAGACAAAATCATCCAAACTCACCCCAGACTTTCATTCAATTCAATTCGGCCATCTTCAACATTAGTTGCGTAAGGAAATTTGTTTTCAAAGAAAACAACATCCCGAGATACAAAAATTGTTTTGTTTCCAAATCAAACAACCTCCAACCCTTTTTTCCAAATGGATAACCAACAAAGATACATCTCCGACTTCGTGGATTAAACTTATTACGATCACGAGGCACCATACTTGCATAGCACAAACATCCAAATACCCTAATAAGATTATAAATAGGAGGCTTCTTATGTAACAATTCATATGGAGTTCTCCCATTGAGCAACGGAGTAGGCGTGCGATTAATAATATAAGCAGCACTTAAGATACATTCACCCCAAAATCGAAGAGGTAAATTGGCTTGAAATCGTAAAGCACGCGCCACATTCAATATATGACGATGTTTGCGTTCAACTCGCCCATTTTGTTGTGGCGTATCCACACATGAAGTTTGAAATTCTATGCCATGTTTAGTAAAGAAAGGAATTAATGGAAGAAATTCCGTACCATTATCACTGCGCACCTTCTTAACATGTCTATCAAATTGCGTCTTAGCCATAGCACAAAAATTCTGAAAATTTTGCACCACCTCAGTTTTATGTGCCACCAAATAAACCCAAACACAGCGAGAATAATCGTCGACAATGGTAAGGAAATAATGTGCACCACAAGAAGATGGAGTACGATAAGGTCCCCACAGATCACAGTGAACTAAATTGAACAAGTCATCAGCTTTATTCTCACTAACAGGAAAAGTACTCCTAGTTTGTTTAGCCTTAAAACAAATATCACACGGTTCATTAAGAAATTTCTGACAATCAGCTTTATTCATACCCGGAATTAAAGAAACAACCTTATTAGACGCATGACCTAAACGTCTATGCCACAAACAATAATCTTCTCCTATGGACACTTGGTTTGCCGTAATGGGCGTTCCACTGTGGTAGATATAGACCCCATCTCGTTCCTCACCCACTCCAATCACCGTCCTCGTAATGCGGTCCTGTATCACACATAACTTATCAGTCAAAGTGACAATACATCTCAAATCTTTAATTAAACATGCTAAAGAAATCAAACTGCAGTGGAGATCAGGAACGAATAAAACATGGAATAATTTCATATTGTTTTCAAACACCACGGTGCCTTCGCATGGAGCATGAGAGTATGTGCCATTCGGAAGCTTTACGGAAGAAAAACTTATTTCATGAGTTTTAAACAAAAACTCTTTACTTCCTGTCATATGTCGTGAAGCCCCTGTATCAAGTATCCATTTACCATAAATCTTCTCCTTCGAATCATTATTCGAAGTTTTCACCATTTGCACAATGGTTTCCCATTGGGTATCAGTAAGAATATCAGCAAGATCCATTCGATCTTGTGACGATAGAAATCCTCCACCGGAGTTAGTGGTTGTGATCGCTAAATTAGCTACAACCGTCATGATATCAAATCTTCTAACACAAATTTCTGATTTTAAAATAAAAAATAAAAAGAAAACTATGTCTTTCCTGGCTCAGATGCCATGAAACGACAAGGTAGAGAAGATGAAGATTTCTTATTATTGAAAAGCTTGCCTTACAAACATGATTTTCCTATGGCTAAATAGGTAGAGAAACAAAAACAAATCTACACCTAATAAATATCTTTCCTAACTAACAAAATATGTAACCATATATACAATATACACAATAAACACATAATATCTCCTAATAATAAGTATTCTTTCCTCTTGCAATTTCAACTTCCTTATATTTCCCTTTCAAGTTAATTCATATAGTTTTCATTTAGTGTTCATATATATATATATAGAGATTATAAGCTTTGTTTTCATGATGTTTTAGGTGTTTTCTTTTGGAAGAAGTTGAAAAGGAGAAACATATTTGTCCATTGGTTTTACTAAAAGGTAAGTCTAGCTAAATTTTGTAACTTGAATGATTAAGCCGTTTTAACTTTTAGACTTTTAGTCCTCTTTACTCCCCAATCACGATGAGTGTTTTTCACCTTCTAGCTAGTAGAATTATCTACACAATTTGGTTGTCGTCTATACCTGCCTAACTGGAAAAATGCATCATTTCTATAGTATTAAATTTTCTTATGAATCATATGGGAATATCTAATCCATTTATGTATTGTCTTATTATAGGGAAACAGAGAATCAATCACATATCTTGTTGAAATATCAATATGAAAGCTCTGTTGTGGTAGTTTATTATAATACTGGTACATTAGTAGGTGGACATGGTTTTTGATCTCTCTTTTTTGCTTCTTGGAGTAGATATATTCTTTTCTATTCACAGTAGTGATGGGAAGTCCCTTAATGATACGTGAACGTGATACATGTGAAAGAAGAAATGATTTTAACATTACTGATTTGTTAAACTTTTAAATGATGAAATAGGTTGATCTGAAACAGGCAAAAAGAAGAATGAACTTTTAGGTTATGATGTTTATTAAATTGAGAAATTTTCTTGGGTTATAAATAATACTCCCACCGTACCTATTATATAGGCGGAATGTTCATTTTTCCTTATACCACTTTATAGGCGGAGTCCAAATTTCAAAACTATTTTTACTTCTACATAAAGATAGGAAAAAACATAAAAATTTATGAAATCAAATAGGTTTCTTAATCTAAGAGATTTTAATTATTCCGCCTATATACGTGGTACTGAGGGAGTACATTATTAGTTTTTTTTTTTTTTTTTTTTTTTTGGTAAAGAAATTATTAGCTGTTAAAGACCTCAAACTAAATGATTTTATTTCCTTACTGATGACCTACGTGATCTAAATTTACAGGTTGATTTATGTGTGGGGATGGTCGGTAGTTACGCATTCACGATTAAAGGGTAAAGCCTAAACAACTAATTTGTAGTAGTACTCGTGCATTAAGACAATTCCAGAAGAGCTTAATTCAGATATCTGTCAAGTTTCTACTGCATACGATTCTGCTACAATCATCAAATATATATGGCGAGTCTGAGTGCCCAACCGGGAGAAGTCCCTCTTTATGACCGAAACAAAGAGTTGAAGGCCTTTGATGAAACAAAAACCGGTGTCAAAGGAATAGTTGATTCAGGAATCGAAAAGATTCCAAGAATGTTCGTTCGGACAGAAGATGAGTTCTCTGAGGACTTGGCATATACAGAGGTCAGTGGGGATCAGTTTCAGCTTCCAGTTGTTGACTTCAGGACATTGATTGTCGACGTAACGAGATTATCGATGGAATTAGGCGCGCAACGATGACTTGGGGATTCTTTCAATTGGTGAATCATGGAATACCTATAAGTGTGACCGATGAAATGATCCAAGGCATACGTAGATTTCATGAGGGGGATATAGAGGTGAAGAAACAGTTAATGACACAAACACAAACAAAATTCTGAAAATTTCTTTGTTCGATTAAGTTCTCGATTAAACAAATTAATGACACCTCGTGTTAAGCGATGCCTTAGAAATATGGTGCCGAATCCTAGTGTTGCTTCTGTAGCATCTCAATCTAGGGTTTTTGGAAAAGATGGTGATGAAGAGGATAGTGGATTGATTGGTGTTGGAGAGCGAGAAATAGAGCCCGATTCTTTAAAATTGCACATAGAAAGGTATTTCCCACAAACCCATTGCTTGGTTTTTCGTATTTCGTTGATTTCTGACATGTAATCGATGATTCCTCTAGGGTTTTGGAAGTTCCAGAGTAGTGTTCGGCTGAAATTTAGCAGCCGAACTTTTTTTTTTTTTACAGACGAAGAACAGTTCGGCTTATGTTTTGAAAATCGATTGCGCCGAACCTTTGTGTTCGGCTTATAACATTTTTGTATGATAATGCGCCGAACTGTTGGGCACATTGTTCGGCTCATTTTGATAAATATCGAATGTGCCGAACTTTACTCTGTGTATGGCCAATAGTTTCCTATAAACTTGTCCATTTATGGGTGACTTATCACATTGTTTAGTAGAGTCATATTTATTTAGTTTGGGAAATTAATTAAGGTGTATCATTTGTATTAGCACCCATCCGGGAAAATTCAAAGAGAAGCTTAAAAGGAGAACAATGGAAGTGACTCCTTCTAATTCAAGAACTCCCAAACCTCGAGGTGGTGGCACCAAAAACTTGCATGCAGGGAAAAGGCGAAATGACACGGGTGGATGTTTGCCTGTAGAACAAGAGGTTGATAATGATGAAAATAAGGGTGTAGTATGAGGTGATGATGAAGATGGTGGTGGAGGGGGAGGACGGATGATGAATATGGTGGTGATCGCGAACCTCTAACTTGATTTTCTTCTCAAAATTGATGCATGTCGCTTTAGACCTTTGGATGTATTTTTTATGATGTGGAAGATATTATGAATGATAAAATGTGGTGTAAAGAGATGATAAAGATTGAAAGATCTCTTCTTAAGGATTTTCTTATATTGAGCTCTCAAAGTTAGGCTTTAGAATCCTTCCGAAACTGTTTCTCCTTGAGATATAAGTCAATTTTTGCCCCATCTTAGTGTCAGGTTCGGCTAATACCTTGCCAACCTTTCTCGGCCGAACCTGACAAATAAAATTTACCCCGGGTGGTTGTCAGGTTCGGCTGACTCGATTAGATTACTTTTAAGCCGAACTTATCTCTGTAAACACTTCAAAAATCTTGATTTGTAGGTGTTTATGGGTAAAAATCGTTTCTGCCGATTTCGGTAAATTCGGTAGGTGAGTGAGAAACTGGTTCAAACCCTAAACAAATGTGCTGCACGTGAGCACTTTATAGATTCGAGAGATCAATCTGTACAAGTCCAACCCTAAACCAAGAAATGGCCGTTCCCATACCTATATATTATTAGGACTTGCTTCGGTCACAAAGTGGAGGAGAAGGGTTGATTTGGGGAGGGAAGCAAAGAAAGGTGTTGAGGAGAGTAGTATCTCGACTTGTATCAGAAAGTGAAAGCTTAGGAAGCTTGCAAGAGATGTAAGCTTTTGAGAGAGCTTGCAAAGTTTCCTTTCTGAGACTGTAAGTGTAGTATATTTCTCCTGACCGAGACTTGTTGTCAGGTGGAAATAGGTAAGACCTATTTATACAAGTCGAGATTGAAACGTACCCTGGCCTCATAAGGAAGAGAGTAAAGGGTGAAATAATGGGAGGAGGTGGTAACCGCAAGGTTTAATGGGCGAAAACGTTTTTCACCATTATTTCCTCTTTTATTTGACCGCTTTATTCATTTTCACGCTTTCTTAATGTGAGCGTAGTGTACACTGCATGCTGTGATCGCCAAACCAAAACCCTAAAGAAGCATCCCCCAGTTTGTGTCGATGTCTCGAGTGTTGGTTGCATCTTGAGTGCAAGTGGCACTGCTAGTGGCGCGTGTGGCATGTGCGGAATGCCTTGGTGGTAGGTTGCACGGTTTGCAAGTTAGGTTACCGGTGTGTGTTTGGCATGTGCCAATGGCATGTGCGGAATGCCTTGGTGGTAGGTTGCACGGTTTGCAAGTTAGGCTACCAGCGTGTGTATTTGGCATGTGCGGAATGCCTTTGTGGTAGGTTGCACGGTTTGCAAGTTAGGTTACCAGCGTGTGTGTTTGGCATGTGCCAATGGCATGTGCGGAATGCCTTGGTGGTAGGTTGCACGGTTTGCAAGTTAGGCTACCCGGCGTGTGTGCTTGGCATGTGCGGAATGCCTTGGTGGTAGGTTGCACGGTTTGCAAGTTAGGCTACCGGCGTGTGTGTTTGGCATGTGCCAATGGCGCGTGCGGCCATGTTGACCTAGTTGCAAGTCTTGCAAACCTAGGGCGCTATGTTTGGCGTGGGCCAAAGGCATAGCGGCTTAGAAATATGGCTTGCGGCACATGTTGGCATGTGCCAATGGCACATGCGGCCATGTTGACCTAGTAGCAAGTCTTGCAAACCTAGGGCGCTATGTTTGGCGTGGGCCAAAGGCATAGCGGCTTAGAAATATGGCTTGCGGCACGTGTTGGCATGTGCCAATGGCACGTGCGGCCATGTTGACCTAGTTGCAAGTCTTGCAAACCTAGGGCGCTATGTTTGGCGTGGGCCCAAGGCATAGCGGCTTAGAAATATGACTTGCGGCACGTGTTGGCATGTGCCAATGGCATGTGCGGCCATGTTGACCTAGTTGCAAGTCTTGCAAACCTAGGGCGCTATGTTTGGCGTGGGCCAAAGGCATAGCGGCTCGGAAATATGGCTTGCGGCACGTGTTGGCATGTGCCAATGGCACGTGCGGCCATGTTGACCTAGTTGCAAGTCTTGCAAACCTAGGGCGCTATGTTGGGCGTGGGCCAAAGGCATAGCGGCTTGGAAATATGGCTTGCGGCACGTGTTGGCATGTGCCAATGGCACGTGCGGCCATGTTGACCTAGTTGCAAGTCCTGCAAACCTAGGGCGCTATGTTTGGCATGGGCCCTAGGCATAGCGGCTTAGAAATATGGCTTGCGGCACGTGTGGGCATGTGCCAATGGCACGTGCGGCCATGTTGACCTAGTTGCAAGTCTTGCAAACCTAGGGCGCTATGTTTGGCGTGGGCCAAAGGCATAGCGGCTCGAAATATGGCTTGCGGCACGTGTTGGCATGTGCCAATGGCACGTGCGGCCATGTTGACCCTGGTTGCAAGTCTTGCAAACCTAGGGCGCTATGTTTGGCGTGGGCCAAAGGCATAGCGGCTCGGAAATATGGCTTGCGGCACGTGTTGGCATGTGCCAATGGCACGTGCGGCCATGTTGACCTAGTTGCAAGTCTTGCAAACCTAGGGCGCTATGTTGGGCGTGGGCCAAAGGCATAGCGGTTTAGAAATATGGCTTGCTACACGTGTTGGCATGTGCCAATGACGCGTGCGGCCATGTTGACCTAGTTGCAAGTCTTGCAAACTTAGGGCGCTATGTTTGGCGTGGGCCAAAGGCATAGCGGCTTAGAAATATGGCTTGCGGCACGTGTTGGCATGTGCCAATGGCACGTGCGGCCATGTTGACCTTGTTGCAAGTCTTGCAAACCTAGGGCGCTATGTTTGGCGTGGGCCCAAGGCATAGCGGCTTAGAAATATGGCTTGCGGCACGTGTTGGTATGTGCCAATGGCACGTGCGGCCATGTTGACCTAGTTGCATGTCTTGCAAACTTAGGGCGCTATGTTTGGCGTGGGCCAAAGGCATAGCGGCTCGGAAATATGGCTTGCGACACGTGTTGGCATGTGCCAATGGCACGTGCGACCATGTTGACCTAGTTGCAAGTCTTGCAAACCTAGGGCGCTATGTTGGGCGTGGGCCAAAGGCATAGCGGCTTGGAAATATGGCTTGCGGCACGTGTTGGCATGTGCCAATGGCACGTGCGGCCATGTTGACCTAGTTGCAAGTCTTGCAAACCTAGGGCGCTATGTTTGGCGTGGGCCCAAGGCATAGCGGCTTAGAAATATGGCTTGCGGCACGTGTTGGCATGTGCCAATGGCACGTGCAGCCATGTTGACCTAGTTGCAAGTCTTGCAAACCTAGGGCGCTATGTTTGGCGTGGGCCAAAGGCATAGCGGCTCGGAAATATGGCTTGCGGCACGTGTTGGCATGTGCCAATGGCACGTGCGGCCATGTTGACCTAGATGCAAGTCTTGCAAACCTAGGGCGCTATGTTTGGCGTGGGCCAAAGGCATAGCGGCTCGGAATATGGCTTGCGGCATATGTTGGCATGTGCCAATGGCACGTGCGGCCATGTTGACCTAGTTGCAAGTCTTGCAAACCTAGGGCGCTATGTTGGGCGTGGGCCAAAGGCATAGCGGCTTAGAAATATGGCTTGCGGCACGTGTTGGCATGTGCCAATGGCACGTGCGGCCATGTTGACCTAGTTGCAAGTCTTGCAAACCTAGGGCGCTATGTTTGGCGTGGGCCAAAGGCATAGCGGCTTAGAAATATGGCTTGCGGCACGTGTTGGCATGTGCTAATGGCACGTGCGGCCATGTTGACCTAGTTGCAAGTCTTGCAAACCTAGGGCGCTATGTTGGGCGTGGGCCAAAGGCATAGCGGCTTAGAAATATGGCTTGCGACACGTGTTGGCATGTGCCAATGGCACATGCAGCCATGTTGACCTAGTTGCAAGTCTTGCAAGCCTAGGGCGCTATAATTGGCGTGGGCCAAAGGCATAGCGGCTTGGAGATTTGGCATTGTTGCCATGGTGCGCGGGTGCGGCTTGGTTTGGCATTGTTGCCATGGTGCGCAGTATGCGGCTTGGTTTGGCATTGTTGCTGCGGTGCGCAGTATGCGGCTTGGTTTGACATTGCTGCCATGGTGCGCAATATGCGGCTTGGTTTGGCATTGTTGCCATGGTGCGCAGGGTGCGGCTTGATTTTGGAATTAGGGTTACGTGTTTGAAAACCCTAATGGGTATTTTGAAAAAATACCCCTATTAATTATTTACACCTGAGTTAAATGCTCTTAGTTAATGTGTTGCGGGTAACACTAGGTCATGGGGTTTTACGATTTTACCTGTAGTTGCAGGAAATCCTACAATACACCCCTTACTAGATTCAATGTAATTATCTCTTTGAAATGTGATAAACTTTGTACTTGATTGATTGTTTTTCTTGAAATGTTTACAAATACAATTAGAACAAAGCCAAAGTAATTACAATTACTCTCTGTTTCTCTCTCCTAATGACTTGCTTAACAATTCGAAAAAGATCTCCCTCACAACAGACTGACTCGACCCTTTATATAGGGTATTACATAGTGGATGACAGCTAAGCTGTCCTTTATTTTCGGAAACAACTCGCGAGTCCTCGCGAATGTGTAACTGCTTGTCCTCGCGACACCCCTAAATCTCGCCAAGTCTTCACACTTTCTTCATGTTCTGACTGTCGTCATCTATTACGTCATTTATTTACCTCCATGCGACTCCTTCCCGACGCAGTCGTTTATTAATCTCGCGAAATATTGCTGTCGCGATATTCTGGTCCTACATTACCCCTTGTCTAAAAACCACCATCAACATTAAGTCCCCTGCTTAGCTCGGAACAGGGGCTTTGTTGCGAGGTAAGCATAAGATGGTGACAAACTGTTAGCAGCAAAACGTAAGGAAAATTGAAGGAGGCTTGTCTGACCTTTATAAATAGGATTTGGAATCCTTGCCTCTGGTAGTTTTGCACAAATCGGGAGGCTGGCACAATTGGTGGGCCCGGTGCAGCTTGGGCGACGTTGGGAAGTTGGCGTGAGTTGGGAAACTGAGTGTGCTAGCTGGTGGGACCGGCGCGAAGTGTAGAAGCCGTGCGTGCTTGCAGGCGTGACTTGGGCGGCATTGGGAGGTCGGCGCAATTGGTGGGGCCGGTCCAACTTTGAAACCATGCTTGCAGGCGTGACTTGGGCGGCATTGAGAAGTCGCGGTGGTGGGGCCGGTCCAACTTGGAAACCATGCTTGCGGGCGTGACTTGGGCGGCATTGGGAAGTCGCACCCTTTGTGGGCCGTTTCTTACACGCGTGATTTTGGTAAAGGGAAATCCTTCCCTATTTCAAAGTCTTTCACGCCTATATATATATATATATATATAAAGCCCCTTTTCCCCATTCTGCGCTTTATTCTTTCCTCTTTTCATACTAGCGGCAAAGAGAGACCGAAGCTTCGGGTATGTCTTCGAGTACTTTTCTCTATCCTTTTTTTTTTTTTTCACGTAGGTGTAAACCTTAAGAGTAGGCGCTTCCACAATCCTTGCATATGATTCCTTGGCGTGCCTCTTGTAGAGAATATAGTATGTATGCAACCAAGGGAATACTGCATATATTGTTTGAACCCGTAGGAAATATTGCATATATGAATTTTCGGTCCTGAAAGAAATATTTCAACCTCAAGAAAATATTTGCGTGTGTATTTTGAACCCATAGAGGATGCTCCGTATATAATTACGAACCCGAACGATATTGTATGCGTATTTGAGCCCGTACGAAAAACTGCATGTGTATTTCGAACCCGTAGAGAACCCTGTATGAATCCCGAAGAAGAATACTGTGTATATGCTTCATATGACTTCGAACCCGCAGGAAATATTGTATATATGATTTTGCTTCTTGAAAGAAGTACCACGCGCGCAATTTTGAACCAATAGAAAAAAATGCTCCATATATATTTTTGAACCCGAAGAAGGATACTGTAGACACACTTGTACCCGTATAGAATGCCGCGTATATAGTCTCGAACCCGAAGAAAATACTGCGTATATAGTCTTGAACTTGAATAAAATACGTCCTCCTACCCCTTTCTCTCTTTTTTTTTTTTATTGTTGGGTACGATTATGTGTCAGGGAGATAACTTCGCCTTTCTCCGTTTGTTTTGTGCAGATATCTTATTACCAAATTGTTATGAAGGAATTCGATAAGATGTTACCTGAACCAAATTTCACATCGTCGAAGGATGCTCATAATTCCAATCCGAACATAGATGATGAATTCTTCACTAGAGCCCTCGCCCCTGCTCGGAAGAATCACCCAGGTTTCGTGCTAATTTTGCTAACCGGTGGTGAGGATGACAGGAAGACACGTTCGGTTCGCCTAGAGAGCACCATTCGGTTCTGTCTTCATAAAGGGGTATATTCCTCTTCCAACATTGACTTCAGGATGTGTCAAAGTCCATTGCGTTCTTTTGTGAGATGGGTTGAGTTCATGGTGAGCAAGGAGCATATAAATACCAACTTGACTCGAGCGCGGGTCATTGATCTTTGTCAAGACCTCGGTAAATCTCCAGTTAGGAAGGACATCCCAGGCTTGGTTGCTTTCATCTCCGGATGGTGTTCGGACACCCATACAATCATATGTAGATGGGGTGAGATAACTTTCTCCTTGGAGAGTGTGGCTCTCTTCTTTGAATCTTCCGATGGCAGGAATCTTAGAATACAATTATCTCGAAAGTGAGGTGAAGATGCGGGATGACCTGGCCGCTAAGTTGGGGGATTTCGCTCGGAAAGACTCCATTGCGAAGTCGAAGGACTCTGCCCTGAAAGAGGATGAAAGGTGCCCTTACGGTTGGTGGATATCTCAATGGTTTCCGGACGAGTTGGAGACTGAACAGAAAAGCAGTGATCTTCATGTCTCAGCATTTTTGGCTCTCTGGTTGTCTAGAGACATTTTTGATGACGGTTCTGGCAAGAAGGGAATAAGACCGAGTTGTTGGCGATTCTTTGTGAAGTTGGCAAAGGGTGAAGTTCTTCCCATTGGCAAGCTGTTCCTTGATTCCCTCTGTATGTGCATCTGGATCACCTAGTTGCGAACATGCGAGTTTCGAATGGTTTCATGAAAGTGGATTCATATGTGCACGTTGCTTTTCTCGCAAGTCCGGCTATGGGAGCACTTTGAGAAGTATGCTCCGAAACCGTTGCCTTCGCTTCCGTGAGTTGGGGTGGCTCCCGAATTCTTCGATGGGTGAACAGGCGTCCAAGGGTTGGCGTGAGCTTGGCTAGTTTTCTTGATAAGTTGCATGAAATCAATTTTCGTCCATGAGGTCCTGGGTCCATAAGTCGGTGACTCAAATTGACACTTTTGCTTCGCTCCGCTCATGTCTTTGTCTTCGATGACGATTTGAGCGTTGGTGAAAACTGTTCATCCAAAGCCGCTTGCCGGTTATATGCCGTCTTTCTTCGTGGGGTCTTTCCGGATAGCCGCTTACAATATTGACCGTGCTTTCGTCACATGGGTTTCTATCAAGGGGTGCCTCTTGTTTACCAGCCGTGATCCCTAAGGATTCATTGCGTGTCGCCCTTGACGCTTGTGTCCTTAAGCCGGGTATCCGTCTTTCCTTCTTTCAAATGGGAAGAGTAACTTCGACGACCTTCGGCTATAATGAGTTTTGGTGCGACGAGTTTACTATGATCCGAGATTTTGTGAATAACATGGTGGAGAACGTTCGTTGCAAACCTTCCCAGCCGATTACGAAGGAGTATCCAATGTTGAGAGATCCCAAGCGAAAGTTGCCTAGCAATTCGGAAAGCCCCGGCCAAGGAACGGAGAACGAAGAACCGTGCTTGGCGGGTTCGGACGGTTTCACAAGATCCTCCCACGGCTCTTGTGTCTTTCGATTCTTCCAATAACCGGGTATGTGTCGCCTCTTCATTGGTTTGTCTCAAAACGCGTGAATTTCGGCTGAGAATATGTGTCTTGTTTTCTTCAGGGCTTCGGTAGTGTTAATGCTTTCGCTGCTCTTGCACGTTGCCAGGAGACGGCAATTTCTTCAAAGAACTCCAGCAGTATTGAGCCTTCTCATAGCGATGATGAGTCAGAGAGAGAAGAGGTTTCAACAAGTGAGAGTGATTCCTCCTGCAGCAGTGGTACTGGTTCTGTTTCGGGAAGTGGTTCGGTGAGTTTCGCACTTCTTTTCTTTCTTCTTTTGTTTCCTCTTTTGGGAAATATCTGACTCAAATTCGCAGGTGGAATCCGGTTCGGAGGATGATTCTGGGGTAGAGCCGCACGAAAACTTGCCTTTGGTGACCGCCGCTGGTGACTTGGAGATGGGCGTTAGCCAATTGCCGGGCACGGATGTGGTTCAAACGGTGGATGATTCTCTGATGGTTGCTGTCGTAGACATGGAAGAAGACCCCCTGCGAGTCGTGAGGCCAGGTTGCAGGCGCCATTTTTGATCCCCCGTACTTGGTTCCTTATCCGAGGTCATGTCTTTGGTTGGCGGCTTCGAGCGTGCCGGCTAAGCATGAGGCGTTGTACACCAGAATCTGGGAGAAGCACGGACATATGGCTACAAACAATAAAGTTACTAGTCGATTTGCGCTGGTTAAGCGTGTGGAAGAGGCTTTATCTTCCATTGAGGATATGCGTGAGGTAACTGGTCACACCGTTTCTGAAGACGTTATTGCCGACTGGGAGCACCATCGCGACGTGTGCGTAGAAAAGGAGTTCAATACTTCGTGGTTTGTCGAAGGCCTTGCCGAGATCCAAAAGTTGAAAGATGCGGCAATCGAAAGCCTTTCCGCCGAGGAGATTGCACGACAGGAGATGGAACTCGAAAAGCTTTCCAAGATGTTGACTATGAAGAGAGCGGCTCTTGAAGACGCAAAGTTGACTTTTTCCAAGAAGAGCAGACTTCTGTTGGACGATTTTCCTTGAACGTTTCTCTGTTAAACTTTCATTTAGGTTCTTTTTTTTTTTTTGAAAGACATATTGGATGTCTGGTTCAAAACTTGACCTTTGATAGACAGCTGGTAGCTTTTTAGGGTATTGGATTATTTCTGGGATGAATGGTTTTGGTAATATGACTCGATTATGTTTTGGGAAAAGAATATTGCTTTTATGAAAGTGTGTGCTAGCAATAGGCACAAGACTCGAGAAGATGACGGTTTTACTAAAAACCTAAAAATAGATTGTATATCTTGCCCAGTCTGAATTTACTCACTTCATAGGTTTTGCGAACACGCCCCTCTCCATGTAAAAGGCGGTTTTGATGGCGGTTTTGCTGGTAGCATCGCCAGCAAGTCCCCAATCGCTGGTAGCATCTTCGGCGATTAAGTAATATCATCTTCATCAAGTCCCCAGTTTTCTTGTGTAGTATTTACAACTAGTAACCGGGTCGTCTGGTAGTTGAGTCGGATTGAGTCGCCTTCTCCTACCATCTCGACATCTGGGTCGAAGAACGAGATCGACAATCTGATATTGTAGCCGATAGATCAATCCTCCCGCCGTGGTCGCCAATTGTTTATGGGTAAAAATCGTTTCGCCGATTTCGGTAAATTCGGTAGGTGAGTGAGAAAACTGGTTCAAACCCTAAACAAATGTGCTTTGCACGTGAGCACTTTATAGATTCGAGAGATCAACTGTACATGTCCGGCCTAAACCAAGAAATGGCCGTTCAAGACTTGCTTCGGTCACAAAGTGGAGGAGAAGGGTTGATTTGGGGAGGGAAGCAAAGAAAGGTGTTGAGGAGAGTAGTATCTCGACTTGTATCAGAAAGTGAAAGCTTAGGAAGCTTGCAAGAGATGAAAGCTTTTGGGAGAGCTTGCAAAGTTGCCTTTCTGAGAGTGTAGTATTTTTCTCATGACCGAGACTTGTTGTCTGGTGGAAATAGGTAAGACCTATTTATATAAGTCGAGATTGAAATGTACCCTGGCCTCATGAAGGAAGAGAGTAAAGGGTGAAATAATGGGAGGAGGTGGTAACCGCATGGTTAAATGGGCGAAAACGTTTTTCACCATTATTTCCTCTTTTATTTGACCGCTTTATTCCTTTTCACGCTTTCTTAATGTGAGCGTAGTGTACGCTGCATGTTGTGACCGCCAAACCAAAACCCTAAAGAAGCATCCCCGCTTTGTGTCGATGTCTCGAGTGTTGGTTGCATCTTGAGTGCAAGTGGCGCCGCTAGTGGCGCGTGTGGCATGTGCCAATGGCATGTGCGGAATGCCTTGGTGGTAGGTTGCACGGTTTGCAAGTTAGGTTACCAGTGTGTGTGTTTGGCATGTGCCAATGGCATGTACGGAATGCCTTGGTGGTAGGTTGCACGGTTTGAAAGTTAGGCTACCAGCGTGTGTGTTTGGCATGTGCGGAATGCCTTGGTGGTAGGTTGCACGGTTTGCAAGTTAGGTTACCAGCGTGTGTGTTTAGCATGTGCCAATGGCATGTGCGGAATGCCTTGGTGGTAGGTTGCACGGTTTGCAAGTTAGGCTACCAGCGTGTGTGTTTGGCATGTGCGGAATGCCTTGGTGGTAGGTTGCACGGTTTGCAAGTTAGGCTACCAGCGTGTGTGTTTGGCATGTGCCAATGGCGCGTGCGGCCATGTTGACCTAGTTGCAAGTCTTGCAAACCTAGGGCGCTATGTTTGGCGTGGGCCAAAGGCATAGCGGCTTAGAAATATGGCTTGTGGCACGTGTTGGCATGTGCCAATGGCACATGCGGCCATGTTGACCTAGTTGCAAGTCTTGCAAACCTAGGGCGCTATGTTTGGCGTGGGCCAAAGGCAAAGCGGCTTAGAAATATGGCTTGCGGCACGTGTTGGCATGTGCCAATGGCACGTGCGGCCATGTTGACCTAGTTGCAAGTCTTGCAAACCTAGGGCGCTATGTTTGGCGTGGGCCCAAGGCATAGCGGCTTAGAAATATGGCTTGCGGCACGTGTTGGCATGTGCCAATGGCACGTGCGGCCATGTTGACCTAGTTGCAAGTCTTGCAAACCTAGGGCGCTATGTTTGGCGTGGGCCAAAGGCATAGCGGCTCGGAAATATGGCTTGCAGCACGTGTTGGCATGTGCCAATGGCACGTGCGGCCATGTTGACCTAGTTGCAAGTCTTGCAAACCTAGGGCGCTATGTTGGGCGTGGGCCAAAGGCATAGCGGCTTGGAAATATGGCTTGTGGCACGTGTTGGCATGTGCCAATGGCACGTGCGGCCATGTTGACCTAGTTGCAAGTCTTGCAAACCTAGGGCGCTATGTTTGGCGTGGGCCCAAGGCATAGCGGCTTAGAAATATGGCTTGCGGCACGTGTTGGCATGTGCCAATGGCACGTGCGGCCATGTTGACCTAGTTGCAAGTCTTGCAAACCTAGGGCGCTATGTTTGGCGTGGGCCAAAGGCATAGCGGCTCGGAAATATGGCTTGCGGCACGTGTTGGCATGTGCCAATGGCACGTGCGGCCATGTTGACCTAGTTGCAAGTCTTGCAAACCTAGGGCGCTATGTTTGGCGTGGTCCAAAGGCATAGCGGCTCGGAAATATGGCTTGCGGCACGTGTTGGCATGTGCCAATGGCACGTGCGGCCATGTTGACCTAGTTGCAAGTCTTGCAAACCTAGGGCGCTATGTTGGGCGTGGGCCAAAGGCATAGCGGCTTATAAATATGGCTTGCGGCACGTGTTGGCATGTGCCAATGGCACGTGCGGCCATGTTGACCTAGTTGCAAGTCTTGCAAACCTAGGGCGCTATGTTTGGCGTGGGCCAAAGGCATAGCGGCTTAGAAATATGGCTTGCGGCACGTGTTGGCATGTGCCAATGGCACGTGCGGCCATGTTGACCTAGTTGCAAGTCTTGCAAACCTAGGGCGCTATGTTTGGCGTGGGCCCAAGGCATAGCGGCTTAGAAATATGGCATGCGGCACGTGTTGGCATGTGCCAATGGCACGTGCGGCCATGTTGACCTAGTTGCAAGTCTTGCAAACCTAGGGCGCTATGTTTGGCGTTGGCCCACGGCATAGCGGCTTAGAAATATGGCTTGCGGCACGTGTTGGCATGTGCCAATGGCACGTGCGGCCATGTTGACCTAGTTGCAAGTCTTGCAAACCTAGGGCGCTATGTTTGACGTGGGCCAAAGGAATAGCGGCTCGGAAATATGGCTTGCGGCACGTGTTGGCATGTTCCAATGGCACGTGCGGCCATGTTGACCTAGTTGCAAGTCTTGCTAACCTAGGGCGCTATGGTTGGCGTGGGCCAAAGGCATAGCGGCTCGGAAATATGGCTTGCGGCACGTGTTGGCATGTGCCAATGGCACGTGCGGCCATGTTGACCTAGTTGCAAGTCTTGCTAACCTAGGGCGCTATGTTTGGCGTGGGCCAAAGGCATAGCGGCTCGGAAATATGGCTTGCGGCACGTGTTGGCATGTGCCAATGGCACGTGCGGCCATGTTGACCTAGTTGCAAGTCTTGAAAACCTAGGGCGCTATGTGGGCGTGGGCCAAAGCATAGCGGCTTAGAAATATGGCTTGCGGCACGTGTTGGCATGTGCCAATGGCACGTGCGGCCATGTTGACCTAGTTGCAAGTCTTGCAAACCTAGGGCGCTATGTTTGGCGTGGGCCAAAGGAATAGCGGCTTAGAAATATGGCTTGCGGCACGTGTTGCATGTGCCAATGGCACGTGCGGCCATGTTGACCTAGTTGCAAGTCTTGCAAACCTAGGGCGCTATGTTGGGCGTGGGCCAAAGGCATAGCGGCTTAGAAATATGGCTTGCGACACGTGTTGGCATGTGCCAATGGCACGTGCAGCCATGTTGACCTAGTTGCAAGTCTTGCAAGCCTAGGGCGCTATAATTGGCGTGGGCCAAAGGCATAGCGGCTTGGAGATTTGGCATTGTTGCCATGGTGCGCAGGGTGTGGCTTGGTTTGGCATTGTTGCCATGGTGCGCAGTATGCGGCTTGGTTTGGCATTGTTGCCGCGGTGCGCAGTATGCGGCTTGGTTTGACATTGCTGCCATGGTGCGCAGTATGCGGCTTGGTTTGGCATTGTTGCCATGGTGCGCAGGGTGCGGCTTGATTTTGGAATTAGGGTTCTGTGTTGAAAACCCTAATCTGGTATTTTGAAAAAATACCCCTATTAATTATTTACACCTGAGTTAAATGCTCTTAGTTAATGTGTTGCGGGTAACACTAGGTCATGGGGTTTTACGATTTTACCCTTTGTCTAAAAACCACCATCAACAGTAGGATCCAGATTCGGCTAACTCGTGATGATGAGTTATCATCCGAACTTATCTCTATACTCTCAAGTTTTTAGATTTTATTTTGGCCATAACTTCTTCGTCCGATGTCGGAATGGCCTCATTCTTTTTGCGTTGTTTTCGTCTTTTCATTATATTGAAGATGAAGATAATATATCATTGATTTGAATGATTTTAATTTGGACGTTGATGTTCTCCATTAGTAGACTTCACTATCGTTTGGGGTTAGGTTTGGCTCATTCGCAATACTATTTGAAAGCCGATCTTCGAAGTTCGGCTCATTAGCACATCCTCGTTAAGCCGAACCATGGAATTTATTTGGTGGGAAAATAATTCTATGACAATTCGGCTTATAAAGAATTCAATCGTACAAACCGAACTGTTCTTATTTATCAAGGTTCGGCATACAAATTATCTCACCGAACCTAACTCATTGCGCGCCGAATTACATACAAAAATCAAAACTTTTGGTTAATTCAAGCTACAAAACGGACATTAAACAACGTCTACAACCATACCTATGTATTATTAGTATTGGGTTCCTCATCCATGTACTCATCTTCGGGATTTGGCTCCAAAAAGTCATCATCTTGAGCTTGAGAAAAAAGTTCAGTTTGAGATTGAGTTTGGGTAAAATCATTTTCATAATCCAACAAATAATCCATCTCCGGATCTCCATCGTAATTGATATGTTAGCTTTACGTGATGAAGATTCACCTTTCTCACTCGAATTTGTATCACACATCTCTCAATAATCACAAAGAAATTTTTTTTTCCTCCTCTACTTCTTCTTTCCTCCTTCTTCTTTGTCTAAAATAAGGCACTAACTATCTTTAAAAACATAATTATTATCCTAAATTAACACTAAACTAACTACAATCATTAACAACTAATTAATCAGATTAATACTAATTTAACACTAATCTCATAAGGGTATTTTCGCATTTTTGAAAAGAGGGGAATAAGGGCCACCCTAAAAATACTATTAGCCCCCTTTTTTTTGTCTTATTCCATATGCCCCCAAATTTTTTTGTATGCCCCAAATTAGGGTTCTTTCTCAACTATCATATTCCTGGACTACAGGTTCTTCATCAGAATCACTGGGTTAATGTCAAACCCATCCATGGAGCCTTAACTATAAACATTGGTGATCTAATGCAGGAAACTCCGTAACTGTGTCACATATTTGAGATTTATTTGAGATTTACAAAACTAACTACGGCGCATCATCTAGAAAATATTTTATCTTTAGTTTTCTCACATATTTGACTTTTTGTGCTTTGGGTTAACCAGATTAGAGTTGTAAATTGGGTTGTGCACATCACATTAAAATTTGAGCATAGCCTAGCCCAGCACGTGACTTAACAACACGGTCCATCATGTTAGTTTCGTGGGCTGTGCTGGGCTAGCCTAATCGGCACAGTGGCACAACACAACAGCAACACGTATAAGCATGCGGCACAGCATAGCACGACACGTTAAACAAGCACGTTATATATAATATACATAAAACACTATAAAATACATCACATTATGTTAAGAAAGCACGTTAAGAGTCTTTATTCTAACCATTTTTTGACATTTAATCATCGTTATATTGACTTATTTTTATAATATCTCATAGAATACCTAAAGGTTTTACCTATTTACCACCCACATATTTCCTATTTACCAACCACCTTAATTACCACCCTTGATTATCCTGTTTACCACCTTTAGAATTTTTCATATCTCCTAAATACTACTCATTGACTTTTTATTTACACCCGTCATCTCAAACCACCCAACAACCTAAATAACCCTAAGTTCGGAAATCCAAACTATTTCTTCTTCTTCATCTCCCTGTCGGTCAGCACCTCCTCTACTTCGTCTCCGCCAACCCACCGCCACCTTATGATCTAAAGAATTTTGAGTGCGATCTATGATGCTCAGAGATCCATCTAAATAATAGTGTCCAACCTTTTTGTTTCAAGTCATGAAACCAAAAATGGAATTTTGAAGTTTTAGCACAAAAGTCGATCTACCAAAGTCTATGTAGCAGCAACTTTTCGTTTCTAACCGTAGGACTTGCTCTCGCTTGTGTATGTGAAAAAAGTTCCATCGTTGATTAGTGTATATTATAAATGGGAAACGTCAGTCTTTCGATTTTTGGTTCCTAAATTCGAATATAATACTCCCTCCGTTTTAAGAAAAGTGATACTTTCACTTTTTCAATTTGGCCTATTTTTAGGCAAAAATGAAAAAGTGAAAGTATCACTTTTCCTAAAACGGAGGGAGTATTCGTTTCTCGAGGATCGGTAATTCCTCATCACCTATCTACATTTAATCAAAAATCTTTACAAGGATTTTGGACCAGTGCTATCCTAGATTTTCGACAATGAAATCCTCCATAACAATGGCTTATGGATTAATCACCTGTTATCGAAGATTAAATGATAAAACATAAATAAGTAGTGAGATTTTGGTGTGCTATAAGTAAACAAAATTTTAATTAGGGTTGATAATTTTATATTAATGAATTTTAATGAAAATAAAGATTAACGAAGAAGACGAAATAACGATTGTAATTGTACTTGTTATAGTCAAATTTGTTTGATTTTTGTAGGTGGTAAATAGGAAAAAATAGAAATGAAAACTAGAATTACTTTAGAAATTGTGAGGTGGGTGGTAAATAGGAAAATCGTAGGTGGCAAATAGGTGAAACCATACCTAAATATTTGAAAAATATTTACTTTGAAAACCACTCAGCACAAAACGACACAACTTGTTTATTTTTCTGATAGAACACAGCACAACATGCCATCTAGCACGGCCCAACAGGAACGCCTTAAACTCCGGCACAGCACAACACGGCACACATCATGCTAAGCACGTGACTTCATGGCTGGGATGGGCCGGACGTTTTACCATCCGACCTAAAAAATAAAGAGGTTTTGAGTTTTCCCCCATAAACAAATTAGTGATCCGACTTTGCCCCCTAATTTATTACTCCCTCCGTTCCAATTTACTTGATGTTTTAGGGGTTTTTTTTGTGTTCCAAAATAGATGAGGGTTTAAGTATTTTTCCCAGATTCTCACTGATTTACCCTTGCTTTGGAATCACAGCTGTTTATGGGTGAAAATCGTTTCTGCTAATTTCGGTAATTTCGGTGGGTGAGTGAGAAATTGATTCAAACCCTAAACAAATGTCTTGCACGTGAGCACTTTATAGATTCGAGAGATCGATCTGTACAAGTCCGGCCTAAACCAAGAAATGGCCGTTCCCGGACTTGCTTCGGTCACAAAGTGGAGGAGAAGGGTTGATTTGGGGAGGGAAGCAAAGAAAGGTGTTGAGGAGAGTAGTATCTCGACTTGTATCAGAAAGTGAAAGCTTAGGAAGCTTGCAAGAGATGGAAGCTTTTGGGAGAGCTTGCAAAGTTGCCTTTCTGAGAAATATACTACACTTACACTCTCAGAAAGGAAACTTTGCAAGCTCTCTCAAAAGCTTCCATCTCTTGCAAGCTTCCTAAGCTTTCACTTTCGATATAAGTCGAGATACTACTCTCCTCAACACCTTTCTTTGCTTCCCTCCCAAATCAACCCTTCTCCTCCACTTTGTGACCGAAGCAAGTCCGGAACGGCCATTTCTTGGTTTAGGCCGGACTTGCATGCAGATTGATCTCTCGAATCTATAAAGTGCTCACGTGCAAGACATTTGTTTAGGGTTTGAACCAGCTTTCTCACTCACCTACCGAAATTACCAAATCAGCAGAAACGATTTTTACCCATAAACAATTGGCGACCACAATGAGGATTGATCTATCGGCTACAATATCAACTCCAACTCCCGATTTCGTTTCCGAACGTCAAATCCCAACATGGTGGAACTCGAGATCCGGAGCGGCTGCAGAGAACATCAACGCAGACGCATTCCCGATGTTGGCGTCTCCCCCATAACATTGATACTTCACCACCGACAACAAAGAACATCGAATGCAATCCTTCAAGTGTAACACCGCCTATCACCAGGGCCAGAGCCGCTGCCTCCTCTAGCGTCTCTGCACAACCCTCTAATCACGGCAACGAGAATATCTCTTCAGGTGTCACGCCCCCAGTCACCAGGGCTAGGGCCGCCACCGCGACCCCGAATGCTTCTTCCAGCATGGCGCCTCCGACAACTAAGGCTCCAATCACCCCGCCGACGGGACGAGAGACCGGAGGGACTAGAGGAAGTCGCCCTTACGTCACCATCGCCGATTTGATGGAACGACAGGAGACGCTCGCCAGAGCCTGCATGAGACATGGTTTCAACACAAAAGGAGGTGCTAACCTTTCTCAAAACCCCGACAGAGCGACTACCCCGTGAGTCGCATCCTCCCTAGACGCCTAGAAACATCTCCAACAACCCTGACGCCGGCACCTCGGCAGGGCACGCCTCCACGGATGAAGAAACTCGCACTAGAGTCCCGTTGGAGAGAAATCAACCACCAAATTTCGTCACGAGAGAGGATTTGGAACAACTCCTACGTGACCGAATCAAGCATGATGAGTTCGATGTACATCATCACCAACCCCCTTACCCGTCCGAAATACAGAGAATCCCTCGCCCAAGGGGGTACTCTTCCCCTCAATTTACCCTGTATGATGGTATCGGGAATGCACGCGAACATGTTTCTCGTTTCCTGGAGTCCTTGGGTGAACATGAATATAATCACGTTCTTCGTTTAAGGGAATTTTCAAAATCACTCACCTAAGGGCGTATACATGGTACAACAAAGATCCCACCGAACAAAGATTCCCAACCGGAGTAGCATGGTCACCGCGTTTTACAGAAGTATTTCTTCGTGTCTCGAACAAGTTACCTTTTCGGACCTCGGGAGAATGTACCGTGGGATAACGAACATCCGAATGATTTCGTCAAAAGGTTCGGGGTTCAAGCACTCGACCGCCACGACCCAAACGTGACCGAGCAACAATTGGTAAACGCGTGCATCAATGGTATGGTCCCGATCTACCGCGCCCGCTAGAAAACTTGCGTTTCCAAACATTCTCCGAACTCCATGAGGCCGCCGACGATCTCGCAACAACGGCACCAAAGATTACCGGAAAGGACTAGGCCAACTCGAATCAAGACGCACGCGAAACTCGCGGGAGTAGGCGCCTCATCATCAAACAATTTAATGCCGGCTCATCCTCCGTGAACATAGTGAACGAAAGAGGAAAAAGGAAAGCCGCAACTACGAGCCACCAGCCGAAACGTGAAGCGCAGGCGCAACGGGAGCCCTCGCAACGGAAGATCGCCACTAAAACTCTTGTGCAGCATCATGGGACCGAAGGAAACGTCCTTGATTTCCCATTCCCCATCGAGGAGGTGATTGACCTCCTAGAAGCCTGGGTTCAAGATGATGTCATCGGGACCGCCACCGCCTGGACGTCCACCAACCGAGGCCGAGATGGCAAATCCCAAATACTGCCATTACCACGGTTCGTTCACCACCCGACTAGCGATTGCAACAGATTAAAGCATATTTTCAAGGAAAGGATGGAAGCAGGAGAACTCCGGCTAGGAGACGAAAGAGTGCATCGAGACCCACTCCCAATAAGAAACTGCGGTTCCTCTGGGGACTCCGTGCACGAGACTGTGCAATCCATGATGCGACATATATGCGAAATTCTCTATCTCTCCAAGGTTCAGCGCCAAGATATTTTCGCAGCTCTCAATCGTGTTGTATCCGGCAAACGTCTTTTTCTCCCCTCGGAATCCACGCCAAGGGCCCAAGCTTCCCAAACAAGCGAAGTGGAGAACGGGGACTGCTGACCACGTCCCGTTTAAGAGGTACTCGAACTTGACGACACGCTCATCGACACGACCTCTGACCACAACATCATCACTTTCAAGACACTAAAGGCAGCCGGATTTACAAAGCAAGACGCTACCTATTTCCCGTCTGTGATTAAGAGCTTGAGAGGAGAGGCTTTGAACGCGCATGGCTACATCAACCTAGAGATCGAGATAGGAGACGCTATAACGTACAGTAAGTTCCACATCGTCAAAGAACTAGATCATGACATTATTTTGGGACGCTTATGGGCACTCGACAACAAGGCAAAATCGGGCGTACACCCTCTCGCCGACATCCCCGCCCGAAGGGATTCCCAAAGAAATCGTCCCACGGGTTATCACATCAACGAGCTATTGAAGGAACCCAAGCGTCCGAAGAGGACCCGTTGGCGCTAGCCCATGATTTTCAAATGCAAGTAAGTCCGACCGAGCAACCTTTTTCTCGCAACCGACCTTTTCTTTCCCCATTCTGTCATGGGGACTCGGCGCAACAACCGGCACGAACGCTGTCAAAAAATGTGAATGGGGAGATGGACCATTCGAACACTTTGCAAGAAGCTTCTGGCGAAACCAACGAAGCCAAGGCTCAAATGGTTACACGACGTCTGAACCCGTTTTCAATCGGAGATATAGTGATTAAGGAAAGCTCGTTTTAAGTTGGCAGGATGAGAGTAAAGATGGATTTGCCCGAGGAAGGTGAAGGCGAGCTATACAGGTTGCGGATACCCTTTTGGGAGGATATTGGAAGCTCATCAATACCGACACACCTTGAAGGCGTGATAGTTCACTCGCGATGGCTCAAGGAATCCAATCCCTAAAATGTCAGTATTTCCCAATCACTCCCCTTTTCAAGACTTCCTTTGAATCATTCCTCTTAATAGTCGTACTTCCCAGGATGAATACACCGTTTGTATTTTTTCCCTGGAGATCTACCCTTTTGTCAAAATAAATAAATAAAAATAAAATAAATATATCTCTTCCCGAGCGAATCCTTCAGATATCAGAGAAATACATCAGAAGAACCCAGAAAACCATTACAGAGCCATCATACCACAACCCCTTTCAAAATATATATATATGAAGCAAAAGGTTTAATTGATGAAGAAGAAGGGAAAGATGTGTTTACAAAAAAAAAAAGAAGGGAAAACATCAGGGAACTAAACAAACTAACAAAAAAACAAAAGGAGGAACTAGCCCTCGAAGGACGGAGCGCAAGTCTCTTCGGGCAAAGCTATCTTCAAGCATTTCCCCAAGAATCCTTCGGGCAACAAAGGTCCCACTCAGCGGCTTTAGCAAATGGCAACCTTAACATCCCATCCCGGAAGCGAGCCAAACGCAGCAGTGTCCTCCCCGACAACTATTCCAAAGATACGCCACCATGACACCTCCTCCTATCGTCAATAACACCTTTGGCATCAACTTCAAAGGTTGTCTCGCTCCTATCATACGCTCTTTCGAAAGTTTTCTCATTGACACTTCAAGAAAGTTTGTTGATTCATCCACATCAAAATCGAGAACCATGGCGTCCATCAACCCAAGGGGTCCGAACATGCCCTGTTCTTCGTGGGGATAGATGGGAGGGAGGTCCTTAATAATTTCATTAGCTTCATGGAACAAAGATTCAACCCCGACCGATACCTCCTCAAGAGAAGAAGATCGATCTCCGCCGATTCTGAAGTCCTTTCCCAAAAGGTTAAAGGCACGGCCGTCTCTGGAAGATCCCATCATACACTGCAAGAAATGGAAAGATGATCAAATTCCATCCTGTCTACACGCATACAAAAAGAGGATGGCAAAAAAAAAGGGGAAGAAGAAGAAAACGCACCGGCAAAGCAAAGGAAAAGGGGAATCAACAAGAAGAACCCTTTTCTCAAACGAGGAGACGATGCTATTATTTTTTGGATATGAATGCGGAACCTTAAAAAGGGAAAGGAAGCAATGAGAGACATAACGCTTCCAGATTTTAGCATGAATAATGCCCTAATTGAAGCCGCACGGTGAAGGAAAGCAAGATAAGGAAACTTTGCTATCGGAAGAAACTCCCTCCTTGTTTACATCGGTCTCACCACTAGCACACTCGGTTAGCCAAAGACACGCCATTTCCCAAGTCACGCCCGCAAGCATGGTTTCCAAGATTGGGCCGGCCCCACCAATTGCGACTTCCCAATGCCGCCCAAGTCACGCCCGCAAGCATGGTTTCCAAGATTGGACCGGCCCCACCAATTGCGACTTCCCAATGCCGCCCAAGTCACGCCTGCAAGCATGGTTTCCAAGATTGGACCGGCCCCACCAATTGCGACTTCCCAATGCCGCCCAAGTCACGCCTGCAAGCATGGTTTCCAAGATTAGGCCGGCCCCACCAATTGCGACTTCTCAATGCCGCACAAGTCACGCCTGCAAGCACGAACGGCTTCTACACTTCGCGCCGGTCCCACCAGCTAGCACACTCAGTTCCCCAACTCACGCCAACTTCCCAACGTCGCCCAAACTGCACCGGGCCCACCAATTGTGCCAGCCTCCCGATTTGTGCAAAACTACCAGGGGAAAGGATTCCAAATCCTATTTATAAAAGGTCAGACAAGCCTCTTTCAATTTTCTTTACGGGTTGTTGTTAACAGCTAGCCACCATCTTATGCTTACCTCGCAACAAAGCCCCTGTTCCGAGCTAAGCAGGGGACTTAATGTTGATGGTGGTTTTTAGACAAGGGGTAAAATCGTAAAACCCCATGACCTAGTGTTACCCGCAACACATTAAATAAGAGCATTCAACTCAGGTGTAAATAATTAATAGGGGTATTTTTTTCAAAATACCCAGTTAGGGTTTTCAACACGAACCCTAATTCCAAAACTAAGCCGCACTCTGCGCACCATGGCAACAATGCCAAACCAAGCCGCATACTGCGCACCATGGCAACAATGCCAAACCAAGCCGCATACTGCGCACCATGGCAACAATGCCAAACCAAGCCGCATACTGCGCACCATGGCAACCATGCCAAACCAAGCCGCATATCGCGCACGATGGCAACAATGCCAAACCAAGCCGCATACTGCGCACCATGGCAACCATGCCAAACCAAGCCGCACTCTGCGCACCATGGCAACCATGCCAAAACAAGCCGCATACTGCGCACCATGGCAACCATGCCAAACCAAGTCGCACTCTGCGCACCATGGCAACCGTGCCAAAACAAGCCGCATACTGCGCACCATGACAACCATGCCAAACCAAGCCGCATACTGCGCACCATGGCAACCGTGCCAAGCCAAGCCGCACTCTGCGCACCATGGCAACCATGCCAAACCAAGCCGCACCCTGCGTACCATGGCAACAACGCAAAATTCCAAGCCGCTATGCCTTTGGCCCACGCCAAACATAGCGCCCTAGGCTTGCAAGACTTGCAACTAGGTCAACATGGCCGCACGTGCCATTGGCACATGCCAACACGTGCCGCAAGCCATATTTCTAAGCCGCTATTCCTTTGGCCCACGCCAAACATAGCGCCCTAGGCTTGCAAGACTTGCAACTAGGTCAACATGGCCGCACGTGCCATTGGCACATGCCAACACGTGTCGCAAGCCATACTTCCAAGCCGCTATGCCTTTGGCCCACGCCAAACATAGCGCCCTAGGCTTGCAAAACATGCAACTAGGTCAACATGGCCGTACGCGCCAATGGCACATGCCAACATGCTCGCTAGCTAGTTTCCCTAGCGAAATCACGGCCCTAACGGCCACGCATGCCATTCGCACATGCCAACATGCTCGCTAGATAGTTTCCCTATCAAGGTCACAGCCCTAACGGCCATGCAGGCCATTGGCACATGCCAACATGCTCGCTAGCTAGTTTCCCTAGCAAAATCACGGCCTCAACGGCCACGCATGCCCTTGGCACATGCCAACATGCTCGCTAGCTAGTTTCCCTATCAAGGTCATGGCCCTAACGGCCATGCAGGCCATTGGCACACGCCAACATGCTCGCTAGCTAGTTTCCCTAGCAAAATCACGGCCCTAACGGCCATGCATGCCATTGGCACATGCCAACATGCTCGCTAGCTAGTTTCCCTAGCGAAATCACGGCCCTAACGGCCATGCATGCCATTGGCACATGCCAACATGCTCGCTAGCTAGTTTCCCTAGCAAAATCACGGCCCTACCGGCCACGCATGCCATGCCAACATGCTCACTAGCTAGTTTCCCTATCAAGGTCACGGCCCTAATGGCCACGCATGCCATTGGCACATGCCAAGCACACACGCTGGTAGCCTAACTTGCAAACCGTGCAACCTACCACCAAGGCATTCCGCACATGCCAAACACACACGCTGAAAGCCTAACTTGCAAACCGTGCAACCTACCACCAAGGCATTCCGCACATGCCATCGGCACATGCCAAGCACACACGCTGGTAGCCCAACTTGCAAACCGTGCAAACTACCACCAAGGCATTCCGCACATGCCATTGGCACATGCCACACGCGCCGCTAGCAGCGCCACTTGCACTCAAGATGCAACCAACACTCGAGACATCAACACAAACTGGGGATGCTTCTTTAGGGTTTTGGTTTGGCGGTCACAAAGATGCAACGTAGACACTACGCTCACATTAAGAAAGCGTGAAAAGGAATAAAGTGGTCAAATAAAAGAGGAAATAATGGTGAAAAACGTTTTCGCCCATTAAACCTTGCGGTTACCACCTCCTCCCATTATTTCACCCTTTACTCTCTTCCTTATGAGGCCAGGGTACGTTTCAATCTCGACTTGTATAAATAGGTCTTACCTATTTCCACCTGACAACAAGTCTCGGTCAGGAGAAATATACTACACTTACACTCTCAGAAAGGCAACTTTGCAAGCTCTCTCAAAAGCTTCCATCTCTTGCAAGCTTCCTAAGCTTTCACTTTCTGATACAAGTCCAGATACTACTCTCCTCAACACCTTTCTTTGCTTCCCTCACCAAATCAACCCTTCTCCTCCACTTTGTGACCGAAGCAAGTCTGGAACGGCCATTTCTTGGTTTAGGCCAGACTTGTACAGATTGATCTCTCGAATCTATAAAGTGCTCACGTGCAGCACATTTGTTTAGGGTTTGAACCAGTTTCTCACTCACCTACCGAAATTACCGAAATCAGCAGAAACGATTTTTACCCATAAACAACAGCATTTTAGGGATTGGATTCCTTGAGCCATCGCGAGTGAACTATCACGCCTTCAGGTGTGTCGGTATTGATGAGCTTGCAATATCCTCCCAAAAGGGTATCCGCAGCCAGGTACAGCTCGCCTTCACCTTCCTCGGGCAAATCCATCTTTACTGTCATCCTCCCAACTTGGAACGAGCTTTCCTTAACCACTACATCTCCGATTGAAAACGGGTTCAGACGTCGTGTAACCATTTGAGCCTTGGCTTCGTTGGTTTTGCTAGAAGCTTCCAAGCTTCTTGCAAAGTGTTCGAATGGTCCAGCTCCCCATTCATATATTTTGACAAATTTCGTGCTTAGTTGTTGCGCCGAGTCCCCATGACAATGGGGGAAGAAAAGGTCGGTTTCGAAAAAGGTTGCTCGGTCAGACTTACTTGTATTTGAAAATCATGGGCTAGCGCCAACGGGTCCTCTTCGGACGCTTGGGTTCCTTTAATAGCTCGTTGATGTGATAACCCGTGGGACGATTTGTTGGGATTCCCTTCGGGCAGGGATGTCGGCAGAGGGTGTACGCCCAGTTTTTCCTTGTTGTCGAGCGCCCATAAGCGTCCCAAAATCATGTCATGATCTAGTTCTTTGACAATGTGGAACTTGTTGTGCGTTATAGCGTCTCCCATCTCGATCTCTAGGTTGATGTAGCCATGCGCGTTCAAAGCCTCTCCTCTCAAGCTCTTAATCACAGACGGGAAATAGGTAGCGTCTTGCTTTGTAAATCCGGTTGCCTTTAGTGTCTTGAAAGTGATGATGTTGTGGTCAGAGGTCGTGTCGATGAGCGTGTCGTCAAGTTCAGTACCTCTTAAACGGGACGTGGTCAGCAGTCCCCAGTTCTCCGCTTCGCTTGTTTGGGAAGCTTGAGCCCTTGGCGTGGATTCCGAGGGGAGAAAAAGCCGTTTGCCGGATACAACACGATTGAGAGATGCGAAAATATCTTGGCGCTGAACCTTGGAGAGATAGAGAATTTCGCATATATGTTGCAGCATGGATTGCACAGTCTCGTGCACGGAGTCCCCAGAGGAACCGCAGTTTCTTATTGGGAGTGGGTCTCGATGCACTCTTTCGTCTCCTAGTTGGAGTTCTCCTGCTTCTATCCTTTCCTTGAAAATATGCTTTAATATGTTGCAATCGCTAGTCGGGTGGTGAACGAACCTGTGGTAATGGCAGTATTTGGGGTTTGCCATCTCAGCCTCGGTTGGTGGACGTCTAGGCGATGGCGATCTGATGACATCATCTTGAACCCGAGACTTCTAGGAGGTCAATCACCTCCTCGATGGGGAATGGGAAATCAAGGATATTTCCTTCGGCCTCACGATGCTTTGCACAGAGTTTTAGTGGCGATCTTCCGTTGCGAGGGCTCCGTTGCGCCGGCGCTTCACGTTTCTACTGGTGGCTCGTAGTTGCGGCTTTCCTTTTTCCTCTTTCGTTCACTATGTTCACGGAGGATGAGCCGGCATTAAATTGTTTGCGATCAGCGCCTACTCCCGCGAGTTTCACGTGCGTCTTGATTCGAGTTGGCCTAGTCCTTTCCGAAGTAATCTTTGGGTGCTTTGTTGTTGCGAGATCGTCCGGCGGCCTCATGGAGTTCGGAGAATGTTTGGAAACGCAGTTTTCTAGCGGGCGCGGTAGATCGGGACCATACCATTGATGCATGCGTTTACCAATTGTTGCTCGGTCACGTTTGGGTCATGACAAATCGAGTGCTTGAACCACTCCCGAACCTTTTGACGAAATCATTCGGATGTTCGTTATCCCACCGGTACATTCTCCCGAGGTCTCGAAAAGGTAACTTGTTCGAGACACGAAGAAATACTTCTTGTAAAACGCGTGACCATGCTACTCCAGGTTGGGAATGCTTGTTCGGTGGGATGTTTGTTGTACCATGTATACGCCCTTCCTAAGTGATTTTGAAAATTTCCTTAAACGAAGAACGTGATTATATTCATGTTCACCCAAGGATTCCAGAAACGAGAAACATGTTCGCGTGCATTCCGTACCATCATACGGGGTAAATTGAGGGGAAGAGTACCCCCTTGGGAGAGGGATTCTCTGTATTTCGGACGGGTAAGGGGGTGGTGATGATGTACATCGAACTCATCATGCTTGATTCGGTCACGTAGGAGTTGTTCCAAATCTTCTCTCGTGACGAAATTTGGTGGTTGATTTCTCTCCAACGGGACTCTAGTGCGAGTTTCTTCATCCGTGGAGGCGTGCGCTGCCGAGGTGCCGGCGTTAGGGTTGTTGGAGATGCTTCTAGGCATCTCTGGAGGATGCGACTCACGGGGTAGTCGCTCTGTCAGGGTTTTGATAAAGGTGAGCACCTCCTTTTGTGTTGAAACCATGTCCTGTCCGGCTCGCGAGCGTCTCTGTCGTTCCATCAAATCGGCGATGGTGACGTAAGGGCGACTTCTCTGGTCCCTCCGGTCTCTCGTCCCGTCGGCGGGGAAATTGGAGCCTTAGTTGTCGGAGGCGCCATGCTGGAAGAAGCATTCGGGGTCGCGGTGGCGACCCTAGCCCTGGTGACTGGGGGCGTGACACCTGAAGAGATATTCTCGTTGTCGTGATTAGAGGTTGTGCGGAGACGCTAGAGGAGGCAGCGGCTCTGGCCCTGGTGATAGGCGGTGTTACACTTAAGGGAGTGCATTCGATGTTGCTGTTGTCAGCTGGTGAAGTAATAATGTTATGGGGGGAGACGCCAACATCAGGGATGCGTTCTGCGTTGATGTTCTCGACAGCCGCTCCAGATATGAGTTCCACCATGTTGGGATTTGACGTTCGGAAAACGAAATCAGGAGTTGGAGTTGATATTGTAGCCGATAGATCAATCCTCCCGCTGTGGTCGCCAATTGTTTATGGGTGAAAATCGTTTCTGCTAATTTCGGTAATTTCGGTGGGTGAGTGAGAAATTGAGTCAAACCCTAAACAAATGTGCTGCACGTGAGCACTTTATAGATTCGAGAGATCGATCTCGTATAAGTCCTACTAAACCAAGAAATGGCCGTTCCAGGACTTGCTTCGGTCACAAAGTGGAGGAGAAGGGTTGATTTGGGGAGGAAGCAAAGAAAGGTGTTGAGGAGAGTAGTATCTCGACTTGTATCGAGGAAAGTGAAAGCTTAGGAAGCTTGCAAGAGATGGAAGCTTTTGGGAGAGCTTGCAAAGTTGCCTTTACGAGAGTGTAAGTGTAGTATATTTCTCCCGACCGAGACTTGTTGTCCGGTGGAAATAGGTAAGACCTATTTATACAAGTCGAGATTGAAACGTACCCGGCCTCATGAAGGAAGAGAGTAAAGGGTGAAATAATGGGAGGAGGTGGTAACCGCATGGTTTAATGGGCGAAAACGTTTTTCACCATTATTTCCTCTTTTATTTGACCGCTTTATTCCTTTTCACGCTTTCTTAATGTGAGCGTAGTGTACGCCGCTGCATCTTTGTGACCGCCAAACCAAAACCCTAAAGAAGCATCCCCCAGTTTGTGTCGATGTCTCGAGTGTTGGTTGCATCTTGAGTGCAAGTGGCGCTGCTAGTGGCGCTTGTGGCATGTGCCAATGGCATGTGCGGAATGCCTTGGTAGTAGGTTGCACGGTTTGCAAGTTAGGTTACCAGCGTGTGTGTTTGGCATGTGCCAATGGCATGTGCGGAATGCCTTGGTGGTAGGTTGCACGGTTTGCAAGTTAGGCTACCAGCGTGTGTGTTTGGCATGTGTGGAATGCCTTGGTGGTAGGTTGCACGGTTTGCAAGTTAGGCTACCAGCGTGTGTGTTTGGCATGTGCGGAATGCCTTGGTGGTAGGTTGCACGGTTTGCAAGTTAGGCTACCAGCGTGTGTGTTTGGCATGTGCGGAATGCCTTGGTGGTAGGTTGCACGGTTTGCAAGTTAGGCTACCAGCGTGTGTGTTTGGCATGTGCCGATGGCACGCGCGGCCATGTTGACCTAGTTGCAAGTCTTGCAAGCCTAGGGCGCTATGTTTGGCGTGGGCCAAAGGCATAGCGGCTCGGAAATATGGCTTGCGGCACGTGTTGGCATGTGCCAATGGCGCGTGCGGCCATGTTGACCTAGTTGCAAGTCTTGCAAACCTAGGGCTCTATGTTTGGCGTGGGCCAAAGGCATAGCGGCTTAGAAATATGGCTTGCGGCACGTGTTGGCATGTGCCAATGGCACGTGCGGCCATGTTGACCTAGTTGCAAGTCTTGCAAACCTAGGGCGCTATGTTTGGCGTGGGCCAAAGGCATAGCGGCTTAGAAATATGGCTTGCGGCACGTGTTGGCATGTGCCAATGGCACGTGCGGCCATGTTGACCTAGTTGCAAGTCTTGCAAACCTAGGGCGCTATGTTTGGCGTGGGCCCAAGGCATAGCGGCTTAGAAATATGGCTTGCGGCACGTGTTGGCATGTGCCAATGGCACGTGCGTCCTTGTTGACCTAGTTGCAAGTCTTGCAAACCTAGGGCGCTATGTTTGGCGTGGGCCAAAGGCATAGCGGCTCGGAAATATGGCTTGCGGCACGTGTTGGCATGTGCCAATGGCGCGTGCGGCCATGTTGACCTAGTTGCAAGTCTTGCAAACCTAGGGCGTTATGTTTGGCGTGGGCCAAAGGCATAGCGGCTTAAAAATATGGCTTGCGGCACGTGTTGGCATGTGCCAATGGCACGTGCGGCCATGTTGACCTAGTTGCAAGTCTTGCAAACCTAGGGCGCTATGTTTGGCGTGGGCCAAAGGAATAGCGGCTTAGAAATATGGCTTGCGGCACGTGTTGGCATGTGCCAATGGCACGTGCGGCCATGTTGACCTAGTTGCAAGTCTTGCAAACCTAGGGCGCTATGTTTGGCGTGGGCCCAAGGCATAGCGGCTTAGAAATATGGCTTGCGGCACGTGTTGGCATGTGCCAATGGCACGTGCGGCCATGTTGACCTAGTTGCAAGTCTTGCAAACCTAGGGTGTTATGTTTGGCGTGGGCCAAAGGCATAGCGGCTCGGAAATATGGCTTGCGGCACGTGCGGCCATGTTGACCTAGTTGCAAGTCTTGCAAACCTAGGGCGCTATGTTGGGCGTGGGCCAAAGGCATAGCGGCTTGGAAATATGGCTTGCGACACGTGTTGGCATGTGCCAATGGCACGTGCGGCCATGTTGACCTAGTTGCAAGTCTTGCAAACCTAGGGCGCTATGTTTGGCGTGGGACAAAGGCATAGCGGCTCGGAAATATGGCTTGCGGCACGTGTTGGCATGTGCCAATGGCACGTGCGGCCATGTTGACCTAGTTGCAAGTCTTGCAAACCTAGGGCGCTATGTTGGGCGTGGGCCAAAGGCATAGCGGCTTGGAAATATGGCTTGCGACACGTGTTGGCATGTGCCAATGGCACGTGCGGCCATGTTGACCTAGTTGCAAGTCTTGCAAACCTAGGGCGCTATGTTTGGCGTGGGCCAAAGGCATAGCGGCTCGGAAATATGGCTTGCGGCACGTGTTGGCATGTGCCAATGGCACGTGCGGCCATGTTGACCTAGTTGCAAGTCTTGCAAACCTAGGGCGCTATGTTCGGCGTGGGCCAAAGGCATCGCGGCTTGGAAATATGGCTTGCGACACGTTTTGGCATGTGCCAATGGCACGTGCGGCCATGTTGACCTAGTTGCAAGTCTTGCAAACCTAGGGCGCTATGTTGGGCGTGGGCCAAAGGCATAGCGGCTTGGAAATATGGCTTGCGACACGTGTTGGCATGTGCCGATGGCACGTGCGGCCATGTTGACCTAGTTGCAAGTCTTGCAAGCCTAGGGCGCTATATTTGGCGTGGGCCAAAGGCATAGCGGCTTGGAAATATGGCTTGCGACACGTGTTGGCGTGTGCCAATGGCACGTGCGGCCATGTTGACCTAGTTGCAAGTCTTGCAAACCTAGGGCGCTATATTTGGCGTAGGCCAAAGGCATAACGGCTTGGAATTTGGCGTTGTTGCCATGGTGCGCAGGGTGCGGCTTGGTTTGGCATTGTTGCCATGGTGCGCAGTATGCGGCTTGGTTTGGCATTGTTGCCATGGTGCGCAGTATGCGGCTTGGTTTGGCATTGTTGCCATGGTGCGCGGGTGCGGCTTGATTTGGCATTGTTGCCATGGTGCGCAGGGTGCGGCTTGATTTGGCATTGTTGCCATGGTGCGCAGGGTGCGGCTTGATTTGGCATTGTTGCCATGGTGCGCAGGGTGCGGCTTGGTTTGGCATTGTTGCCATGGTGCGCGGGGTGCGGCTTGGTTTGGCATTGTTGCCATGGTGCGCGGTGGTGCGGCTTGGTTTGGCATTGTTGCCATGGTGCGCAATATGCGGCTTGGTTTGGCATTGTTGCCATGGTGCGCAGTGTGCGCGCTTGGTTTGGCATTGCTTTGCCATGGTGCGCGGGTGCGGCTTGGTTTTGGAATTAGGGTTACGTATTTGAAAACCCTAATTTGGTATTTTGAAAAAATACCCCTATTAATTATTTACACCTGAGTTAAATGCTCTTAGTTAATGTGTTGCGGGTAACACTAGGTCATGGGGTTTTACGATTTTACCCCTTGTCTAAAAACCACCATCAACAACAGCATACCATTAATTCTCATTAGAATCAGCAGATAAATGATTATTCCAAGGATTTTGATGGAATATTTTGTTTATCCCAAGTAAATTACAATGGGATTTGTAATTTACATTAAACTTACAAACTAAAAACTAGGTGGTTTAAAATTTTAGGAAGCTATTAATATGGGTAGTTTTGGAAAAAAATTACTCTCAGTTATTTCTTAATCTGCGTGAAAAACTCTATAACGTCAAGTAAATCGGAACGGAGGGAGTAATAATTTTAGCTTACCCCCGAACACTAATTTTGGACTGAAATACCCTTAAAATTTTGGCCAATCCCATTAGAACAGAAGTTGCGTTACATCTAAATATTTTCTCTTTCGTATTACTGTACTAAAGTGAGCTACTCTTAAAACAAAATTAACTTCAAGCGTATATTCCATCTCGATGGATTAAAATAGAGCAGATCTACAAATTTGTTTGGGTCCGTATGTATAGCTTTGAACATGAACAACCATGGTTATCCCATCCGGTAGGAAATACATATTATATCACTGTTCTGCAAAGGATTATTGTTGAGAAAAGCATAAAAAAGGACATGCCATGTATAGGTACATCTGTTGGCCTTTCTTACTTCCCTGGTATACACCGTTTGTCATCAACTAAGTGTTTCGTTGATGACCTGCAAGTTCTGTAAATTTATAAATTCATAAAACTTAACCAAATTATTTGTATTATGTACATACAGTGGCAATTAATGCATTCTTTTAGTTCAACTGAAGATTGAGTCGATCAAAAATGTAAAGCCTGGTCAGCCATCATTTCTAAATTTGGGAAAACATCTCTTTGAAGAACTTGATTTTTAAGATGCGTGAATGTAAGCAGATGAGTTTCTCCTAAAAAGCTATCAGATAAGTCCATGATGTAGACTAATCTGAATGAGTAATTTCTTTTCTTCTTTAATGAACAGACTTTTCTTCCTTTATGAATGAGTAATTGTTAATCCGTTGTTATAACCATTTGGTCACATGACAAACTAGTTTTAAACAGGAATCTATACCAACGAGATCCCAAATTACATCAGAAAAGAACATTTTACTTGGTAAGGGTATTTCAGTCAAGAATTAGAGTTTAGGGGAAAGTTGATACTATTAATAAGTTAGGGGGCAAAGTCAGATCACTAATTAGTTTAGGAGGGAAAACCCAAAAACCCCCAAAAATAAAAATAAACGAAAGAACAGATCTTCACGTGTTGCGGTGACCTTGAATTCCACATTTGTTGGGAGGAGCAGATGCCTTTGAATACTGGGCTTGGTCCGCTTGGATGTTATCAGTGGCTCTCAAGAGGAATTTAGGGAGAACTTTCGTTAAGGATGTTGACAACCCCGACAGTCGCTTTCAACGATGATATAGGATGATAATACACAAAATTTGTTAAAAGGACCAAAATTAATAATTTATGGCTGAAAAAGATATTTAGATTTTGATACTGTTTAAATGGACAAAAATATAAAAATAACCAGGATGTAAACAGTTTCATCCTACCCATTTTTAATTTTTTTTTTCTTATTTTTAATTTACATCAGGATGCATCCAGTTTCATCCTCTATATTTTTTAAGTTTAAGCCATGATAAATCCAGTTTCATCATTGCTATTTTTTTTTGTCCATTTCACCCATAATAATTTTTACTCGTCCATTTGAATCATGTTTTACAATTTTTTGGACAAATGACCCACTCGCCACTTCATGTATTAAAACAATGAAAAATATAGAGAGAATAATAGAGAGAACTCCGCTTGCTATTTCATAATGTAAATAAAATAAAATAAAATAAAATAAAAAGCATAGAGAGAAAAAAGACTACCTCGTGTGCCACGCTGCCAACACACCACTCATCTCTCTCTTTCATATGAAGGGTTCGTCCCAATTTGCATCTATATAAATTCCACTACTACTCACCAATTCTCTTCACTCCAATAATATTTTCTATAAGCTAGCATAAGTATTCTTTCCTCTTGCAATTTCAACTTCCTTATATTTCCCTTTCAAGTTAATTCATATAGTTTTCATTTAGTGTTCATATATATATATATAGAGATTATAAGCTTTGTTTTCATGATGTTTTAGGTGTTTTCTTTTGGAAGAAGTTGAAAAGGAGAAACATATTTGTCCATTGGTTTTACTAAAAGGTAAGTCTAGCTAAATTTTGTAACTTGAATGATTAAGCCGTTTTAACTTTTAGACTTTTAGTCCTCTTTACTCCCCAATCACGATGAGTGTTTTTCACCTTCTAGCTAGTAGAATTATCTACACAATTTGGTTGTCGTCTATACCTGCCTAACTGGAAAAATGCATCATTTCTATAGTATTAAATTTTCTTATGAATCATATGGGAATATCTAATCCATTTATGTATTGTCTTATTATAGGGAAACAGAGAATCAATCACATATCTTGTTGAAATATCAATATGAAAGCTCTGTTGTGGTAGTTTATTATAATACTGGTACATTAGTAGGTGGACATGGTTGTTGATCTCTCTTTTTCTTGCTTCTTGGAGTAGATATATTCTTTTCTATTCACAGTAGTGATGGGAAGTCCCTTAATGATACGTGAACGTGATACATGTGAAAGAAGAAATGATTTTAACATTACTGATTTGTTAAACTTTTAAATGATGAAATAGGTTGATCTGAAACAGGCAAAAAGAAGAATGAACTTTTAGGTTATGATGTTTATTAAATTGAGAAATTTTCTTGGGTTATAAATAATACTCCCACCGTACCTATTATATAGGCGGAATGTTCATTTTTCCTTATACCACTTTATAGGCGGAGTCCAAATTTCAAAACTATTTTTTACTTCTACATAAAAATAGGAAAAAACATAAAAATTTATGAAATCAAATAGGTTTCTTAATCTAAGAGATTTTAATTATTCCGCCTATATATGTGGTGCGAGGAGTACATTATTAGTTTTTTTTTTTTTTTTTTTTTTTTTTTGGTAAAGAAATTATTAGCTGTTAAAGACCTCAAACTAAATGATTTTATTTCCTTACTGATGACCTACGTGATCTAAATTTACAGGTTGATTTATGTGTGGGGATGGTCGGTAGTTACGCATTCACGATTAAAGGGTAAAGCCTAAACAACTAATTTGTAGTAGTACTCGTGCATTAAGACAATTCCAGAAGAGCTTAATTCAGATATCTGTCAAGTTTCTACTGCATACGATTCTGCTACAATCATCAAATATATATGGCGAGTCTGAGTGCCCAACCGGGAGAAGTCCCTCTTTATGACCGAAACAAAGAGTTGAAGGCCTTTGATGAAACAAAACCGGTGTCAAAGGAATAGTTGATTCAGGAATCGAAAAGATTCCAAGAATGTTCGTTCGGACAGAAGATGAGTTCTCTGAGGACTTGGCATATACAGAGGTCAGTGGGGATCAGTTTCAGCTTCCAGTTGTTGACTTCCAGGACATTGATTGTCGACGTAACGAGATTATCGATGGAATTAGGCGCGCAACGATGACTTGGGGATTCTTTCAATTGGTGAATCATGGAATACCTATAAGTGTGACCGATGAAATGATCCAAGGCATACGTAGATTTCATGAGGGGGATATAGAGGTGAAGAAACAGTTATACGTGAGAGACCTCAGCACAATAGTACATTATGATAGCAACTTTGATCTTTATCGATCAAGATCTGCTAATTGGAAGGATACCCTTCGATGTCGTTTGTTAAATCCAGATCCTATAGATCCTCAATTATTGCCTTCTACTTGCCGGTAAGTTTATGTAGTAATAAATTTTCTCTTCTAAATTGCCCAACTCTTTTCATATGGATCGATCTCTAACACCTCTGAATCTCAAACAGAGATATAATGGTCGAGTACTGGAAGCATACTGTGAATCTAGGAAATACTCTTGCTGAGTTATTTTCAGAGGCTCTAGGTCTAAGCAAGGACCACCTTAAAGGCATGGATTGTACTCAATACTTGACACTCGCGGGTCACTATGCTCCAGCATGCCCTGAGCCTGAATTGACCATGGGTACAGCGAAGCATTCAGACTCAAGTTTCTTCACGATACTTCTCAACGATCATATTCCTGGACTACAGGTTCGTCATCAGAATCACTGGGTTAATGTCAAACCCATCCATGGAGCCTTAAATATAAACGTTGGTGATCTAATGCAGGTAACTCGGTAGCTGTGTCACTAGCAAGTGGATTTATTTATTTGAGATTTACAAAACTAACTACGGCGCATCATCTAGAAAATATTTTATCTTTAGTTTTCTTACTTTCTTATTTGTGTCCATCTCATGCAGATCTTAAGCAATGACAAGTTTAAAAGCTCGCAGCATAGAGTAGTTGCAAACCATGTTGGACCAAGAGTATCAATAGCGTGCTTTTACAGAGCAAGTGTGGAAAAACCTACACTGCTCTATCCAATAAGAGAACTAATATCTGAAAGTAATCCTCCTGTATACCAAGATACAACGTTTAAAGAGTTTGTCAAGTATTCCCATTCTAGACGGCCTGATGGCGTTTCCACCTTGGACCATTTTAAGTTGGGAGTACTACATGGTTGATGACAGTTATGTATCTGTTTTTCTTTCAACGTTTTCTCACGTAATGGGGACATAATAAACCTAAGTAATATGTAGTAATTTGATTGTTTGTAATGGTTTGTGTTATTATTTTTTTTTATTTTTTTGATCAATGTATTGGTTTGTGACTTTGTGTGATGTTTCAATAAAAAAAATGGTAATGGTTTGTAATATATATATGATGAAAATAGACCTAAAAGAAAATATATAGGATTTCCAAACACTTACATTTTTCACAACAACAACAAACAAAGTCAACAACAACAGTTTCGAAGAAATTTAAAATCTTCTTTCAACCTGTAAACAGAGTTAATGACTTACATACAGGTAATAACAGGAGTCATTAATTTCTGTTATGATTTATGTATGTAATGCTATAGGTTTGGTTGCAAATTAGTTGGAGTTAGCCGAAACAAGTAGAGGTCTTTTGTTTTGACACAACATTAACATTAACAGTAGAGTTAAACTTAATATGGGTTCTTCAAATCATCTTCTTTTTCCAAAACCTTCTTCTCCTTTGCTTATTCAAAATTTCAACATGTAAGAATGCTTGCGTAGCTGAATTGGCAACTAATTCAGATGGATGGAACTTGAATTTTTTTAGGAATCTTAGAGAATTTGAACTCGGGATTTCAGTTCAGTTACTCCAACTAATTGGTTCTCCTAATGATCATTTAGCTGAAGGCGCAGATGAAAGGACCTGGCTTAATGGTAATATATTTACGGTAGCTGCAGCTTATGATACTTATGATAATGATGGACGGATTACGTTTTCCTATAAACAAGTTTGGAATGCTCATATCCCCTTGAAGGTGTCTTTGTTAGTTTGGACCTTGTGCTATAAAGGTGCGCCAACAAGAGATTATCTCTACGGAGCTGGGAAGGTGCAATATCCTCTTTATCTTTTTTGTGGTTCTGAACAGGAAACAAACTCGCAATTATTTCTTCATTCCAAATTTACTAGCAAGGTATGGAACTATTTCTTTAACAATCTAGGTTTAAAATGGGTTTTCCCTGAATCTGTTAAGGGAACAATCTAAAATTGGACAGTTGTGAAACCTAAATTTAGAAAACAGAAGATTTGGATTCTCTTACTTTTTGAAGTTTGGTGGATTCATTACACCATTTTTTGCTAGCTGTAACGGTTTTTGCACATTACGAAAAGGGGTTGTAACAGCTAAGTGCTGTTACAAAAAAGGGTATTACAAATTTTTTGTAACGGATCATTAGCCATTATGAATCCGGAATCGCAACAACGTTTTCTACGTGTGAATTCGTTACGGCTTTCGCATTTTACGAATTATTTTGTAACAGTGTGATCGTAACAGCGTAAAGACGTTACCACGTGTCTTTTTGTAAGAAGCAAAATCCGTTACTACTTGGCAATTTGAAACAGTTTTTAGCTGTTACTATTCTTTTTGTAACAGAATTTTTTTTTACTGCTAGTCAATATTTATCTGGTCAAAATTGGTCAATATGACTGGCAGTTACTTTCCGGCCAGAAAACACGCCAGAATTCCAATAGCCTGCATATTCATTCCATCCACAGTCAACAATAGTGTCTTCAATCAATTCTTCTTACATTCCATCAATTCATATCACATTCAACCAATTCATATAAAAAAAGAACTTAAATTCTTCTATGTACCAACTTTTTTTTGTTAAGTATCAAATTCTAAGAGAATATATAGAAACTGACTATGTTCCTAAGTTCAATTCTTAACCTAAGTTCTAAGAGAATACATAGAACTTCCAAAACTTCCTAAGTACACAAATTCTGCGAAGGATGATCACTAGACCGGTTTTTGCTATTACAAGTCCTTCTTCAGCACCAAGAGTATCAATTACTTCTGGTTCACTATCCTGCATAGAATAAGTTAAAGTCATTACATTTCAAATAATAAACAAGCAACCACCATATGATTACATGTATGTATTTGAGGTACAAAATGACTTCTCGACTTCCCTATAAATTGAATTTTCAACTTTGTGTGAAGGTCTTACCAGAGATGAAGCACTTTTGAGAACAGAAAGTACATGGTAGCGAATCATATGGAGTGCTCGAGACTGTATATAAAACCATAACATTAGAAACATAAAAGAATACGAAGGATGAACAAACAAACAATAGTCCTTGAGCTTCTTTTGTTTGTATGAACCTTAATGTTGGTAGTGATAGAGACCTTATTGAAATAGGTCATACTGTAGAAATCATTCAGAGTAATTTCCTAAGTAGTAGATAGACTTAATACAGGTACTTGTTCTTTAGCAAGTAAGGTGAATTGTGTTAAAAATATAACTAATTTGTGATTTAGTTAATTAAGAATTATCTAGAATAGTCTACACAGTCAAGTGGAGAACACGTTGGTCAATGACCAATCTAGAGAGCTCGGTCTCTAGACTCTTCCTTTAGTCACGTGTAATCTAGAGAATTCTTCTCTAGAATTCTCTTCATAGTCGGTCACCAAGCCTATAAATAGGCAAGTCTTGGTTCATTTGTAACCAATCCAAAAAACTCAAGTGAGTAACCAAGTAGTAAGAGTGATAGCCAAAGAGTCCTCCTTGTAAAAACATAGTGAGTCAAAGAGCTACACTAAAATTCTCTTGTAACATTTTCATTTCCAAAAATAATCAAAGCCTCCTCTTTTCTTAAACCAACCTCTTTTCTTAAATTCATTTCCTAAATCATTTCCATAAATCCATTACACTTCCGCATTGCGCCAACAAATTTGGTATCAGAGCAAACCCATCCCAATAATCCTAAAACTCTACCCATGGCAAGTATTCAAGGTTTCAATTATGCCCAAAGTTTAATTCCAATTTTTGATGGTGAGAGTTATGATTATTGGAGTCTACACATGAAGACATTATTCATTTCACAAGACCTATGGGATTTTGTGGAAGAAGGTTACTTGGTACCCGAGTCGGCAGCAGTTCTGGCATCATGGACTGACGCACAGAAAAAGGAGTATAAGGAAAATAAGAAGAAGGATGCTAAAGCACTACTATTCCTGCAACAAGGGGTAAGCAAAGCTATTTTTCCTCGAATTTCGGTTGCAAAAACTTCGAAGGAAGCCTGGAATATTCTCAAAGTAGCATTCCAAGGTACCGAAAAGGTAATCTCCATAAAACTACCAAATTTATGGTGAGATTTTGACAATTTACTTATGAAAGAAACTGAAACTATCCAGAACTTCTTTTCAAGAGTTACTGGAATAGTAAATCAAATCAGTAGTTATGGAGATATCATAGAAAATAAAAGAGTTGTAGAAAAGATTTTAAGAAGCTTACCATTCAAATTCGATCATATCGTCGCTGCCATTGAGGAGTCAAAAATTTATCGACTCTCTCGGTACACGAACTAATGGGTTCACTCGAGGCGCACGATAAAAGGATAAATAAGTTCGCGGAGCAACCGTTGGAGCCGGAATTCCAATCAAAAATAAATTTCAGTTAAAAGAAAAATACAGAAGCCAGAAAAGAAATCTCCAGAGGGGGATCATCATCACCTCATGAGAAAGGGTCGACATCAAATCAAGCGCCTAGAAATTTTTACCGCGGACGTGGAAGAGGAAAAGGAGGTTATAAAAACACCAACCAAAGGTACGGAAGAAATTACTCCTCAAATCTCCGTTGTAATGTTTGCAAAAAGTTTGGCCATCCAACTGAAAATTGCAGATATAAGTGCACCAAGTGTGATAAATTAAATCACATGGAAAAAGATTGTTGGCTTAATGAAGCTAACTATTCTGAGAAAAAAGATTCTCAAAATCAAGTATTTTATTCCTGCCTCACCTCGCAACAAGAAGCGCAAGGTATATGGTATGTCGATAGCGGATGCGGATCCATATGACAGGAAACAAAGAATACTTTGTAAAGTTGGACGAGCAAGAGATTCCACCACCAAACTCGGAGACGGAAAGTATCAGAATGTTGAAGGAAGAGGAGTCATATCCGTACGTACAAGGTAAGGTAAAACTCGATACATATCTGATGTTCTTTATGTTCCTGGTGTTGATGGTGGTTTTTAGACAAGGGGTAAAATCGTAAAACCCCATGACCTAGTGTTACCCGCAACACATTAACTAAGAGCATTTAACTCAGGTGTAAATAATTAATAGGGGTATTTTTTCAAAATACCGATTAGGTTTTTCAACACGTAACCCTAAATCCAAAACCAAGCCGCACTCGCACCATGGCAAAAAGTCAAACCAAGCCGCATCATCGCGCACCATGGCAAAGAATGTCAAACCAAGCCGCATATGCGCACCATGGCAACAATGCCAAACCAAGCCGCACCTCGCGCACCATGGCAACAATGCCAAACCAAGCCGCACCCCGCGCACCATGGCAAAGAATGTCAAACCAAGCCGCATACTGCGCACCATGGCAACAATGCCAAACCAAGCCCCACCTCGCGCACCATGGCAACAATGCCAAACCAAGCCGCACCACTCGCGCACCATGGCCACAATGCCAAACCAAGCCGCACCTGCGCACCATGGCAACAATGCCAAAACCAAGCCGCATATCGCGCACCATGGCAACAAATGCCAAACCAAGCCGCATATTGCGCGCCATGGCAACAATGCCAAACCAAGCCGCACCCTGCGCACCATGGCAACAATGCCAAACCAAGCCGCTATGCCTTTGGCCCACGCCAAATATAGCGCCATAGGTTTGCAAGACTTGCAACTAGGTCAACATGGCCGCACGTGCCATTGGCACATGCCAACACGTGCCGCAAGCCATATTTCCAAGATGCTATGCCTTTGGCCCACGCCAAATATAGCGCCCTAGGTTTGCAAGACTTGCAACTAGGTCAACATGTCCGCACATGCCAACACGTGCCGCAAGCCATATTTCCAAGCCGCTATGCCTTTGGCCCGCGCCAAATATAGCGCCCTAAGTTTGCAAGACTTGCAACTAGGTCAACATGGCCGCACGTGCCATTGACACATGCCAACACGTGCCACAAGCCATATTTCCAAGCCGCTATGCCTTTGGCCCACGCCAAATATAGCGCCTCAGGATTGCAAGACTTGCAACTAGGTCAACATGGCCGCACGTGCCATTGGCACATGCCAACACGTGTCGCAAGCCATATTTCCAAGCCGCTATGCCTTTGGCCCACGCCAAATATAGCGCCCTAGGATTGCAAGACTTGCAACTAGGTCAACATGGCCGCACGTGCCATTGGCACATGCCAACACGTACCGCAAGCCATATTTCCAAGCCGCTATGCCTTTGGCCCACGCCAAATATAGCGCCCTAGGATTGCAAGACTTGCAACTAGGTCAACATGGCCGCACGTGCCATTGGCACATGCCAACACGTATCGCAAGCCATATTTTCAAGCCGCTATGCCATTGGCCCACGCCAAATATAGCGCCCTAGGTTTGCAAGACTTGCAACTAGGTCAACATGGCCGCACGTGCCATTGGCACATGCCAACACGTGCCGCAAGCCATATTTCCAAGCCGCTATGCCTTTGGCCCACGCCAAATATAGCGCCCTAGGATTGCAAGACTTGCAACTAGGTCAACATGGCCGCACGTGCCATTGGCACATGCCAACACGTGTCGCAAGCCATATTTCCAAGCCGCTATGCCTTTGGCCCACGCCAAATATAGCGCCCTAGGCTTGCAAGACTCGCAACTAAGTCAACATGGCCGTATGTGCCATTGGCACATGCCAAACACACACGCTGGTAGCCTAACTTGCAAACCGTGCAACCTACCACCAAGGCATTCCGCACATGCCATTGGCACATGCCAAACACACACGCTGGTAGCCTAACTTGCAAACCGTGCAACCTACCACCAAGGCATTCTCGCACATGCCATTGGCACATGCCAAACACACACGCCGGTAGCCTAACTTGCAAACCGTGCAACCTACCACCAAGGCATTCCGCACATGCCATTGGCACATGCCAAACACACACGCTCGGTAGCTTAACTTGCAAACCGTGCAACCTACCACCAAGGCATTCGCACATGCCGTTGGCACGTGCCACACACGCCGCTAGCGCCTCCGCATTACCACTTACGCTCGAGGTGCGACTCGCAACGAAGGCATTCCGCACATGCCATTGGCACATGCCACATGCGTCCCTAGCAGCACCACTTGCACGCAAGATGCAACCAACACTCGAGATATCAACACAAACTGGGGGATGCTTTCTAGGGTTTTGGTTTGGCGGTCACAAAGATGCGGCGACACTACGCTCACATTAAGAAAGCGTGAAAAGGAATAAAGCGGTCAAATAAAAGAGGAAATAATGGTGAAAACGTTTTCACCCATTAACACCATGCGGTTACCACCTCCTCCCATTATTTCACCCTTTACTCTCTTCCTTCATGAGGTCGTGGTACGTTTCAAATCTCGACTTGTATAAATAGGTCTTACCTATTTCCACCAGACAACAAGTCTCGGTCAGGAGAAAAATACTACACTCTCAGAAAGGCAACTTTGCAAGCTTTCCCAAAAGCTTTAATCTCTTGCAAGCTTCCCAAGCTCCTACTTTCTGATACAAGTCGAGATACTACTGTGACGGACCGGAAAATTACGCCTTTGGCGCGTTGCCCCGCAGGCCGTAATCTCCCCGGTGCGCCATGATGAAGCTACGATCCGGGCCTCAAAGCTAGGCAAATGCACGTCCAATTGCCCTTGCAAGCATGCTCGTGGAGCATGACGCAACTAACTTAGCTTCCACACCTTTCCAACTTACCCTTGTCCCGCAAAGGGTTTAAGGCCATAAGGCCAATGCCAATGCATTTTTCATGCATTTCTCAAGCTTTACCTTTACGTATGGAATTCATAATTGAATTTCCTAGCTAGCCGAGAACCGTCACATTGTCGTATCTTGTCCAGTGCCTAAGCCTTGACTTTAGCGTAGGCCGCACCAAGCCCTTGCCATTTCCCACGTTACCTCGCTTACCATCTCTTTATAACTTGATAGGAAGTATGAGCATCCACTTACCGGCATGCAACTAAGCCTCATCAAGTCCGGCCACAATCATCTCTCAAGCCGAGCTACCGAGCTTAGATGATATGAGGGGCCAACGTGGCCGGACCGGCAATGCCGCAACTCATCATGCGGCTGCCTACGTACCCTTCCCTACTCTAAAGGGATCAAGCACAGATCGTAGTTCATCCTCGAAGGGACAGAAACTTAAACCAAATCGCTTGCAAGGTCAGGCCTAGCAAAAACGGTAATGGCCTGGTCCGTATAGGCCATTCCGCCAAGATGCATAATGATTATGCATCATCGGGTCCGCGTGGGCATAGTGATGCCAACGCATCAAATACCCTCTTCGAAAGGATACGCAACTATAAATGAGCCTTAGGCATCATTTATAACCTTCCGGCTAAGCTATGAAGCTTACTTGGTACATAGTCCGCATATGCACCTTCAACCAACTACCCTTCCCTATATATGTCTTAATGGAATTTCTACAAGTATGAAAAGGGGAGCATATTGACATGCTTCACTATTCATGGCCGTTGCCATGAATTTCAATGACCGCAATGATTGCCGAGTCTCCGTTCTCATTGCACAATGATTGTGCACCACTCGCCCGTCTGCTGCCGCACAATGATTGTGCACCACTTGTTCTGCCTGCTTGCACAATGATTACACACAACGATTAGCGCATAATGATTGCGCACCACCCGGTCTTCCTCGATCAAGCTTCGTTTATTGCACAATGATTTCACCGTAAGATCGAGCCCACCTACCCAATCTGGCTTAATGCATCATGATGATGCAACATTGGCCCTTGGCCAAATGCCAAACATAATGCGCCATTTTTGGCGCGGATTGGCCTTAAGCCAATCCACCTTTTTCACGCCGCGAAGCTTTGGATGAAGCTTCATCTCAAGCCCATGACGCATCTTTTAGCATGCGCCATGCTAAAAACACGGGTCTTACATTATCACACTCTTCAAAGAATTTCGTCCCCGAAATTCAAAACCAAAGCTATTGTGGACAATCTCTTCGAGTTGGATTTCATGAGCAAAAGTCCCATACCGTATGCTCAAAATCACAGGTTTCTTCAAGTTGTCATGAACAACAATTTAGACCTTCGAGCACATGTCCCATACCACCCGCCTGTGGATCCAAAAGTGCCCACAACAAAACCAAGAATCGCAATTGGCCGCCCAAGAGGATATCTCGACTGGTATCCTGAATGCGCATCCCATACTACGCACTCGAAGTCCCTAAGGTTCACAAGTTGAAAGATGTCATCAAAATGACAAAAATTTAGCACAAAGGTGTGGGATCAAGATCCGGTTGCCCACCGTCCCCCGACGGTCATCCAGTTGCCACTGTAAGTGGGATGCTAGCCGGCTCGACAACGCACACCCTGGCCGGTGCCAACGTGTGGGGATGATCGGTCCCATTGTCTACCCACCGTCCCGCACGGTCTTCCTGATATCCACTCGTAAGTGGGGTGCCACTTAGGCCGTGCAATCTCACAAGACTTAACAAGCTCAACTCGATTCTCATAGTAACCGGCAAAGCAGTTTAAACTCTTTCCCGCGCAAAAGTTGGCCTACTCTCCAACTTTATGTTTCCATCAAGGAAAACACTCGCCAATGAGTCCACTCCGCACAAGTCCCCGGAGTTTTCTCGGAACTTGCTCGATACCATCCGGTGACGGACTGGAAAATTACGCCTTTGGCGCGTTGCCCCGCAGCCGTAATCTCCCCGTGCGCCATGATGAAGCTACGATCCGGCCTCAAAGCTAGGCAAATGCACGTCCAATTGCCCTTGCAAGCATGCTCGTGGAGCATGACGCAGCCTAACTTAGCTTCCACACCATTCCAACTTACCCTTGTCCCGCAAAAAGGGTTTAAGGCCATAAGGCCAATGCCAATGCATTTTTCATGCATTTCTGGCTTTACCTTTACGTATGGAATTCATAATTGAATTTCCTAGCTAGCTGAGCAACCGTCACATTGTCGTATCTTGTCCAGGCCTAAGCCTTGGACTTTAGCGTAGGCCGCACCAAGCCCTTGCCATTTCCCACGTTACCTCGCTTACCATCTCTTTATAACTTGATAGGAAGTATGAGCATCCACTTACTGGCATGCAACTAAGCCTCATCAAGTCTGGCCACAATCATCTCTCGCGTCGAGCTACCGAGCTTAGATGATATGAGGGGCCAACGTGGCCGGACCGGCAATGCCGCAACTCATTGCGGCCGCCACGCACCCTTCCCTACTCTAAAGGGATCAAGCACAGCATCGTAGTTCATCCTCGAAGGGACAGAAACTTAAACCAAATCGCTTTGCAAGGTCATGGCCTAGCAAAACGGAATGGCCTCGGTCCGTATAGGCCATTCCGCCAAGATGCATAATGATTATGCATCATCGGGTCCGCGCAGGGCATAGTGATGTCAACGCATCAAATACCCTCTTCGAAAGGCTACGCAACTATAAATGAGCCTTAGGCATCATTTATAACCTTCCGGCTAAGCTATGAAGCTTACTTGGTACATAGTCCGCATATGCACCTTCAACCAACTACCCTTCCCTATATATGTCTTAATGGAATTTCTACAAGTATGAAAAGGGGAGCATATTGACATGCTTCACTATTCATGGCCGTTGCCATGAATTTCAATGACCGCAATGATTGCCGAGTCTCCGTTCCGTTGCATAATGATTGTGCACCACTCGCTCCGCCTCACCGCACAATGATTGTGCACCACTTGTTCTGTCTCGTTGCACAATGATTACACACAACGATTGCGCATAATGATTGCGCACCACCCGGTCTTCTTCGATCGCTTCGTTTATTGCACAATGATTTCGCCGTAAGATCGAGCCCACCTACCTAATCGGCTTAATGCATCATGATGATGCAACATTGGCCCTTGGCCAAATGCCAAACATAATGCGCCATTTTTGGCGCGGTATTGGCCTTAAGCCAATCCACCTTTTTCACGCCGCGAAGCTTTGGATGAAGCTTCATCTCAGTCCATGACGCATCTTTTAGCATGCGCTATGCTAAAAACACGGGGTCTTACATTATCACACCCTTCAAAGAATTTCGTCCCCAAATTCAAAACCAAAGCTATTGTGGACAATCTCTTCGAGTTGGATTTCATGAGCAAAAGTCCCATACCGGATGCTCGAAATCACAGGGTTTCTTCAAGTTGTCATGAACAACAATTTAGACCTTCCGAGCACATGTCCCATACCACCCGCCTGTGGATCCAAAAGTGCCCACAACAAAACCAAGAATCGCAATTGGCCAGTGCCAAGAGGATATCTCGACTGGTATCCTAATGCGCATCCCATACTACGCACTCGAAGTCCCTAAGGTTCACAAGTTGAAAGATGTCATCAAAATGACAAAAATTTAGCACAAAGGTTGTGTGGATCAGGATCCAGTTGCCCACCGTCCCGACGGTCATCCAGGTTGCCACTGTAAGTGGGATGCTAGCCAGGCCTGACAACGCACACCCTTGGCCAGTGCCAACGTGTGGGGATGATCAGTCCCATTGTCTACCCACCGTCCCGCACGGTCTTCCTGGATATCCACTCGTAAGTGGGGTGCCACTTAGGCCAGTGCAATCTCACAAGACTTGAACAAGCTCAACTCGATTCTCATAGTAACGGCAAAGCAGCTAAAACTCTTTCCCGCGCAAAAGTTGGCCTACTCTCCAACTTTATGTTTCCATCAAGGAAAACACTCGCCAATGAGTCCACTCCGCACAAGTCCCCGGAGTTTTCTCGAACTTGCTCGATACCATCTCAGTGACGGACCGAAAATTACGCCTTTGGCGCGTTGCCCCGCAGCCGTAATCTCCCGGTGCGCCATGATGAAGCTACGATCCGGGCCTCAAAGCTAGGCAAATGCACGTCCAATTGCCCTTGCAAGCATGCTCGTGGAGCATGACGCAGCTAACTTAGCTTCCACACCATTCCAACTTACCCTTGTCCCGCAAAAGGGTTTAAGGCCATAAGGCCAATGCCAATGCATTTTTCATGCATTTCTGGCTTTACCTTTACGTATGGAATTCATAATTGAATTTCCTAGCTAGCTGAGCAACCGTCACATTGTCGTATCTTGTCCAGGCCTAAGCCTTGGACTTTAGCGTAGGCCGCACCAAGCCCTTGCCATTTCCCACGTTACCTCGCTTACCATCTCTTTATAACTTGATAGGAAGTATGAGCATCCACTTACCGGGCATGCAACTAAGCCTCATCAAGTTCTGGCCACAATCATCTCTCGCGTCGAGCTACCGAGCTTAGATGATATGAGGGGCCAACGTGGCCGGACCTAAGCAATGCCGCAACTCATTGCGGCCGCCACGCACTTTCCCTACTCTAAAGGGATCAAGCACAGATCGTAGTTCATCCCCGAAGGGACAGAAACTTAAACCAAATCGTTTGCAAGGTCATGGCCTAGCAAAAACGGAAATGGCCTCGGTCCGTATAGGCCATTCCGCCAAGATGCATAATGATTATGCATCATCGGGTCCGCGCCGTGGCATAGTGATGCCAACGCATCAAATACCCTCTTCGAAAGGCTACGCAACTATAAATGAGCCTTAGGCATCATTTATAACCTTCCGGCTAAGCTATGAAGCTTACTTGGTACATAGTCCGCATATGCACCTTCAACCAACTACCCTTCCCTATATATGTCTTAATGGAATTTCTACAAGTATGAAAAGGGGAGCATATTGACATGCTTCACTATTCATGGCCGTTGCCATGAATTTCGAATGACCGCAATGATTGCCGAGTCTCCGTTTCGTTGCATAATGATTGTGCACCACTCGCCCGTCACGCACAATGATTGTGCACCACTTGTTCTCGTCTCGTTGCACAATGATTACACACAACGATTGCGTACAATGATTGCGCACCACCCGGTCTTCTCGATCAGCTTCGTTTATTGCACAATGATTTCGCTGTAAGATCGAGCCCACCTACCCAACTGGCTTAATGCATCATGATGATGCAACATTGGCCCTTGGCCAAATGCCAAACATAATGCGCCATTTTTGGCGCGGTATTGGCCTTAAGCCAATCCACCTTTTTCACGCCGCGGCTTTGGATGAAGCTTCATCTCAGTCCATGACGCATCTTTTAGCATGCGCCATGCTAAAAACACGGGGTCTTACAACTACTCTCCCAGAATTATTCTGGTCTCAACACCTTTCTTTGCTTCCCTCCCCAAATCAACCCTTCTCCTCCACTTTGTGACCGAAGCAAGTCTGGAACGGCCATTTCTTGGTTTAGGCCGGACTTGTACGATTGATCTCTCGAATCTATAAAGTGCTCACGTGCAAGACATTTGTTTAGGGTTTGAATCGGGCCACTCACCTACCGAATTTACATCAAATCGATGTAAACGATTTTCACCTATAAACACCTGGCCTAGCTCAAAATTTATTAAGTACTGGACAACTTATAATAAAAGGGTACTCACTACATTTTGAAGACAGGGAATGCACAATTTATGATAAAATTAATAGGCAATTGGTGGCAAAAGTAAAAATGTCATCGAATCTTGTCTTTCCCCTATCTATGCCATCAATTGGAGATTGTGCAATGAGTACCAATCATATAGATGAATGCAAGTTATGGCATTTGAGATACGGGCATCTCAACTACAGATCCTTAAAGGTTCTAAAATCAAAGAACATGGTAATTGGTCTTCCTAATATCAAATGGTGGAGATAAAGTATGTGAAGGCTGTATTCTTTGGAAGTTTCATAGACTTCCGTTCACAAAAAGTCGTGGAGAGCAAGAAGGCCCTCGAATTGGTGCACGCCGATATATGCGGTCCGACAAGAACAACTTCACTCAACAACAAAGATATTTTCTCTTATTCGTGGATGATTATACCAGATGATGTGGGTGTATATTCTCGAGCAAAAGTCCGAGGCATTCACTAAATTCCTAGAATTCAAGGCTTTGGCAGAGAAGCAAAGTGTCCATCAATTAAAGGTTTTCCGTACAGACCGTGGTGGAGAATTTACTTCTAATAAATTTATCAACTATTGCAAAGAAAACAGTATTAAGAAGGAGCTTACCGTCCGATACACTCCACAACAAAACGGCGTCATGAAAGGAAAAATCGTACGATCGTGGAAATGGCTCGCAGTATGCTAAAAGCAAGGAAGCTACCCAACAGATACTAGGAGGAAGCAGTCAACACGGCAGTTTACATCCTCAATCGTTCACCAACAAAAGCAGTTCTCAACAAAACTCCATATGAAGCTTGGCATAATAAAAGCCCGAGGTAACTTCTTTCGAATTTTTGTCATGCGTAGCATACTTACATATTCCATCTCAACATAGAGAAAAGTTCGATGAAAAAGGAGAAAAGCTAATATTCATCGATACAGCCAAGAGTCTAAAGCATATAGACTTCTAAAGCCGACACAAAGGAACTGGTAATTTCAAGAGATGTTATCTTTGATGAATTCAAATCATGGGACCGAATGATGAACCAGCATAAATACGAGTTGCCACTAATCATTGAAGACAAGCCAGATCAGCCACGTCAGGAAGAAAGTACTCCACCAGCAAGCCCGAGATCTCCGAGTCCAACACAACAAAGTCCAAGTTCATCAGAAGCAAGTGCCACACCTAGAAATGTGCGTTCCCTAATAGATATTTATAATACATCTAACTGTGCATTTATAGCACTAGAACCTCACAAATATGAGGAAACGGCAAAGGAAGAAAAATGGAGAAACGCCATGGATGAAGAAATGCGAGTAATCGAGAAAAATAAGACATGGGAGCTTGTAAATCAACCAATAGACAAAGAAATAATTGGTTTGAAATGGGTCTACAAGACAAAGTATAATGAAGATGGGTCAATTCAAAAGCACAAGGCAAGGCTAGTTGCAAAAGGATATTCCCAAAGAACCAGAATTGACTACAACGAGACATTCGCCCCAGTCGCTCGCATGGAAACAATCCGGATGGTGTTAGCTTTGGCTGCTTAACTCAAAATGAAGGTCTACCAATTGGACGTAAAGTCGGCGTTCCTAAACGGAGAACTTGAAGAAGAGGTGTACATTGAACAACCTCAAGGATATGTCCGAAAAGTAAAAGAAAAAATGGTTTATCGTCTTCGCAAAGCACTATATGGCCTCAAGCAAGCACCACGTGCATGGAACAGCAAAATCGACAAGTATTTCCGAGATAATGGATTTGAAAAAGTCCAAGTGAGCCATCCCTTTACATAAGAAAACAAGGTACGGATTTCCTAATCGTCTGTCTGTACGTTGATGATTTAATTTATGTCAGCACAAAACAAGAGATGACAGCAAAATTTAAGAAGGAGATGATGAAAGAATATGAGATGACAGAGTTAGGACTCATGCGATATTTTCTTGGGATTCAAGTAAAACAATCTCCAGAAAAAATATTCATTTCCCAAGAAAAATATGCAAAAGACTTACTGAAAAGGTTCAACATGATGGATTGCAAACCAATTGCAACTCCAATGGGTACCAATGAGAAGTTGGTAAAAAATGATGCAGCGACAAAGGTCGATCCAACCTTATTCAGAAGTCTAGTTGGCTCACTGATCTACTTAACAAATACAAGGCTGTACATCGCAATGCAAACAAGATTGTTTCTCGGTTTATGAGCGAGCCAAGCAAGTTACACTATGCCGCTGCAAAGATAATTCTTCGATATATCAAGGGAACAAAGAATTTTGGCATCAAGTATACAAGAGAAAAGATAATGATTTAATTGGCTTCACAAATAGCGATTGGGCAGGTTCTATTAAAGACCGAAGGAGCACATCAGGCTATGTTTTCTGTATGGGAACAAAAGTTATCTCTTGGAGTTCCAAAAAACAAAGTACGGTGGCACTATCGTCAGCCGAAGCAGAGTACATAGCATCAACAAGTGCAGCATTCGAAGCAATATGGTTTAGAAGAATAATGACCGACCTACAACAAAGGCAAATGCAGCCGACGACTATCTACTGTGACAATATGTCTACAATTGCAATGACAAAAAATCCAGTCTTCCACGGACGGACAAAGCACATAGAGCTACGACACCACTTCATCGGAGAATTGGTCGAAAACAAAGAAATCGAGCTCCAATTCTATCCGACACGAGAACAAATTGCGGACATTTTCACAAAAGCAGTCACGGTGGATAAGTTCAATCATTTTAGAGACAAACTTAACATCACAAATTAAGAGGGGTGTTAAAAATATAACTAATTTGTGATTTAGTTAATTAAGAATTATCTAGAATAGTCTACACAGTCAAGTGGAGAACAAGTTGGTCAATGACCAATCTAGAGAGCTTGGTCTCTAGACTCTTCCTTTAGTCACGTGTAATCTAGAGAATATAGTCTACACAGTCAAGTGGAGAACACGTTGGTCAATGACCAATCTAGAGAGCTCGGTCTCTAGACTCTTCCTTTAGTCACGTGTAATCTAGAGAATTCTTCTCTAGAATTCTCTTCATAGTCGGTCACCAAGCCCATAAATAGGCAAGTCTTGGTTCATTTGTAGCCAATCCAAAAAACTCAAGTGAGTAACCAAGTAGTAAGAGTGATAGCCAAAGAGTCCTCCTTGTAAAAACATAGTGAGTCAAAGAGCTACACTAAAATTCTCTTCTAACATTTTCATTTCCAAAAATAATCAAAGCCTCCTTTTTTTCTTAAACCAACCTCTTTTCTTAAATTCATTTCCTAAATCATTTCCATAAATCCATTACACTTCCACATTGCCCCAACAAATTGCTCGTTTAACAAATATATAATGGGAGGGCATGCTTTAAAAAAAAAAAAAAAAAGCGAGGAAGGCTTGGATCACCAAAACTCTAAAGAACAAATTCTGGCTCCACAAAATACACTTCATCTACCCACTAGCTAGCATTGTGGAAAAAGTGTTAGCTTCGGATTTACTCCACTCCAGCTGAGCTACAATTCGTGCCTAGACACAAGGGTTCCAGAACCACAAAGGCATTAACTCTTCTTAGAGGGGAGTCTTTTAAGGGAGGCAATTTTCCTGTCTTCATACGCTTCTCAGCATCGCGTTACTTAACTAACAGGAACACTTCCTTAGTAAATAGTTCCTGAGTGATATCCTTGAGTAGAAAACTGGGGTGTTACGCCCTAGCTGGTGTAATATATATATGAAGCTAAATATTCATGTTTCATTTTTAATAACCATTTTTGACTGCAACTTACGTTGAAGCTACTTGTACTAGTAATATAATGATATGGTCTTCCTTTCGGAGTACTTGGACTTGAGTTACAGTTTAGAGCTCTATTTAATTGGGATGAAGGATCTAGAAGGTTGTTGGCTATTTCTAAGATACAACTGAAGAGTTCAAATCGTGTTTACGAGGTTTTTTTGAAACCTAGACTGTACATGGCCTCAAAGATCATGCAAGAATTGAACCATAGCACTATATGTGCAAAATCTTGAATACCAGCGGCTAAACTATCGGTAAAAAAAAAAAAAAAAAACCCTTACTGAGTGGGCAAACGGCAAACGCAAATATATTCATTAAGCTAACGGTAAGGTTAATTACAATAACCTCCGAGATATTATTCTTAAACAGGATATATAAAACATTTTCCGAAGTTCCAAATTGATAACTAGAAAACAAGCATGTGGGCTGAGTCTCTTGAGCCGCAAAGTTGCTCTTTGTCTTTTGAAACCAGAGAGTCTTGATGCGGGATTCGGCCGGTATCATCTTATGGCTTAAAAATCATATACGATCTTCTTGAAGCGTTTCATATGGTCTGACTGCAACGAAATAGCCAGCAATAAGCTTCCATCATTTACAGAGCTTGGTAACACATACGATAAGCCTTCACAACCTACTCCACCTGGACCGGCGAATATCGGTCGACCCCATCCAAAGTCTGCATCATGTAAGCCTATCCAAACCCAACTGGTGATCGTTATATTTGGGCCTCGGAAAGTATGGGCACCACGGGCAAGAGATTTTACATCACGCTGAAGTTCGAGATAATCAAGAGCAGAACGTAGATAATCATCGTCCATCCTCAAAATTGCATCATGAATCCTACCAGCTGCATAAGTCAGCGGTTTCGAAATTAGGTCGCCTGACACAGCAATTGGTGTAGCATTGAAAAGAACGTTTCCAAAATAATTCTGGGGCAGAGCAGGAATCAGTCTGGATCGTCCATTTGTCACAATGTACAATTTTGTTTCTTGATCAACTGGAAGGTCGCGTGCCTTACAGGAGGATCTCCAGACGTGGGAGGCAAGCATTTCATAAGAACTATAGTTAACTGCAACGTTTTCATCCTCCTTAAATTTGGACTTGAGTGTGTTGAGCTGGTCTCGTGTAAATTTGAAGATGGCTACTACAGAGGGTGTAGAACCCAGAGCTGGTTGGGAATTTGGACAATGTGATGGTGTTTTCATGGGTGGTGATGGTTGATACTCAATATGGTGGAACATCGGTGTTGGTGGATCTCGTGCACGTAGAAGAGTTCGGTCGATGAAGGGTGGGATAGTTAGGTTGAGTCCGCGTGCCATGTCAGACCACGAGTTAATGAAATGGAGACCAGATGGTCCATCAGCTAGATGGTGTTCCTTACCAACTCCCAGTGAGACGCCTCCGCATTTGAAATGAGTAACCTAGAAATGTGTTAGCCAAAGTCTTTAATTTTCATCATGCATGTCTCGGAAAACATTTCTTACGTAAACAAGTTGGAAAAATAAAAGAACAAGAACAGACTACAGAGATCCAAAAATCGATAAGCAATTCGAGTATGAAGAAAATGAATTAAGAAATGTACCTGTAAAACTAGGAGAGGGTATGAAGACATATCTCCAGAAAATTCGACGGTAGGAATAAGCTGTCGGAATTCCAAAGTAGGAGCAAAATCACCAAAGTCGTCAATAACTGAAGTAGTTTCAGCTTCAACAAATAAAACTCCTTCCCCATTACAATCGATTTCAACACGACCGTTTTCATCTCTTCTTAGTCTACCAGCCACTGGGTAAAATGGAACAAGCACTTTACTTAATGCATCTTTAAGAAGAGTACAATTAAAAAAATCTGAAGCCCCATTTGGTCTGTAAAAGTAGACACAAGGTGTGTGAAATTTTGGTGCCACCACTAGGTCTAAATTTGAGTTCCATATGTTCCGCTGTGGAGTTTTCTCGGCTGGACGAACCATAGTCGATTCTTTTATGTTGATTTTCATCTTTTCTGCTTCGTTCTTCTTTCAACTTGTTAACTCCTGCTAGGACAACGGAATGATAGAAATAATCAGGGAACAAAACTGCAATCTTTTTATATAATTCTGTAACAATTTAATAAGGGAAGTATGACTGACTATATACGCACAGACCACCAAATGGTCCAAAACTATCAGCACCAACCGTTATTCTCATTTGCCAACCGTTTGTAACTAATCAGCCCCATAAGAGAACTTTGCCAACCGTTATTATCATAAGGCACAAGTACTACGGTTGAATATTGGGTGGAACAATCAAAATTGAAGAAACACTAAACAAGTAAAAGTTAAGGCTAAGTCTTATGGGCTAGATATCTAGCTGCTAGATTGCCCATCCACGTCAGCCTGGGCAACCTCCTAAGTCTTATGGGATGGCGAATCTAGCAGCGAAACGCTGAACAGTGCAGCGTCGAACGCTGAACCAAGCAGCGCTTAAAAATTTACCAATTAAATCAACTTTACTAGTGACCGATCACTAGTCCATGCATGCATCGATCATGTCTATCAATCCATCCCATCCCATCACTGTTGAATTTGCATACTAAAATTAAGAAGTGACCGATCACTAGTTCATATGCATTAAAAAACCATTTCTTATTTTTCCAACTGACAAGAAAGCCATGTCTTATCAGTAGGGTGAAATACAAAAAAACTATTTTTATCTTTTATTGTCATGTACTCGAGTACTACTAAAAAACCATTTCTTATCTTATATTTTCTATCACAAAATTTCAGACAAAATTTGGTGAGGAAAAGTGACGCCGAATGGTTCAGCGTTTCTGCGCGGATCCCTTAGAATATTCCTCCAGCGCTGAACCGTTCAGCGTTTTGGTCACTTTTTGAACGCCGAACCATTCAGCGTTTCAATCTCGCTGATAGTTGGACTGCGAGCAAATGCTAGGAGAGAGAAGTAGCCAGATTGAGTGTTAACTTTTTTCCCACACTTTTTTCATGATTTGCAACACTTTTTGGCCAATCTAGCAATCCAATCTAGCCCATAGGACTTAGCCTTAGTAATGAAAGCGATTTGATATATAACATAACTTTGGAAAACAGAGTGAGGCACGTGTTGAACATGTTGTACAGGTCAAGGGCTCGAACCCGCATGTTCACAATGGTATATACAACCTTAGTTTCTACAAAAGTGTTATCATCACTTTTTTATTTTTGCTTATTAAAGGGAGTATTTAATATTTAAAATCTTTAAAATTCATTTCCAATATTGTTTTTCAACAATCCCACGTGAATGAAAAATCTCGACGAAATACGAAAACATAAAGTATAGTACACCCACACCAGATTTTGTTTTCATAGCGGGGAGCATAATTGGATGGATGTCACTAGAGGTGTAAATTGGGCTGTGCCAGCACGAGCACAGCCCAGCACAGCACGCTAAAATTTGAGCACAGCCCAGCCCAAAGACGTGACTTAGCCCGGACGGCAAGACAAAGACGTTTGTTAAATGGGACGTCTTGGGTTTGACTAATTGGCACAGTAGCACAAAGACAAAGACGCTGCACGGATAAGCACGTGGCCCAAATTTCAAATTGACCCGGACGTTAAGAGAGCACGCATAACATGTACAAATACACCATAGGCATAATACATCACATTTTTTGTATATTTCACAAAAGAGTCACAATTCTAGCTAGTTTTTAACATTTTATGTTGGCTTATTTATAACAACACATACAATACCTTAATATTTAGAAAATATGTTTCAATATCATTGTTATAATGTCGTCACCTATATTTAACTAGAACATTAATTTACATGACAATAATCCAATTTTATATTTGATGGGTTATTTTTTTTATTGAATAAACTTGTTAATTTTACTTGAAATAATTTCAAATGATATGTTGTCTAATTAAATTCTTGTGATAATGGCCGACTTAATGTATACATTAAGTGATTTCAAATTTTTATAACACGTGTGCCAGCACGGCACAGCACGGCACGTTTATTCGTGTGCTGTGCCCGTGGGCTGTGCTGTGCCTAGCTTTTGACTAGTAAAGCACAACACGACACAACACGTTTAAATCGTTGGCACAAAGACAAAGACGACACATGGCACGTGAAGCACGCGACTTCGTGTGCCGGGTCATCTTTGGCCGGCACGCTTTACACCTCTAGATGTCACTTGTATACCGGATTCTTTTTGGAATAGTTTAGGTCTAAAATGTTAGAGCCACTAGAAGACTAATTTGTGGTGTTTTTCTGGCTATACAACTCAATACACAGGTGATCTCTCGCTTTTCTTAACAAATAACGAGAGGTGGTAAGTGGTAGTATGCGTACTTGTGTAATTGGCATTTATACGCCATTTTTTTTTGATAGGTGGCATCTATGCGTCAACTATTTCTACGTAGTATCTTGGCCAGAGTTAACAGAGTTGAAAACTAGGTTCAATGGTCCTTGGTGCATTTTTGGGGAGTTTAATGCAGTTTTGGGCTCTCATGAGAAGTTTATATAGTGGTCCTCCTCCACAAAAGATCTTCTTTTTCGGAAGCTAATGATCTTCGTCATCATCTGGACATTACAGCAGTTGAATTCACCAGGAGGAATCGTGGTAGAGGGAGACATCATAAGGAGATGCGTCTTGATAGGTTTCTTTGCAATGAAGACTGGATTAATATTAAATGGGTCATTTGTCCAAAAAAAGTTAAAACATGGTTCAAATGGACGAGTAAAAATTATTATGGGTGAAATGGACAAAAAAAAATAGCAAGGATGAAACTGGATTCATCCTGGCTTAAACTTAAAAAATAGCGAGGATAAAACTGAATGCATCGTGATGTAAATTAAAAATAAGAAAAAAAATTTGAAAATGGGTATGATGAAACTGGTTACATCCTCGCTATTTTTATATTTTTGTCCATTTAAATAGTATCAAAATCTAAATGTCTTTTTCACCCAGGAATTATTGATTTTGGTCTTTTTAACCAATTTTGTGTAATATTAATTACTGGGAAATTTTGGAAAAAGTAGACACAAGGCGTGTGAAATTTTGGTGCCACCACTATTATATTGATATAAGGGCAATTAGAACACGAGAAAAGTATATATGACTAACTATATAAGGACAGACCACCAAATGGTTCAAAACTATCAGCATCGTGGAGGTTACCAACCGGTATTCTAGTCATATTGATCAATTAATCAGCCTCGGCCATTAGAAAATTTGGCCAACTGTTATTCTCATACGCGACACAAGTATTATAGTTGAACTGGCCATTCCATTTTTCACTGCCACCCATTCTTACATTTACTTCTTAAGGATTGGTCTCTGTTTGTATCTATATATACCACTCTTCATTCACCAATTCTCTTCACTCCAACAATATTCTCTATAAGCTAGCATAACTGATCATAATTTCCTCTTACATTCATCAAATATGGGGAGTGTCCAACCTGAAGAAGTCCCACTTTATGACAGAAAGAAAGAGTTGAAGGCCTTTGATGAAACAAAAACTGGTGTCAAAGGAGTCGTTGATTCAGGAATTGAAAAGATTCCTAGAATGTTCGTCCGAACACAAGATGAGTTCACTGAGGACTTGCCGTATACAGTGGTCAGTGGGGATCAGTTTCAGCTTCCAGTTGTTGACCTCAAGGACATTGATTGTCGACGTAACGAGATTATCGATGAAATTAGGCGTGCAACGATGACTTGGGGATTCTTTCAATTGGTGAATCATGGAATACCTATAAGTGTAACCAATGAAATGCTCCAAGGCATACGTAGATTTCATGAGGGGGATATAGAGGTGAAGAAGCAGTTATACGTGAGAGACCAGCACAATAGTACATTATGATAGCAACTTTGATCTTTATCAATCAAGATCTGCTAACTGGAAGGATACCTTACGATGTCGCTTGTTAAATCCTGATCCTATAGATCCCCTATTATTGCCTTCTACTTGCCGGTAAGTATATGTAGTAGTAATAAATTTTTCTTCTAAATTTCCCAACTCATTTCATATGGATCTCTAACACCTCTCTGAATCTCAAACAGAGATATAATGGTTGAGTACTGGAAGTATATTATGGATCTCGGAAATACTCTTGCTGAGTTATTTTCAGAGGCTCTAGGTCTAAGCAAGGACCACCTTAAAGGCATGGACTGTACAAAATACTTGACACTCGCGGGTCACTATGCTCCAGCATGCCCTGAGCCTGAACTGACCATGGGTTCAACGAAGCATTCAGACCAAAGTTTCTTCACGATACTTCTCAATGATGATATTCCCGGACTACAGGTTCTTCATCAGAATCATTGGGTCAGTGTCAAACCCATCCATGGAGCCTTAACTATAAACGTTGGCGATCTAATGCAGGTAACTGTGTCCCTAGCAAGTGGATTTTTATTTATTTTAGATTTACAAAACTAGCTAGCTACGGTGTATCATATGAAAACATCTTCTGTCTTTAATTTTTTTTTTTATTATTTTCTTTCTTGTGTCCATTTCATACAGCTCTTAAGCAATGACAAGTTTAAAAGCTCGGAGCATAGGGTAGTTGCAAACAATATCGGACCAAGAATATCAGTGGCGTGCTTTTACAGAGCAAGTTTGGAAAAACCTACGCTGCTGTATCCGATAAGAGAACTAATATCTGAAAGTAATCCCCCTGTATATCAAGATACAACATTTAAAGAGTTTGTCAAGTATTCCCATTCTAGACAGCCCGGAAGCGTTTCTAACCTAAACCATTTTAAGTTGTGAGCACTACTTGGTTGGTGACAATGTATGTGTTTTTGTTCCAACGTTGTCTCTCATGTAATGGGAGACACAATAAACCTTGTAATAGGTATTTTTATGATTGTTTGTAATGGTTTGAGTTATGTTTCGTTGAATAAAAAAGGTAATTGATGCGTGTCGTAGGTGCTCAAATTAAATTACTTATTTCCACACAATTAACTGGTAATATAATGGAAGTAAGGATCGTTCCCACGAAGAGCAGGGAGATTTAGTAGTCAAAAGTGTCACAATGGGGGTTTGTTTTTGATTCAAAGTAAATAACAAAGCAATTGAAAATAATTAAGTTGCAAGCAATGGAGACAAATATGATCAGGGAATCCTTCTTCGTTACTAAACCGTCATCAAGTTATTATATTCATCATTAATACAATTAATCACAAATTATTACCAACCGTGGAATAACATCTAACTCAGTGCTATCCCCTAAATTCCTTAAATCACTGGGTACAGAAGCTCTCTAATACCAGATTCTATTCTTCAAAACCACCTAGTAGTAGCTCACTCAAGGTGTAATTTGTCCGAATGCTTTATCTTTTATGAATTATAGATTGATCCTACTAGTTAGACTCTTAGCTCAAGGTCCACTTTCTAGTGTTGTTTATACACACAATCACTACACGTAATCCTCCGCAAGGTCTTGTGTTCTCTACTTTTGTATGAATCATTCGACTATTACTTATCTCCTAACTCAATACTAGCATTTGATTGTATCAACGAATTAATTCAGTTGGCCACCTAAACAATCTATCAATCAATCATAAATATTCTAATTAGTATAGACAATCAATAATCATGTGAAGAACTTCAAAATAGATTTATATAATAACTCAAATCATGTCTAGAACTTAGAATTCATCCCCAATCAAATAATAGATTAGCTAGACATAATGGAGTTTTATCATAAACAAATTAGAGAGAAAGTAGAGTTCAAACTACAAACGAAAATAAGCTTGATCTATGTCTCCCGAAGTCGCCACGAACTCGAGTTATTTGTGCATGAATTAAACTCCTTAAGCTTCTGGAAATTCTTTCAGGACTTTTCTCGAACAGGTTGCAGGCGTGAAAGTGAGGGTGAGGAGATGCCTTTGTGTGATGATTCGAGCCTCTATTTATAGGCTTTTATTCCTAAAATTTCGAATCTGATAGTTACAACCATTCCTTAGCCGACTCAAACCCTAAAATTGTCTTGAATCCTCACCCTTCATCTTGAAATTCAACGGCAAAAGCATCACTCGGTGGCTGTTTTCAAGCTTTTGATACTTATCTAATGCCTCGTATTTCCTCACAAGTTTCCGCGTAGAAACAAACCCCACTGCCTTAACTTCTCAGCTGATGTCTCGCTCAAGCTTTTGAAGTTCTAAAGCAATTCAAACTCATCAACAGAACAATGGCATCTCTGCCATCATTACCTGGCACCTACAGCCGAACCCATTTTCTTAGTATCTTTATCTTTATTACCGAGCATCATCAATACTGCCATCATCGTCACCCATTGCTTTTCGAACTCACTTTCATCAGTTTTCATCTCGCTGTATCATGTGCAGCAGCTCAGCCAAATTCATTCTCCATCGCTGCCAACAATCACAGCTCCATTGCTCATCTCGAGCTTGAATTCTTCTCCTTCTCTGTTCTTAATTATCTGCATCACCACGAGCTCTACAAACTGAACCCAGCTGCTATATTCGGCCTTCACCTTCACTGACATTCTCAACCTTCCGTCCTTCCCATCTGCCAATAATTGGAGTAGCTTACTCCAGCTCTCTTCTTTATCGTCACTGCCAGCAATCATCCATCGAGCTGAGATCATTCCATCAGCATCTACTGCCATTCTCTTCACCGATGGCATCATCACCGCCAAGCTCGTTTTATCATCACAAATAACTCCTCGACCGGGAATACAGCCCCTGTCCATCTGCTTTCTTTCGAATCGCCGACCCAACCCTTTAATCGTTTCACCGCCCGAACTCAAATCCACGAATCACTCTTCCATTGCTTCTCGACAGACTCACCGCCAATGCAAAGATCTCCTCCATTACAGCTTCTTCGCAACCACAGCCTCAAACCCTGAGATGCTTCTTGTTTTGCTTTAAACTGAACTCCATCGATCACTAATCCCTGACTCTGCCCAGTTCGAGCTCTGAACTTCATCCAACTACCGATCACAGCTCCCTTCTTTCCTTGCTCTTGATCATTCTTATCTTTCTCATCTGCCAACGACATCGGTGCCGGCCCAATATCAACACAAAATTTCGTCACTTCCTTCTCTTCTATCGACGTACCATCAATCTTCATTACCTCCACAATTCCCCCATGTTATCAATCAACCACAGCTGATTACTCACACCGGCAGAGCTTCTTCTCCGAGATTTTTACAGCGAACCCATTTTTCTATCACTGCCATCATATAGTCTCGTCACTGCACGTTAACGATAATAGCACAGCACCAAAGTTGAGCTACCAGCGTCACATGAATCTCCTCCATCTTTCTTCAACCGGATTCTCGCCTGAAAACTTAACCCGCAACTCAAGTTTTCCTGTGAGTTGGAGAAGATGATAGCAGCCCGTAGTAGATTACCGGGTGCCTTTAGTGACTTTTGAATCTTAGCAGCCCCTTACAGATTGGCTACCCCTTATAAATTCTGTGCGCACAACTTTGCTTGCTTCAAATGCCCATAAAATCTTCACACGACGTCGGAACGACTCCATTCTTTCGCCGTTGGCTTTGTATTTTCGTCCTCTTCGAGATGATAGCATGCACTCCTAAGTTTGAACGAGTTCCACTTGGTCTTTGGTCCTTCTCCGCTTTCGGCTAACTTCTTTTATTGCACAATTAAGTGCCAATTCACTTGTTTTGGATGATTCACCTAGCAAAACACAAATAAGAGAAAACAAACGTAATATACAATAATTTGCAAGAAAATATAGCAAATACTAGCATGGATTCGACACAAAATATATGCAAAATATGCACTTAACAGTAATGGTTTGTGTTAAACATATGATGAAAATGGACCTCGAAGAAAATAGGATTTCATCCAAACAATTACATTTGCTTGTGCAAAGATCCCAATTTAAGGATTGGAAGTTAAAATCAAAGATGGAACCTCATGGATGCCATTTAAGATTTAAACTCTTTCTCAAAAATGGTTCATGTGATCCCCCATTGTAAGTGAAAGATGAAGTTTTGTATTACCAAAAGCTTGAATTACACAACTGGTATTCCCTTAAGCTAAATAGGAAGATACCCTAAAACAGATTTGGTAAGCATTTACTCAAAAACAATATCTTTCTTGACTAACATATTTCCTAACCATATATACATCATATATAGAAATATACGTATATCTCTTAATACTCCCCCCTCAAGTTGGAGCATGGAGATTACGAATGCCCAACTTGCGAAGAAGCAGCTCAAACTGAGGACGACCAAGAGTTTTGGTGAAAATGTCTGCAAGCTGAGCGGTTGTGCGAATATGAGAAGTAATAATAACGCCAGAATGAATTTGATCACGTACATAATAAAAATCAATCTCAATATGTTTAGTGCGTTCATGAAAAACAGGATTAACCGCAATATGAAATGCGGATTGACTGTCACAGTAAAGGTGCATAGGATGAGAGTGAAACACACCTAGAGATTTCAATGATGCCTTTAGCCACGTGAGTTCACTTCAAGTATAAGCCATGGAACGGTACTCGACCTCAGCAGAAGAACGAGATACTGTGTGTTGCTTCTTTGTCTTCCAAGATATAGGTGAGCCTCCCAAAAAATAAATAAAGTAACCAGTAAATGAACGACGACTAAGAGGGAAGGAGGCCCAATCAGAGTCACAATAAGCAGTAAGTTGAAGAGCATTATCCTTGCGTAAAACAATCCCTTGACCTGGATGAACCTTTAGATAACGAAAAAGAACTCTAAGAGCAGCTTTCCAATGAGATACCTAGGAGACTCATAAATTGAGCCAATACCTGCACCTAGTAACACAACTCAGGACGCGTAATGGTCAAATAAATCAAACGTCCAATAAGACGACGATACTGGGATGAATCAGAATACATGGGTCCATCATCAAGAGATAAATGATGATGTTGATCAATTGGTGAAGAGGTTAGTTTGGCTCCAAGAAGCCCAGTCTCAGAAAAAAAAAATCCAAGGTTTATTTTCGTTGAGATCAAAACAGACCATCGGTTCCTCGAGACATTTCAATACCAAGAAAATACTTGAGATGGCTCGGATCTTTCATACGAAAACAACGTCTTAAATATGCTTTAAAAGCAGTAATAGCAGCGGAATTTTTCCCAGGAATCATCCACATAGACAAGTACGTTAATATAATTCTCAACTCGTCGCAGGGTAAATAAAGAATAATCAACATAAGACTGTAAAAATCCAAAATCCTTAAGAGGACATGCAAGCTTAGCAACCCAATTACGAGGAGCTTGACGAAGGACATACAAAGATTTATGGAGTCGACACACTTTATCAGGAGAATTAGTCGAATATCCTGGAGGAAGTTGCATATATACTTCCTCATCAAGATCCGCATGTAGAAAAGCATTGTGAACATCCATTTGATGTAACTCCTAATCACGAGCAACTGCGACTGCTAAAAATGTTCGAACTAAAACCATTTTAGCTACGGGAGCAAATGTTTCATGATAATCCACACCTTCCACTTTTCTATTACCGAGGACAACCAAGCGAACTTTATACCGCTCGACAGTACCATCAAAATTATATTTAATTTTGTAAACCCATTTACAACCAATAGCCTTCTTCCTTGGGGGAAGATCCGTAACAGATAACGTGTCATTCTTATCAAGAGCACTAATTTCTTTAGACATAGCTACACGCCAAACGGGAAGACGAACAACTTCTACATAACTAGTAGGTTCTTTAAGAGTAGTAATCGCCTCCAAAAAATGAGTATTGTTGAGATTATTAGTCCCACATTGTCTGGGCATCTAAGATCCTGCAGTTTATAATCTCTTAGGGTCTCTCCACTCATTGCCAATTGGTTTTGAGTTGGATGCCCGTATTCTAAAATGGTATCAGAGCATGCTATTTGCGACGAGTCATTTGACCGCGCCTTTACTCCGTGTCACCCGATTTAATTGTCCACGTGTTAGACCCAACGAGGCTACACGTGAGGGGGCGTGTTGAGATTATTAGTCCCACATTGTCTGGGCATCTAAGATCCTGCAATTTATAACTTCTTAGGGCCTCTCACTCATTGGCAATTGGTTTTGAGTTGGATGCCCCGTATTCTAAAAAATACGATTAGCAGAAAAATTTGCACAAGACACATAATTAGTTTTTGGATAAGGCGTACTGAGGACCTAGATGAGTGAGGAGTGGAGGAGACAGGGTCTATTGATTTGACAGTATTACATGCATAATCTCTTAACCAAGTATTAGGAACCTAAGACCGATCACTTCGTCGAATTGTCTTATCACCGAGAGATTCATGTCTGTCGATAGCAGGAAAAGAACCTTCGGACAACATGTTGTCAGGAACCCTATCGCTGTCAGATATACCTCCACCTGACACGTTCTGTGTATGAACTTCAGTTGAGATAGAACTTCATGAAGTCATCCTAGCACTATCAAATAATCCTCCAGTTGACACGTTCTGTATATGAACGCCAGGTGATACAAAAGTATCCAAACCCTCACCTGTCACATTCGGTGAATTATCTGACAATAAATCAATATTTAAAGCCCCATCGTAATTCCTTCCTGTCACGTTTTATGACTTTGTTACTTTTTGTCTTTTTTAAACTTTCCTCCCTGCACGTTCCTTTCTTTCGCTTTCAGTAGATGAAACGTCAGTATCTCCTTGAAGCTGACAAGTACCGTCCCCTAAAGCCGACGAGTACTGCACGTGAATTTCTTCCTACACGCTCCTTACTTTTTATACGTGTTTCACCTAACGGGTAGGCATGCGATTAATAATATAAGCAGCACTTAAGATACATTCCCCCAAAACCAAAGAGGTATATTGGCTTGAAATCGTAAAGCACGCGCCACATTCAATATATGACGATGTTTGCGTTCAACTCGCCCATTTTTTGTGGCGTATCCACACATGAAGTTTGAAATTCTATACCCTGCTTAGCAAAGAAAGGGATTAATTGAAGAAATTCCGTATCATTATCAGTGCGCACCTTCTTAACCCGTCTATCAAATTGTGTCTTAGCCATAGCAAGAAAATTCTGAAAATTTTGCACCACCTCAGTTTTATGTGCCATCAAATTAACCCAACACACAACGAGAATAATCGTCGACACTGGTAAGAAAATAATGTGCACCACAAGAAGATGGAGTACGATAAGGAACCTACACATCACAATGAACTAAATCGAAGAAGTCATCAACTTTATTCTCACTAACAGGAAAAGTAGTCCGAGTTTGTTTAGCTTTAAAGAAAATATCACACGGTTCATTAAAAAGTTCTGACAATCAACTTTATTCGTACTCGGAAGTAAAGAAACAACCTTGTTAGACACATGTGAAAAGACGAGTGTACCCAAATATACCGCAATCTTAAACTTTTCCACCTATAAGTCCTCTTACCGAAAGTGATAGTCTATGGACTAAGTCGAGACAATAAAACGAATCGGTATTCACACTTTGTGACAATACAACAATCAAAGTGTGATTACTTGATAATAGGTTACGGAAAATAAAAGTAAATGACACATCAATATTTTGTTAACGAGGAAACCGCAAATGCAGAAAAACCCCGGGACCTAGTCCAGAATTAAATACTCTCAGAATTAAGCCGCTATACAAAATCAAACTAACTTCTTATAGTTGAGACCAATCAACTAAAACTATAGTTCACCTAGTTTCTTCAGTATCCTTGCGCTTCCGACATTCAATAAGTGCACGCACTGGAACAATTCCTTTGGTTCGTATTCCAAACAGTAAAAGAACAACAAATTTGTTCGGTAAAAACTCTTTTCAATCTCAGTGATATGAGTTACACAAAGGCTCTTCTGTTTAATCCAATAAACTCCTTTGTCGGGTTTAGATCAATCTATCCAACAACTACCAAAGTAGCAGAGTTTAGATTATGCAATCAATAATAGGATCTACCAAGATACTAAATACTGATTCCGATTTACGCAACTAATCAATCAAAATCTATCAAAGATAAACCGGTTATAGTTGGATCCCAATCGATCAAGTTTTGTGCACACCAAAGATTATGAACCCAAATCAGAAATCTTATTCGTCTTCAAATCCTCTTAAGTCTTCAATAAACACCTGCACACCACAACTTGAATCTCTTGTGATCAATAATGCACAGAACGGAGTCTGTTAACAATGGATTATCACAAGATGTCTTTAGATCTACAAACAGTTATAAAGATCTCGTCGATACTTCGATCTAGTTCGAGTGAATCTTACATCAGAAAATAAGATTCTCAAGAATAAACAAACTAGGTGCAATCAAAGTTCAACAACCGTCAGTCAATCAAATCAAATCGAAAACTAATAATACTGCAATTATCTAGTTTCCCACCAACGGTAATCGTAGAGCTTCTTGATCCCACAGAAGTCTTTAAACGAGTGGTCGTAAGAGATTTCGCCTAATTAGGGTACTTTTCTCTCCGAATAGACGGCTCCACCAGTAACAACACAACAAGGTAGTTTTGCTGGCTTTTAGGATAGTTTGCTTGAAATGCAAACTTGGGTATTTATAGACCAAGGATGTTTGGACACCAAGGAATTTCCAAAACCGAAAATATTCTCAAGATATGCAATATTCCAAATCCGGTTTTCATAATTCCTAGAAATGCTCTGTCCAATATTGACGGAAATCCTACTAGAAAATCTCCAATTAGTAAATGCACATTACCAATTTTTATTTTCCAGAGATATGCATTTTAATTGGTGGTAATTAAAAGCATATAAAATTAACAACCTTAATTAAAAGATTCTCAACTTATTTCGGTTCGGGATCTCCTTTAGTTATTAAGGAATATCTTTGAACAATAAAAGATAAGAGATACTGAACATGTTCAAAGTATGTCGACATCTTATTTCTTTGTAAATCCTCTTTCATATTTACAATCTTGGAACCGATTGTACCGCACTTCTAAACAAGTTTAGAACTGGTTCATCTGATTTCCAAGAACTAGGTGATTGATCAAATCAATGCACTAATCATGGGTCTACGGTTCTAGCAAACACAAGGATTGGTTCTACCTTAATATGGTTACTAGGACCGGTTACATCAGTTACCAAATTGGTTACATCAATTACGAGGACCGATTACCATACTCTCATGGTATTACTAGTGATCGGTCACACCAGTTACCAGGATCGGTTACACCAATTACCGGGACCGGTTACACCAATTACAAGGATCGATTACACATTCTTTTGTGATCGTTCACATCAATTACTAGGATCGGTTACACCAATTACTAGGATCATCCACACCAATTACAAATATCGATCATACCATCTTAGGTGATTACTTAGGATCGGTTACACTAATAAAACTCATACCAATACATAAATCAGGCATTGTGACTAGTTTTACCAAGATACATAACAAGTTATGATCGCTTCTACTAACTCACACATATTGGTAATCCAAAGATATGCAATGAATAACAATACCAATAAGCCTAGCGATTTCCCTTTCGATTCATATAACAAGGTGTTTATGGGTAAAAATCGTTTCTGCCGATTTCGGTAAATTCGGTAGGTGAGTGAGAAACTGGTTCAAACCCTAAACAAATGTGCTGCATGTGAGCACTTTATAGATTCGAGAGATCAATCCAGCGTACAAGTCCTACCTAAACCAAGAAATGGCCGTTTCCGGACTTGCTTCGGTCACAAAGTGGAGGAGAAGGGTTGATTAGGGGAGGGAAGCAAAGAAAGGTGTTGAGGAGACTAGTATCTCGACTTGTATCAGAAAGTGAAAACTTAGGAATCTTGCAAGAGATGAAAGTTTTTTTGGGAGAGCTTGCAAAGTTGCCTTTCTGAGAGTGTAAGTGTAGTATATTTCTCCTGACCGAGACTTGTTGTCTGGTGGAAATAGGTAAGACCTATTTATACAAGTCGAGATTGAAACGCACTGGCCTCATGAAGGAAGAGAGTAAAGGGTGAAATAATGGGAGGAGGTGGTAACCGCATGGTTTAATGGGCGAAACGTTTTTCACCATTATTTCCTCTTTTATTTGACCGCTTTATTCCTTTTCACGCTTTCTTAATGTGAGCGTAGTGTGTACGCCGCATGCTTTGATCGCCAAACCAAAACCCTAAAGAAGCATCCCCGGTTTGTGTCGATGTCTCGAGTGTTGGTTGCATCTTGAGTGCAAGTGGCGCTGCTAGTGGCGCGTGTGGCATGTGCCAATGGCATGTGCGGAATGCCTTGGTGGTAGGTTGCACGGTTTGCAAGTTAGGTTACCAGCGTGTGTGTTTGGCATGTGCCAATGGCATGTGCGGAATGCCTTGGTTGTAGGTTGCACGGTTTGCAAGTTAGGCTACCAGCGTGTGTGTTTGGCATGTGCCAATGGCATGTGCAGTAATGCCTTGGTGGTAGGTTGCACGGTTTGCAAGTTAGGCTACCAGCGTGTGTGTTTGGCATGTGCCAATGGCATGTGCGGCCATGTTAACCTAGTTGCAGGTCTTGCAAGTCTAGGGCGCTATGTTTGGCGTGGGCCAAAGGCATAGTGGCTTGGAAATATGGCTTGCGGCGCGTGTTGGCATGTGCCAATGGCACATGCGGCCATGTTGACCTAGTTGCAAGTTTTGCAAGCCTAGGGCGCTATGTTTGGCGTGGGCCAAAGGCATAGCGGCTTGGAAATATGGCTTGCGGCACGTGTTGGCATGTGCCAATGGCACGTGCGGGCCATGTTGACCTAGTTGCAAGTCTTGCAAACCTAGGGCGCTATGTTTGGCGTGGGCCAAAGGCATAGCGGCTCGGAAATATGGCTTGCGGCACGTGTTGGCATGTGCCAATGGCACGTGCGGCCATGTTGACCTAGTTGCAAGTCTTGCAAACCTAGGGCGCTATGTTGGGCGTGGGCCAAAGGCATAGCGGCTTAGAAATATGGCTTGCGGCACGTGTTGGCATGTGCCAATGGCACGTGCGGCCATGTTGACCTAGTTGCAAGTCTTGCAAGCCTAGGGCGCTATGTTTGGCGTGGGCCAAAGGCATAGCGGCTCGGAAATATGGCTTGCGGCACGTGTTGGCATGTGCCAATCGCACGTGCGCCATGTTGACCTAGTTGCAAGTCTTGCAAGCCTAGGGCGCTATGTTTGGCGTGGGCCAAAGGCATAGCGGCTTGAAATATGGCTTGCGGCACGTGTTGGCATGTGCCAATGGCACGTGCGGCCATGTTGACCTAGTTGCAAGTCTTGCAAGCCTAGGGCGCTATGTTTGGCGTGGGCCAAAGGCATAGCGGCTTGGAGATTTGGCATTGTTGCCATGGTGCGCAGATTGCGCGCTTGGTTTGGCATTGCTGCCATGGTGCGCAGGGTGCGGCTTGGTTTGGCATTGTTGCCATGGTGCGCAGTATGCGGCTTGGTTTGGGATTGTTGCCATGGTGCGCAGGGTGCGGCTTGGTTTGGCATTGCTGCCATGGTGCGCAGGGTGCGGCTTGGTTTGGCATTGTTGCCATGGTGCGCAGGGTGCGGCTTGATTTTGGAATTAGGGTTCTGTGTTGAAAACCCTAATCTGGTATTTTGAAAAAATACCCCTATTAATTATTTACACCTGGAAGTTAAATGCTCTTAGTTAATGTGTTGCGGGTAACACTAGGTCATGGGGTTTTACGATTTTACCCTTGTCTAAAAACCACCATCAACATTAAGTCCCCGCTTAGCTCGGAACAGGGGCTTTGTTGCGAGGTAAGCATAAGATGGTGACAAACCGTTTAACAAAAAACGTAAGGAAAATTGAAGGAGGCTTGTCTCACCTTTATAAATAGGATTTGGAATCCTTGCCTCTCGTAGTTTTGCACAAATCGGAGGCCGGCACAATTGGTGGGCCGGTGCGGCTGGGGCGACGTTGGGAAGTTGGCGTGAGTTGGGAAACCGAGTGTGCTAGATGGTGGACCGGCGCAAAGTGTGGAAGTCTTGCGTGCTTGCAAAGGCGTGACTTGTGCGACCATTGGGAGGCTCGGCGCAAATTGGTGGGGCCTTGCAACTTGGAAGCCGTGCTTGCAAAGCGTGATTTATGTAAATAAAGAGGGAGTTTCTTCCGATAGCAAAGTTTCCTTATCTTGCTTTCCATCACGTGCGGCTTCAATTAGGGCATTATTCATGCTAAAATCTGGAAGCGTTATGTCTCTCATTGCTTCCTTTCCCTTTTTTAAGATTCCGTATTCATATCCAAAAAATAATTGCCTCGCCTCCTCGTTTGAGAAAAGGGTTCTTCTTGTTGGATTTCTCTCTTTGTCATGTCGCGCAGATTCGAATCATCTTCTAACCAGCTAGGTTCCCTTGATGAAGGTGCGAGGTCTCGACTCTCGTATGGGCACCCCAACAAAGGTTATTCTGGGTTAAGAAAATCATACCTGGATGTTTTCTTCTTCTTTGGCAGACCGACGTACACTTTAACGCTTGTTGTATAAATGGAAAATTTCCCTTTTGTGCAGAGATATCCCGTTGGAGCATGCGTTACTGTTATCGACGAGGATGACCTAGTCGTTCCCCTTCCTTCAAGCCCGACTTTGTTGACTGCTGCAGACTTGGAGGATGCTGATTTAGGGCTCTATTGTCATGAATACCCCTCCGCAGGTTTGTCGTTTGGGACTCGTATGAGGTGTCTCTCCTCCAATTATCGGAATGTTGGTGGTTTCCTGGTGCGGAAACAATTCGTGGCCCTTTATACGAAGATATGGAAAACATACGGCCATATTGCTACCAGGAGAGCGTGGTGAAGTATTGTTCGTCCGCTTTGGTTTCCGTAGGAACCGTCTTTTGCCAATGATTGCCGAGATGGAGAATGTGTCCATTCATGCCGCTGCGGAGTCACCATTCAAAAGTGGGAGAATATGGTGTCCACTCTGCGAATCCTTGGAGTTTAACGTTAGCTGTCATGATCGCCTCAATATTGTGAAGGTTGACAGTGGCTGGTATTCTTGCTGGTGTGATTCCCCGCCACAAAAGCCATGCTTTGAAGAGGAGGAAATTTTGGCCCCAAGTCTCTGAGGATTGAATAGTTAACTCAAGATTTAAAGAGTAGGACCGAAAGATATCATGGTCGATTGAAGATGATATTTTGTAGGAATTATAATTTGCTAGATGGGCTTTTCTCGATTTGTATTATGAGATTTAAAAGCTCCTTTCTCTCTCTTTTTTTTTTTTGAAGAAATAAAGAGATTCTGTTAATCTGTTGGATTGTATTGAAATTCAATAACCGGTAAGAAAGTAAAAGCAGAGAGAGTGCCCGGTCGTTCACACTTTTGATGTAGCATGTTGCGTGGAACTGATTAGGCGTAGTACGCCTTAAGCCACTTTCCATTGATGACCGCCTCTAGCTTTCCCCATCTTCTTTGATAATCTTGTAGTAACCACTCAAGTATATGCTTTAGTGATTATGTACGGCCCTTCCCATTTGGGAGAAAACTTCGGTGCCGATGCATCTTGGCCGGATGTGTTTGGCGGTTTTTAGCACCGCATCTCCTTCCTTGAAAACCCCGGGTTTTACATGGATGTTGTACGCCCGGAAATCCTATTTCGTATGCTTGTGCGTGTTCCTCCGCCCGGATCTTCTCGGAGTCCAGAGTGTCTAGTTCCTCACCTCGCATTGAGTGATTCGGCTTCATTCCACTCGGGGTCCGCTTGCCGCGGCACTCGGCCGACGGGATCTTGATTTCTGCGGGGAGGATCGCGTCTGTACTCAGACGAGGGAATAAGGAGACATGCCGGTGGAGCTTCTGGAGATGTTCTGTACGCCCATAGTGCCATTGGCAATTGCTCGTGCCAGATTTTGGGATTGTCGTGCACTGTCCGACTGAGGATTCGGATCAAAGTCTTGTTGGTACTTTCGGCTTGCCCATTTCCCGGGATAATAGGCGGTAGAGAAGACTTGTTTGATTCCGTACCTTTCAAGCGCTTCCCGTACTTGCTTGTTAGCAAAAGGCGTGCCGTTGTCGGTGATGATGTGTTTAGGTACGCCAAAACGGTAGATGATGTGTTCCTTGATGAATGCCGCGATTGTGGCTCCAAAGGGTTCCTTTCAATGGGACAAACTTCAACCCACTTGGTAAAGTACTCGGTCGCGGTTATTATGTACTCATGTCTGTCTTGAGGACGGTGGGTTGATCTTCCCAATGATGTCAAGTCCCCATCTATAAAAGGGCCACGGCTACTTATCGCGTGCAAGGGTGTTGGAGGCACGTGGATGAGGTTTCCGTGACTCGGCATTCTCGGCATTTCGAACGAAGGTAGCCGCGTCGCCTTCCATGGTCGGCCAAGAGTACCTCTCGTGTATCTTCAGGAATAGCTTCCGTTTCCCTTGGTGTTCGCTCGTGCATTTCTCTTAACATAACCGGGATTTCTATCTCAAACACCTTAGTAGACTTCCCCCAAACTCTTGCGATATAAAACCCCATCATGGAACACGAATCTTTTGGACTTCGCCTTAGCTTGGACGCGTCCCCCTTGTTAGTAGGAAGAATGCCATCGTGAAGGAAAACCACGTACGGCTCCCGCCAGTCCCCAGTGTGACTGATGTTGAGGACTTCTGTCTGACATGGGGGCGCCTGGCAATTTGGACACGCTTTCTGGAGTAGTCGTGACTGGGTTTCCATCTCCGGCCAATAGTATCCAAGTCGTTGTAAACGACGGTAGAGGGTTACTACTGATGTTATTCCACAGACTTTGGTATGAACATGTTCAAGTTGTTGTCGTGCTTCCTCTTTCCCGAGACACCTTGACAGAGAGCTGTCTGGATTTCGATGATACATGTCCGCAAAGTCTTGAGGTCGACCTTCCCTTGGAAAAGCGAGTTGTTGAGTTCTTGAATGATAGGAGTTCTCCAGTCATCGTCTTCGGCTTTCTCAGGTTGTGAAAGCCATGTTGAAGCTATGGTTCGCCGTTTTACTGTCAGGTTTCCTCGCCCTTCGAACCGTAGCTTTGAGGCTAGTGTAGCTAAGCGCCCAAGATGCTTGTTGCTGCTACGGCCGACATGTGTGATGGTTTCTTCGGCGAAATAATTTAGTAGTTTTTGTGCTTCATCCCCGTATGGCGCCAGTGTTAGTTCTTTCAATGCATAGATCCCGTTTACCTCCGGTTGATGAGCAATTTGGAATCTCCTCTTATCTCCAAACGTGTGGCCCCGGCTTGTTTAGCTAGTGATAGTCCAATGAGGAAGGCTTCGTATTCACTGAGTTATTGGTGCACGGAAAGTCTAGCTTGAAAGAGTGCGAGAAGACTTCTCCAAAGGAGATACTAATACAACACCCGCTCCTCCCAGTATTAGTGTCAGGGGGTGGAAGAGCCATCGAAGAATAGCAGCCATGTTTCTTCTTTGACTAAAAGATATCCGGAAGGTCTCCCCAGAGATCTTCTCGTAATTATGCGGTGTTTTCTCCCGGAATGCTGCTAACAGTGTCCGCAACAGCCTGTCCTTTTATGGCCCTTGGGGAGACGCACGTTATGTCGAACTCGATAGCCGCAGGAGCCACTTAGCCGCCTCCCTATCAAGGCAGGTTTTGAGAGGAGAAACTTTACAGGGTCTGATTTGGACACTAGCACTACCTTATTGGAGAGGAGGTAGTGTCTCGAACTTCTGGATGGAATGAATCAGTGCTAAACACGCCTTTTCCGCCTTGGGGTATCTGAGTTCAGCGTCTCTCAACGTTCGATTGAAAATAGTATATGGGGTATTCCATTCCTTTGTCATCCTCTTGCGCGAGGAGAGCTCCGATGGCGTATCGCTAAAGGTCGTGTAGAGACATAGTGGTCTCCCTTGCATAGGAGGCTTCATGACGGTTGGGGAGGACAAGATTTGCCGGATCTTCCGGTACGCTTTTGATGAGACGTAGTCCATGTGAAATTCGCTCCTTTTTTTAGCAGAGGAGTAAACGTAGTGGTGAGTCAAGCCAGCTCCGATGAAGCGACGGATGTAGTTTACTTTGCCCATGAAACTCGGAGCTCCCTCACGGTTCGTGGTGGCGATCGTGAGGATAGCTTGCGTTTTGACCGGATCAACTTTTATTCCTGCGGCCATCACTTGGAATCCCAAGAATTTCCCCGAAGAGACACCAAAGGCGCATTTCAAAGGATTCATCTTCAACTTGTATTCGCGGCATCTTTCGAATACTTGTCGCAGCGCTGCTTTCACGGATGATCCGCCGAGTCTTCGATTTAACCACCACATCATCTACGTAATCTTCGACTTGCTTGTGCATCATATCGTGGAAGATGGTAGTCATGGCGCATTGGTAAATGGCGCCAGCGTTCTTCAGACCGAAAGGCATTACGGTGTAATAGAAGTTTCCAAGAGGGGTTCGAAAGCGCCTTGCTTGCGTCGTGCTCATACATCTTTATCTCGGTTGTAACCGCTATATCCATCCATGAAAGAGAACATACCATGTCCACCGGTAGCGTCTACCAAAGATGTCGATGTTAGGTAGCGGAAATCGTCTTTAGGGCAAAGACTTGTTCGGATCTCTCAAATCGACGCAAAGATCCGATCTCGACCATTCTTCTTTTTAACGGAACGATATTGGCTAACCAAGTAGGATGGTGAATAGGTTTGACAAAACCAGCGGCTAGTAATTTCTGGACCTCCGCCTTGATTTGTTCTTCTACATCGTGTCCGAATTGTCTTGGAGGCTTGCTTGACCGGTTTGGATCCGGTATCACATGCAGATGGTGGGTGACCAGCTTTCCATCCAAGCCAGGCATTTCTTCATAAGTCCATGCGAAGACGTCCTGATATTCTTTGAGTAGGTCGACTAGCTTTGAGCGTTCCTCAGATGTAGAGTCGAACTGATCGGAATGGGTCGCGGAAATTCCTCATTCCCTATATTGACAGCTTCGAGTTCGGCGGTGGTTAAGGTCGGTCCCATCTTGTAGCTTCGAGGGGCGTCTGAACTTCCTCTTGGTTATTGTGAAGACATTCCTTCAAGCGAGAGACCGGGCCATGGTCTCCCCGCTAATTGCTAACAATGGTGATAATGTGTGAGCTTTCCTTTTTGCTTCGTCTTGCGGTAAGGGTGTACTCGCTTGGTGCGGGCACCTGGTTACGCCCGGGGCAAGAGACTCGGCGAGTCTTCCTTCGAGGAGGTGGTGGAAGGACGGTCTCATCTCGCGGGGTATCTCCAGTTTGTCGTTATCTCTGAGCGATGTCCATTTTGGTAGCAGAAAACTGTGAATCTTGGTCGCCACGCCTTTTGAACCCTCCTTCGGCCCATGTGCTTCTACGCATTAGACTGGTGCATAGGGGGACAAAGGATGCGAAATGCGAACGACTTCTCCGTTCAACACTGCTGTGCATTGGTGGTATGTTGAAGGGACGATTTTGAGATTGTGCATCCACGGCCTTCCCAAGATCATGTGGTAGTCTCGGTTCTTTTTCAATTACTTCAAACTTCACGCTTGATTGGATTGGCCCTACCGCCACTCTCCAAGTTGATGTAGCCGTATGTGCTAGTTTGGTTGCCCTCGAAACTGGCCATCGTAGTGGGCTGTCGTTATCTCATTAGGTCGCACCTTGGCAGCTTTGAGTGTCTTGAGAGTGATGACATTGGAAGATGCACCCGTGTCAATGAGCGCTCTTCGAAACTCTATGTTCTTGACGAGAGCCGTAACATGCAAGGCCCGGTTGTGACCGTCTTCTACCATCATGTCGTCGTTCGGTGAAAACAATATTGTTGGCGGATCTTCCGGGGATCCTTGGAGTCCCCGTGGGTGCAGGAACTAGTGATGCGTTTAGTGCTATTCGGTTGATAGCAGAGAATGTTTTTATCCGCTGGTCCTTGGAGAGGTGCAGCAATTCACATAAGTTTTCTACCAACATGGTCGCCTCCTGGTCCGCTGGCTTCCAACCGGATGACGAAACCGTTGATTTGAGAATGCTCATTCGGGATGTTAGTCCCCTGCTCTTGATCTCCTGGGGAAAATGAATCACTTAGCCCCGATGTTAGATTGATGAGGAAGTCGAGTATGCTGTTAATCGCATCCTTCATTAGGTCCATGTTTTTGGCGTGGATCTCCTGAGCACGCATCAGGTCAACCACCTTGGGACCTCTTCATTGGTGGTATTGCTTCCAGAAATTGAGGAGTTATCATGACCTTGAGCGGGATCAATGTTTGTGGAGATCGCCTGATAGCCGACCATGCTTGCGTGAAAATTTAAGGATGAAAGCAAGAATTTGATATTGTAACCGAAAGATCAATCCTCCCGCTGTGGTCGCCAATTGTTTATGGGTAAAAATCGTTTCTACCGATTTCGGTAAATTCGGTAGGTGAGTGAGAAACTGGTTCAAACCCTAAACAAATGTGCCGCACGTGAGCACTTTATAGATTCGAGAGATCAATCTGCATAAGTCCGGCCTAAACCAAGAAATGGCCGTTCCGACTTGCTTCGGTCACAAAGTGGAGGAGAAGGGTTGATTTGGGGAGGGAAGCAAAGAAAGGTGTTGAGGAGAGTAGTATCTCGACTTGTATCAGAAAGTGAAAACTTAGGAATCTTGCAAGAGATGAAAGTTTTTTTTGGGAGAGCTTGCAAAGTTGCCTTTCTGAGAGTGTAAGTGTAGTATATTTCTCCCGACCGAGACTTGTTGTCCGGGTGGAAATAGGTAAGACCTATTTATACAAGTCGAGATTGAAACGTACTCGGCCTCATGAAGGAAGAGAGTAAAGGGTGAAATAATGGGAGGAGGTGGTAACCGCATGGTTTAATGGGCGAAACGTTTTTCACCATTATTTCCTCTTTTATTTGACCGCTTTATTCCTTTTCACGCTTTCTTAATGTGAGCGTAGTGTACGCCGCATGTTTGTGACCGCCAAACCAAAACCCTAAAGAAGCATCCCCGCCTTGTGTCGATGTCTCGAGTGTTGGTTGCATCTTGAGTGCAAGCGGCGCTGCTAGTGGCGCGTGTGGCATGTGCCAATGGCATGTGCGGAATGCCTTGGTGGTAGGTTGCACGGTTTGCAAGTTAGGTTACCGGCAGCGTGTGTGTTTGGCATGTGCCAATGGCATGTGCGGAATGCCTTGGTGGTAGGTTGCACGGTTTGCAAGTTAGGCTACCAGCGTGTGTGTTTGGCATGTACCAATGGCATGTGCGGAATGCCTTGGTGGTAGGTTGCACGGTTTGCAAGTTAGGCTACCAGATAGTGTGTGTTTGGCATGTGCCAATGGCATGTGCGGCCATGTTAACCTAGTTGCAGGTCTTGCAAGTCTAGGGCGCTATGTTTGGCGTGGGCCAAAGGCATAGTGGCTAGGAAATATGGCTTGCGGCGCGTGTTGGCATGTGCCAATGGCACGTGCGGCCATGTTGACCTAGTTGCAAGTCTTGCAAGCCTAGGGCGCTATGTTTGGCGTGGGCCAAAGGCATAGCGGCTTGGAAATATGGCTTGCGGACGTGTTGGCATGTGACAATGGCACGTGCGGCCATGTTGACCTAGTTGCAAGTCTTGCAAACCTAGGGCGCTATGTTTGGCGTGGGCCAAAGGCATAGCGGCTCGGAAATATGGCTTGTGGCACGTGTTGGCATGTGCCAATGGCACGTGCGGCCATGTTGACCTAGTTGCAAGTCTTGCAAACCTAGGGCGCTATGTTTGGGCGTGGGCCAAAGGCATAGCGGCTTAGAAATATGGCTTGCGGCACGTGTTGGCATGTGCCAATGGCACGTGCGGCCATGTTGACCTAGATGCAAGTCTTGCAAGCCTAGGGCGCTATGTTTGGCGTGGGCCAAAGGCATAGCGGCTCGGAAATATGGCTTGCGGCACGTGTTGGCATGTACCAATGGCACGTGCGGCCATGTTGACCTAGTTGCAAGTCTTGCAAGCCTAGGGCGCTATGTTTGGCGTGGGCCAAAAGCATAGCGGCTTGGAAATATGGCTTGCGGCACGTGTTGGCATGTGCCAATGGCACGTGCGGCCATGTTGACCTAGTTGCAAGTCTTGCAAACCTAGGGCGCTATGTTTGGCGTGGGCCAAAGGCATAGCGGCTTGGAGATTTGGCATTGTTGCCATGGTGCGCAGGGTGCGCTTGGTTTTGCATTCTTTGCCATGGTGCGCAGTGGTACGGCTTGGTTTGGCATTGTTGCTATGGTGCGCAAAAGATGCGCTTGGTTTGGCATTGTTGCCATGGTGCGCGTGGTGCGGCTTGGTTTGGCATTGCTTTGCCATGGTGCGCAGGTGCGGCTTGGTTTGGCATTGTTGCCATGGTGCGCAGGTGCGGCTTGATTTTGGAATTAGGGTTCCGTGTTGAAAACCCTAATCTGTATTTTGAAAAAATACCCCTATTAATTATTTACACTGGTTAAATGCTCTTAGTTAATGTGTTGCGGGTAACACTAGGTCATGGGGTTTTACGATTTTACCCCTTGTCTAAAAACCACCATCAACACAAGGTCATGAATGTACTTCCTTTAAACGAATGTAAACATTGCTTCCTAGGACAAAATCTTCACCCATACCCATACACATAATCACAATAGCATTCATACGATTATTTCGATGTCTTATATACGAAGTTCAAAAGATAAGCGTTATACTTCGTATTGTAATTCCTTAACACTATGTCTACTAGAGTATAATCATTCACAACTTCATGATTATGTTTTCAATATAGAACGACTCTAAAGATACGTTGGGAATGAAACAATTTAAGTCTAAATATTACTAACCTCAAGAGGAAGATGATGTCAAAAATCGATGTAGCTTGTTACTTCTTCACATTCTTCAAGTCTTCGAGTAATACTTGTATGACTCATTATCCTAATCTTTTTAGCCTAACCTATACGAAGTTTTCTCTAGTACATAATCAAGCGACTATTTAATTGAGTTTTGATTCACTAAAATATGACAACCAAACGTGACATACCAATGCTTGGTGGGTTCAACCGAGTTATGCTCTAACAGCATGACCTAAACGTCTATGCCGCAAAGAACAATAGTAGATACTTGATTTTCTGTAATGAGCGTTCCACTGTGGATGATATAGACCCCATCTCGTTCCTCACACACACCAATCACCGTCCTCGTACGTAGTGCGGTCCTGTATCACACATAACTTATCAGTCAAAGTGACAATACATCTCAAATCTTTAATTAAACATGATAAAGAAATCAAATTGCAGTGGAGATCATGAACAAATAAAACACAAAATAATTTCATATTATTTTCAAACACTATAGTTCCTTTGCATGTAGCATGAGAGTATGCGCCGTTCGGAAGCTTTACGGAAGAAAAACCTATTTCATGAGTTTTCACCAAAAATTCTTTACTTCCTGTCATATGTCGTGAAGCCCCTGTATCAAGTATCCATTTACCGGAAAGATTCTCCTTCGACTCATTGAAAAGACGAGGGTACCCAAATATACATCAATTTAAAACTTTTCCACCTATAAGTCATCCTTTCTCCGAAAATGATTGTCTATGGACTGAGTCGAGACAATACAACTAATCGGTACACACTTCGTGTGATCGTCTATGGATACGAGATCGAGACAATACAACAATGAAATATCATTATTTGATAATAAGTTTGGACTTAACCAAACACAATAGGATTGCTATCAAGTAATTAGGAATTAACGTTTGTGTATTTTACTTCTAATTATAATAAAAACAGTTCATCATGAGCATATCGCGACGCTTGCTATGACAGAAGCTGCAAAATGGATTTAGAGAATGATCTATATTAAATAGGTAAATACATACTTTTTTTGGAAGGAAACTACAAACTTGTTATAAAAGATGTAGCTTCTAATTTTAATGGAAGATGGGAAGTCCAGAATCTCATTACTATTATTAGTAGGATTTTAGAAATAATTAGGGGTATGAAATCATTGAAATGTATGCATGTACAGTAAAAACTCCATATATTAATAAAATCTATATGTTAATAAAAAATCATAGTCCCAACTTGGGCCAGTTATAAATAGTAATAACCTCTGCATTTTAATATCAATAGATTTTGCTAGTCCCGCCATAAGAAATTTACCTCCATATATTAATATAATTGTCATTATTTGAAACTTATAGATCTTGTTACATCCAAATTTAAGATGAAATAATATACTTATGTATAGTTTTTTGAGAAAATGATGTAACTTTTTGATTTGCGGATGCGTAAGACCTCATTACTATGACCACCTTCTTGTTGAAGCCAAAACATTTCCAACTTGTCGAACATGTTTAAAGCTTCTTCACATGAAACTTTTGGTATTTCCGTACTATCATCACCATGATTATCTCCCTTTGCTTCTTGTCTAATTCCATCGATGATTTCTTCTTTGGTGAAAGCATACACGACTTGTTTCTCATTTGGATAATTAAGGAAGACATCCATATCCATTGTCATCTACATACTTTGAATTAGCAAAAAATCATTTCTTTTGGTATACCTCCGTATGTTAATAAACTCCATATATTAATAATTGTGTGGAGTCCCAAGGCTATTAATATATGGAGTTTTTACTTTAGCAAGGTCTTGCAACAATGTGGTGGATACTCTTGCTAAGCATGCTAGAGTTAATAGTTTAAATAAAGAGTAGATTTTTTTTTTTTTTTTAAATAAAGGGTAGATTTCAAATCCAACAAATATTATAACAAAAGCTTTCCTCAGAGGGGTTAGCAAATCTATGTGATCGTTTGCTTTACTATTGAATTCGTTTGTTTTTCTTTTTGTTAAAAAAAAACTTAAATGCTATTTTAAGTCCTGTTTTGCGCCCTACTTTGCGCCCAAGCCAACGTGGTTGTCTTAAATGTGCCAGATTGAAAAGAAATTGTATCAACGTAATTACATCATGTGGGTCTCTGTGTTCTCCTTTTCTTTATTTTCTCCAGATATCAGACAAGATAATGAGATTTGAAGTAAACACCAACCCTAGAAGAACTCAAGATCATCAAACAGTACGTCTCCAGATGCCTTACGGACTGCCACTAGCATCAATCAACCTCATGATTTCAACTGGATTTACCATAACATTTTCAAATACCCACCTTTTATTTCTTCTTTTCTATGAAACCCATATTCCAAATCTCTAGTTAAACCCTTACAATCAGTGAATACTAACCCATCAACCATGTCGGAATGGGCGCAAAATAGGGCACTAAACAGGACTCGGTATAGCATTCCCGGAAAAAAAAAAAAAAAGCCTAGCTAACATTCATCTTCAAATAAACAAACTAACGTTCCCTTCGGAGTAACATATATATTCTCAAAATACCACATAGCCTTGTCCTGTTCATGAAAACCATAGATTAATAATATCCTCGTACCCCATTACGAGCTCATAATCTCCCTCTCAAGCAACGTGATGGGTTAATTATTTTATATTTTTTGAAACGAAACAGTTTAGCATTGTTAAAAAAAAAAAAAGAGCACAAAAAGTGCAGAAAGAGAACAGCAAAGGCCAATCAGACCTGACACAGAAAGGGTGGACCGACCGCCACTTCTCCCACGGATATCTCGAGTTAGATCCACAGATGAGGAGGATAATGGTGTAACATTCCCATGATTATGGTTTTCAGTGGGTCCCACTAAATGTCTCAATCAGTAACTTTCTGGGGACCAAGATCCTGCCCCTAAAGCTGGGAATAAACTGCTAAGATTGTATAATCATCTTTTGCTCGTTCCCTGTCATTTATTATTTTCCACTAGTCTAGAAGGTTTGAAATGTTGTCTATGCTTTCCTATAAACAACCATTCTAATTCCAAAAGATTCCTAACTCTCTATCTTATATATTTATATTGAAGGGACGGGATCATCCAATGACATGATTGTATTGGCATAATCATGATATGGTCGGACCATTTTTTCTCCGAAACTCAAAAGAGAACGAGTTTGAAGTTAATTTTTTGGTGACATGTTCCACCTATATAGTTCTACATTCCTACCAGAAATGAGAGCATTTCGATATACGAAACTTTACCATCCACAAATTTTAATTTCAACTGTTAATCTTAAACGGTTGATATTCAAAATGATAGATGGTAGTCTTATACGTCTCGGAATGCGGTCATTTTTAGTAGGGATGTAGAGCTATATAAGAATAACATGTCACCATAAAATTGACTTCAAACTCGTTTCCATTTGAGTTTTGTAAAAAAAAAATGACCAAACCATGTCGGAATTTCTGCATATTGTATGCGTACTAGGATCCGAGATCGAAACCTGGCCGTTAGTTGACTATTCTAAGTCAGAAACTTGGTAAGAACGACGAATTCATCCATTTACAGGTAAGATTCCTTAGAGATATTCTACGAAACCTTAAAAAAACCTTATTTCTGCATATTATATGCGTACTAGGATCCAAGATCGAAACCTGGCTGCAAGTTGACTACTCTAATTCAGAAATTCGGTAAGAAAGACGAATCCATCCATTTACAGGTAAGATTTCTTCTAGATATTCTTCGAAACCTTAAACAAACCCTATCTCTGTATAAATGTACGCATACCATGCTCTTTAATCGAAACCTGGCCGCGAGTTGACTACTCTAAGTCAGAAACTTGGTAAGAACGACGAATTCATCCATTTACAAGTAAGATTCCTTTGAGATATTCTACGAAACCTTAAAAAAACCATATTTCTGAATATTGTATGCGTACTAGGATCCGAGATCGAAACCTGGCCGTGAGTTGACTACTCTAAGTCAAAAACTTAGTAAGAACGACAAATTCATCCATTTACAGGTAAGATTCCTTCGAGATATTCTACGAAACCTTAAAGAAACCCTATTTCTGCATATTGTATGCGTACTAGGATCCGAGATCGACACCTGGCCGCGAGTTGACCACTCTAAGTCAAAAACTTGGTAAAAACGACGAATCCATCCATTTACAAGTAAGATTCCTTCGGTATATTCTACGAAACCTTAAACAAACCTTATTTCTGCAATATGTATGCATACCAGGCTCAGAGATCGAAACCTGGCTGCGAGTTGACTACTCTAAGTCAAAAACTTGGTAAAAACGACGAATCCATCCATTTATAGGTAAGATTCCTTCGGTATATTCTATGAAACCTTAAACAAACCTTATTTATGCATATTTTATGTATACCATGCTCCGAGATCGAAACCTGGCCGCGAGTTGACTACTCTAAGTCGGAAACTTGGTAAGAACGACGAATCCATCAAATTACAGGTAAGATTTCTTCGAGATATTCTACGAAACCTTAAAAAACCCATATTTCTGCATATTGTATGCGTACTAGGATCCGAGATCGAAACCTGGCCGTGAGTTGACTATTCTAAGTCAGAAACTTGGTAAGAACGACGAATTCATCTATTTACAGGTAAGATTCCTTCGAGATATTCTACGAAACCTTAAAAAAACCTTATTTCTGCATATTATATGCGTACTTAGATCCGAGATCGAACTCCGCCGCGAGTTGACTACTCTAATTCAGAAATTCGGTAAGAACGACGAATCCATCCATTTATAGGTAAGATTTCTTCTAGATATTCTACGAAACCTTAAACAAACCCTATTTCTGTATAAATGTTTGCATACCAGGCTTTTAAATCGAAACCTGGCTGCGAGTTGAGTTCTCTAAGTCAGAAACTTGGTAAGAACGAAGAAACCATCCATTTACAGGTAAGATTCCTTCGAGATATTTTACGAAACCTTAAACAAACCTTATTTATGCATATTCTATGCATACCATGCTCCGAGATCGAAACCTGGCTGCGAGTTGACTACTGTAAGTCAGAAACTTGGTAAGAACGACGAATCAATCAGAATTGGATAAGAAATATATCAAAATTGGATAAGAAATATATCAGAATTGAACATCCCAGGTTCGAAGATTACCAGAGTTAAAATGACCATATTACCCTTACTATAAATAAAGGTAATAAATATTACTGAGATTGTGAAAATTACTAAACTATCCTTATCCGAAATAAGTAAAGTAAATATTACGATAGTGAAAATGATCATATTACCCTTCATGGAAATTTGTGCAATAAATATTATGGAGATTGTGAAAGTGACCCGACTACCCTTATCGAAAAAGTAAAGTAAATATTACTGCTTGTGAAAATGACCATATTACCCTTCTTGGAAATTAATGCAATAAATATTATGAAGACTATGAAAATGACCAGACCACGCTTATCGGAAAATAAGTAAACTAAATATTATAAATTGTTGAAATCACCATAGTACCCTTACTAGAAATAAAGGTAATAAATATTATGGAGACTGTGAAAATTACCAGACTACCCTTATCTCAAGTGAGTAAAGTAAATATTACGTATAGTGAATAATGTATGTAATTATTTACAGAGAAGGCGTGTATGTGATTGTTTACATAGAAGGATTCGTCTTGCTTTGCGGCTCACCACTGAGCATTATTTTTGAGCATTGCATTTTGTTTTACAACTCTTATGAAGGGTTGTCATAAAGTTAGTGTATTAAAGAACCACAAACTTGACAGAACATGTAATAGTGTAGGCATGGTTAGTGGTGTAGACTTCCATACAGGAGGTTGAGGATCAAATCCCTCATCCTCATTTCTTCTAATGTTCTATATTTTTACTTTAACAACACTTATAAGTGTTGTTATACATTTTTATTAAAAAAAGAAAAAAAAAAGCCAAAACTTGTGAACGATAAGGATGGTTGATGAGCTAGACGTCAATGCAGTAGATTCATGTTCGAATCTCCCGTATAACATCATTTTTTCCAACATTATATATTTTTACTTCAACAACACTTATAAGTGTTGTTGTAGGTTTATTTTAAAAAAAAAAAAAAAAAAACTTGTGAACTGAAAGGGTGGTTGATGAGCTAGACTTCCATGCAGTAGGTTCATGTTCGAATCTCCCCTCTAACATTTTTTTCATTATCATATTTTTGTGTTCTTCAACAACACTTTGTCAGAATTGTGATAGGCTAAGTCACTACATATATGGAACAGAGTTGTTATAGCTAAATGCCGTCACAACTGTTTTGCTTTAGGAGTTGTCGTTTGTTTTCTTAGCGCAACCCCTTGTTTCCTAAGGGTTGGCAGTGATGATATACGACAACTCTTCCTTTGAAACCAGTTGTAAAACATAGGACTTTCTACGATGTTTAGAAAAGTGTTGTAAATCTCTAGTTGTAGATGTATACTTTTCACAAAATTGGTCAAAAAGACCAAAATCAACAATTTCTGGGTGAAAAAGACACTTAGGTTTTGATACTGTTTAAATAGCCAAAAATTAAAAAGATACTGTTTAAATGGACAAAAATTTAAAAATAGGCAAGATGTAACCAGTTTCATCCTGTCCATTTTCAATTATTTTTTTCTTATTTTTTATTTTACACAGGATGCATCCAGTTTCATCCTTGCTAGTTTTTAAGTATAAACCAGGATGAAATCCAGTTTCATCCTTGCTATTTTTTTTTGGCTATTTCACCCGTACTTTTTTTTACTCGTCCATTTGAACCGTGTTTTAAATTTTTTTGGACAAATGACCCATTTTCTCTATATTTTTCCTGTAGTGTATGAAGACTAATTTGTGGTGTTTTTCTGGCTATACAACTCAATACACAGGTGATCTCTCGCGCTTCTTAACAAATAACGTGAGGTGGTAAGTGGTAGTATGCGTACTTGTGTAATTGGCATTTATGAGCCATTTTTTTTTTTTTTTTGATAGGTGGCATCTATGCGTCAACTATTTCTACGTAGTATCTTGGCCAGAGTTAACAGAGTTGAAAGCTAGGTTCAATGGTCCTTGGTGCATTTTTGGGGAGTTTAATGCAGTTTTGGGCTCTCATGAGAAGTATATATAGTGGTCCTCCTCCACAAAAGATCTTCTTTTTTCGGAAGCTAATGATCTTCGTCATCATCTGGACATTACAGCAGTTGAATTCACCAGGAGGAATCGTCGTAGAGGGAGACATCATAAGGAGATGCGTCTTGATAGGTTTCTTTGCAATGAAGACTGGATTAATATTAATTACTGGGAAATTTTGGAAAAAGTAGACACAAGGTGTGTGAAATGTTGGTGCCACCGCTATTATATTGATATAAGGGCAATTAGAACACGAGAAAAGTATATATGACTAACTATATAAGCACAGACCACCAAATGGTACAAAACTATCAGCATCGTGGAGGTTACCAACCAGTATTCTAGTCATATTGATCAATTAATCAGCCTCCGCCAGTAGAAAATTTCGCCAACTGTTATTCTCATACGCGACACAAGTATTGCAGTTGAACTGGCCATTCCATTTTTCACTGACACCCATTCTTACATGTACTTCTTAAGGATTGGTCTCTATTTGTATGTATATATACCACTCTTCATTCACCAATTCTCTTCACTCCAACAATATTCTCTATAAGCTAGCATAACTGATCATAATTTCCTCTTACATTCATCAAATATGGGGAGTGCCGGTGCCCAACCTGAAGAAGTCCCACTTTATGACCGAAACAAAGAGTTGAAGGCCTTTGATGAAACAAAAACTGGTGTCAAAGGAGTCGTTGATTCAGGAATTGAAAAGATTCCTAGAATGTTCGTCCGAACACAAGATGAGTTCACTGAGGACTTGCCATATACAGTGGTCAGTGGGGATCAGTTTCAGCTTCCAGTTGTTGACTTCCAGGACATTGATTGTCGACGTAACGAGATTATCGATGGAATTAGGCGTGCAACGATGACTTGGGGATTCTTTCAATTGGTGAATCATGGAATACCTATAAGTGTAACCAATGAAATGCTCCAAGGCATACGTAGATTTCATGAGGGGGATATAGAGGTGAAGAAGCAGTTATACGTGAGAGACCTCAGCACAATAGTACATTATGATAGCAACTTTGATCTTTATCAATCAAGATCTGCTAATTGGAAGGATACCTTACGATGTCGCTTGTTAAATCCTGATCCTATAGATCCCCTATTATTGCCTTCTACTTGCCGGTAAGTATATGTAGTAGTAATAAATTTGTTCTTCTAAATTGCCCAACTCTTTTCATATGGATCTCTAACACCTCTGAATCTCAAACAGAGATATAATGGTTGAGTACTGGAAGTATATTATGGATCTCGGAAATACTCTTGCTGAGTTATTTTCAGAGGCTCTAGGTCTAAGCAAGGACCACCTTAAAGGCATGGACTGTACAAAATACTTGACACTCGCGGGTCACTATGCTCCAGCATGCCCTGAGCCTGAACTGACCATGGGTTCAACGAAGCATTCAGACCAAAGTTTCTTCACGATACTTCTCAATGATGATATTCCCGGACTACAGGTTCTTCATCAGAATCATTGGGTCAGTGTCAAACCCATCCATGGAGCCTTAACTATAAACGTTGGCGATCTAATGCAGGTAACTGTGTCCCTAGCAAGTGGATTTTTGTTTATTTTAGATTTACAAAACTAGCTAGCTACGGTGTATCATATGAAAACATCTTCTGTCTTTAATTTTTTTTATATTATTTTCTTTCTTGTGTCCATTTCATACAGCTCTTAAGCAATGACAAGTTTAAAAGCTCGGAACATAGGGTAGTTGCAAACAATATCGGACCAAGAATATCAGTGGCGTGCTTTTACAGAGCAAGTTTGGAAAAACCTACGCTGCTGTATCCGATAAGAGAACTATTATCTGAAAGTAATCCCCCTGTATATCAAGATACAACATTTAAAGAGTTTGTCAAGTATTCCCATTCTAGACAGCCCGGAAGCGTTTCTAACCTAAACCATTTTAAGTTGTGAGCACTACTTGGTTGGTGACAATGTATGTGTTTTTGTTCCAACGTTGTCTCTCATGTAATGGGAGACACAATAAACCTTGTAATATGTATTTTTATGATTGTTTGTAATGCTTTGAGTTATGTTTCGTTGAATAAAAAATGTAATGGTTTGTGTTAAACATACGATGAAAATGGACCTCAAAGAAAATAGGATTTCATCCAAACAATTACATTTGCTTGTGCAGTATCCAAATTTAAGGATTGGAAGTTAAAATCAAAGATGGAACCTCATGGATGCCATTTAAGATTTAAGCTCTTGCTCAAAAATGGTTCATGTGATCCCCCACAGTAAGTGAAATTGACAAGTTAGAGAAGATGAAGTTCTGTATTACTAAAACCCTAAAACAGATTTGGTAAACACATAATTAGTCTTGGGATAAGGCATACTGAGGACGTCGATGAGTGAGGAGTGGAGGAGCCGGGGTCTACATACATAATCTCTTAACCAAGTATTAGGAACCTGAGACCGATAACTTCGTCGAATTGTCTTATCACCGAGAGATTCATGTCTGTCGATAGTAGGAAAAGAACCTTCAGACAACATGTTGTCAGAAACCCTATCGCTGTCAGATATACCTCCACCTGACACGTTCTGTGTATCAACTTCAGTTGAGATAGTCTGAATCCTAGCCCTATCAAATAATCCTCCAGTTGACACGTTCTGAAAATAAATCAATATCTAGAGCCCCATCGTAATTCCTTGCTGTCCCGTGAGTTTCTGTCACGTTTTATGACTTTGTTACTTTTTGTCTTTTGTAAACGTTCCACCCTGCACGTTCCTTTCTTTCGCTTTCAGTAGATGAAACGTCAGTATCTCCTTGAAGCTGACAAGTACTTTCCCCTAAAGCCGACGAGTACTGCACGTGAATTTCTTCCTGCACGCTCCTTACTTTTTGTACGTGTTTCACCTAAGGGGTAGGCATGCGATTAATAATATAAGCAGCACTTAAGATACATTCCCCCAAAACCAAAGAGGTATATTGGCTTGAAATCGTAAAGCACGCGCCACATTCAATATATGACGATGTTTGCGTTCAACTCGCCCATTTTTTGTGGCGTATCCACACATGAAATTTGAAATTCTATACCCTGCTTAGCAAAGAAAGGGATTAATTGAAGAAATTCCGTACCATTATCAATGCGCACCTTCTTAACCCGTCTATCAAATTGTGTCTTAGCCATAGCATAAAAATTCTGAAAATTTTGCACCACCTCAAATTTATGTGCCATCAAATAAACCCAAACACAACGAGAATAATCGTCGACACTAGTAAGAAAATAATGTGAACCACAAGAAGATGGAGTACGATAAGGAACCTACACATCACAATGAACTAAATCGAAGAAGTCATGAACTTTATTCTCACTAACAGTAAAAGTAGTCCGAGTTTGTTTAGCTTTAAAGAAAATATCACACGGTTCATTAAAAAGTTCTGACAATCAACTTTATTCGTACCCGGAAGTAAAGAAACAAACTTGTTAGACGCATGTGAAAAGACGAGTGTACCCAAATATACCACAATCTTAAACTTTTCCACCTATAAGTCCTCTTACCGAAAGTGATTGTCTATGGACTAAGTCGAGACAATACAACGAATCGGTATTCACACTTTGTGAAAATACAACAATCAAAGTGTGATTACTTGATAATAGGTTACGGAAAATAAAAGTAAATGACACATCAATATTTTGTTAACGAGGAAACCGCAAATGCAGAAAAACCCCGGGACCTAGTCCAGAATTGAATACTCTCATAATTAAGCCGCTATACAAAATCAAACTAACTTCTTATAGTTGAGACCAATCAACTAAAACTATAGTTCACCTAGTTTCTTCAGTATCCTTGCGCTTCCGACATTCAATAAGTGCACGACCGAACAATTCCTTTGGTTCGTATTCCAAATAAGAAAAGAACAACAAATTTGTTCGGTAAAAACTCTTTTCAATCTCAGTGATATGAGTTACACAAAGGCTCTTCTGTTTAATCCAATAAACTCCTTTGTCGGGTTTAGATCAATCTATCCAACAACTACCAAAGTAGCAGAGTTTAGATTATGCAATCAATAATAGGATCTACCAAGATACTAAATACTGATTCCGATCTACGCAACTAATCAATCAAAATCTATCAAAGATAAACCGGTTATAGTTGGATCCCAATCGATCAAGTTTTGTGCACACCAAAGATTATGAACCCAAATCAGAAATCTTATTCGTCTTCAAATCCTCTTAAATCTTCAATAAACACCTGCACACCACAACTTGAATCTCTTGTGATCAATAACGCATAGAACGGAGTCTGTTAACAATGGATTATCACAAGATGTCTTTAGATCTACAAACAGTTATAAAGATCCCGTCGATACTTCGATCTAGTTCGAGTGGATCTTACATCAGAAAAGAAGATTCTCAAGAATAAACAAACTAGGTGCAATCAAAGTTCAACAACCGTCAGTCAATCAAATCAAATCGAAAACTAATAATACTGCAATTATCTAGTTTCCCACCAACGTACTTTCGTAGAGCTTCTTGATCCCACGTGTCTTTAAACGAGTGGTCGTAAGAGATTTCGCCTAATTAGGGTACTTTCCTCTCCGAATAGACGGCTCCACCAGTAACAACACAACAAGGTAGTTTTGCTGGCTCTTAGGATAGTTTGCTTGAAATGCAAACTTGGGTATTTATAGACCAAAGAAGTTTGGACACCAAGGAATTTCCAAAACCGAAAATATTCTCAAGATATGCAATATTCCAAATCCGATTTTTCATAATTCCTAGAAATGCTCTGTCCAATATTGACCGAAATCCTACTAGAAAATCTCCAATTAGTAAATGCACATTACCAATTTTTATTTTCCAGAGATATGCATTTTAATTGCTGGTAATTAAAAGCATATAAAATTAACAACCTTAATTAAAAGATTCTCAACTTATTTCGGTTCGGGATCTCCTTTAGTTATTAAGGAATATCTTTGAACAATAAAAGATAAGAGATACTGAACATGTTCAAAGTATGTCGACATCTTATTTCTTTGTAAATCCTCTTTCATATTTACAATCTTAGAACCGATTGTACCGCACTTCTAAACAAGTTTAGAACTGGTTCATCTGATTTCCAAGAACTAGGTGATTGATCAAATCAATGCACTAATCATGGGTCTACGGTTCTACCAAACATAAGGATTGGTTCTACCTTAATATGGTTACTAGGACCGGTTACATCAGTTACCAAATTGGTTACATCAATTACGAGGACCGGTTACCATACTCTCATGGTATTACTTATGATCGGTCACACCATTACCAGATCTACATACACCAATTACCGGCACCGGTTACACCAATTACAAGGATCGATTACACATTCTTTTGTGATCGTTCTCATCAATTACTAGGATCGGTTACACCAATTACTAGGATCAGTCACACCAATTACAAATATCGATCATACCATCTTAGGCGATTACTTAGGATCGGTTACACTAATAAAACTCATACCAATACATAAATAAGGCATTGTGACTAGTTTTACCAAGATACATAACAAGTTATGATCGCTTCTACTAACTCACACATATTGGTAATCCAAAGATATGCAATGAATAACAATACCAATAAGCCTAGCGATTTCCCTTTCGATTCATATAACAAGGTCATGAATGTACTTCCTTTAAACGAATGTAAACATTGTTTCCTAGGAAAAAATCTTCACCCATACCCATACACATAATCACAATAGCATTCATACGATTATTTCGATGTCTTATATACGAAGTTCAAAAGATAAGCGTTATACTTCGTATTGTAATTCCTTAACACTATGTCTACTAGAGTATAATCATTCACAACTTCGCAGTTATGTTTTCAATATAGAACGACTCTAAAGATACGTTGGGAATGAAACAATTTAAGTCTAAATATTACTAACCTCAAGTGGAAGATGATGTCATAAATCATGTAGCTTGTTACTTCTTCACATTCTTCAAGTCTTCGAGTAATACTTGTATGACTCATTATCCTAATCTTTTTAGCCTAACCTATACGAAGTTGTCTCTAGTACATAATCAAGCGACTATTTAATTGAGTTTTGATTCACTAAAATATGACAACCAAACGTGACATACCAATGCTTGGTGGGTTCAACCGAGCTATGCTCTAACAGCATGACCTAAACGTCTATGCCGCAAAGAATAATCTTCTCAAGTAGATACTTGATTTTCTGTAATGAGCGTTCCACTGTGGATGATATAGACCCAATCTCGTTCCTCACACACACCAATCACCGTCCTCGTACGTAGTGCGGTCCTGTATCACACATAACTTATCAGTCAAAGTGACAATACATCTCAAGTCTTTAATTAAACATGATAAAGAAATCAAATTGCAGTGGAGATCATGAACGAATAAAACACAAAATAATTTCATATTATTTTCAAACACTACAGTGCCTTTGCATGGAGCATGAGAGTATGCGCTGCTCTAAGCTTTACGGAACAAAACCTATTTCATGAGTTTTCACCAAAATTCTTTACTTCTTGTCATATATCGTGAAGCCCCTGTATCAAGTATCCATTTACCTGAAAGATTCTCCTTCGACTAATTGAAAAGACGAGGGTACCCAAATATACAACAATTTAAAACTTTTCCACCTATAAGTCATCCTTTCTCCAAAAATGATTGTCTATGGACTGAGTCGAGACAATACAACTAATCCGTACACACTTCGTGTGATCGTCTATGGATACGAGATCGAGACAATACAACAATGAAGTATCATTATTTGATAATAAGTTTGGACTTAACCAAACACAATAGGATTGCTATCAAGTAATTAGGAATTAACGTTTGTGTATTTTACTTCTAATTATAATAAAAACAGTTCATCATGAGCATCTCGCGACGCTTGCTATGACAGAAGCTGCAAAATGGATTTAGAGAATGATCTATATTAAATAGGTAAATACATACTTTTTTTTGGAAGGAAACTACAAACTTGTTATAAAAGATGTAGCTTCTAATTTTAATGGAAGATGGGAAGTCCAGAATCTCATTACTATTATTAGTAGGATTTTAGAAATAATTAGGGGTATGAAATCATTGAAATGTATGCATGTACAGTAAAAACTCCATATATTAATAAAATCTATATGTTAATAAAAAATCATAGTCCCAACTTGGGCCAGTTATAAATAGTAATAACCTCTGCATTTTAATATCAATAGATTTTGCTAGTCCCGCCATAAGAAATTTACCTCCATATATTAATATAATTGTCATTATTTGAAACTTATAGATCTTGTTACATCCAAATTTAAGATGAAATAATATACTTATGTATAGTTTTTTGAGAAAATGATGTAACTTTTTGATTTGCGGATGCGTAAGACCTCATTACTATGACCTTCTTGTTGAAGGCAAAATATTTCCAACTTGTCGAACATGTTTAAAGCTTCTTGACATGAAACTTTTGGTATTTCCGTACTATCATCACCATGATTATCTCCCTTTGCTTCTTGTCTAATTCCATCGATGATTTCTTCTTTGGTGAAAGCATACACGACTTGTTTCTCATTTGGATAATTAAGGAAGACATCCATATCCATTGTCATCTACATACTTTGAATTAGCAAAAAATCATTTCTTTTGGTATACCTCCCTATGTTAATAAACTCCATATATTAATAATTGTGTGGAGTCCCAAGGCTATTAATATATGGAGTTTTTACTTTAGCAAGGTCTTGCAACAATGTGGTGGATACTCTTGCTAAGCATGCTAGAGTTAATAGTTTAAATAAAGAGTAGATTTTTTTTTTTTTTTTTTAAAAATAAAAGGTAGATTTCAAATCCAACAAATATTATAACAAAAGCTTTCCTCAGAGGGGTTAGCAAATCTATGTGATCGTTTGCTTTACTATTGAATTCGTTTGTTTTTCTTTTTGTTAAAAAAAAAAAACGGAAATGCTATTTTAAGTCCTGTTTTGCGCCCTACTTTGCGCCCAAGCCGACGTGACTGTCTTAAATGTGCCAGATTGAAAAGAAATTGTATCAACGTAATTACATCATGTGGGTCTCTGTGTTCTCCTTTTCTTTATTTTCTCCAGATATCAGACAAGATAATGAGATTTGAAGTAAACACCAACCCTAGAAGAACTCAAGATCATCAAACAGTACGTCTCCAGATGCCTTACGGACTGCCACTAGCATCATTCAACCTCATGATTTCAACTGGATTTACCATAACATTTTCAAATACCCACCTTTTATTTCTTCTTTTCTATGAAACCCATATTCCAAATCTCTAGTTAAAAACCCTTACAATCAGTGAATACTAACCCATCAACCATGTCGGAATGGGCGCAAAATAGGGCGCTAAACAGGACTCGGTATAGCATTCCCGAAAAAAAAAAAAAAGCCTAGCTAACATTCATCTTCAAATAAACAAACTAACGTTCCCTTCGGAGTAACATATATATTCTCAAAATACCACATAGCCTTGTCCTGTTCATGAAAACCATAGATTAATAATATCCTCGTACCCCATTACGAGCTCATAATCTCCCTCTCAAGCAACGTGATGGGTTAATTATTTTATTTTTTGAAACGAAACAGTTTAGCATTGTTAAAAAAAAAAAAAAGAGCACAAAAAGTGCAGAAAGAGAACAGCAAAGGCCAATCAGACCTGACACAGAATGGGTGGACCGACCGCCACTTCTCCCACGGATATCTCGAGTTAAATCCACAGATGAGGAGGATAATGGTGTAACATTCCCATGATTATGGTTTTCAGTGGGTCCCACTAAATGTCTCAATCAGTAACTTTCTGGGGACCAAGATCCTGCCCCTAAAGCTGGGAATAAACTGCTAAGATTATATAATCATCTTTTGCTCGTTCCCTGTCATTTATTATTTTCCACTAGTCTAGAAGGTTTGAAATGTTGTCTATGCTTTCCTATAAACAACCATTCTAATTCCAAAAGATTCCTAACTCTCTATCTTATATATTTATATTGAAGGGACGGGATCATCCAATGACATGATTGTATTGGCATAATCATGATATGGTCGGACCATTTTTTCTCCGAAACTCAAAGAGAACGAGTTTGAAGTTAATTTTTTGTGACATGTTCCACCTATATAGTTACTACATTCCTACTAAAATGAGAGCATTTCGATATACTGAAACTTTACCATCCACAAATTTTAATTTCAACTGTTAATCTTCAACTGGTTGATATTCAAAATGATAGATGGTAGTCTTATATGTCTCGGAATGCGGTCATTTTTAATAGGGATGTAGAGCTATATAAGAATAACATGTCACCATAAAATTGACTTCAAACTTGTTTCCATTTGAGTTTTGTAAAAAAAATGACCAAACCATGTCATGATTATGTCAATATAACCATGTTATTGGATCCTAAATAAAAGAACAAATGTCGGTTTCTTATTGGTCCTCCATGCCCATCATTTTGTTTTGACACAACATTAACAGTGGAGTTAACTTAAACTGATCGGACATGATCATATGGGTATTTCAGACCATCTTCTTCTTCTTTTTCCAAATCCTTCTTCTCCTCCGAGGGTAATTATAAGAAGTTGTTTGAAAAAGAATATCTTAAGAAGCCTCAGAGGCCAGAAATGACTTGTACACGATGAATTTTTTTTTATTGGGATTCTGGTTTCAAACTGATACAACAAATAACATCTGAAGAATGAACAATAATTGCTTATCCGATTTTTACATAAAGAACTTGCTTGAATCACAAAGTATACATATAGAGAGAGGGTTTATCAGATTTACAGTATTCAAGCACAAACAAATTTACAGGAAGTAAATAACAAGTACATTGATAAACCAGAAAGGAGGAAACTAAAAGAAGCCAAAAATAAAAAAATAACGAACCCAGGAAAAACCCAAATCGCAGAGTCCCCTTTCCCTGCAAGATTGCACAAACGCCAGTCCTAGTAGTAGCACTACAAATCCCACCAAAGAGCGTGTGAAGCAGACACCTGAATGCCATGAAACCATTATCACCAAATCTACCCAATACCATTCCATTACCTCATGGACCAATCCAAATCCCAAAATGAACAACATCTATTATTGTTCAACCACCTTCATATAATCAGTTAGTTAATGACTTCTTTAATTAGGATTAGTCGTCAACATCTGACCTAGCTCAGTACTATAGTTATTGCAACCTAATGCAATCAGTTTGAATCCGGTAGGTTGCAGTACTTTCATGGATCTCTCTTCAGTTTTGCTCAATTTCAAGACAAGTACGTTTTGGTAAATTAACAATCTGCAAGTGTCATGACATGTTTAATCTGTCAAATATCTTCATATATAAGTTTTAATCATCTCATACAATAAACATGTAAACACCTTTACATGAGTCAAAAACACTCTTAGTAGGTGTTCGAATAAAAATTTAAAGACATGCAGCACCTTGTCCATGTGCTTGATTTTATTACATAGATGTAATATAGTAGATAAAAATTTTGCGGTCCTAGACACACATTTATTCAGCCAAAATAGAAAAGAACACTATCGCCTTTGCCAACATACAGAAGTAGAACTGCAGACTTAATATTTCAAACTTGGATTTTTTCCTTCTCATAGGCTTCCATTTCACTCAACCAAATGTCCGCGAATTCGCAATCCTTGTACATCTCAAACCAAGGTCCACCAGAAGTATAATGTATAGCTTTTGGTTGTGTGGAAGGATCATTATCATCGACCTTGTTATGACCCACGAGAAAATTCCAAATAAAAGGGAGCGATCCAATTTCATTATCTTCAAGCCACATGAAGCGATGAAGAAAAGCACCTGTTTGGGTATTCACTAATTCAGGCGTCAAAATCTTATTTTTTGGATGACCACAATTATACAAGACCATTGAAGACCAGTTCTTTTTTGGGTATACAGTTTGAGCAACCCCATCCATTTTAATACTTTCCTTCGGGGTATAATCATGTTGCACACACATTAGCGCGTACCTATCATCGATAAGCTCAGTTATTTCTTTGATATCGGCAGTATATAGAACATCACAGTCGACAAACATGGCCCATCCTTGATAATTTGCGAGATATGGTGTTAAGAAACGAGAGAAGGAGAATTCTGTGCTTTCAGTTGCACCTCTTTCACGCCAGTACAAACCGCTGCTCCTTAGATCTGACAGCTTAATAGGAATTACTTCAACAGGAATTGAAGCTCGTTTTATGATCGAGCGCTTACAAACCTCATAAGCAAGATCTTCACGTGAATCGTATCCGACAAAGATCTTAAACACATTTTTTTTGTTTCCATTTTCACTAGGGTGGTGAACAGCATCTCCATTACACGAATTCATCACTGCGGAATTAATGATTCGAGGAAAATGCTAATGTTGTTGTTGTTCTATATCACAAATTGTATCTTCGACCTAACAATTTATAGAGTAGACATTATCTACAGATACTGCTGTATCCCAACAGCTGGTCAATTTCTTTGTAATTAAACGGCTAAGAAAGTTCAATGGCTCTGGTCAATTACTTAACAGTCGACACTCTCTCATCCACCAGCTTATAAAAATCTAGAAGAGTTTTTAACACCAGCCAGTTAAGAACTCCTTTATCTAATGCTCAACAAGTTGACAGATTGGTGAAGCTTATGAAACGAGCAATATGTATGGTGAAAACGTAGAACGCCAAACCAAGACCAGAAAAGACGTTGAGATGGCTAGACTGAAGATTGATTCAAGTATCCAATCGAAAAGATTTTTACCGTAAAGGGACTTAAAAAAGGGTGAAATTCAGCGTCACCCAGAGTCCTAGTCACTTCCAAAACAGAAACATATGACTAAAAGGGCAAAATATAACTAAAAAAAATACTCTCTACGTATGTCTCGGAATGATGACGTATATGACTCCATGACGAACGCAATAGGAACTGTCCTTGATTAGTCAACTGGACTCTAAGAGGGATTGTTTAAGAAAACATCGTGAAAAGTGCACTGTGGGGGTAAAAAGATAAAAAAATGTTACAAATAAAAAAAGTGTCAAATGTTGCTTGTAATAATATCGTGAAAAGTTTTACCCTTTTTTTAGGTCCCTGTTTGGTAAACAATTCGTATCCAACATATGAAGCTAGGTAGGGAAAAAGGAACTCGGGGACGAAAAAATTCGGAACCTGGCTTATATTCAGGGTAGAGGGGTTTTTTTGTTTGGAAATTTTTCGTAACCTGTTTACAAAACTACACCCGTTTTTTCTGGATATTTTTAAAATACACCCACCATCCATGAAATCATTAACACACAGTTAATAAAGATCCAACCACACATCTATCTAATGGAACGGACGGTATAGATTTATCTAACTTACAGAATTACGGATGTACCCATGAATCAGAAACAAAATGCTAAGAAGAAGATATGGTTTCATTTTTTATTATTTCTTCTCCGTCTCTCTTCTGCTAGTCTCGTCTCAAGAGAAAATTAGAGAATTATGAATTGAATTGTTGTTGCAAATGGACGACTCATATAAGTTGGAATGTATTTGGAATTCTAACCAGAATATATTTGATATTCTAACCACTTGTTGACCTTCATGAATTCTGGTAAGCCAAGGTACCAATTGATGGCATGATATTTAGTTGGATGAAGTTTACAACCAAATAATTAGCCTAATATCATACCTTGGGCTTTGTTTGATTTTGATTCGTGTCGATTGTAGATCAAATCTCACCTAGGGATAATACAAACCAACCGAGAGATCCATGAATCTAAATGCAAGTCTGACTCTCAGACTTATTGCCTGCTGACTCGTGATCAATCTATATTCATCTTAACCTTCATTGTAATTCCATCTTTTATTTCATCCATAGCTCAAAGTTTTGGATCATGATTGATGTCATCAAAAAATTCGGGTAGTCTTCATAATTTTCCAACAGGGGTTTTCCAGATTTTTTTCATTTGCTGACAACTGTACGACAGCTATACCCATAACGGTGGTAACCGTTTTATTCAAAGAAAACAGATGGAATTGTCGTATCGGGTATATTTTAGAAATACTGTAAAAAACATGTTTATTTTAGAAAACACATTATCAAATAGGTGTACATAAAAAGCCCTTTGTGTTTTTGTTTCGGCTCTTCTTTTTTGGCCAATCTTGGCTCTTTCTGCAGTTGTAGCACTGGTGTAGTACCTTTTCTTTTTCTTTCTTTATTATTTTTTCTCTTTTCGTTGTTTTCTATTTTTTCCTTTGATTAAGATTATAATAACCCCTTCTAGAAAAGCCCGGGAATACCCCACTTGCTAGTTGTCTCAGGTTTCTGTAGATATTTGTGTCAGGATCTTTAGTTTGTTGTGAATAATGGGAAGAAAAATATAGTTGTTGGGTTTGAATTTACACGCTCAGCCGTACAGTTTTCGGTTTATTTGTAAACGTCAATGTGAATAAACTGTTAGGTATCGATGATATCCTATTAAAGCTACGGTAGGGGCTACTGCTACTAAGAGATGAGATCAAATAGTTATGGATGTCAATACTCACCGGTGCAATGCGTAAAGTGTACCGGAACATTAAATCAGGTGAAGCATACAGGCAGGACAAGATGGAGCTGGGCTCATGGTTGAGTTGGACGTCAACTTATCCTTATGAGGACCAAGCTCGAAGGGGCGGGCAACACTCGAGGACCGTAACATTATTCGGCCGTAGCATATTGAGAAAAGTCAGAAACTTGACCAACATGTCAATGACGAAAACTTGACCAACATGTCAACATGGCGTTTTCGCAATCAAATCAGCTATACCCTTTATCTTTTTTTAGGTCGGGTCTATAGTATCTATTGGGGCCAATCACTTTCCTCATCCAACCTAAAAAAAAAATAAAAAAATAAAGGGTATAGGTAAAAGTACTAAGTTACCCTCACTATTAAAATTCAATCCTAAGCCTGATACTCTTAAATTTAAATTCTTTCATAATCAAAACCTATTCAAGTAAGTTATTTCAGAAATTAAAATTAAAATCTAACTTCATCAATCGATTCTAATTATACATCGATCGTCGTCGATTGCAACCTATTACTCTTAATTATACTTGTGATTGATTTATCTATTCAATATTGAAAATTACAAATAATCTTGGATTATTGTGTTTAATCAGAATCAGTCGATGTTCATGCCCATATATACTGATTCCTTTGATAATCGGTCGATATCCATGAACAATTTAATCGATTGTCCTGAATATGTATTATGGTCGAAGAAAATTTAACCAGAATCAGTTAAAGTTAATGCCCACGATTTTGGAATCGGATTACATGTGCACTTGTATGATCGATTATTTTAGATTATTGACTGGAATTGGTTTTTTTGTGTGTATCATGCTTATCGATCATTACAATCGGTCTATTTGGTAGGTAATATGCACGGATTCTGGGTGTTCTTCGTGAATTAAAACATCAACCTTGAATCGGGATACAAGTTAATGGACATCCACCGATTCGGATTGATTTTTGTCAAAAAAAAAAATCATAAATTTCCACCTTTGACGATGAACTAACGTTAGTAGATTTTTGGGTTAACTTGATTAAACATCTATTAATCACCCGAATTAACACTAATTAATCGAAAATAATTAGCCACTAAGAAAAATAGCAGAGCAAATTTTTTTTATTTCACTTCAAAATGTTTTATTTTGTCACGTAATGATAGGTCCCAAATAGATAGGTCCAAAACCGTCTAGGTTAGATAAAGATACTGGATCTATAATGCCCAAAAAAATAAAAAATATTGAATATTAAATTGCATTTAAAAATAGGAAGTGTCGTTAAGAATGTAAAGATCTACGGAGGTGTGGGACTATTCCGAAAAGGCATTTAAGCAAATTTGAAAGTAAATCCAACCACCAACAACTAACTAACACAGTAATTTTTAATCAGGGAAAAAGGTGCAAGAAGGTTTTTTTCCTTTTCTTTTTAAGCATTGCAAGAAGGAAGCTCGTTCATACCATCTCAATAGTCATACCTACAACGTGCAACATGAGTGTTTCGCTTCTTTTTTTTTGTGGCAAATCGTGCAACATGAGCTTGTCTTGCTTGTGAAGGTCGGTTTGCGAAACAACAATAATGCCTTTCTTTTTCTTTTATGGTTGAAACTAGGAGCATCTCCAAGTGTGTCCCCAACGTCTACATCAACATCACCACGACCAAGGAAGATGCAACGGTTGAGTGAAGTGTATGAAATATGTAATTTTTGTATGGAGGAACCGGAAAACTTTGAAGAAGCTTCAAAGCCCGTTTGGATAAAAGCTATAGAAGAAGAGGTTTATGTCATTGATGTGAACAATACATGGGAGAAGGTAGCAATATCGAGTGACAAAGAAGTCATTGGTGTGAAATGGATCTACAAGGTGAAGCACAATGCGGATGGATCGGTTCAAAGATACAAATCAAGGTTGGTGGCAAAGGGATACTCACAACAACCCGGTATCGACTACAATGAAAAGTTTGCGCCGGTTGCTCGCCTCGACACCATTAGAGCCGTGATTGTTATAGCTTCCCAAAAAGGTTGGTTACTATATCAACTTGATGTGAAATCAGTGTTTTTAGATGGAGAACTTGAAGAAGAGGTATATGTAGAACAACCACAAGGTTTTGTGATTGAAGGAGAAGAAGACAAGGTGTACAAGTTGAAGAAAGCTTTGTATGGCCTAAAGCTAGCACCAAGAGCTTGGTATAGCTGAGATAGATGGATACTTCAAAAGGCAAAACTTCAACAAAAGCAAGAGTGAGCTTACACTATATGTGAAGACACAAGGTACATATATTCTCATTATTGCTTTGTATGTTGATGATCTTATTTTTTTCGGGTAATGATGTTCATATGATTGAACAATTCAAAAGATAAATGATGATGAAATATGAAATGAGTGATAAGGGTTTTCTCAAGTACTTCCTTGGTATTGAAGTTCACCAAAGTGAAGATAGAGTGTTCATTTCTCAAAGCAAGTATGCCGAAAAAGTGTTGAAGAAATTTGGTATGCTTGGTTGTAATCCTACATCAACACCACTCATAGTAAATGAGAATCTCAAGAAGGATGATGAAGGAAGAAAAATTGATGAGACTTACTATAGAGGTCTTATTGGAAACTTGTTGTATCTTACAAATACAAGACCGGATATTATGTTTGCTTCAAGTATGCTTTCTAGGTTCATGAGTTCACCTAGTCATCTACATCTTGGCGCGGCAAAGAGGTTATTAAGGTACATACAAGGAACTATGAATTTTGGGATCAAGTATTCTAAAAATTCAAGTGTGAAATTAATTAGATATTGTGATAGTGACTTGGGAGGTTGTACTGATGACATGAAGATTACGTCAAGGTATGCTTTTTCTCTTGGTTCAGGTATATTTTCTTGGGCATCGAAGAAGCAAAAAACCGTAGCTCAATATGCAGTGGAAGCGGAGTACATTTTGGCATCAATAGATACATCTCATGTCGTATGGATAAGGAGAATTTTGGAAGATATCCAAGAGAAGCAAGAAGGTAGAATGAAATTTTTGCGATAACAAATCAGCAATAGCAATTTCAAGAATTCAAGAGAACATTGTAGAGCAAGACACATTAAGCTCAAATATCACTTCATTTGAGAAGCGGTTGAAGATGGTGAGATAGAACTTAAGTATTGGAAGACGGAAGACCAATTGGCGGACATATTCACCAAGGCACTTCCCAAAGGAAAGTTTCAACATTTCCGTGAACTACTAGGAGTAGAAGAACATCACATTAAGGAGGAGATTGTTGAGTAATGTAATGTTGTTATAGCAAACGGATTGCAAAAGGTTTGCAAACGTATTGCAACTGAATAGTGAACTAATGTAATTGTAGTATAAGTTTTATAATATTTAGTTGTGTATTGACTAAATGAGTGGAGGAAAGACATCCACACGTTTTCTCTTGTAAGGTCTCATATAGACCAAGTAGAAGCAGGAGGGAGTAAGCTGATTGTAAAAGAGTTGTGTAACAATTGGAAGAGAAGAAGTTAATGAAAACAGAGAGTGAGAAGAACTAATAGTTCCCACTTATCCATTGACAAAATCAGTCCCAAACACCTACATTTCATCTAAACCATATTCAATAAATTCAAACCTTAAACCTAGGTGAAACCAGTTTCATCCAAACCAAATTCAATCAATTTCACACAATATCTCACAAAAGTTAAACCTAGATGAAACCCATTCATCCAAACCAAATTCCTTCAAACTAGATTTTACACAGCTTAATTCCAGATCTAACCACTTTCATCTAACCAAATTCAATCAATTAAGATAGGGTGAAACCAATTTCATCCCAGTTTAAAGCTAGACGAAATCGTATCCCCCCCAATTCCAATTGAGTACATGATGAACCCATTTCCAATACCATTCAAGATAAACATATAAACACGATGAATTAAACTATTTTGGATGCAATCAAAGAAAATTAGGGTCTGAAGCTTACCAATTTGAGCATGTATTTCAATTAATAGTAAAACCCTTTTTTGGATTTTCAATTAGTGCATCAGAAATTTCTTTATGGACGGTGGTGGTGGTGGCGGCGGCGGCGGTGACGATGTTGTCGACTTTATTGGTTTTTTCCTCGGTAGTAGAGATGGTGGTGGTGGTGTTGATGTTGGTTGTGGAGAAACTTGATGTCTGTAAGAAGATGAAGATGAAGGCGTCAAAGAGACAAGGAGACATGATAAGGTTTTGGCAGGGTAATTTAGTCTCTCCACATTAAAAAGATTCCTTTGGAGATTTGACCCAGACCTAGTTCCTACAAGTCCATATGGCCCAGAAAACTTGCACTTTTGGCTTATAGCCCATTTTCTGAAGTGAAAAGAGCCGAATCAGATAGTAAGAAGAGGGGAAAATTAGGCGCACGCCCAAAAAAAATAATTTTCTTATTGTCAGGCCCACAATTAATTTTAGATACCGTGACACCCATAATTATATGAAGTTATTAAAAATGTCTGCATGACGGATTATGCATCCGCATGATGGGTTATGCATCAGGGGTATAATTGGCAACGTAACTTGGATATAACATATCTAAAAATCCGCGCCTTGGAATTTTATAAATTTTATATCGTTGGAAATTTTTTTAAGAGAGCTACGCAACGAGTACAAACAAGAATATCAAATTTTTGCTTTTCACGAAAAAATCGTAGGTGATCATCATTTTAGGCAAAATTTTCGAAAACTTGATACATAACTATTATGCAGCCACCAAAAAAGATGTATAACACATTCTGCAGACGCATAACGAATTATGCAACCATTTCCTCCACTGCATAACAAAGTTATGCATTTGGATAACAAAGTTATGCATCTATAACAAGTTATGTAACCATTGTTTTGGTTGATTTTAGTGCGCACATAAAAAAATCGATGCATAATGCAGTATGCATCCATATTTTCTCGATGCATAATGCATTATGCAGTCATATTTTTATATGCATAACAGGTTATGCATCCATTTTCACGACTGCATAACATGTTATTGTAGGTGCATGACAAGTTATGCAACCTTATTTTGTAGATGCATAACCTGTTATGCATCACTATTCACACCTCCATTTTCTTTTAAATGCACGTCACACGCACACCAAACCCATTTGCACTTCCATCTCCTTTGCCTTGCCACCGCAAAGATCCTTTTAGCTCAATTTTCTTTTAAATGCATAACCCATTGAAACCAACATCTACACCACCATTCCTAACTCACTTCACTAATCCATTCATCAATCCATTTGTTCATACAAATATTAACAATTTTGAACACATTTCTTACAACGTAAACCAAAAGAAAAAAACATCTTCCAACTCCAAAGTTGATTTACATACACATATTAACATTTGGCAGTAGTGACTAACTTTAGGGTCTAAGAAAGCAGTTGAGTTGGATGAGAGAATTGACTTGTCAACCAATGAATCACTTTGGAGGTCAAGAAACTTCTGAAAGGATTGCGAGTAATTTCCTGCAGTCCACTGAAAATGTAGTACAGCTACCATTAGAATACAAAGGTTTTCTAAATGCCATGATGTACTACAGACATGATACAGTGCCATTTAAAAAATTTACAAATTTAACACATCGTACACATACCTCATGAATGCTTGCTAACCAGTAGTCTCATTTTTCAGTTGCAGCTGGAAGCAGAATCTTTTATACAAGATGCTGCTCTAATGCCCGCCATACCCCTCCAGAAGATGACATATCACTAGTACAAAAATGGGCTTAGGTGACAGTTAAAAACTGTCACCTAAATGCTTATGTAACAGTTTTGAAATTTTTTCGCACTGTCACTAAAGGCTCTGTTACGAAAGGTTACAAAATCATGACTATAATATAACAGTTTATTCTTTTAACTGTCATCGTTGACAACTTACGGTGTCATTTTCTAAATGAAACAGTCATCGAAAACTTAATTTCTTGTACTAAGGAAACGGTTTCTTCACAAAACTGTCATTGTTGACAAGCTACCGTAACATTTTTTAGATAAAACTGTCACCCAAAAGACAATTTTTTATTTTAAGGTAACATTTTCTTCAGGAACCTGTCATGGTAGGTACAATTTTCTACACAAAACCGTCACCAGAGATGTTACATTGCTCGTTAAAATGTCATCATACAGTCAGTTGTTATGATGAGTGAGATAACCAATATCCAAAGGAGAATAACTACAAAAATATTTTTTAATAAAATACAAGTGAAATATGATAAGTGGCACACAACTAGGAATTCCGAGCTAAATAAGTGAAATACAAGTAATTGCGCATAATTTGATTGACCTATTCTTAGTGATGAGTCTGCTGACTAAAAGATGATAACAATGAAATTGGAATCAATATCCATTTTATGTAAAGATGATCGACATTTACATTTTTCTTGTTTCATTTCCCAAATCTGGACCAATACAGTTGTGCCATCAAGTTACCAACGCCTGAAAGTGGTTTATCCATTCTCTTTGTACTTTCGTGATCTCTTCTTCATATTACTCATATTTTCTCTGCAAGAAAATATGCAAAATAATTACCATTACTTATATTTCTAAAGCAACAACACAGTATCTTTTATTAGATAAAAGAAAACAAGAACACAAATCTAGTGTGCAAAAAGTAGACAAGATCAGAAGAATAATAGATTAACCATAACCATCAACTACAAATGTAAAAGAATAATGAATATCATTGTAAGTACTGTAGGTAAAAATTAGCCTTAATCTATAGAATTAAACAACTAATACACAGTAAAACTAGTGAGTATCGTATACCATACTCAACTTGTGCCTTCCCCGAACAACACTGAGCCCTATCTGTCGAAAAGTATCAAAAATGACTTTTTAATACTTCAAAATGTCCCATAATACAAACAAAATCCACATTTATTTACAATATTTCAATTCCAGAGACACATATTCTCGGCGGAACTGATATCAGTTAGTTCACGGTTCAAAAATATGAATAACCCATCTATGATTCTAGTTTTGTAGTTAAAGGATTTCATATTTTGTTTAGCCATACATATTTTAATTTTGTAGTTTTTCGATCTACATAGCTTGGTTTTCATTGGACAAAGCACAAATTGAAGCTCACCTGATCTGCATTCCGATGATGAATTTACTTGTATTTGATCATGTGTAAAACATGACGCTTCATTGTAAGGAAACATAACAACGTCTAAAGCCTAATTCCTACGGATAAAATGATGGTTATGTCGGAAGTTCAAATGCGAGTTATCTGTAACATTATAAACAAATGTGAACATTAGATGCAGTGAAGGAAAACTAAGCAGAAAATAAATGACTTAAGATGCTGAATTGGACAATTGCAATTTGATTACAATCGTCAGTTTATGACATCTATACCATGTAAAAGCAAAGATATCTAAAACTTGGAAACTTTGCAGCCACAAAACCTTCACCACTACGAAAACCGTACATAGTGTGTGCTATCTTTGTCGGTGTAAATGTCCTACTTGTTGTAAACAAACCAATGAGGATAAAAATCATTTAAGCATAAATATAAAACCACACTTAAATGAAAATAACCATAGTTACATCTAAAACTAACATACGGTGTGTTATTATATACTGAAAAAGAACTTCAAATTGTATATCTGACTGACCCAGAAGTATTCTACTTTCAATACTCATAGACTTTACTTTCAACCTACACCCATATCACAAAAAGTTAATCAAAAACCACAAATGACAATAGAGTAAATGGATGAGCCAAAATGAAACAGTGATTGAGAATCTGAGTAAGTTAGAAAACCACTCAGTTTCAATTCATTGTAGCTCTTCTCTAGAGTAATTTGAAACTATGCGCAGTAGGTTAAATAAGATAGTAATTCACCAAATAAAACACCAAGTGAAGTTCATATGCTTCCGATGATGAATGGAATGTACTTGTACTTGATCGTGTGTCAAAATTTCATTGTAAGGGAAAACAACACCATCTAAAGCCTAAATCATACGAATAAAATGATGGCTATGTAGTAAGTTTATATGTGAGGAATCTGCAGCATTACAACCAAATAACATTAGAAGCAATGAAGGACAAACATTCACAAAGAATAAATGACTTCATAGCTAAATTGGATACTTGAAAATTGATTACAATCGTCGGTTTATGACATTTATACTACAAAAAAGCAAAGATATCTAAAAATGGGAACTTCGCAGCCACAAAAACCTTCATCACTACGAAAAAAACATTCCATCTTAGTCTGCACTATCTTTGTCAGTGTAATAGAATAAGTTCTAGACGACACAAGTATCCTACTTGTTCTAAACAAACTAATGAGGATAAAAATCATTCTTGGAAAATATAAAACCACCATTAGAGCATCCACAGTCATGAGTGAAACTAAATACTAAAAAACATACTAAATACTAAAAAAAAATGGCTTTTTTTTTTTTTGGTGAAGCGCAGTGGGAAAAAGACTAAAATTTAGTCTAACGGAAGTATAATGAGCGTCCGATGATGAGCGCACACAATAACAACGCTTGTTCTGGGGAATGTATAAAGTACGTTTAACTTGGTGGAGTTTATAACCATGCCCCAATGAGACGCACTTTCCACTAACGCTCCATCTTTAAACGAACATAATACTCACGCCTGACCCAAGCGCACGTTATACCTACGCCCCACTATATTGGATTTGGTATGGGTTGACGACTATATTTTAACTATAGTTATAGCTAAAATTCACATATGTTTGTTACCGTCGACTGAGAAAAGAACTTCAAAAGTAACAAAATCAACTCTAACAACAGATTTTAATGAATTGATTCAAAATTATATCACTTAATTACCAAATTTGCGGCAGCCTAACCACCTTCAGCTGATAGAATTAACATAACCTACAATCAAATTAATACACATTAGAAGAAAAAAAGTTACTATGAATTCTTTTCAATTTCCGAAATATATGAAGAAAAGCACGCTACTTACAATAAATCCAGGCACACTAAGGGGAACCTTATGCGTTTTTTATACCCAATTTGAACTACAAAAATTCAGCCAATGATCAGCGAAAACAACAACGGAACTCTTCAATGCAACACAAAAGAGAGAGTTAAGAAACAAATAAAACAATACCTTGTTATCAAAGTAAAATAGAATATCATACTGTAAATTCATAAACTTATCAAAAAGTAGACTAAAAACACTGGTCAGAATACCCTTCACTTTTCCAATTGTAGATCTTCCTGACCTAGAAGTATTCTTCTTTCAATATTCATAGACTTTACTTTCAACCTACACCAAGATAACAAAACAAAATTTAGTCAAAAGCCACAATTAAATCACAATTGAATCAAAGAATAAGGCAAAATTAAAACATGGATTGAGAATTTGATACAAATTAGCAACCTTGTTCATAGCCGTCGTAGCTCTTCTCTTGAGCAAACTAAAAACTGCAGTAGGTTAAAATAAGATAGCAAAAAAAATGAAAAATTGAAAAAAACAAAACCATTATCAGGATTGTGAAAAAGATGTACTTCAGGACGTCAAGTAGGTGAAATAGAAGAGGAGGCCAAATAAATTAAATCGCAGGACGTAGATCAGTGGTTAATTGCTAAAATCTCAAATCTTGATGACTTATTAAATCCCCAGTTTGATTTTTGATTTCTTGACCAAATCCCCTTATTTTCATATTCTATCAAAACTCTCAGTGGGATTTTTAGAACTCAAAAAATGTGTAAGGAGAACGTGAAATCATAGGTGGTTATGGAGGTGGAGGTGGAGGCAGTTGGGAAGAATGGGAGAGGAAGAGCGGAGAAGGGGCGAATTAGGTTAGGTTAAAAAAAAATGGGATCGTGCCGTGCGATTTCAGTTTATACCTCTATAGTATCTTACTTGGGCAACTCATCTCTGCCATTATTGGTATTTGTGAATCCTATGGTATCTATAAATCTAATCATACATACAATGACGGCGGTAATAAGAACTGTTATTAATAACCTTCAAATTAGATAACAGTTTTCCATAAAAACTCTTACAGTATCTTACAAATAGTGACAGTTTTGAACTGTTATCATACATGACATTATAGTAACGTTTTTTATATAAACATGCCACTGTATTATCATTCGCAACAGTTGTAAAACTGTCATGACTGTTTCCGGCTATTAGTGTGTGTTTTAACAAGAAACTGTTACCTATGTCTCCTATCAACTCTTTGGTGACAGTCCATTAGTGAACTGTCACTGTTTTGGCTTTTGAACTGTCACCAAAGGCCATATTTGTACTAGTGTATAACAAGTGCAAGATGCTCATACCCAAGGGTCTTAACACAGATGGAGATGGCTGAGATAGGATCACCTCCAAGCATAAAGAAAGCAGTTCCAAGCTCCAGCTGATGTTTTCCCATCAGAACATAAAGCATTCTTTAATGCAAACGCTTTTGTGTTTTTCCTCCCGCAAATAGACGAAGATTAGTTCTCTGTAGAATGTGGTCGACACTAATGGTCCAAACACTCAATAGGATCAAAAATACCAAAATAGCATACATATATGTGAAATGGTGGTGTACTTCCTTTCTCTAATTTTGTCGAATACAACCATTTTTGGTAAACAATATTATTTAGCAAAATGTACCCGAAATTGCGTGAAAGAAATGCGACCAAGGGTTTATCCCTTTCATCTTTTCTAACTTTGAATAGTTCATCCAAAACTTGCACTATATTCATCGATTTGATTATCGTGATATAACAGTTTCAAAATAATGACACCTGAAAGAATATTGAACAGAAAAATTAACAGACCAAATTAAGTACATCCGATGAAATCAACAACCAAATTCAACTAAAAGCTCAAGTTAGAGAAAAGAACAACAAAATAGTGGAAACAATGAGAAGTTTGTACCGCCGCACTCCGCACCGTTGGTAAAATTTTTGCTCTTGACCATTAATCAAAACAATTGGAGTCTTAGAATGAGCTCACCTCACAAACTTTATGCCTCCGATGATAATCTCTGCATAAACTAAGATCTCCAAGACACCCATCAACTGACAAGATGGAATTTGTACATTTTGTGCAATTGAACAAACAATTAAGCCAAAGACCCATTTCAAAGAATCAAGAGCATCAATCATCTCCAAATCGGGTACAACAACCTAACAAAGACAAACTTAATATAAACCCATGTGAACAAACTCATCAATCACTTACTTCTCTTCACCGTTGTAGATCAAATCCGATATACACCCACCAGTCCTGACTTAAGTTCGAATTCACTTCCAACCCTTTCTTAATCCTTCAAAACTAACCACCGGTTTGATTCATTGCAATCCCGCACCACGGATAATGCAAGACGCTACAGCTTGAACCGTTCTTTGATTTGATGAGACTCTCCCCTACTTCGATAAGAACCATTTCAAAGATGTCGGTGATTTGAACATCAGATGTCACAGATTCAACAGCCAGTTATAAATGTTTTCACTTCAAACTTCTCTTCTGCAAGCAGGAATGCACTAAGAGGTGTTCCTAATCAACCAAGAGGACCGAATCCACCAAACAACAACAATAGGGGCACACAATGATGACTCGAGCCAAATCAGGTATTACCAAACTAATAAAAAAGTTATGTCTGACAACTACTAAATATCCTTTGCATGATGAAGATTTTATGGAACCCACATGCTACTCAAAGGCCTGCAAGATACCTGATTGGAGAGATGCAATGGACAATCAAATTAATGCACTTATACATAATGGGACTTACTCGCTGGTGAAGTACGAAGATGGCATGAATGTTGTAGGATCAAAATGGGTTTATCGCATTTAAAGAAACCCGAATGGAACTATACAACGTCATAAAGCATGTTTGGTGGCCAAAGGGTTTACTCAGCAGGAAGGTGTGGATTATGGTGAAACCTTCTCTCCGGTTATAAAACCTTGCACCATCAGGCTTGTTCTCTCCCTAGATGTAATGAATAAGTGGCAATTGCGACAGCTAGATGTTGAGAACGCGTTTCTACATGGTGTTTTGGAAGAGGAAGTGTACATGAAATGAGCCAAATGGGTTATGTGGATCCAAACTACCCTGATCATGTGTGTAAGTTGCATAAATCCTTGTATGGACTCAAACAAGCGCCACGGGCATGGTTCTCTCGTCTCAGCAGTCATCTTCTTCAGCTAGGGTTCACAGCTTCGGTTGCAGACTCCTCTTTGTTCATCAGGAATTCTGGTGGCTCTACTACATATGTTTTTATTTATGTAGATGACATAATTGTAACAGGATCTAACCCCAAACTGATAGACCAATAGGTAACAGATTTAGGTTCTGCTTTTGCTGTCAAAGACATGGGAGCTTTGTCTTATTTTCTTGGTGTTGAGGTACTGACTCAGGGCAATAATCTAGTACTCTCCCAAAGAAAGTACATCTCAGATTTACTTCATCGCACAAAGCTGGATGGCGTTAAACCTGTTTGTACTCCTCTAGCAGCAAATACGAAACTTCATCGACATGGTACTGAGAAGTTTTTGGATCCTACTCTATACAGGAGTGTTGTAGGGGCATTGCAGTATCTGCATATTACCAGACCTGACATAGCAGTGGCAATCAACAAGGCTTGTCAGTATATGCATGAGCCATATGTGGAGCATTGGGAACTAGTGAAGCATGTCTTACTTACTTGAAGCAGACTATAGATTATGGTTTATTCTTCAAACATGAAAAAGATTACTCTCTTAATGCTTACTCTGATCTGATGCAGATTGGGTAGGGAGTTTAGATGATCGCAGGTCCACTAGTGGTTATGGTATCTATTTTGGGAGCAATCTAATTTCATGGAGTGCAAAGAAGCAAAAGACTGTTTCGAAGTCTAGCACCGAATCAGAATATCATGGCATTGCTGTTGCCAACTTAGGAATTCACATCCCTACTCCTTCCTTATGGTGTGACAACTTAGGTGCCACTTACCTCACAGCAAATCCAATTTTTCATGCACGAACCAAGCATATTGAAATCGATTATCACTTTGTACGTGAGCGAGTAGCAGGCAAGCAACTAAAAGTGCAGTTCATCAGCTCAAGTGGATATTGAAAACAAGTGGTTGATTTAGTTCCATGGCCTGGCTAGCTGTGAGATTGAAATTTTTTCAAGTATTTAAGTGGACAACATATGCATTATTATCTTTTTGTTTGGAGTCTTTGGACTACAAAGCTGCTCTAACGTAAGAAGGTTGCTATTCTGCTTTGATCAGACATATCTCGATGCCATTAACTGCTAATGACATTGACAACAAGGACCACCACATTGACTGAATTTCGTGGAGATATGGTTCCAGTCGCACATAAACACATGATTTACATCGGTACACGCTACTTTTTGTTTTGATCGGTAGTACACGCCACTTCACTTACTAGTAAACGTGGGCGTGTCTTTGTCCGTATATTTCATTAGCAGTTCACGTTCAGTTCAAGGAGTTTTATAGTATACACAGGGGAGTGCACAAATACGAAACCGGATATTGAAATCGATTATCACTTTGTACGTGAGCGAGTAACAGGAAAGCAACTAAAAGTGCAGTTCATCAGCTCACGGGATCAACTAGCAAACATTTTCACAAAGGGGTTATCGTCACCTCTTTTTCAACAAATCGAAGCAAGTTAAACATCCGTCAACTCCGCTTTACTTGAGGGAGGGTGTCACAGTGAGTACTCGCCGCCATGTAAGACTCTCAACTATCTCCTCGAATATGGAAGCCGTATTCAAGCCAAGCAATGAGTCAAGTCAGCAACAAATCACTCCGACTATTATCTAGGATCTTACTCATATTTCGTTGGATCGCCCATTGAATAATGTACTTTGCTTCAAAGATAAATACAAGTGTTCTATCTCCACATTATTGTGTGGAAGATTTCCAACCAAATATCATATTCTTGCCGATATGTGGAAGATTTCCAACCAAGTTCTCAATCATAAATTCCAGATCTAGAATGAGTTTTATCAAATTGAAGGGGAAAAAAAGATTGAACTGAATTTTAGGTTATGTATTCTAGGATTTTGATTGAATTAGACAGAAAGATATCTAAGGAAAGATGTTGTTAATGGTGTTCTCCTTCTAATTTCTCTTGTTTATAGAAAGAGATCTCAAAGAAAAAAGAGAAAACATAAAATACCAAAATATGGGCTGTGTATAATTTTGTCGCCGAAAATGGGTGCTACTGTGAGTTTTTTTTGGCGTGGGTTTCATAGTGGAGAAATATGACAAAATGGGTCTCAGAGTAGTTTTCACTTAGAAGAGAGAGTAGGGAAGGAGAGTATACCAAAATTGTGCTCAGAAAACCTGGAACCAACCGCTTGCTATCTGTGAAATTGAATGAGCAAGTAGTTGAATGATCAAACTGTCAGTATATATGCCAAAAAATGTGTTCCTAGTGCTCCACCTGACGTATAGCACGTAGTTCCATAACTTGGTTGGCAGATCCGTTAGCTATTATCTAATTAACAGCCGCGTATAAAATCCTGATTGTACTTTTTAATTTGGTCATTGAGTGGGTAGGTGAACACAAATGATTATTTAATCTTGATTCTTGACATGGCAGGGGACATGGGGCTTTGCTTCCCACTAAGACAGTTAAAAATGTACAAAATGTTCTCGAAAGAATAGAAAGATCAGTGGCCACTGGCCACCACAGTGCCACAATTTATGTTTTTCTGTCCATCATAAAACTGTTAGCTGGTTTTACAGTATGACTTGACAAGGTTGATAAAAATTCTAAAAGAGATGATCTCATGGATGATGAAGAAGATAAGGAAACTTACGTGGGGTGAGCCAACCACTTGGTATCTATAGCAATTGTTTGTATATATAGAAAATTCAGGAGCCACATGGGAATTCAGACAACCACTTGCTATCATTTACTCCCTCCGTCCCTATTATATAGGCGGAATTTTGTTTTTTACTTGTCCCATTAGATAGGCGGTCTACTATTTCCTAGATGAATATTTCTACATATACCCTTATTTATGGTGCATAGATAATTGTGTTACTAATAGGACAAGGGGTAAAACATGAAAAAACATAAAATATTATGAATACAATGTTTTTTTCTTAATATAAGAGAATTGTGTCCCCCGCCTATATATGTGGGACGGAGGGAGTAGTATACTACCTAGTACCTAGCTGGTCATACAATTGATAGTTCATCAAACTTTCTTCTCTAATGGAAAATAAAGAAAATGAATACCATATTGTGTTGTTTCCATGGTTAGCATTTGGTCATATTATTCCATTTCTTGAGTTATCCAAGAGTTTAGCATCATACCCCAAAATTCAAATATCTTTCATATCTACACCAAGTATTATCAAAAGACTACCACCAATTCATCCACCAAGTTTGAAGAGTCGTATCAGTTTCGTCTCGGTCGATTTACCTTCCGTCGATAACTTACCTGCTGGTTGTGAAGCAACCGTGGATTTAAAAGATGCGGAGCAAACCCAGTATCTGAAGATAGCATATGATGAATTGCAAGCACCGGTTGAAAATCTTTTGAATGAATTGAAACCAGATCTAGTAATATTCGATATCATTAACTGTTGGATACCGGATATAGGAGCTAAACTCAATATTTCTACTGCTTTTTTCAGTGTGTTTTATGCACCATTGCTGGCATTTGTTGGACCAATGTCGGAATTTAAAGAACCAAGCAAGGAGCGCACGCCAGAGTATTTAACTTCAGTACCCGAATGGATCCCTTTTTCTTCAAGTCTTGCATGTCGATACCACGATGCTATAGGTTTTAATGAAGTCTTGAACTCTAAAGATGCAACTGGACTTTCAACAGCTGACAGACTAGTAAAAGTTGTTGAAGGTTGTAACTTCGTTTTACTCAAAAGTGTTGTAGAACTTGATGGAGACTATGTGAATCTCCTCAAACATCTCTACCAGAAACCTATTATTCCGATTGGTTTACTACCACCTCGTGCACAGAGTTCATCGGATAGTAGCAAGTCGGGTGATTCAAGCAAGAGTTCTAATTCCGAAATGTTTCATTGGCTGGACAGACAAGAACCTAGATCTGTTGTCTATGTGTCATTTGGAAGTGAATACAAAATGAATATAGATGAAATTCATGAGCTAGCATTTGGCTTGGAAACTTCCAAGTTACCGTTTTTGTGGGTACTAAGGAAACCAGAAGGAATTGATCAATCAAGTCTATTACCATCTGGTTTCGAGGACAGAATCAAAGGTAGAGGATATATGTGCTTTGGATGGATCTCTCAAGTTGAGGTTTTATCTCATACTGCAATTGGAGGGAGTTTGTGTCACTGTGGGTCGAGTTCTATTTCAGAGAACCTCTTCTTCGGGCATAACCAAATCCTAATGCCAATGATCATTGACCAAGGAATCAATGCCAGGTTCTTAGTTGAGAAAGGACTTGGTTTCGAAGTTGAAAGAAACGAAGACGGTTCTTTTACCAGAGATGCAGTGGCAAAAGCAATGAGGATTGTGATGGTAGAACCAGAGGGACAACAATTGCGAGAGAAGACAACTGAGATGAGCAAAAACATTTTCTCAAACCATGATCTCCACGGGGATTACATACACAAATTCGTTTCTTCATTTGGTCCATTGTTAAGTAAAGAGTAATAATGTCAATTGCCAGATGCCTCTCTTGTATGTATAGAGCGGTCAAGTTGTTGCGTGTTGTTAGCATATTCTACTTCAAGTTCTCCTAAACAAAACGAATAAAATAAAATTGGTTATCTTCATTCTCATTAAGCTTGAGTAAGTTCTTGCTTCCTTTTTTTTTTTTTTTTTTGCATACTACAAGGAATCTGGGAAACCCAAGACATTCCCATTTGTAGAATTCCAAAAACTTGTATCTAACTGTAGCTATTCACCGGCCCATGCTGAATTCCCTCATTTGGTGCCTTTGGAAATAGTATGACTATGAGAAGCTACGTTATTATGAAAACCTTGTAAGCTGCATGCTGTGAGAGTTTCTAACTACCTCCGTTTTTCATGTAGCTCTCAAACTCAAGCCTGCTGATATGTTCAGATGCCTCGAACTTACCAAAAATAAATAAATTCAGATGCCTCGGCAACTTTCTTGTTGAATCAACAATAAAAATCAGAAAAATAAAAATACAAGATTATCTTGTATTTTTGTTTTTTTATTGAGAAAAGAGTAGTAGTTTAGGAATCTAGGATCAATTTGTCCATATCCCATAAAGGTCAGTGGTCAGTCTTTGCATAGCCAATTGCGCTGTATGACAAAAACTGTGTTGCTAGGGCTTCGCCAGGAGATGTACTTTCACAACTTCCGGGGATTTCAGAAAAAAAAAAAATCCTTACGGTGGGAAGACAAATTCCTTTTTCTTTGGTCTTTGAGTGGGTAGGTGAACTCGAATGACTAATTTATGAGTGCAGACCGAGTGGTGGGGCTGCCCAAAACCGCACACGCACCCGGGGGCAGGTCTCACCGAGTAAATATTTGATGGGAGCGTTTTATGATGGGGACAAATCATCATGTCTTGACATGTATTTTTCCAACTAATTGTTTTAACAAATTCTATTACCAAAAATATAAAGAATAAATTATTGCCAATTAAGCCTGGCTTGATTGGAGTAAACCTAATAAGACAAAACCCAAGACATTTTGAAGTAAAAGAAGCCACCCCTTAACCCTGTATTTTCTAAATGGCTAATATGCCCTTGTTTAATTAACACTAAAAATTCTGATTAGGTTAATTAATTGAGTTTAGATTTTAAAATTTTGAAAATAAGAATTCAGTAGATTAAACCTTTTATATGTCTTATGAGTTCGATTTCGATCCAAAAATTTGGTTTTGAAAATGTGAAAGGTCGGCAAGGTCGACGTTTGGATAAGGTGCCGACTAAGTTTGGCCGGCATGGTTGAGGTTTGAATAAGATGCCGACGAATTATAGACGGCATGGTCCGCGGATGTAGAATACGCCGACATTTGTTAGGCCAGCAATCTTACGGTCGGCATGTAGATATGTCCTACCACGCCGGCTATTTTATAGTCGGCATGCACATAATTTATAACACTCGTTTCTGACCTATAGTCGGCATGCTAATGATTTCTAACATTGCCTCATCTGCCTAAAAGCTCTTTAATGTAACCTTGCCGACCTGTAGTTATACCCAACAGAAAACAGAATATTGGAAGATGTAATTCACTTTATTCATGCAATTTTGGTTACTACATTGATTGAAACATAAAACCTAACTCCTTGTCGATGAAAAAACGAATGCACTTAGCATGTGCATCAAGCCTTTGAACCCCTAGGCGACCCTAGTGGACGAGTTATAGTCTCATGAGGGTTTACATAGAGATCTACCTACAAAACCTACACTAAAAACATCAATCTTCGTTGGAGGAATCCCATTCATCTCCGGCCTGCATGAAGTCCGGGGCATACTCCGGGATTTTGGAGACCATGAATTCATAGCTTGCATCGAATGCGAATGCTTCCCCTTTTTCCTCCAAGTAGCGCGCTTTGACAACTTCATGCTACAAAAACAAAACACAAACTTACTTTGTTAGTGTTGTTTAGTAGGAAGATCAAACAACATGGATCACGTAAAATAAACCATAAAAACACTTACATATTGTTCAATGGACAAGTTGAAGTTGGTAGCATTGAAAATCCGAGGTTGGAGAGCTAAAAAAGCGAGTATCGCATTTTCGATGACTAGGTGCCTATCATGGACTTGTTGAACACTTCTTCCATTAGGATTCCAAAAATCTTGCCTAAATTTGTTGTGTACCTTAGCCCAAAAGGTGACGGCATCCACCCTTACGGAGGACTGTTGTCTAACTCGAGTTTCGTACCAAGCTTTGGTGATTGCGAAATCTTCATTTGAATCAAATGAAGCCATTGTTGTATGTAGAGATCTATTGGGTGAGTTAGATGGAGTGTATGATGATATGAGCTTTGGAGAGTATATGCAAATAGTTGTGTGTTGTTTTGTAGAGATAAGTAGTGTATTTAAAGGATGGTGCCCAAATTTGGCCGTTATAGTGCCAAAGTACAAGTCAATCAATCCAATCGTACAAGCAAAAAATTTGAATTTTGAAATCGCCGGCGCGGTTTTTGTTTCCCCAGTACGCCAACTAAGTCCGGCCGGAAGGGTCAAAATTTGTTACCATGCCGACCTTATGATGATTTTAGGCATCATGAGTTGATTTTCTTCTGAATAATCGTCAGCAAGGTATTTGGTTATTAGCGTGCCGGCTATGGTAAAGTCGGTAAGGTCATATTTTATAGCCATGCCGACCTTATGATGATTTTAGGCATCAGGAGTTCATTTTCTTTTGTGTAATCGCCGGAAAGGTATTTGGTCATTAGCATGCCGGCTATTATACAGTCGGCAAGGTCGTAATTTTGTTACCATGCCGACCTTATGATGATTTTAGGCATCAGGAGAAGGTATTTTCTGCAACGCATAGCCGGAAGGGTCGATAACATAATACCCTATCGGCTGCATAACAGCCGGCTAGGTATTGATTTGATTACCTTGCCGACCCTGGTATGCAAATAATTTCATGTCAGTGCCTCTGGCATGACAGATCCACAACTTTGCCTACCCCCGGTGTAGTCGGAAATTTAACTTAAAAAAAAGCATGCCGGCATAAGTATTGAAACTTTACGTAGCTAAACAAACCATTCATTCAACAACTAGAAATCCAACACTTTTTGTCCAAAATACGAAAACATGTCCCATAAACCTTAAAAAGAACATTTGTCGAACAGTTAACCTTAACATTTGTCTACCACAACATAAAGAAATAAACTAGGAATGCATTCATTCACCACCACGATCACGACCACGACCAGGACCCCGTTTAGGAGCACCACCACTACTACTACCTTCACCACCACGACCAATACCAGCCCTCTTTTTGTCAGCATTCATATTGGCTTGTGCTTCCCTCCTGGCTTTTTCTTCCCTCTTTACTTCAGCATCAGCTTGCTTGAACAATTCATAGGCATCCTCATTGTCAATATTGCAAGAATAGTCAATGTGCTTGCTTTGCTCTTCAATTCACAAATGCTCTCCTCTGTCTTTCGCGCAACACAACACCTTCACAAAGGTCTTCAAATGCTCCTTCTATTTTCAATTAAACAACAAAAAATTAATAGAATGATTCGATAATGTAATCTTAAAACAATAAGAGCAACTCTAAAATACTTACAAAGAACTTAAGACTTGTTGTTGGGTCATTCGATGCCATCTTCCTGATACGAGCAAATTCATCAGCAGTCGGTTCCCTAATCACAGTAGGACGATCCCAACCCAAGTACCACGTCATGTATTTATCACTAGCTTCATCACCTTTGGTCACCTCGTCCAAAAGACTCACATTGATGTTACGACCACGTCTATCATTCCAATGTTCTAGAGCTGGAGGTGGAGCGTAAGCGACGTTAATAGTTTTTTGGCACGTGATGCAGTCATCCCTTAACACATTAAAGAACGGCTTATCTGATGTGACTCAATAATGTTGTAGTAATAAGGTTCGTTGAGACTTGTGAAAGCAAAAGATTTTAGACTTATAAAAATTAATAATAGAGAAAAATTAACACAAAATTGTTTCAAGATATGAGAGAATAACCAAGACACTGATTCCACTATAACACATGAATGAAATATGGTAAATAACCCAAAACTCTAATTATCTTTTAAATCCCTTTTTTCTTAATTCACAAAATAATCAGACAAATTCTCAAAAATTAATTGTATCCCTAAGCATAGATTATCTTAATACAAAGCATAACCTATCTAATTGAATCACAACTAATGAAAAGAATTTTTGCGAACAATTTAAAACTCGCAAAAGCAAAGTGATTGAGTGAATTATAAATTATAAATTAGAGCAAATAAAATGGTTACCGCTATTCATGCGTAAATAGCTTCCTCATTGCCTTGGTTGTGGGAGAATTAGCCGCTCATCATGTTGGAAACACGCTCAAAATTCATTATTATTGCTCAAAAATGGTTTACAAATGATGAACAAAGGAGAATAAGATGAAAATCGGGTTTGCAACAGTTATAGATGTTGCAAACACTGTTACAAACTACGAAAGAGAATAAGTGCTTCTATCTTGTAAGTCTGCCCCACTCCGTATTACGACCCACGTCTATGTGTCGCAGACGCTGTAGAAGAACGACTGCTTCTGGTGGTCCGTTCTTCGTGTTCTTCAGAGAAGCAGCAGCAGAAAAGGTAGTCTCTGGAACTTTGATTTTTTGCTTTTCTCGCGTTCTAAAGCCTCCCAAACTCTCTGTCAACCTTGTACGCATCCCCTAATACTCTTTTATACTCAACAGGACCAAGGAATCACACGAAATAACTCCAAATAATCTGCCATCACTCCTGATGAAAAAATATTTTCTTTCCTTTTTGTTTCCATTTGCGTATATGCAATTTGTCAATTCGTGCTTACTCACTCCAAACACGACACGGAATCATTAGAGCCCTCTCCCAACACAAGCCAACCTCACGAGTAACACGGAAGGAGTAAAACAATCCCGTGAATACTCTCAATGCCTCTGTTTCTCCTCGCGAGTTATCCAGCCAATTTCTCGTCGATCCAAAGACCCAAACCAACCTCGTTAATGTCCGTGAAGTCTTCCCTTGAAAACCCAAACCATTGAGTCTCACTAAAACTCATTCAAAAATCCGACCAAAGTCTGCCAGGGCGTGATATATATTTTTCCCGCCAAAATTTATTTTCAAACTAAGAAGAAGGTCACCCCTTATCCAACAGTCAGGGTGCGAATATCAATTGGGTGCCCCTTAGTAATTGGGTTACCCCTTATCCAATGTGGGAGTCCGAATATCAAATGTCCTCCGGGGTGTTCCGAGCAACTTTTCGAGCCGAATTTTCCAAAAATATTTATTTCCAAAAATACCTAAAAATACATAAAAACACAATATTAGTACAAGAATCGAGTTCCAACAATACCAACATTGAGGACAATTCGACACAAAAATGTGTCTATCAAATACCCCAAACCGATTATTTGCTAGTCCTCGAGCAAATTTATTCTAAAAAATAAAAATCATTTGAACCCCTAGGTGGCCCTAGTGGCGAGTGTTGTCTCCTGAGGGTTTACCAGAGGTGTACCCACAAAACCTTTACTCTGCACTTAGCTATCTACACGTAACCTTGAAGGCACTAAAGAATCTCCTTGGTTGGCATACTTATTGACTACAGGAGGAAGTACCCGATGCGAAATTCCAATTGTCGTACACGAGTTTGCACTCAAGCATACTAAAATTCATATATAAGTCACAGAGCTCTACTCGTATAGTCGCACTATGGACATCAATACCCGAGTCAAAACTAATCACATGGATAGATCAAGAAGATGGATATAGAGAAAACATAGATGGTTTTGATGTTTACTAAGTGATCGGTGTTTCCCATATCTCTGTCTCAAGGCCTCCGCCAAAATGAACCTATCTTAATGGACCGAGATACTAGTCGACTAATATCAACACACCGGCATATACAAGGGAACCAAAGTGGTCGATAATCCTAACTCTAGGTCAACACAACCGGCATATACAAGGGTTCCAAAGTGGTCGACTTTATTGAATTTATTCCGGTTGGTCTCGATGGTCCTGTCTTAGTTTTTTTTTTTTTTTTTTTTGTCACTTTTTTTTCACTCTAATTTTTTTTTTTTTTTTTTTTTTGTATCTCAATCACTCTAATTCACTCCTAGCATTGGTAACAACTTGATTCGTGGGCCCCACCTAATCACTTAGAGAAACATAGTTTACAAAGAACAAAATAAAAAAACAAGTGAAAAGGACTCAACGAGATATGGTGAAACTATCATGTTATTTCTAACACCCGAGCTCGTGCTTTTATGAATAGACTCTTTAGATGTTGCCATCTAATCGATTGGTTCCTCAACTCCTACAACCAAAATGCTTCCATCCACTTAGATTGGTTAGTGCCGACCTTAATAAACATAAATTTCTAGGCTCGGAGTTTATTTATTGCAACTAAAAACTAACAAGAAGTTTCTTCCCACCCCCAAACTTAAATCTAACATTGTCCTCAATGTTTCTAATGAAAGAGCAATACCAAAAAGTAAAGTAACATGAGGAATCAAGAAAGAGAGAAGTCTGAAAGATAGTACCCGGGTGAGAGAAAATCAAAAACTAATATACAACATACAATCGCCTCGATGGTCAATCAAGGGTAAACAGGGTCCTCCAGAGGGACCTCCTCAACATCACCCGTAGGAAAGGGCTCTAAAAAGGGTTTCAATCTCTCGACCGTTAACCTTCGAAGAACTACTACCATCCGGTGTCTCGATCTCAACAGCTCCATGAGGAAATACAAAGTGCGAACAATAAAAGGACCCGTCCACCGAGAACGTAACTTCCAGGAAAAGATGCAAGCGGGTATCATACGTAAGAACTTTTTGACCTGGAGAAAATGACTTCCGTAAAATATTTCTATCATGCACAAGTTTCATTTTGTTCTTATACTCCTTCGCACTATCGTAAGCATCTATACGAATCTCGTCCAACTCATTGAGCCGGAGTTTCCTATGGGCTCCCGCCTTGTCAAGTGAAAAATTTAGCGCTTAACAGCCCAATAAGCTCTATGTTCTAACTCAACAGTAAATGACATGCCTTGCCATAAACAAGCCGATAAGGCGACATTCCAATAGGGGTTTTAAACGCAAAGACGGTAAGCCCATAAGGCATCGTAAGCCTAGATGACCAGCCTTTCCGATTAGGATTAACTGTTTTCTCTAATATATGTTTTATCTCCCTATTAGAAACCTCTACTTGACCACTAGTCTCAGGATGATACGGGTAGCTACCTTATATGTAATACCATATTTCTTCATCAGAAGCCTAAAAGGTCCATTACAAAAGTGCGACCCTCCATCACTAATTATAGCTCGCGGTGTACCAAAACGTGTAAGTATATTATTTTTCAAGAACTCAATCACAACCCTATGGTCATTGGTTTTACACGCAACCGCCTCAATCCACTTAGAGACATAATCTACGGCGACAAGGATGTATAGGTTACCAAAGGAATTAGGAAACGGACCCATAAAGTCAATACCCCACACATCAAAGACCTCAACGATTAAAATAGGGTTCAAGGGCATCATGTTCCTACGGGAAATGGTTCCTAATTTCTGCAACGTTCACAAGTAACACAAGAATCGTGGGAGTCTTTAAACAACGAAGGCCAATAGAATCCACACCGCAATATCTTAGCAAAGCAGCCTTCTTAGCACTAAAGTGACCCCCACAAGCATGATCATGACAAAAGGAAATAATACTGGACTGGTCACTCTCGTGTATACATCTCCTAATAACTGTCCGGACAATACTTAAATAAATAAGGATCATCCCAAAAGAAGTGCTTAACCTCGGCTAAAAACCTAGAACGATCTTGTTTACCCCAATGTTGGGGCATTCGACCAAGAACAAGATAGTTCACTATATTTGCATACCAAGGTGATTGGGAAACAGAGAACAATTGTTCATCAGAAAGCTATCCCTTATATGAAGGGAATCATCAAGGGAACTAACAACTAGCCTAGACAAGTGGTCTCATACTACATTTTCTCGCACCCTTTTTGTCTCTAATGTCCTGGACAAAATTCTTGTAATAAAAGGATCCATCTAATCAATCTAGGTTTGGTATCCTTCTTAGACAAAAGGTATTTCAAAGCAAAGATGATCTGTATATAGATTACGATCTTAGAACCTAAGAGATAGGGTCTAAACTTGTCTAAGGCAAACACAATGGCCAACAGCTTCCTTCTCCGTAGTGGTATAGTTCAACTGGGCATCATTCGAGTTTTGCTAGCATAGTAAATCACATGAAGTAATTTGTTTTCTCGCTGACCTAGCACAACACCAATAGCATAATCAAGCATCGCACATGATCTCAAAGGGTAGGTTCCAGTTAGGTGCCTGGACTATGGGGGCGGTAGTGAATAAAGTCTTAAGCTTCTCAAAAGCCTCTAAACAAGCATCATCAAAGACAAACTTAACATCTTTTGCAAGTAAATTGCAAAGAGGTCTAGAAATCAAGCTAAAATCCTTAATGAATCGACGATAAAAACCTCGCATGCCCTAAGAATGACCTAATATCTTTTACGGTTTTTGGGACCTCGTAAAGTCTTAATAAGGTCAACTTTGGCTTTATCTACCTCTATACCCTTAGAAGATACGATATGCCCTAAAACAATTCCCGATTGAACCATGAAATGGCATTTCTCCCAATTAAGCACTAGATTCTTTTCCTTACATCTAGTCAACACTAATGACAAATGATGCAAGCACTCATCGAAAGACGAACCAAACACCGAAAAATCATCCATAAAGACCTCCAAGAACCGCTCTACCATATCTCGAAAATATGCTCATCATGCAACGCCGAAAAGTTGCAGGGGCGTTACATAGCCCGAAAGGCATGCGTCTATACGCAAAGGTACCAAAGGGACAGTAAAAGTGGTTTTCTCCCGGTCTTCTGGGGCAATAACGATCTGATTATAGCCAGAGTAGCCATCTAAAAAGCAAAGAATAACTATGTCCAGCTAATCTCTCTAGCATCCGGTCGATGAAGGGAAGGGGAAAGTGGTCCTTCCTAGTGACCTTGTTCAATTTCCTATAGTCAATACAAACACGCCAACCCGTGGTCACTCGGGGTAGGGATTAACTCATTGTTATCATTCGGACTACAAGAATACCGGATTTCTTGGGAACAACTCGAATGGGCCGACCCACTTACTCGTCTGAAATGGGGTAGATAATGCCTCGCATCTAATAGCTTAAGAACCCTCTGGTTCGAACTACTTCTTTCATATTAGGGTTTAGTCTTCGTTGCATCTCCCTAGAAGGTTTGGTATCTTCCTCTAAATAAATCTGATGCATACAAACAAGAGGACTTATACCCTTAATGTCCGCTATGGTCCACCCTAAAGCTTCCTTGTTGTTTTGAAGGACGGTTACTAGCCTACTTTCCCGATCACTATCCAAGTTGGCAAGCAATAATCACAGTAAAAGTCTCGTATGGGCCTAAAAACACATACTTTAGGGTATCTCGGTAATGGTTTTAGGTCCAACTTAGGAGGCTCTTCTAACGAAGGAACTAGGGTAGACTTAGAAACGGGTAGAGGTTCGAACTTGGGTTTCCACCATTATTAGTGTCTAACAAAGGGGTTGAATCTAACAAGGCATTCACCTCATTAATCACATCAGCATCATCAAAATCAATCCCAAAGTGAGCTAGGCATTTCTCTAATGGATTTTCTAACAAAGTGTTTAGTAATGACTCATCGACTAATGTTCCTATCATGTTCACTTCTTCTATGCTTGAGTCATCTAGTTCGTAGGGTAGCTTACTAATATGGAAAACGTTCACCAATAGTCATATTACCAAAAGACAAATTCATAATACCATTCGACAGCTTAATGATCGCATTGGATGTAGCTAAAAACGGGCGACCTAAAATTACCTAAGATTTGGTTCTCCGGGTCGTGACAAAGTTGGGTATCTAGGATAACAAAATCCACCTGGATAAATAAACTTGTCGACCTCTATGAGAACATCCTCGATCACACCTCGAGGAATTTTAACGGACCTATCAGCTAATCAAGAGTCATCTGGGTAGGTTTCATCTCACCAAGTCCTAGCTTAAGGTACACATGGTATGGAAGTAAGTTCACACCGGCTCCTAAGTCAAGCAAAGCTTTCTCAACACGGTATTTACCTATTGTGCAAGAAATGGTAGGGGACCCCGGGTCCTTATACTTAGGAGTAGTGGTATTCTCAATAATGGAACTCACGTGACTAGCTAGGAAGGCTTTCTTTTGAACACTAAGCTTACGCTTTCGTGTACACAAGTCCTTAAGAAACTTGGCATAAGCGGGAATCGCTTAATCGCATCCAACAATGGGAGGTTGATAGTAACCTCGCTTAAAAACCTCCAATATATCATTAAAGTTGGACTCCCTCTTAGTTGGAACTAGCAGCTGGGGGAACGGGGCTCTAGGAACAGAGCCCGGCTCAATATGACCCTCATTGGTCTCATTAGAGACTCTATCAGTCTCCTCATTTTCTCGGTTCTAAGGGTGAACTACAAGATGTTCACTTTCGTGCATGGCTACCTTATTGTCAATTTTCTTTCCACTCCTAAGGGTTGTAATAGAATTCACATGATTGTACGATTTCTCTCCTTTAGGGTTAGGATTAGTATGACTAGGGAACCTTCCATCTTCTCTCTCACTAAGGAACTTAGCTATTTGGCCGACTTGAAGTTCTAATTTAGCAAGGTACTGGGAATTATTCTTAAAATTCCGCTTGGTTTCCTCTTGAAAATTACCCCGGCTCTTTACTAACATTTCCCGGCTCTCGTGCTAACATATCCCGGCTCTTTTTTAGTATACTAAAAGATTCCTCTAAGCTAGTCATTCTATTCTCGAAGGGTTCGAACCGGGGTTTGACTCAAGAATTCTTATTATAACCAAAACCCGGGGGAGGCCGAGAATTACTAGACTCGACCTTGATTCTCGCCCTTAGACCAAGAGAAATTAGGGTGGTTTCTCCAACCAGATTGTAGGTCTCCGAGTATGGGTCATACTTCCGACCGACGGTTCTCAAACCTAGCATTGTTATAGACAAAGATGAGCTTGCTCCTCACTAACCCGACCTTCCCAAAACGAGTTATCGGGCTCTATTCCACAACTAGATACTTGAGAGGTTCTATTAGGTTCGCCAAGGGACCTATTTTTAGATCGACCCATTTCCAAAGCTTCTAACCTTCTAGATAAAGCAAGAAACTTAGCATCTCGACCCGAAGCTTGTATCTACTACATTGGTGCTACTTCTATTAACCAAGAGTCTTTTAGGGGGTTCAACACAAGACTCCCACTGTTGGGATTTCTCAAAGAACAACTCCTAAGAAGGTAAAGGCATCCTCAACACTTTTATTAGTAAACTCACCAAAGACACATAGACTCGACCATGGCTTTGGTCGAATAGTCTAAACCATCATAAATAATCCCTACAAGTTTCATCTTATCAAATCCATGGTGAGGACACCGAGATAGGAGATCATTGAATCTCTCTAAAAACCTATAAAGAGACTCTCCTCTTGTTGCACACTAGCACTAATTTTCTCGCCTAACAATTTCATAGCTTTATGCTTAGGGTAGAATTTCATATAGAAATCAAGCAATAAGTTCCCGCCATGTTTCAATGGATCCAGATGGTAAGTTGTTTAGCCAGTGTCTTGGCTTTATCTTTTAAGGAAAATGGGAACATCTTAAGTTTCAAAACTTCATCAAGAAGGTCTTTTATTCTAACTGTCCCACAAATTTCCTCAAAGTCCCTAATATGAAAATAAGGGTTCTCATCCTCTTTTCCTAAGAATATAGGGATCATCTTGAAGGATACTAGCTTTTATCTCGAAGTTAGCCGTATTGGCCGGCAATTTTATGCATGAAGCTCGGTTGGTCCCAGGTTGGGAACATGTAATCTTTCGAGTTGCCATCGTTGGCACAATCAAGTACTAGGGGTACTTTCCTCGCTAAGAGACAGATTTTCAAAACTGAAGTTTCAAAAAAGGGGCTCTCAAAAGAAGAGTCTTCGAGTTCCCCGCCTTCGCAAGAAGAACTACTAGGTTTGTCACTAATCAAACGACCTAGAGTGTTTCTTTTCCAAGCCTGTTCTTTAAAAACCTCGGGCATACACTAAAAAAAAATAAAACAAAAAGAAAAAAATCCTAAAAGGAAGGGAAGTTCTATGCAAGCACAAACAAGGCCGACTCCACCACAAAGAAACCTAATGATATCTAGCAAACAAAAAGCATGATGGCTCCACTTAGATTGTTTTCTAGTCCAGCTTCTAATCGTCCGAAAGGGAATTCGTTACAATTTAAGCAAACCCTTCTGGATCAATCCGAGTCAAAGTAAGTTGAATCAAGGCGAGGGAAGCTCAGTGGAGCTTTGATACCCAAGGCCTTACCGCTATTACAAGGCGGCGCAGTCACGCATTCAACTTCACAGAGACCATCATGAACTTCAAAGTATGCTCAAAGAGTAACCAATATTTTTCTAAGACTTTCCTACTAAGCTCGTTACCCTATCGGTCTCGTTCTAATCCAGATTTTAAGGCTTAGGTTCGCGTTAAGTATTGTTTTCCTAAGGCGGGCAAGAAGAGAACGGTGATGAAATCCGAACCCTTATCTTATATGGCCAGTCCTTGCCCTTTACTAGGAAATTAAAAACAAATTTTTGTGTCCTCAACATATATTCACACGAAGGAAGACAAGAACTCGCTAGCGGGATTCGCGAGTGTTTCGACAAACTTACCTCCCGTACCAGATGGGGGATGAACCTTTGTAGTCGACTCGGGCCACGACTCCTATGTCATGTACGAACCCGAGGGGCCGAGGTGATATCGTAATCACCATCCTTCTATGCAAACAGTTTGATATTTAATACTACCCTTCCGTAGGGTTTTTAAAAAAAATAAGGAATGTCCAAATGTCCAAGTCCAAAAAGTAAAAGAAAAGGAAAGGAAAGTCTAAAAAAAAAAAAAAAATATCTAAAAAATAATAAAAAAAAGATGCCTCTTTTTTTTTTTTTCTCTCTTTTGATAAAATATAAAAAAAAATCTTCTTCTTTCGCTCCTTTTGCTTTGTCTTTAACTCCAAATCTTTAAGTATCCACCAAAAGCTTTGGCAAATATTTCTTTCGCTCCAAATCCCAAAATCAAAAGGAAAAGACAAAAACCCAAAAACGTAAAGAAGAACAAATAAAAATAAAAACAAATAAAAACCTAAAAAAAATCTAAAAACTCTAGCCTAAAGACAAGTCCGCGTCGGCGGCGCCAAAAATTGATGTGACTCAATAATGTTGTAGTAATAAGGTTCGTTGAGACTTGTGAAAGCAAAAGATTTTAGACTTATAAAAATTAATAATAGAGAAAAATTAACACAAAATTGTTTCAAGATATGAGAGAATAACCAAGACATTGATTCCACTATAACACATGAATGAAATATGGTAAATAACCCAAAACTCTAATTATCTTTTAAATCCCTTGTTTCTTAATTCACAAATAATCGTACAAATTCTCAAAATTAATTGTATCCCTAAGCATAGATTATCTTAATACAAAGCATAACCTATCTAATTGAATAACAACTAATGAAAAGAATTTTGCGAACAATTTAAAACTCGCAAAAGCAAGTGATTGAGTGAATTATAAATTATAAATTAGAGCAAATAAAATGGTTACCGCTTATTCATGCGTAAATAGCTTCCTCATTGCCTTGGTTGTGGGAGAATTAGCCGCTCATCATGTTGGAAACACGCTCAAAATTCATTATTATTGCTCAAAAATGGTTTACAAATGATGAACAAAGGAGAATATATAAGATGAAAATCGGGTTTGCAACAGTTATAGATGTTGCAAACACTCACACAAACTACGATAGAGAATAAGTGCTTCTGTCTTGTAAGTCTTCCCCACTCCGTATTACGACCCACGTCTATGTGTCGCAGACATTGTAGAAGAACGACCGCTTCGTGGTCCGTTCTTCGTGTTCTTCGTGAGAAGCAAAGCAGCAGAAAAGGTAGTCTCTCGCAACTTTGATTTTTTGCTTTTCTCGCGTTCTAAAGCCTCCCAAACTCTCTGTCAACCTTGTACGCATCCCCTAATACCCTTTTATACTCAACAGGACCAAGGAATCACACGAAATAACTCCAAATAATCTGCCATCACTCGGCAGTAAAGAAAAAATATTTTCTTTCCTTTTTGTTTCCTGTGCGTATATGCAAAATGCCAATTCGTGCTTACTCACTCCAAACACGACACGGAATCATTAGAGCCCTCTCCCAACACAAGCCAACCTCGAGTAACACGGGAAGGAGTAAAACAATCCCGTGAATACTCTCAATGCCTCTGTTTCTCCTCGCGAGTTATCCAGCCAATTTACTCACGATCCAAAGACCCAAACCAGCCCTCGTAATGTCCGTGAAGTCTTCCCTTGAAAACCCAAACCATTGAGTCTCACTAAAACTCATTCAAAAATCCGACCAAAGTCCTGCAAAAGTGATATATATTTTTCCGCCAAAATTTATTTTCAAACCAAGAAGAAGGTCACCCCTTATCCAACAGCTGGGGGTGCGAATATCAATTGGGTGCCCCTTAGTAATTGGGTTACCCCTTATCCAATGTGGGAGTCCGAATATCAAATGTCCTACGGGGGTGTTCCGAGCAACTTTTCGAGCTGAATTTTCCAAAAATATTTATTTCCAAAAATACCTAAAAATACATAAAAACACAATATTAGTACAAGAATCGAGTTCCAACAATACCAACATTGAGGACAATTCAGACACAAAAATGTGTCTATCAGTAACCCAATTGTCGCATTACCAAATGTGGATCGTACATTGAATATCCATGGGAGCACAATAATGGTCCGTAGTATAATGCAACTTCATCTCGATACGGATCAAATATCACCTCATCCGCAGTCAATTTGTCGATGGCGATTCGGATTTTGATAAGCTGTTACGGCATTTCCTTATCTTGACCACCCTTAAAACTGTATCATTGCCCTCTTGGCTTATCAATCGCAACATTCTCATCCACTTTGATGTAGGAGTTGCCTTTCACCAAATTAGGGAAGTGCTCATATATCCAAACGTATGCAAACACAAAGTTTAGTAAGAATCTTATCTTATACGAGAATTTTGCAAATATAAATGATTTAGACAATAAAATTACCTGGAAGAGACATATATTTCCGTTAACTTGCACAGTGAGTGCCCTAGAACCCTTTGCCAACTCATTGTTCAAGAAGGCGACCACCGCAGTACCCCTAGAATACTCATGCATCTTATCTAAGGGATCCAATAGTTGCATATAACTGGCGTCGACCAAGCTTCCGGAACTGTCAGGGAAGATACATTTGCCTAGGACGTATAGCAAATAAGCTGACGCGGTAGCATTGATTCGCACCGAGTTCACCCTTCCTTCCTTATCAAAGATTTTCTTGGTCTCACATAATGTGTCCCTCAACTGCTTCAGATTAAACTTCTTGCTTAGACGACCATCCTTCTTCACAAGCATAGACTCCGTCTCAGTCTAATCCCAATCGAACAATTTCTTGCTCAATTTTTAAATCTTCTCCCAAGAAATCTTATTATAGAAGCCCTCACTGATTGCTTTTCCCTCAACCTCGAGGCCTAGAATTTGATGAGCATCATCGGGAGTTATCGCCATCTCACTGAATGGTAATAACATTATATCAGTCTCTCCTTAGAACCTCTCACAGAATGCAGATACGGTAACTCTATCATGCTCAATATTCGAACTCTCCACCGCATGCCACAACACGGAGTTCTTGACAATCACTTTCATCTCCTCACATTCAGCCTCAAGATCCCAATTCCTCATCACTGAACATGAAGCTTGGCTCCTCATGAGACAGATGGCATGCTTGTGATCCTAAATACCAAAAAAACAAAATGAAAACAAATACAAACACTTGACGCACATTTAAGATAGATACACACTTAACTAAAAAACAAAGACGGATTGAGATTACTTACGATAGTATTATGGATCGTACATGCCCATGAATCTTTGTATCCAAAAAGAACATTTCCACCATCTTTTGGGGTCCCCTTTGGAGGCTCACCTGCTTTCAGTCTAACCATCAAGTGACGGGGAGGCATGTGGGGATCAGATGGTTTAGTGATAACCATCTTCTTCTTTCCGGTTTCAGTTGAATTTGAAGCTTCGGTTTGTTGAACAATATCTTGAGTTTGTTCTCCATCTCCTTCTTCTACTGCCTCTTCAACAATTTCATCTTCGATATCCTTATCTTTATCTCCATTATTATCATCATCATCATCATCAACTCCTGCAACAGGTAGCATGTCCTGATCACCATCATCATCATCATCATCCTTGTTACCTCCTCCAGCAGCTGGAGTGCTTTCATCAACATCATCATAATCACCTCTTCTACCAGATGGAATTGGTTGGTCTTCATCTGGAGTTTCATCCGAATCACTTGGTTCCGGTGGTGGTTGAGAATCATTTCGTCCACGGATCTTGACCGTTCACGGCTCAACAAATTCCCCACGATGTTTTGCAATCAAGAGTTTTTCACCAACACGAGGAGGTCTTGAAGGAGGAGTAGAAGTTTTATTGTTTGCCTTTTGCAACCTGAACAAGAACAATTTTTAAAAAGTTCAATAGTTGGCAGGGTCGACAAATATAACCTTGCCGGCTACACAAAAGTCGAAAGGGTCGATATCTAAACTACATGCCGGCTAAAGTATAGTCGGCAGGGTCTTATTCCATAAGCCTGACGGCTTATAACAACTCGAACACAGGATTTTCAACATCAATAGTCGGCAGGCTCTATAATTAAAACAATGCCGGCCAACATAAAGCCGGAAGGATGGTATTCAAATACCATTCCGACTTTCATAATTCAAGGCATCAGGAGATACTAAAAAATTGAAATACAGCCGGCAAGGTAAAAAGTTATAACCGACCCGGCTAAATACAAAACTGACGCCGGTAGGGTCCTAGGTTGATTACCTTGTCGACCCTAGTAGCGATTCATGAGATACTAAACAAATGTAAAGATCTTCAACCCTAAGAGCTTGCCGACTAAACCTAGCTATGAAAAGCTCTGGCAAAGGTCGTGAAACAAATACCTTGCCGGCTAAATAACTGCAAATTAAAAGATTCGATTTTTTTGACCTAATTTGACATGCAAACATGAAATTGAAGTACTAGAGTGAGTTTAAGTAGTCCCTTACTTTCTTAATCGCGTCATTTCTCTTTTTTCAGTGGCTTCGATTTCGTGTTTTTCAACCGTTTTTTTCTTCTTTTTCTTTTGAACTAACAAAGAAATTCCAGGGTTGTATTCATAGGGTTTTCGACCTGCTCCTTTCATATGACTACCCCTCGGCGGCTCCATGGTTGAAGAGTAATCGGAATTTTTGAATCGACGATTACGACGAATTAATCGAAGAGTTTTGATCGTGGTGTGATGGAGAGCCGGTATGGTTGTGGAGGAGAAGAAGAACAGAAGAAGGAAGATGGAATGAAAAGAATAAAACTGATTTAGGGTAATTAGAATTATATAGGGTAAGGGTAGTATTGTAACTACACCCTATTAAGTTGAGGGATCCGCTCCCTTATAAAAAATCAAGAGAAAATTATGTCTCGGAATAAGAAACGCATAGGCTTTTTCCCATAGCCGATCCTGTGCATATTAGGGCCCTGTGCGAACTTAATCGCATGGACTTTTTACGTTCAAGTTTTTTTTTCTCCCCGACAATTTCGAATAGCAATGACAAAATGAAACTAAGACGATTGATATATATGTATGTAGCTTGCATAAACATAACAAGTTCTTTACAGTTATAAACATTGCTTTTATATATATTGTCTAGTTCAACACAAAAAAAAGATCCAAAAACATATTGTCGATCTATGGCTGTGGCAAACAGAAGACAAGAAAAGAGTGGGGGTGGTTTGGTTTTTTTCTTAGAGGAATTTGGGAATTCTTAAGAATCTACCCTCACAGATCGATACAAGACGTGGTCCCGTGGAAGAAGTAAGAAGAGAAAGAAGACGTGGCTAAAAATAAGTCATAACTGGTTAGTTTTGTGCATGAAAAAAAGGCCTCGGCCTGAGATGGGCCCGGTGCGTCCCACCTCCTGCACCCCTCAGGCCCGGCTTTGCTCTTTCCTATGTAGATTTAGAATAGGAAACCGATCTTAATACGAAAAGGGACCAAAAACAGGAAATCACTCCTTGGCGCCGTATATTATATATACAGAGATAAAGCGATTAGACTGCAGGAAATTTAAGTGTCTATAAATTATTGGGATACCTAAAAGGAAGAAACGGAAAAAGTTGAAGAGCAGCTATATATTAAGTACCACGTCGTGTATGGACGAGAAGATTAAAGTTGACACAGGAAGAATGACTACATCTATAGAACCAATTAGAAAAAAGAGAAAGACATGTAAGGTTGTAGAAAACACTGGAGATTTCTCTCAGGATGTAGTTTCTAAAGCCAGTACTAACAGCAATCCTCCTTCTGATGCAAGGAAGGATGTAACGAAGGTGGCGCCTTTAATGGATGCAGTTGTCAAGGTGTTTTGTGCTCATTCTGCTCCAAACTATTCACTTCCATGGCAACGAGTGCGACAATACGCCTCAACTAGTAGTGGGTTTATAATAAGCGGGAGAAAGGTACTGACGAGTGCTCGCGCTGTAAAGAATTATACTAAGGTGAAGCTCAAGAAACGTGGGTCTGATGTGAAGTACTTGGCTAAAGTGTTAGCTATTGGGAACGATTGTGATATAGCAATGCTGACGGTAGAAGATGATGAGTTCTGGGAAGGTGTCTCGCCGATAAAATTTGGGTCATTGCCTGCTCTCCAAGATGCAGTCACCGTTGTTGGCTACCCAGTTGGAGGAGATACAATTTCTGTCACGAGTGGTGTTGTGTCACGCATAGAGATGTTCCTGTATGAACAAGGTTCCGCTGAGTTACTAGGATTGCAGATCGATGCAGCTATAAACTCAGGAAACTCTGGTGGCCCGGCTTTTAGCGACAAGGGAAAGTGCGTGGGAATTGCATTTCAGTCCAGTGCGAACAAGGATGTAGAGAACATGGGTTATGTTATTCCAACAGCCGTTGTTATGCACTTCATTCAAGATTACGAGAAGAAAGAGGAATATACAGGTTTCCCAACTCTTGGGTTTGAGTGGGAGACGATGGAAAATCCTGCGTTGCGTATGTCAATGGGGATGAATTCTAACCAGAAGGGTATCCTTGTCTCAAGAATTGCACCTACGTCGCCAGAATTTCATATTCTGAAGCGATATGATGTTATCCTCAGCTTCGACGGGATTGATATTGGGAATGATGGAACAGTCCTATTTACGAATGGAGAACGTATCGGTTTCAGTTATCTCGTTTCTCAAAAATACACTGGAGATAACGCCATTCTTAAGGTAATCCGTGATTCAAAAAGTATGGACGTTAATGTTAAATTATCTACTTGCATGCCACTCATCCCAGTAAACGTCCAAACTCCTTCATATTACATTGTTGCTGGCTTTGTCTTTACAGTTGTATCCCTTCCGTTTCTCCAATCCGAGAGAAGAAATATCCGACATAACATACAACCGAAACTGTTAGACAAGTACTGGAATGGGATGGTACAATACGAAGACGAACAGCTTGTTGTGATCTCCCAAGTGCTTGCAGCGGAGATTAACATTGGGTATCAGGGGATCGTTGCGGATAGTCTGCTGGTTACTGCTTTCAATGGTAACCCTGTCAGAAACCTTAAGAGTTTAGCCAATATGGTGGAAAACTGTGAGGATGAATTTTTGAAGTTTGAGTTGGATTACCAGAAGATAGTTGTTCTAGAAACTAAGGCCGCAAAGAAAGCAAGTCAAGATATTCTTTCGACTTATTCTATACCTTCAGCAATGTCTTCTGACCTCCTTGCTGAGATAGTGAAGAATCATGGCAAAGTCAAAGCAAATAAGGAACTAGAACAAATCAAGTGGGAAGGGGTGTCGAACAATGAAAACTATGGTAGAGGAAAAAGAACTCCTTCAAAGAAAAAATAGGTGGTTTAGCTTTGTCCGTTGTACCTCTTAGTTGCAGAGTACTTACTGCCCTTAGCGGCAGCGACTGTTTTCCTGTTCTTTTAGCTTGCTGTGTCTTTTTCTTTTTCTATTTGTAGTTAAGAATAATGTATGGTTTGAAGTAACAAAGGTATTTAGCACTAAGGTTGGGCTCGGCTCCAGAACCCGGCAAGTCATGTTTTGTGCCCCTAATTCCCTCATAGTTGAGGCTTGAGATAGTATAAAATCTTATGGGTTAAGTGGCAAAATGCCCCAAAATGGACCCCATGGTTGTGAGAATGCCCCGGACGTTAGGGAAAAGATTAAAATGCCCCAAAATCTTATCAAAATGCCCCAATCCGTTACTTTTGCCGTTAGAGATGGTTAAGTGGTCAAATTAGCACGCATGTGGTCCGCACATGTGATTAGATGACATTTATACCCTTATGACAAATAAGCTGACATGCATATGACAGAAATTAATACTCCCTCCGTCCCACTATTAGTTGACCTATTTGTTTTTAGATTTTGTCCCATTAATAGTTGATTTTATATCATTTGATACTCATGTTTATATTCGTTACATAGGTGTTTTTGAGTATAATGATGAGAATTCAACATCACCACCCATTCTGAGAATTAGAAGGATTAATTTAACCTCTCCAATTAGGGATTATTTTAGATTTGTATAAGTAATCCTATAACTAAAGAAGTTGTTATGCTTCCAGAAATTGGTGTTATGAGCAAGAGAAATTGTTGTATTCTGTACGGTAGATGTTGGAAGACCGGATTTGGTTATGTTTCTTCAACAAATGAGTATAAAATTGTAGTAATATGTACGCGTGAAACCGAGTTTGTAGAAGTTTACGTGTACACTCTAGCAAAGAATTGCAAGGTATTTTTGTTAATGGAGTTCTTTATTGGCTGGACAAAAAATTAAAAATGATTATTACTTTCGATATGGAGGAGGAAAAGTTTAGTGAAAATATTCCACTGCCTCCTTTGCCAACAGGCAGTGATTGGAATGAGAATACGATAGGGGTTTTAGATGGGTTTTTGTTTTATGATGCACGTCTAGTTGTCCAAGGATCTGGATATTAGGAGATATGGATATTAAGAAAGAAGAATCGTGACATGACAGAGCCAGATGAACGTTGTCATCAGTCATTTGGTTGGAGTAAAGAGTTTAGGGTTGACGAAAGCATGTCGTTTGCCGTTACGAAGAAGGGTGATGGTGTCTTAACTTACATTGGTGACTATATCAATATTTATGACACGAAAACTTCAACCTCGAAAAGGCTTGTCAAGTTTAAGGGTTCACTTCAAGTATTCCCTCATAGAAACACCTTTGTCAAATGACTGATTGTCAAAGTATTCCCTCAAAGTATCGGAAAACAAATTATTGGAGTCTGGTTCTTTATGGGGTTTAGAGTTTCCAACTTTAAAGTCTAATCGTGAAGAAATGTTTAGAGACCTCGCAAAGAACCACGATGATCTAATTATAGAAAACGCTGACGAGTCAGTTAGTTGACAATCTCCAGTGTCTTCCAGCTGCTCTTCAATTGTTAGGTTTCATTAGGTTTCACAAGTTGTGATTTCTTTCGCTCATACTCTTTGATTTCTTGGGAACTTCTTTACTTTAGTTTTGTTTTTGTTTCTGTGGGCTTCATGCTCTTTGTCATTTGTATCAGCCCGCACACGGCTTGTGTGCTTTTTAATCTATCCTCTTTGATCAATACAAAAAAACACCTTTGTTTCGTTGAAAGAATTAGGGGAAGAAGATACAGAACCAATGGAGTCTGTTGACATCGAGGAGCCAGACTGCCTTGATTATACTTTCGAGCAGCTGGCGGATGACGTGTTCCCTGAATAAAACTGGTAATCTTCCTTGACTTTTGGAAGTAATATTCATATCCTTGACTTTTGAAATTGGATAACAAATGACCTATGTGAACCTAATGTTGTTGGCATATAATTGAAGTTACTTTTATTCTATCTGTGTTTAGTGCTCTTTTATTTTGGCTTGAGCTATATTGCTTTGTTGTTAGTGACTCAACCTTATAAGAATGTGTTGCATTCGTTAGTGACTTATTTCGTTTGATACATGGAGTCGAATAAGTATATGCTGCCAAGATCATGGGAAGTGAGAGCTTTCCCAGTAGTAGTATGAGCCTATGAGGGAATAATATTTGGAGTGCTTATGTTAGTTTTGCAGTTGTTTCTCTAGGAGGAGGATACGAGCCCTGGACTCTTTCATCAAAATGGCAAAGGAAGGGAAACTCACGTATGAGCTCTGACGATATTTTCCTCTCTTCGGCAAGTTGCTTCTCTAGGAGGAGGATACGAGCACTGGACTCTTTCATCAATTCTGGAGACTCTCGAAGCTCCACGAGATGAGCCATGCTGCGATGTTGTTCCTGGAAGATGAAAGACATATTTAAAAATTCCGCGAAGTATTACAAGAGGAGAAACACGAGTACTACACTCAGTTCAACTTATAAAGCTCACCAAACCCATTATGGCAGAATGCTGCTGCAGAGAGAGATTCAGAGAAGCTTTCAAAATAAAGGATTGATCTTCAGCCAAGAAGTCATCAAAACTGAGGGAGACTAAAGGTTCGAGAGCTTCGATCTTAAGGAGGGATTTCCACAAGTTGTAACAAAAATCTCCCTTAAGAATTTCATGTCAGGAAGATGCGGAGGTTCCTCCACTTCATTAGCCTGCTGGCCACCTTTAGACGAAGTAGGTTCAGTTGAAGGGGCGGCTCGCGAAGGGATAGCCTCGCGAGATGAGCTAGATTGTTAATGACAAGGAGGATCGGGTTGACATGGAGCTGGTGAAGAAGAATGGACTTGGGTCATGCTGTCTACATCCAAGCCTTGACGGCGACGCTGTGGGACGCGAGATGTGGGAGAATCGTCCTAAAATCCACGAGGTTAAGGGACAATGCGAGAAGAAGAAAGAAAAGTTAAGAAAGAAAGGGATACCTGGGCAGTGGCAGAAGGAACCTCGGAACGTTGACGTTTTCTAAAATCCTTAGCAGGACCATCCTTTGCTTGAGGCACACTCTCCTGAAAAATAGAAAGTTAGAAATCGACGAGGATAACAACCAAAAGAGAGGCCACGAAGTATAAACCTGTGTTTGAACTGGTTTTCTAGAGCGATCCTTCAACATACCGGGCGGGGGCAGCGGATACTGAGACAGGAACAAATATGTTAGGGGACGAAATAAGTAAAGGGCAAAGAAGCCAAGGGAAAATCAGACTGACCTCGTTGGGCATCTTAGGACAGCAAAGTCGACCCCGATCATACCCTGCGAGATGGGCATGCTCATGGAGAGGACCAGTCAGCGGTGCCACTCTCTTCGAAACCCCACACCCGAGAGGACCCTCGGCTACCAAAGGAAGCATCATCCTATCCTCATCATTAGACAGACGAAGGTTTTTGTTTCGTTTCTTGCCAGGAGGATCAACATCCAAAAGAAGGGCCTTAGACTGGTCAGCCAAAGATTTGCGAAAAAGCTTGAAGCCCACTCCTAACCAACATAATTCGCGGAGAATGAATCAATGTTATAATCGGCAGGAACGAAATCTTGCACCAAGAGTGAAATCTGGAAGGATCGCATTAGACCTTCCGACGAACTCATTAGCAAGACGAATAATGTTCCCGCATAATTGATAAACACCTCGTTGAAGCTTAACTAAGATTTCATAGAAAAGAGGGTTCTTTGGATCATACAGGGGAAAAGTAAGACCTGCTCTCAGTTGACCGACGGTGATCAACATCTTCGTAGAAATCCAAGTTTCCATCTGAATCCATCGGTAGTTTAGTTCCATGGATTTGGTTACGGTAATCGGAGGAAAAACGGTGGAATCAACCGCCGGAGATAGAGAGATGCCCAACTTCTCAAAGTCGACTTTAAATTCCTCATAAGTCGTAGATGTAGTAGAACTCGGGACTTTCTCGGGAGCCATTGAAGGGGAATGAAACAAGACCTAAACTTACAGAAGGAAGAAAAGAGGAGAGAAGAAGGTAAAGTTTTAAAAAGTCTGAAAATATAGGGTATTTACAGGGGTGACTAGTCAAACCGAGATACCCACGATCGAAGAATATAAACCGGTGATCAGCGGTTACACAAGGAAAGGGACCACGTGGAGAGCACTGATGGGGAGGAGTGGCGGTTATTTAACTTCAGGCGGTGCTTATTCCCCTCTCACCAAGATCGAGCAGAATAAGAAAAGGAAAAATTTAGATACCTAAATACTAACCGCCACGTGGACGTTGGGAAGACGCGAGAATCCGGCCGAAACATCTTGTACCGTGACTTGTCAAATCAAGTCAGAGTCATCATTACTAACTAGTTGGCGAAGTAAAAGGCATAAGTGAGATAATGTCTCATGACGAAGTAACCCGCTAGGAAAATTTGATCTACGAAGGATCGATGGAGTACCCTGCAAGATACCAACCACGAAGTAGGGATGGGCGAAATAAGCTAACTTGGCTAAAAAGATAACCTGCGAAGTAAGTAAATTATCGGGCAAGAAAAGAGATAGTTGTCCCGACAAGCCCATGTGAAGGTAGCGAAAGAAGGGGAAAAACTTTATGGAAAAGGGATCAGGAGAAGTATAAAGCACCTCCGCAAGAACGTGACGAAGTAAAATGAGTTGTGCCCCATTAGGGTTAGTTGGCCTATAAATAGAGGTCCTTGGGCAATGTATAGGGGGGGAGTTTTAGCTTAGAGAGTGAGATTAGGGTTTTCTTGTATTCAATAACTTGTATTTTATTTCCTGGGTTGATTCATAAATAAAGACTTTATAGTTTATATTGTTTAACATGTCTTAGATCCTGGTTACCTTTCTTTTGGGTGTACTACTGAATTTCCAGTAGTTACAGTTTCCATTCCTGGTTAGCATTTGGTCATATCCACCAATCCATCCACACCACAAAGTCTAAAGATTCAGGTCAGCTTCGTACCCATCGAGTTGCCTTGGTTCGAAAACTTACGACCTGCAGGTTGTGTGTTAAGATAGCATACGACTACTACAGTCGCCGGTTAAACCAGATTGTCAAGGCATAACATCTAAGAAGGTAAAAATGCTGCTGACTTCATTGCTCAACCAAAACGAAAAGTTACAAAAGAGATGATGATTTTGATGAGGATAATTATTAGTTGGAGAATGAGCTACCACTTGGCACTTGCTATCAATACCATTTCAATCTTGAGCAACTACTTCTTGCTTCTTTTCTTGCATACTTGATGGAACTTGGGAAATCCAAGACATTCCCAATTGCAGAATTCCAGAAAAATTAGCTATTACCCTTTACGCACACCAACAGACAATGATTGTGTACAATAACTCCACTTACTGGCCCATGTTATTGCTGAATTCCCACATGGGACATATGATATCTTCATTAGTTTGATAGCCTTGATTACTATGATATCCTTGTGAGATGCAATGAAAATATTTTAAGGATCTCCTGTCTACAATCCTATTAGCATCAGTAGCGAACTCCATTCTTCCGATGTTATGTACATGTAGCATTGAACCACTTTGTGCATGTTCCATAGTTCGACCACTTTGTGCATGTTCCATAGTTCGAAAGAACCCACCCCGGGTAGCCGAGTATTTGATTAACTTCTGCATATTGCGTAAAAGATCAACTAGTTGCATTTATTAAGGGACAACTATACCAGTATGCAAAAAACATGTGTTCCTGTGACTCCACCATACGATGTAATTTCATAACTTTCAACAAAAAAAAACTTCAAACAAGATCAAACCATATTATCTCACAGATCGTAAGACAAACTAACCCTTTTCTTTGGTGTTAGAGTGGGTAGGTGAAACAAATGATTATTTAATTTTGGCATGGGGCACGCACAACCCTTAGTTGTGCCTTCCACCAAATGTGGAATTGAATGATGATCAAGTTTGTTCCAAGATATTTACAATAAAAGATGAAATATCTGGCCTTCAGTATGCTAGCAGGATCCGGATTTTCATCATCTGCCAAGCGCTTCTTAGCGAGATTTTGCACCCGGATTTTCTGAATCGACAAAGACTATTATAACATCCCAACAAGTGAAACTTATTCACACTTGTATTACCTGCCTCACCCCCACCATAACTTGCAAAGGTGTGAATCATTTTATTTATTTATTTTTACTTTTTTGACATCAGCGAGAATATCATTTTCCTGCACAAAATATCAGGGATAGCGAAAGCCACCATTTGATACAAAGCAATAGCATCAGCACCAACTTGATAAAGGCGGTACTTTTTAGACCAGGATTTTATTCATTGGTCCACAGAGTTGTCCTAGATAAATATCATACGTGATCAAATTAACAAAAAGAATATTTCTTTTGTAAATAATCATTTTAATTTTAATTAGGCAAAGGCAGACAATTTCTTTATTGATGTATAAAAAGCGAAGGCACTTGCGTTTTAGCTAATTGTTATTATAACATAGCACACATGAGTGAACTAGTACTCCCTCCGTTCCATTTTACTTGCTTTTTTAGGGTTTCTTTTGTGTTCCAAATTAGATGATAGTTTTAGTTTTTTTTCCCAATTTTTACTAATTTATCCCTGCTTTGGAATCACACCAGAGAATTAATTCTCATAGTAATCAACCAAAAACAATTACTCTATAATATTTAAATATACCTCATGTAGGATATATACTCAATCTTGTACATCCCAAGTACATTACTATGGGATTGATAACTTTCCCTATATTCTAGAAACACAAAACTAGGTTATTTAACTCTTTATGTAGGAATTAATATGGGTATTATTGGAAAGATTTTACTCTCTCTGATATTTCTTAATATCCGTGAAAAATCCTACAACGTCAAGTAAATCGGAACGGAGGGAGTATTATATTCATACAAGAACAGCAATAATTGATGTTATAAAAATTATTTTCCATATGCGAACTTCTATAACAACCACTAAAGTCATATCTGATCTGTAGTTCATCAAACCTGCAGTCTCCAATGGAGATTAAAGAAAATCAATACCACGTAGTGTTGTTTCCATGGTTAGCATTCGGTCACGTTATACCATTTCTAGAGTTATCCAAGAGTTTAGCTTCAAAGGGTGATGGTATTCAAATATCTTTCATATCCACCCCAGGTATCATCAAACGACTACCATCAATCCAGCCACCAAGTTTGAAGAGTCGTATCAATCTCATATCGATTGATTTGCCGTCGGCCGATAACTTACCTGCAGGTTGCGAAGCAACTGTGGATTTGAAAGATGAAGAGCAAACTCAGTATCTTAAGAAAGCGTATGATGAATTACAAGCGCCGGTGGAAATGCTTTTGAATCGGATCAAACCAGATTTGATAATATACGATCTTATCAACTGCTGGATGCCGGAAGTAGGAACGGAACTCAATATTCCTACTGCTTTTTTCAGCGTGTATTCAACCCCAATGCTTGCCTATGTTGGACCGCCATCGGAATACAAGGAACCAAATAGCAATCACCGACGAACCCCTCAAGATTTTGCGCAGGTACCGGAATGGATTTCTTTTCCTTCGACTGTTTCGTATCAATTTCATGAAGCTGTTATTATGAGCAAACATATTAACAATTCAGACATCACTGGACTGTCTACGGGTCAAAGACATGCTAAAGCTGTGCGAGGTTGTAACTTCATTTTAGCAAGAAGCTGTATAGAATTTGACGGAGACTATTTGAATCTCCTAGGAGATTTCTTCCAGAAACCTGTTATTCCAATTGGTTTGCTACCACCTCCTGCACAGAGTTTGGCGACGAAGGCTTCTGATAATTCAGCTAAGAGTTCTGATTCTGAAATATTTTGTTGGTTAGGCAAGCAACAACCAAAGTCAGTTGTTTTTGTGGGATTTGGAAGTGAATACAAAATGAGTATAGATGAAATACATGAGCTAGCATTTGGATTGGAACTTTCCGGGTTACCTTTCTTGTGGATACTAAGGAAACCAGAAGGAATTGATGAATCAAGTCTATTACCTTCTGGTTTCGAGGATAGAATCAAAGGCAAAGGCTTCGTGTGCTTAGGATGGATTTCACAGGTAGAAGTTTTAAGTCATACTGCAATTGGAGGGTGTTTGTTTCACTCTGGATGGGGATCTATTATAGAGACTCTCTTTTTTGGTCATTCTCAGATTCTACTTCCAATGATGCTTGATCAAGGATTAAATGCCAGGTTTCTAGTAGAAAAGGGAATTGGTCTTGAAGTTGAGAGAAATGAAGATGGTTCTTTTACTAGAGAGGCGATTGCAAGATCCATAAAGACTGTAATGGTAGAGCAAGAGGGGCAACATCTTCGGCTAAAAGCAATGCAAATGGGTGAAAGCATTTTTTCGAACCATGGTCTTCATGAAGAATACATAGTGAAGTTTATATCTGAACTAAATCATTTGCCAAGGAAAGAGTAATGTTAATTATGGCAAGCCTATTAGTTGGCAAGTTCTCCCAGACAAAATGAATAAAATTGGTTGTTTTCAGTTGGCAAGCTTATTAGTTGGCAATCAATATATCTTCATTTTCCAAAGCAATAGTTATTAATGATGAGCCATTAATATACACCAGTAATACCACTATGTTTTCGGACAGCTAACCTGATTTCCATCTCTCTGTACCACCTGCCTGCTTCCAAAATGCAAGACATTCAGCTTTCATTTTGATTTTCCAACTTAGAAACATACACACCAAACAGATAACAAGCTAAAGTACCAAGGTGAATCACAATATCATAATAAAAACTAAACCAAGATAGTAGTTCAAGAACCAACAAGAATTGCTAAGCTGGTCAATATTTCAGTCTTAATGGGAGGAGATCCTCCGCAGTAAATTGCTTCATCGAAAGAAGATAAATGCGCTCTTGTGATTAGCCAGCCATACACATACAACCCATATCCTTCCGTGGGAGGAAGAGGACTTTCCTCCTATAACATTTGCGAGGAAACCAGATTAAATCAGCATAAAATATCCAAAAATCCAAAACTAGCATTTGGAAAAGAAAAAAATAGATTATAAAATAGCACGACTGTGCAATCTGTGAGCTGTGAAACTCTTGGTGAAGTGTGCAGATTTTTCTCTTTCTTCTTCTAAGTAGCCGAATACAAGGGGTTTGCACTACCAAGAACAAGATTTTAAAAATGAAGCTCAATTTAAAGCTCACTGACTCTTCTTCAGAGGACTTCAGAACAGTTTATGAAGATTTCAACTTTTCAAACATGTTTTGCAGGGTTCGATGAACATGGGAACAAATTCCACTTGTATACCCATATACATGTTAAGATTCACTAAAACAACAAATCTTGCATTGGAAACAAGATTTGTTTGTTTTATTGCATTGAAAACATCAATTCTTTACATTGGGAACAAAATTTGTTGTTTTTGGTGCAAGAAAAACCAATTTCTAGTATAATAAGACAAAAAAACACAATTTCCAAAGAAATAAAATACTTCTTTATTAAACCTTAACATGTATACGGGTATATAAGTTAACAAAAGCCTTATACATTAAACTATTGCAAATCTAAGCCTCGTCGACTAATTATCTGCGAAGGCAATAATCATTACTATATCAGCAGAATAAAGCAAGGTGTTACCAGTGCTGCAACCTTTAGATGACATAAGCTTATTAGGTGTTACCAGTGCTGCAACCTTTAGATGACATAAGCTTATTAATTTTGGGCTACTATTTATATCGGGGCACACGTTAAGGTAGGGTAAAATAATATTATCTTGTATTGGTTATTGAATTTCTTGTTGGATAACTAAAAATCTTAGAAATCAACTTATGTTTTTTTCTAGAAAGGTAACTTCCACTTATACCCCTCAAATTTTATTACTATTATTTTATATATATAAAATTCAATATTGATGCACATTTGTCTCATTCTCCATTAAACAAAGACCCTTAATGTTCTAATGGTGCCTTAGGTCATAAAATCAAGTTGTAATTCGGTGAAACTAACTGCATTTAGGTTAAATGAAAAATTATTACTATTATTAGTATATTTTTTGCAGTTGAGCTAGACTCCTCAAACTAAAGCATTCTTCTCATTTGTTACTCCAATCCTAAGAGAACTGGAAATTTGACGTGATGGGTACCCGAAAAAATCTAAGCAGACTCATTTACTTTTACATTTCTCTCTCTTTTCCTAAGACAACTTCTAATTTTATTCTATTTTTTATGAGTGAAACAATAGCTCTAATGATCTAAGAATCTGGTTAAGAAATGATTTAATATGAAGAGCAATACCCGAACAATCTGCTACCTCAATTTACTACGTTTGAAGTCAATATGTGACGATACCAATGTCTTATGGTGATTTAAAATCCAAAAGAGAGTCATTTCTATTGGAGTTATAATAAGAAAGAGATATAAAAGAGAAAGGGAACATTTCTATTAGCCAGAGAGGGAACCTTATTATACATGTATAGCATTCTATTTATACAAGAGAAACGAAAACTCTAGTATTTAAATGGACCGCACATACACGGGCCATAGGCCCTATAACACTCCCCCTTGTGTGGTTCAATAATAAAACGTTATACATTTTGCTTTGAAAGTAGTCCCTTCAATATCGTTCTCTCCTTGATGACTTGTGCCGAAATCAATTGTCTCATTAAAACTTTGACAAGGAAAAACCCAGTAGGAAAAAACCTTGTACAACTCTTCACATGTATTACTTCTCATGTTATCTCGTACTTTACATGTAGTTCATCACACGAAATACGAACTTCAAGGATCGACTAGTCTAAGTTAATTGCCTCGTTAAAACTTCGTCAGGAAAAACCCAGAGGGACAAAACCTGAACTAGAGAAAAAGAGTACATTATTAATTAAACTTAGAACCTAGTTGGATGTGTATACGTTGCCTCATTAAAACCTTGACAAGGAAAACCCCAGTGGGACAAAACCTTGACGAAGGGAAAAGAGTACAACGTGGAAGATGCAAGTAAAGGTGATCTGTTGCAGATGATCACTTTGCTTTGTTGAAGTTGACTAGTTGCTTCACAACTCTTAAGGAAGAAAATCCTCGTGGGAAAGACAATAGCCTTAGCTGGGAAATTACATTCTCGGTGTTTTTTGTTGTCTCATTAAAAACCTTTCCGAGTAACCAAAACCCTGTGGGAAAAAGTAACCTCGGTGAAGGAAACTAGTTCGACACACCATTAGATGCTCCCCCTGATGTCAGACAATTTTCATTAGTCTAATGCAGTCAAAAGGAGTTTGTCACACTGTACCGTGGTGACTTGAAAGCTTATAAGACCATGTTGTTGATTCTCGAAGTTACGTTGCTTAACGTACTATCGCATTTCATTTCTTTGATTCGATATGTTCGATAATATCAACGCGATCTTTATGTCTTCAACGTTCAACACACTTGATGTTTTAGTGTTGTCTCGCTAAAAACCTTGTCGAGTAACAAAACCCTTCTGGAAAACTATTCTCGATCGAAGGGAAAAGAGTACAAAGACATGCCTTTAATTTCAAGTAAATTATGTCGACATCATATCCTTGAATCCTCCCCCTGATGTCGGCATCTCCCCCTGATTACTTTCAGAGTTGTTCTAGACTTACTTTAGTCATGTACTTTTCGAAATTGAATATCGGTAATGACCTGGAAAATAGCCTACCGTATCTCCCCCTGATTACTTTAGTTTGAGAAGAGATTATTATTCCTTCATAATCAACAACTTTTGGATTGCACTTCCATTAGCATTCATTTTTATGTCTTTGCAGGGATAAAACAATTTTACGTCAATGGTTACTTTTAAGTACATGATTACATTCACTATACCATTCCAATGACGTTGCGTTGGCGCGGAGCTATATCTAGCTAACAAGTTCCCTGAGGATGTAAAATTTAATCGAGTACATTATTATACTAAGTACAACAATGCGTCTATTGTACTTAGATAAGGGAATTTCATCTCCAAACACATCTTCGTCATCTTCCTTTAGACGAAATGGTCACATACTTACATTTGAACCTCGACTAATCATGGGAGTGCTAGCAGGATGCATGTCTTTGTTAAATTGCCAGACAACTTTAGACAAATGCAAACCGGTGGGGTAGTATACCACAAGCTCGAGATTCGATCGAGCTTTCCCCAGTTTTTCATCTCAATTTCGGATTTCAAATAGCTTTTAAGGTCTCTTATTACATCAAGAGTACATATCATGTCTGTAACATCAACATAAATAGCTACAATTCCAAATCAGGAACTTTCTTATGAACACGCAAGGGAAATAACTTACTTGTCTATCCCCTCCAAATCAAATAGCCACTTAGGCGGGTATACCACATCCGCCTGATTGCTTGAATCTATAAGTGAGCATTCTATCTAACTATAAACGCACTCTGTGGTTTAGAGTCATTTGATTTGGGAAACAAAAGTCTAGCAAGTACTTTTGTAAATATCTTCTATCTCTTGATGCTTTTAGAGATACGTAACAACCACATACATATGCAGCATTTCAAGTCCTTTTTAAATTACCAAGCTAACTAAGTAGCGGAACTCTATAACGTTCATTACAAGAGAACAATTCCAGGGCTTTGTGAGAAACCTCGCGCCACAAGGCGAGTCTTTGTACTTTAAGACTACTTTCTTCTTATTATGCTTTATGACAAATTAATTATGTATGTCCAATAGGCTTTACACTTGGTTTGGTTAGCACTACCACACCAAATACCCGTATATTTTCCAAAGAACTAAGTTCTACCTGGATTGTGTAGGCCAAATATACTTATTTATTTGAAATTAATCAAAATAAAGAATGGTTCGATCTCATTGTGCTCTACTTCTGGAGCAACTAGTTATGGATTATATCATCATTGTGCACGCATGATCCTTCCATTGATTCATGTGCATTCTCATAATCCGTCAGGATTTCATTGTTCTCTAGAATCATTTAATACTTCGGAGCGTCCTCCCATTTGGTTCATGGACATATTCAGAGACAATATTATGAGATGATTTCTGATGATATAAATAAGTTGTGCCTTACTCACCTACTTCCTTTCTAGGTGAGCATTGATCGAACCTGGTGGTCTCTCCATCTTCCTTTATGGAGCCACGGCCTCAACTACAGTTCCACCAAGTGTAGTTGCAACACCTTAGTCTATGGTGTACCCCATACTGAGGATTTCTAACCTTGAAGGAATATTTGCAGCTGGTATGTGTGATCTTGTCACTTTAGCGACGTCAGTGTACATTCTCAAAATCGATTATTCTTTGTCACTTCACGTTTACATTTGTGGAGTACTAGAATCAATATGAGACACAGTGGGAACACACCATGAAAATTCCTAATGTTCCCTTAGAAAATACTTTTACTTATCTCCCCCTAACGACGGGAAGACTGTCTCATTAGAGTGATAACCTGCAAATCTAGCAGTAAGAGATCTCCTGCCAAAGGTTTTAAAATGCGGATAATTGTTGAGAGTAAATATCCAACAAAATTACTTAATCATTTTCGTGACCCATCATAGTACGATGTGGACTCGTAATGGAACATATATAGTGCAACCAAAAATGCGTAAGAACACAAATGTCAGGCTTAAATTCAGTTCCCAACTGGTACGTAGAAAAGGTTGACTAATATTGGGTTCTAAAACGACTTAAGTGAAGATGCGCGTAATACTGCATATCCCCAAAGCAATAAAAGGTAGGTTGGTATGCATAACCTATTCCTTAGACACCATCTGTAACCTTTGATGGTAGCCTCTGCGAGACCATTGGGTATAAGATGCTCTATATTGATCCTCTAAAACATGCAATATTCATCAAGTCCTTTTGATGTAAATTCTCTAGCATTAACAATGGTGGTTAGCCTTTGCACTTTGCATTGTGTGGTATGTGCTAGTAGTTTTCAAACGCAAATTTCTTGGGAACTATAACTAGTCCAAAAAGTTAAAACATTCACCAGATCCATCAGTCACTTTAATGGTCCACGATCTGCATGAATATTTTTCTAAATTTCACCTTGTTTTCTTTGTAAAATGGAATTTTTACCATTTGTATCTTAGGATGGTCTCTATCCTATTTTATTGAAGACTTTGTAAAAATTAGTGATATGCTTTCTTACCTAAAAGCATAATGGGAAGGGGGGGTTGTGCATATAGTAATTTAGAAAACACTTATTGAGAGATATGTCGTCACTTTGCATTCTGTCAATCTTTTTCCCATTTTTGTTCACTCAAATAAAGTGATATTTGTATGAGTTCTTTCAAAACAATCATCATGTCACAACCAAAGTTCCTTTATGGTTATTCCCAAAGCCCTCAGATGAGTCGGTTTCAACATTTCATCGTTGGAGTCAATATGATTCAATAATCCAAATATTATAGTGAATTACATTGCACTAGATTGACTCATTAGTTTCTCTAAAATATATTTCATTCTAAATATATTAGAGACTATAAAAGATGCAATCAATTACATTCTCATCATTTTGATGTTCCACATGATATCCATTTGCACGGGTTACTTGGGAATTTAACAAGGTGTGATTATCTCTTGGTACATCTAGAGATTTTGCTACGTCTTTGTTCTATCTTGGAAAAAAAAATTGAGCAGTGCTGCTCTCGATAAGATAGTCAATTGGCCAGGCAAAGTTCTTGTTGCCATTAAAGTTGATGTGAAAATTGGTTGTTACTATGATACACATACACATTATATTGTATATACCAACACCTATGACCAAGGTGCATTTCCAACTCTTTTATTTATGATGGGAGCTAGAATTACATTTTAGCTGATCCCATGTTCAATTGATACCTATACTATGGTGTCATTACTGCTGGGAAAAAATAAATAATAATATTTTTTTTCTCATGATATATATGTCCCTTTTCACATGCTTTATATGAGTCGGTACGTCTAACCCTCATTACTTTGGGGTTCTTTCCATTTTCAATTTTGCTACATTTAACTTAATTTGAGAAATTTCTTTATCTCAATAGGCCAAGAGAATCTCACTACACATGTCAACCACTTACTTTTGGTTGAATATATTACTAAAGATAATTCTCTTGTTGTCATACTTCAACATATACCGTTTCGTTAGTATTATGGATGAATTAGAGAAATGAAAATTTTATAACTCATATCATGTTTTGTGAGTTCTTCCACAAAAAATTGGAATACATGTGATTTTATTTGAACGTATGTTTTGAAACTATTGACAGATTAATATTCAAGCAAGTGGATACATTCCACGGAACATTCAAAAAAAATTGGGAAAATATCAAGTATCCAATAATGGTGCTCAAGTACTTCTAAGCCCCAAATGAATACATTGGAATTGAGTTGGTACAACCAATTAAGCAAAATACACCATTCAACTATATCTAATATCATATTCATTCAAGAGAACAAATATCATTAAGACCAAAATTCTTAATGATTGAGATCAATAAAAATAATTTAAATTGACTGTTTATATGCTGTTGATTTATTTTAAGACAAAAATAAACAAAACTAGGCATATATTCTAAAAAAAAAAAAAAAAATCCTAGCGAGTAAATAAACTTAGCATATAAAAACTCGCGTTATAGTTACATACCTCAAAATTTGATTCCCGCTGCATATAGACAGAACCGGAACGGATTTAGTCGCGCACATTTCAAGAACAGGAACAGGACAGGAACAGTTGAGGTTGGAACAGGACAGGAACATTTCAAGAACAGGACAGGAACAGTTCAAGAACAGGAACAGTACGGGAACAGGAACAGTACGGGAACAGGACGAACCGAGTCGGACCGGACTGAGTTGGGTCGGAACGGTTTGAGGTGTTTTCTCCCACACCGTAACAGATACGTTTCTTTCTCCTCTTTTCCCAGAGGATACGAACAGACGAACTTTCATCTCTTTCCCAGATGATTCCAAGACTATCATCCCGTAAACAATAATTGATAATCAATCCTCGCAGAATCAAGCACACGTACATTATTATAAAATATTTCAAATCTATTCCATAAACAAACATGCTCAAATCGATCCCATAAGCAAACATATGCATATAATTATAAACTTCAAATCGATCCCACAAACATACGCATAATATAATACTATAAAATTTAAAAATCCGCTAATGATATAGGATGCATAGACATGATATAATATTATAGAACTCAAATCATAGTTTGTACAGATCAACATAATTTTCACCCAGATTTAACATTGGATATACCGAAATCAAAGAATAGGGAAAGAAAAAAAAAATTAGGAGAAAGTAGATCCAACTTATCTTTTTTTTTGATTCCAGCGATTTCCTTGATGTAAATCCAAACCCAACTTTTGATTCAAACAACTTGTGTTATCATCTATTTAGGAAATAAAAAATAAAATAAAAAACAATCGCTCTGCGGTATAGCATCGGGCATGATAACGTGTTGGAGTTATAATAAGAAAGAGATAAAAGAGAAAGGGAACATTTCTATTAGCCAGAGAGGGAACCTTATTACACATGTATAGCATTCTATTTATACAAGAGAAACGAAAACCCTAGTATTCTAATGGACCGCACATACATGGGCCATAGGCCCTATAATAATTTCTAGATTTTTAAAGTAGTAATTCATAAAACCTTAGTTTGTACGACGCTATCAACTAAATGCAGTAGATGTATGTTACGGACTTGCGGTGATTATTTGGTTGATTGATCGTACATCATAAGATCAAAACTTTATTCATGATGTGTTCGATTTGGGCAGTTTAATTGTCTAATAAAAAGGGTCTTTTAAATTTTCATGATGCACAGTGGATGAAATTGCTGATGCAACGTAGCTTACCCGTATGCTTGTCTTACACTCTTAAACTATCTATTACTAGCTGTAGGTGATTTCCTTCACAGCGTCTAGTTGATTGTAAGAGTTGTTGCGGACTTGCATGTCGGACATGAAACTATTATATGTTGTAAGGGTATGTGAAGCCGAGATGGCCTTCTTCAGCTTAATTGGAAATAGGGTTTTGTTATCTTGGAAATATTGACAACATTTATTTTGTAGAATTGATTGAGTCCGACTTTGTGCACCCTGGCTTTAACCGGGGTGCACGTTCCTCCTCTCCTTATTTGCCGATCTCTTCCGCCGTTATTTAGTTTTTGAAAAGCTATTTTATTTTACTTTGTTTTACGAAATATTAATAAATATACATTGGAAATCACAAATAGTAGCTTTCCATTAATATTGTTCGTTCTTTTTGGTCTCTGTTTTGTCCTTTCATTTCTCTTTGCTCCTTAGAGCTAGGTAAAACAATAAAATGGTGATCTTGATTTTTCTTAATCATCCTGCTTCATCTGGTACACCATACAAGAGATTTTAGTAAGAAAACCACACCCATGTATAAACAATTTTTTGGTCTTTCGCCCCATTAGACTATGATCTGTTTTAAAATTAATTGTTTTCTAGTTTTCAAGGTCATTTGCAAATTGTTATATTTTGATGGGAATCGTATGATTTTTCAAGGAAATTGAATGACGAAACTGTTATTATTATTATTAATGAATAGAAAATTGATCGATATTAAATAGGTGTAGAGGGAAGAGATACCTTGATTTTAGCTCTAGAACCATAAAATTTTGACCAACAGAATCATAAGCTTATTAGCATCAACACGACTGTTTCCAAAACTTGACTGTAAACTTTAGTCCTTAGTTAGATGATTTTTGTTCTATGGTTTTTAATATGGCTCGAAATCGAATCCCTAAAAAGAAAAAAGAAAGAAAACAGAGTGGCCTTATATTCCTAGAATTGATAAAGCAAGTGCAATCTTTAACCCAATAATGATCAGTAACATAATCTACTTTTAAGGATTTTTTTTCCTATTAATTTTTGACAACTTTTGTTGTGATCAAACTCTGTGACTTTTAATTTTTCACGGAAAATAGAGAAACGGAATGGAAGAAGGAAGAAGAAGTAGAGAGATAAAATATCGGAGAGGATTCTTTTGTTTTCCTAATTTTTAAATAAATAAAAAAATTGAAAACCAAAAAAAAACGTCCGTTAAGTCCGACTAATGACGAGGGGAGGAATGTACACCCCCGGGTGCACATAGTTGGACTCGAATTGATTGATCTGATTTGATCAAATTAGAGTTCCTTATTATTTTTCTGGCGTGTTTTTATAATGTGAAAAAGTTAAGCAACTGAATTGGAAACGATAGAAGGAGACAGCTGTGTTAAGGGTATAAGTGGAAGTTACTCTTTCTAGAAAAAGCAAAATTTGATTTCCAAGATTTTTAGTTATCCAACGAGAAATACAATAAACCAATACAAGATTATTGACAAAAAAAAAATTAGGAGAAAGTAGATCCAACTTATCTTTTTTTTTGTTTTGATTCGAGCGATTTCCTTGATGTAAATCCAAACCCAACTTTTGATTCAAACAACTTGTGTTTATCATCTATTTAGGATGTTTGCTTTTCTCGGTTCATTTAGCACTTTTGTTGAAGATATCCTACTGTAATAAGTTCTCCCAAACAAATGAAATAAAATTGGTATGTTTTCTTTCTCATCAGTACAATTGTGGAGTAAGTTGTTGCTTCATTTTTGCATACATGAAACAACTTGGGGCACCCAAGACATTTCTAACCATTTGCAGACTCATGTCTTAGTATAGAAAATATTCATCTAGTTTTTTTTTAAAAAAAAAAAAAACAACATTCAAAAAAATATATGTATGATTACAAGGAAAAAAACAAAAAGCCAGTCCAAGAAGGACTAGCAAACACCAGCAGTAAGCCCAACAGACTGGACTTACTAGGCCCAGAAATAACAAAATTAACAAAATCTATAGAAATTTAGAAACTGTTAGATGGCCATTCCATTCAAGTCGGAGGTCTAGAATGAAATTGTAGCAGCTGACCTATTTGAAGAAGTGATCCCTTCTTTGCAAAATGATCCATAGTGAAATTGATTTCCCTAAAACTATGCCTGAATTGAGTTGAACTCGTAGGAGTCTCAGCCGAATGTACTTTCACCTAGCTTGAACAAACCAAGCAATCTTCTTGAGTTAAACAAACTGATGCAATTGGATGTTACTTGTAACTTTTCTGCTACTGCGGTTTCCTCGTTAACAAAGTTTCGGGTGTCTTGTGTTTTTGCTTTTCCGCATTATATTGTTCATCTTTATAATTGGATTTACATAGGTTTGTACGTATTCAATCTAAGTAGATACGCCTGCTTAATTGTAATCGATTGCGAGACTTTTTTCTTGTAGAATTCGTATCTTGAAAGATAGATAACAAGTTTAACCACTTGGGAATGGAATGCCTTAAAAGGAAGATGTAAGAACATATGGAATATTTTGCATTTTGATATCATCTAGAATGTATGGAAAGAGCGAAACAGGAGGGTGTTTGGTGGAAGACCTAGAGAGTTTACTGAGGTCATAGTTCTTATAAAACAAACCTTGGTTTTATGGAGCTGTGACAAAGAAACTTTCAAAGTTTTGTATAGCAGTCAAATCTTACACAATGGGGAACTCTGCGTTAATATGTAATGATGTCTTTGGATGTTGTTATCGGCTGGATATTGGGGGGGGGGAGGTATGAATCCTTGGAGTGGAACGTGATTAATGGAAGAAGTAGTGGGTATGGAAGTTACTGGCTTATGCATTATTGCATAAAATACTTTCACGGCAGTTTGTGATTGAGTACTGCAAACTTTCCTCGTCTGTACCTTCCTAGCTTTACACGTTGTTCTTTTGGTTGTTGTTTTAGGACAGAATGTGGATTTCTACCCAATCCTTGTAAGTCTGCAGTCTTGTGTTACTGGCAGCCAGGTAGTTTCAGTTTTGATTCTTTTGTAATCCTGGCTTTGGCTAGGTTTCTCTTTTCTTTAATACAACCTTTTTCATTCGAAAAAAAAAAAAAAGTTTAACCACTTGGTAGAATTCCGATTGGATTATTTGGGTACGACTAGATTGATCTTATATATTGATTTTTGAGATCGTCAAAGTACTCTGCTTAACAATCAGGTTCACGGACCTTGTGTCTATACACATACTGATTGATTATAGGTTGCGATATAAAATCTATATACATATTGTCAAGGATCATTCAGTTGGTCTACTTGCTATTGTATTAAGTTTTGTCTATATGCGTTGCCGAACGAAAAAGTTGGGTGCATTTGGTATCCCCTATGTTTTCAGTTGAAAATATATTTGACATTAAATTAATAAATTATCTAAATTCATATGATTTGTTTGCACCTGGATTTATTCAATTGTACCATGTAAAAGTTACAAACTATCTAGTATGACGTACAATATATTTAAAAGGAAAAAACAACTATAATATAGAAATGAACATTATTTTCTTACCCAACAAGCAGGGATGTTATCACAGTTTTCTTTGGTTGCTTATTGAACCTCTTAACATATTCTTTTAAACATTTAACAACGTAGACAAAAAGGACATAAAAAAAATATATATATAACATTCATTAAACGTGGTGTATCTTTATAATTTAGTAGGCGACCATGGATTAGATTTATTTTACTGAAATCAAATAAAACAAAATAACATGTGGTTGTTTTTTTTTTTCCAAATATAACACTCATATTCAAGAAATATGAAACTAATTCTATTATAGAGAGACAAGGTTTTCACCCTAGGCATTCTTTCACCTAAAAGAAATGTCATATTTTATACTAACATGTGTTTTAACATACATGAGATACATTCTCATAATTAAGATAATACCGGTGCATTTGATAAATACATTAATTTAATATTGATACTTTACTCGCGCTTGTCATGATTTATTAATATTTTGTAATAATTGTACATATAATAACATATAATGTATTATATATCATATTATTCCTTCCCAGTTCAACGATCTCAAATCTTTGTTGGATTTTTTTATGGGTATTAAAAAGATTTGCATGCATTTATAAATAAGTTTTACTGATAATTAAGAGTGTGGAAACTTGATACAAATCCTGAAATATTCAATCACAGATGAAAAGTAGAGGCAGGAGCTTTGTCATCAAGAAAATGAACTAATTAGCACGAAGAAACAGTTACGCAATTAAAGAAGCTTATTGAAGGAAAAAAGTTGTTGTCGCAATTGGATCGATTAGAAAAGCAGACTAAAGACAGGAAATCAGTTCAAGTTAGTGCTGATGCTGGTCTGGTTAGTTTGGGAAACACGTGCTACATGAATTCTGCATTGCAATGCCTGAATGTTGTTCCTCAATTGAAATCGGAGTTCAATAAGTAAGTCTTTTCCATGAATTTGCATTTTTTTATCCCCAAGAGTTTCTTTTAATTACTTTTCTTTGGGTTAGGTATAATGGTCTTAAAAAGCTCAACGACTCTTCCCATCTTCTCACTATGGCAACTCGAAATATTTATGCTGAGCTAGATCGCACGGAGAAACTTGTCTATCCGAGGTTGTTTTGGAAGGTGAGTTTTCATTGAAATTTTTTCTTCATCATCATCTTATGTCGCTCGTACATTAATTAGCAAGAGTTTCAACATTCTAAGATTTTTGTGTTTTTAATATGGTTTTGCATTATGTGATCAAATTAGTGTATATCTTAACAGTGTTCCACATTAGCTTAACTTACTCATATATAACTTGCTACTAAATTGATCAAGACCATGTCATGTCCCTTGTAGCAGTTAGTATTCAGGCACCCTTAAACATGTTTATTATTTCTGATCTTACTATTAAAATTGAACACCATCACCATCAAGGATAAATACCCAATCCTTGTGAGTAAATGAACTGTTGGATGAGTTGCACGGAGCCCAAATTTTCTCAAATATAGACTTTCGAACTAGTTATCATCTTTCGTTTTAGATATAGCCGGTGCTCTCGATCTGTAGCTATAGAATTATTATTTTTAAACTCCTTTGTTCTATCCAACTGTTGATTCTCTTTCGAAAATGTTTGCATAATGTTTTAAAGACTCCATATTTTCATATAAATATGAATTATATGTTATTCGAATGCAAGCATCATCTGGTGATTACGGTCAATTAACTTTGGATCCTTATGTAAAAGAAGAAAAAAAGTCTGATTAAGTTTTTTCCTGTGAGAAGTTTTGAAACGAAAAAAACAAAATCTGTAAGTAATTAAAAACAAAATAATTGGTAAGACTGAAACCAGTAAATAAAAGAGGTAACTCAATCAAAATGTTTTTTTTATCGCATCAAACTATCTTTTCTTTGTTGATATAACTACATTTAATTCATTCGTTCATCTTTTTGTAAGACAAGTTCTCTTCTTCGGTGCAACTTCTCGAGTGGTATCCAAACGTGATGTCCATAAACAAAGAAATATAAAGATATAAACCTCCACCAATGGGATTTTAATCTCTCAACCCCCACCAAAAACCATATCATTTTTTCCTCCTTATTTTAAAAGAACCAAAGATACTACTCATTACAATGGAGATTGAATGACAAATATTCGACAGTTTTGCACCGATAATTTTGTTGAGATGACTTACATGATTAAGGATATAGGTTCTACTAATTTTATAGTAGAAGAAGTACACAAAATAGATGTATTAGATTTAAGGTTATCCCGTGCAGATACACAAGATTAAAAAATATATTCAAGGAAGATGAGATTGGCATATTTAGCTTATCCCAATTGAGCATAGATATTTATTTTCTGAACTACTAAGTTCTCTTCGCTCTGTATGGTATATCAATTAAGCTATTTGATACTTTACCTGAATTCTTAACCTGTAGTTAATGGTTTTTTACAGATGCAGGATAGTGAAAGTAACATACGCTTGATATTGAAAGTTTGAAAAACCCATGTGATATTGTGATCTAAAAGAAATGATGACACTGGAAAAACCCATGTATACTCAAAGACATGCTGAAACTTCTTGAAAAACACTTCCGCCGACTTTGGATCCCACTTCTTAACATTCACCACCAATGACGAAGCCACCCGTACATCTTAGGGTTGTTGATCATCCTCGCTTCTTTATATGATGGCTTGAAGATAAAGGTATTATTCTCAACTATCTTGTAAGCCCGCATAAACTAGTCAATGTCTATAGACTATCCCAAATAATAATTACTCTGTGTAATGACTTATATAATTAATTCGTAACAATCAAAGGCTTCATCAAATATTTTTGCAAGAGCCTTGCTACCAAAGGTATTTTTTAGGTTAGGACATTCATCGGGCCATGTGACCAAAATCCTTACACTTGTAGCATTGAGGCACACCTTCACTATCTTGATTGTTCTTATTTCGAGAAGGGACATGATTGTGAAGTGATAGGTGTCGTAAAACACCTAATTTTATATCTAGTATTTATGCTTTCTTTGCGAGTTTTCTTGTAAATTATGTATCTTATGTGTGCTTTTGAGTTTATTAGGTGCAATGGAGTCATTTGGAGCAAAAAGACCAATTGGAACTCGTTCAAATACAAGATTTCTACTTTTCATTGTGTAGAGGACGAGAAGACGAAGGCAATGGCGAAAGAACGGAGTCATTCTGAGTTCGTATGGAGAAGTTATGAGCAAAACAAGAACTCTTAAGGAAAGGGCAAATTTGTTATTTCATGGGCGAACACTATATGGAGCCTAGTTAAGGTTAAGGGATAACCAGTTCGGGTGGCCCTTGTCCAAGATTGTGGGTGTATTTATCCGTCCACTACTTGAACCATAATTCAATCGAGAGAAGATATTTTCTCTCTTTTATTTTGAATCTGAGCCATGAATAATTGAAGATGATGGTCACTGTGCTAACAAGGGTTTGAGGATTAAGAAAAGAAGAATGGGTGACTCTCAGTGGCGCTGTTGAACTCGAAGACTGGAGGCAGTGATGGTGTCAGTGGTGGAGTTCAAGACTACTCGAACCAGGGAGAAGAAATGGAGTTCACTGCCATTGGTTGATTATGGAAGAACGGAGTGTGTTTGATTGAATGATTCTGGGTGTGTATGAAATTGGATGCTACAGGGAATGAGATGTGCACAATATCATCAACGACAAGCTTAAACTGTGTTACCGCTTTCTTGCACACCAATTGCTTGTAGAAATTCCTGAAGGTGTAGCTCTTGATCGAAAGTTTAGCCTCATGCTGCCATGTTTGATGTGGTTGTCTTGTGTCCGGGCAGTGAGAATAGTGCCAGGGAAGGTTGAGATGGGTTATCCTGTGGCAGTGGCTTGTGGCTGTGGTTCGATGGAGTTGGTGTTGAAATGGAGTTTGTGGCATTCGATGGGACTGAGTACAAGACAGGGAAGATGGCAGCAATTGCAGTTGATTCATGGTTGCAGTCTGTGAGAAGAGTTGGGGTTTGCTCCTGGTGTTTGAGTTGAGAGCTGGGAATGGTCTTTTCAGGCAATGGAGCTGCAGACTGGTGCAATGGAGCTTTGAGGTGACTGAGCAGATGAGCTGCAGCAATGGTGATGGTCTATAGACATTGCAGGATGGCTGAGTTTGAGTTGTATGAGATGGGAAGCCTGGATGGAACTGGTGGTGTGCTTAGGAAGAGGCGACATCTTTGTGATGAGATACGAGTAGCAGCCAGGATTTGATTGCAGCCGTGATGAAGTAGCAGGTGAAGCTCAAGGAGATGCTGAAATGCTGAACAGGGAAGCAGTGAAGCTGTAAAGGGTTACAATGGCAGCTACTATCCATGGTTCGACTTCTGTGCAAGAAAGGGAATGAGCTGGGCTTGATTGAGTGGAAGGCTATGAGTGACAGTTGAGCTCGGGAGGAGTAACATGAGGTTGCGTGGAAGTGGAGTTGGTCGATTGCTGGTGGCCTGAGCTGAGATGTTGAGCTGCAGGCAGTGAGCTGAATTGCAGGTGCAGGCATTGATGCAGTTAAGAGCTAAAGGGATCAGGTGGAAGAGAATGGAACTGGGTTTAGCTGGTGCTTGTGAGCAGTATTTGGCAGGGCACTGGTGATGGCAGTGAAGAAGAGTAGCTGGAGTTTGGGTTGTAGTTGATGCTGTAGCTGGAACTGCAGGTCTGATCTTGCAATGGAGTTGCAACAGATGGTACCTGGGTATGAAATTGCAGGAACTGAGCCAAGGAGCAGCTGCAGTTGGCAAGGCAAGGGTCGCTGTTGCAGGTATTGATGGTGCTGTTGCCAAGAATTGGTCGGCATTGGTGTCTCGTGTGACTGATGGTGGTTTGAAGAATCCAATGAGATGGCAGTTCAGGTTCAGGGTTTGATGAACTTGAGGATGAGAGTGTGATGAGCAAGAAACGAATGTGGAAGAGCTGAACTGAAGCTGAAAGGTCACTGGCAGGTGATGTTAATTTCAAGACTAACGCTGTGTTGTGGAAGCAGTTCGAGTTACAAGATGGTTCTGGTGTTTGGTGGTGCTGCACAACTGAAATGGTGGTATAATTGGGTTAAAGAAGTGCAGTTGTGGCAGGAGCAAATTGAACTGGCAATGGCTAAGCACTGCAGAAATTGCGCGAAAACGCAGCGAAATTGGTAAGCCGGTGAGCATAGTTCCGGTTATCGGATTTTGGAACCGGAAGTGGGTATAGTAATGTTTCACTGAATCATGAAGGGGGTATGAGTCGGATGCAAGAATTGACGGCCGGACATATGGGCTACGAGTCGCGCTTTTGGGTGCGTTTTCGTAAGAAATGGGAATTGGCTAAAATGGTTTTTGTGAATGTGTGGACTGCAGAGAAGCAAAGCGGAGCTACTGGAAGTGTAGAATTGCCTGGTGATAGTACCTGATGACAAAGGTGGCCGGATTCCGGCGATGACGTCAGCAATTCCGGCGACGCTTTTGGACCCAAAATTCCAGAGACATATTTTTCACTCCTGGGCTTGGTGGACCAACTTGGAGACGGGTTTGGAGAAGAATTAACCTAATTTTGGGAAAGTATCCTTATGGGGAGAAAACCATATATATAGAAAACTCTTTTCTAAACCTAAAAAAAATATATCTCCATTAGGGAGACTTCTACTTTTGTTCTAGGGTTTCATGATAGTCTCTTCTTTGATGAATATGATGATGATTTCCAAAAACACAAGTAACTAAGTTTTTATTATTGGTTGAAGATGTAGTTGGATTTTGCAACCAAGTTATGATTTTTATGAATTAGTTTTCTCTCAATATTATCGTTTGATTTCTACGGGTTACAATAATTGCATGATTGATGGATTGCAATATGATTGAATGTTTGTTTAGTCGAGTCTAGAATTGATTGAACTCACATCCATATCTATAGCTATTTTAGGGTTTTCATCGAGCGATAACCTTGAATACTAGTAGCATGATATGATTCTAGGTTGTAGTGATACATCCTTGTATTCATATGTAGAAATTGACCTTTGTTCGAATTGTTTGCGCAATGTATTTCAATTGCATTGATTAGCCTATTTCAAAACTTAATGCTCCTAGGAATTGAACTTGATTAGCGCAAGGCGTTAGGTTATTCTTTAGGTAGATTTCACATACGCACCCTAATGTGTGTGTTGATAACTTTGGAAATTACGGAGTATTCTTGCAATAAGGTATTCTATGGCTTTTGATGATAGCGAGATTAAATACGAATTCTAGTCATATATTCATAAACTTGTTTACAATTGAAGATGAAACCTTTATCCAATATTTTCCCATCCTTGATTTGCATACTTTATTTGCTTTTTGTTTATTTTTATTTACACAATCAGAAATTCTTCCGGGTGTTTTATATAGGAAACCATAACAATTCGACAACCTAGACCTCTCTGTGGGATCGATCCTTTCTTGCCCTTGCTATATTTATATTTTGAGTAGTAAGAAAGTGTAAATTATATTTGTGTCGCTTACGACAGCGATCATGAAGTATGTTTGATGAGATGAAGTTTCTTTAGAGATTCGGTTATATCTCTCCCTTAGAAGATTTCTAAAACTGTTGTGTGATCAAAGACACATAGGTGTCAAGATCTTTTGTTATCATCTTCGTGACATTTCTAAGGCAGACAAACATTTTTACTTTTCAAGATTAATAGTGTTTTTTAAGGATTTAAAGGCAGTGCCTTTTTCAGTTTCACTTGTTGTTCATGATCAAATATCTTTAATTTTCCCACAAGATCACTCCTTGAAAGTTTTGGAAGATTGTTTTCTTTTATGATGGCACCAGTGGATTGCCCGTGCCATTATGGCACGGGTTGCTGGTGCTATGGCACGATATTGTCCAATGAGTATGGATCTACTATAGCAGAATGTTCCTTTTTTTTAATCCAATGAGATAAAAAAAAAGTAAAAGTAAAACAGATAAATTGTAAACTGGAAGCAATCCACGTGACAGTTCAGGTGGAAACTTGGAGTACGCCCTTGACCGACTTCTACAAACATTACTTACTTCGCCCATTCTTTCTTATTATCTTTTTTTCTTTTTAATTATTTGTTCTCATCAAAAAAAAAAAAAATTATACTCCTAATTATTTTTACTATTTCTAGTTGCCACCTCCTTCCTCTCTCACAAACCCAGGTTGTAAATTTGTCTCTGTAATTCTTGGATCTAATTATTGTATGTTCAGTTCTGGAATGATAAGAGGGTTAGGGTCGTTTGACGCACAAAGGGATAGTTTGAGTGCATGTCGGCACCTAAATCATCCATTAAATTATATGTTGTGATTTCCTTTGGGTTTTAGTCTGTTCAATACAAAAAGTCGTTGTCTAGACTCTAAACACACCAAAGTCATTTTTAAAATGCATGGTGAGGAAAAAAAAAAGAGAAGGGTATAAAGAAAAATTAATAATAAGAAGAAAAAATTGAAATTACTTGAATCAAATCTATTTTCTGGTGTTGGTCATTTTGAGAGAGAGAATACATGGTCAAACAATATATATTTGATCTAGTGTTTTTATCTATTTTATTTGTGGTTTATAAATTTTTATGATGATAATTAGTGAGTGAAGATGATTTAGACAACGATTGAGATATCGAAGGGGAGAGTCATAAAAGTTGTTCTTACAGTTTGATAATGGCACAAAATTGAAAAGACAACAAATTTCGAATTAGAAGAAGAGAGTAAGGAAGTTGTAGTAATGGTAATGATGGTTATGGTGGTGGTGATGGTGTTGCTGGAGAATTGAAGGAGAGTTGTCGAAGTGAAAACATGGAGGAAGATAAGAAGTTGTCCCTGTATTTTTTAAATATTTATGACATTTCAGGATGGAAGGAAAACACGGAGGAGCATTTTAAATCGATTTTACCCCTTAGTTTTCGGCATTTTACAGTATTTTCAGGCAACAAAGAAAACACAGAGGGCTAATTCCGTCCTTTCATATACCAACGAAAAATTTGGTTACACCAAACAAATCATTTTGTCTTATATTATAGATGTTTATTTTATTCGTATCGGGTTGACAAAGATTTCAGACTTTTAACACAATATCGTTTTCTGAAATAGTTTTTCTCAAAACAAGAGAGGTATCCATTATTTCAAAAAACATGTAATTAAATTCCTCAAACGAATTTCCATTATCCATACGAAGGATTTCCCGACTAGAAGTTGGGTTTTGAAGCCTTGCTTATTTTTCTGATGTATTCCCTTCGAATATGGTTTTAATATGTCCCAAGAATCTTTTAATATCTCACATGTATACACATGATGATGAAGATTTTAGCTTATGGAATGTATAGTAGCATTCAACCTATCAGAATTTTTTTTTGCAGCACTGATCTCGGTTGCGTCATGTTTGTCAATTTCCTTAATTGTGGTTATTCCTTATACAGTAACTGTTGGACGATAGTAAACTTTGACAACCTTCACCCATATATTGAAATCACAAGATTGTAATAAGAATGAAAGCATTGTTATTTTCCACCAAAATAATTTGTGTTATCAAAGGTTGGCGGTACGTTAACAGAGATAATACTTTTGTTTATTGGTTCTAGGTCGCTACAGGTACAGATTTATTAGATCTCTAGGTACTTACCTGCTCTAATACCAATAGAAAATGACATTTACCTAGTACACCACCAAAAATTTTGTTCGAGAACCTGTATATGCCATTCCTTGTACAATCAATATATTAAACTCTAAAATTAAGATCCTTGTTCCTGATTGTATATCAAGGTCAACCTATTTTTTACCTGATCCTTCAAGATCCGATTTTGGTTAGAGATTAAGTTTGGGTTTTTATATCGAGCTCGAATATCGATGATTTTGAAAACCTCGAAAATAGGCTGGTTCAAGCTTATGATAAAAAATTCGATTAGGCTTAGGTTCAGATTAAACCCAACCCAACCCAATAGTTTCTACACTTTTTCGTTTTCTACTCTTAGAACACACTGTTTTCTTCACTGTTACCCAGGCCAACACTGCTTTCAGATTCTATTGGATTAGGCAAAAATATGATCGCTAACTATACTCTACACGCCTGAGGTTCGATTTGTTTGGTTTTGTGCAATCCCAAGAACCAAACTTATAATTATAAACCAAAAACCAAACTATGCACTATTTATAATTTTGGAAGCTAAAAACTCTCAGTTGTTTCTCGTTTTTTGTTTTATTTTTGTTCGTAGATTTTGATTTAACTAGAATTCAAAAATTAATAAATTAAGTTCAATTCATTATAACTAAAGAAAATCATCGCATCCAAAACTAAAGCAAACTATATCCCGATGAACTAATAATTTTTCAATTTAGAAACTAAAAGAGAACTAAAATCCGTATGGTACGAAAGTCTAAAAAATAACTATAAATCAAAAATAAATATTGTTAAGTTATTAAGTTTATTCCAATAAAAAAATTTTATTAAGTTTATCACTTGCTTATATGTTTCGGCATTAGCTATACATTTTATCTATTTGTGGGTATACTTATTAAAAAAAGTTACATATACAATGTGTATAATACACTATGATAGAAACTTGGCTATATATTATTTAGATTTTTATTAGTTTTTTTCATGTTAAGATTTGAAGTTACATTGCAGTCAGTTTCTATTGGTTTTTTGGTTCTTTAATGAACTTCAAAAAAATAAAATAGACCACCTATCATGAGGTCTTTCGGTTTCTCATCTTTTAAACTTTTTTGGGTTTTTTTTGACGGTTTGGACAGGCCGAGTCTGGGTTGAAAACTAATTCATGTGCAGCTTGCTGGCCCCTCTAGTTTCTTAATTTAGAGATGACAAGAGAAAAGAAGCAAGAAAAAAACTATATTTTTAGTAAATCTCTCCATGGAGCTTTTGAAAGTGTATGAATATGTGGGCCTGAATCCCAGCAACATACCATTAGGTAGTATATCTACGGGCCTGTTTAGTGAAAAGCCCATCTAACGAAACAAAACCCAAACAGTGGTTTATTTATTTTTCTTTTTCATTTTTTATTTTGAGACAACCAAACATTTAGGTCCAAACAATTTCCTCATAGGTCGAACCACACATGTGTTGAGAAACTTATTATTTCAAAATACCCATGGTATATATCAATGGTAGAAACAAACGATTTGAAAAATAATTTAAAAAAAAAAATGGTTCGATCATCCTACTTCACTCCACATGATCTGGGCAAACCACTTGCTATCACTTAGCACTGGACCAATTTGTACATTAAGATGATAAACGAACCGAAAAATGGGTGTTATGATTTTCATGTGGGCCCATCGTTAGTTCATTACTAGAAAGAAAGAAAAAAATCATTGTCAAATCCGAGATTAGAGAGTGATATATAAAATAGAAGTGCTTCTGTTTTCCGGAAGCAAAATTTAATTCTCAAAATCAAAAGCAAAAAAAAAAAAAAAAAAACTCACGGATGTTAACTTTTAAACTTCTAAAAGAACGCGTAATTGGGGATATGGAAACTAATTGGGGGATATGAATTACTTCCCCCAACCCATGATTTCGGCTAAGGGTTGACCATTGGTTATGAAAATACTAAAATACCCTTCCTATAAAATAAAAATCAAAAACTTAAAATCAAAAAACAAAATCATATCCCCCATTTCCATCTCCACTTCTTATTAATCTTATTTAGGGGTGGAGCTTTGAAACCCAAATATTTCCCATTCTCTTTCAAATTCTAAACTCTCCCCACTCTATATCAAATTCTCTTCTCTTCACTTTGGAAACCAATTTTTTTTTATTCTAAGTGATGAAGATCATCTTTGAAAGTGATGATGACCATGCCGGAATTGATGAAGACCATGCCGGTATCATGTTCCTAAGCATATGGTCTTCATCAATTCCGGCATGGTCTTCATCACTTCCGTTTTGAATTTTTTCTGGTATTAATCAGTCCACTGCCGGCATGGTCAGTTGATATGAAGACCATGCCGGAAAACAATACGCCCCCCCAAACCCCCGGATAGTGGCAAACAATTTATGAACATTTCCAACAATTGCCCCGTGGGTTTTTGGTTGAATACCATGCCGGCACCAAGCTTTTTCAGCTGCAACAATGGTGGATTCAAAGAAAAAAAATCAATTTTTCAACCTCTTATTAGCGGTAATTCTCTCATCACAATCATCTTCCATTTTCAAAAAAAAAAAAAAATTCTACTCAAAATTTTTTTCCCTCATTCTACTCTCAACTAACCCACACAAATTCAAATAAACATAAATACACAAATTATATCCCCAAATCATTAACATTTTATTAATTACTAATTATGATTAGGGAGGGTTAGATTAGGAATTAATAATTTAATTATATAAGGGGTAACCCAGCTAGGATATTTGGATCCCTATTTTGTCATTTAGCTATATCCCCCAATTAGTTTCCATATCCCCCAATTACAAATTCTTCTAAAAGTCATTTTGAAATTGTTCCCACTAATTCGTGACTATTTTGGTTTTACAAGTCGAAAATCAACTTCTGAAAGTGCACTTAAATAGGCAAACATCACACCATCTTGTAGGGTGTTTGGATACACATTGCGCAAGGCTGCTACGAGGAGTACCAGTTTACTGTTTACTGGTGAGTACCAAATCCCATATATGACCAAAAAAAAGAAATCGAGATTTGTTGCCCCCTCCATTAAACAGGTACCCCTACTAGCATTGTTCATATTAAGAAGCTAATTTTCGACTTTTAGAAATCAAAAAGCGCAGGCGCGTTTGGAAGCGAACTCAGAAATTGCTTTTCGACCTCTGGAAGTCAAAATGTCAGAAATCAGTTTGATAATAATATTTCAGAACGACTTCTAGGAGTAGAAAAATCAGCTTTTTGTGAAGCAAAATAGTTTTGCTTCTAACTTCTACTTCTGAAAAGCAGAAGTCAGAAGCAGATATTTATCCAAACATTTGTGCATTTTTAGACAAATGCATGAACTGGTTAACTCCTAATGTTCTCAGGGATACTATAAGCATCAATAGACTTTACCTTATCTACTACTATACTACATACTTTACCTTATCTACTACTATACTACATACTTTGCTTTCACGAAACTGATAAGCCAGAGAAGCATAACAAAGCTCGTGCTACAATTAGTTTATAGTTTCACAAGTTACCCTAAAAGAATAGGGTCATTAAACCATGAAAAGCGATTACAGACCTGCATAAAATCTTCCAGTCAAATTCTTAAGTGCACTGGCAGCATGTTCTTCATCTATAAACTGAATGTACACGTTACCAACCTGCCAATCAAACACAACTTATAGAGTTCAATTTACAAGTAAAGCTAAATAAATAACAAACATGCTAGAACCAAGAAGAAAATAAATTACCAAAACGGATTAATGTTTGACATCGACATGCATTACCAAAGAGCAAGTAAGGAACCAACCCTCATGTTACACAATCTAATGTATTCATCTTCAGCAGCAAACAATGATGTTTCTTCGTTTCACTACCAAGATATAACAATGTAACTTCTTTTCCTAACTTGAGTGTCTATACGAGATCAAAGGGTTGTCAAAAGAATCATATTCACATTCTGATACTTATCCAACAGAATTGAAGGGTCATAATGTGCAGAACAAAATAACCAAAAAAAGATAAAGTAAAACCACATAAACTTACAATCTGAAGTTTAATATCTTCCCATCCTGCTCCACAGTGCGTATTTTCTACAGAAAACACATGATACGAATTAAATCCATTGGACTTTGAGTGAAGCATTACATTAAGATATGGTATAACAATTTTCATACAAGGTAGACGCCTATACTGTATATGTATCTTTCAAGATACGAAATAAAAAAGAATTCCCGATTCTGCTAAAATGACAAACTACAAGGTAATACATGGAGAATTCTTGAAGTGTATCTACTCTAACCTGCTAAAAAAAGGGTGAGAATAGTATTAGGGAAAACCAGTACACAAAATTGTACAGAGACAAAATTCGGGCACAAAAACATCAAAACCTAATATCAAGCCTTAGGTAGTTCACCCATACATAATCATACCTATCATACACAATATAAAGGCATCAGATCCAAACTCCCCTCTCGCTTTCAAGGAAAGTTGTGAACTACTTGAGTGTCTACATAAGACATTAACCAAATAGAAGTTAACCAATTACAAGATAAAACCACTTGTTTAGGTTTTCATGCTTGAACATTAACCAATTACAAGTTAAAACCACCAATAAACATAACTTACATAGGACCCATAGGGCAAGCTTGATTTCGCTCCATTCACAAACACCTCAACATGCATTCTATCTTCATCACCCAATCTCCCTGCAACAATCACAAACAAACACCCAAAAAAATTGAACTTAAGAAAATTTCTATAGTATAAACCAGCAAATCCCACAAACTTAAAAACTCTAAAATCATGAATATGAGAAATCGATATCTTCTCTAAGCCTGAACAACAACAATATTTGAAAAATCGATGACAATTCTAAGGATCCAAAATCATTAGATTTAATTATGTCAAAGTTATAGAATAACACATTACCACCTAACTGAAATTTCCCATGTATTGATGTTCAAACCTGCACAAGTAGACAGTAGACAAGTAATGTCAGAAATTAAATTCGCCCTTGAGATAAACTAGAATGGGATGTCTTTCAAAGATAATAAACAGACTCAATCAATCAAATAAAGTAAAGGGTTTTTGAGATTATCGTTACCAGCAGCAAGAGTAAGGGTTTAATTTTGAGATCTTCAGTCCACTTAACTACTTGACGAGTTCTTTTGTAGGGAAAAATAGAAAGGAAACACATTACTGCAAAAGACGAGAGAAAATGAAGATAAATCAAAATGGTTATCAATACTAAAAGTCTATCAAATATCAAACAAGAACGAATTGATATTACCCTGGTGATTTCAGGAGCAAAGAAACGAGATCTAGGGGTACAAATTTCGCTACTAATTTTTGATGATACATGCGTTTTGATTTTTAGAAGGGGTTAGGATGAAGTTATAATTTGAGATGGTGAGTTTCGATCTGTGATGTGAGAGTGGGGTTACCTTGATTTCTAATTATTGAGAAACACTGGATTTTATCTCTTGGGTTTTTATTGAATTTGAGTATGAGATCGAAATAATAATAAAGGTTGTCAAAATTGAACTGTTGATGGTGAAGAAGTCAAGAGTTATGATTTAGGGGTATGATTTGTGGATGAAGAAGATGGGGATCTTATCTGCAGAAGGATCTCGTTCTGTGAAGGGAGAAAAGAAACTGAAGAGAGAAAGAAGGGAATCTCGAGACAAGAAACTGAACAGAGAAAAGAGAAAAAGGTATGTATGTTTTCAGGGCTATAGAAACTAGTTTCGCACACAGTGGTTCTTTTACTCGATAAAAGAGCCCTGGTTTATTACAAAAATACCCCTCAATATTACCACTGTGGCAGAAACAGGTTTAACTTTTAACATAAAAACTATTGTGTCTCACAGCTCATATGGTTACGCTAGCTCATGGAAGTCGTATTCTCAAATCCCAGGAAGTGGTTCAAAATCTATTTTCCACTAGTGAGAAGATCAACGAGTACCGTTGGTGGGAAACTAGATTATTGCATTGAAATTGAAATTTTGATTATTGATTTGATTGACTAACGGTTGTTGAAACTTTGATTGCACCTAGTTTGTTTATTTTTGAGAACCTTCTCTTTTGATATAAGGCTCACTAAAACTAGATCAAAGTATTGACGGGATCTTTAGAACCATTTTCGGATCTAAAGACATCTTGTAATAATCCATTGTTAACATACTCTGTTCTGCGCGTGATTGATCACAAGAGGTTTCACGTGGTGGTGCATGTTATTATTGAAGACAAACGAAGATTTGAAGACGACGAAGTTTTTCTTATTAGTTTTCGTATCTTGTGAATTGTGTGCACAAACCTTGATCGGCTGGGATCCAACTAGAATCGTGTTTATCTTTGATAGACTTGATTGATTAGTTGCGTGAGATCGGCATCACCTTATAGTTTCTCTTTGAGATTTATATTGATTGATTTCCAATCTAGAGTTTGATTATTTTGGTAATCAAAGATTGATTGATCTAACCAGACAAAGGAATTTATTAGATTAAACAAAAGAGAGCCTTTGTCAACGACTCGTAATATCTTATTCCTAAGAAAAACTTGGATTTTCTGAATCGACAAATAATATCCCTCTCTAACAAGTGAAGCTTAATTGTCTCACCCCCACCAAAAAATTGTAAAGGTGTGAATCAAATTTCCTATGCAAGTTCTCAGGGATAACAAAAGCTACCATTTGAACAACAGCTTCACCTACCAGCTTGAGAGATTAGTACTTTGTAGACCAGGATTTTAATCATTGGTCCACAAAGTTGTCCTAAGATTGTAAAATAATCATTTTAGGCAAAGGCATACAATTTCTTTTTTGATGTGAAGGCCAAAGGGCAAAGGCACACACAAAAAAAACGTTTAAATGCGTCATAAACACTTGCATTTTAGCTAATTGTTATTATAACATAGCACACATAGGTGGACAAGCTTATTAAACTCTCCCAAGAATAGGGGAAAAAAAACAATGTTATAAGATTGATTTTCCAGATGCAAACTTCTGTCACAACTAACAAAATCATACTTGTAGTTCATCAAACCTGCAGTCTCCAATGGAGATTAAAGAAAATCAACACCATATAGTGTTGTTTCCATGGTTAGCATTTGGTCATGTTATACCATTTCTAGAGTTATAAAAAAGTTTAGCTTCAAAGGGTGATATTCAAATAACTTTCATATCCACACCAAGTATCATTAAGAGACTACCAACAATCCACTTGCCTTCAGTTGATAACTTACCTGCCGGATGTGAAGCAACTGTTGATTTGGAAGATGAAGAACAAACCCAGTATCTTAAGAAAGCTTATGATATCTGACGTAGGAGCTAAACTCGATACTCCTACTGCCTTTTACAGTGTGTACTCCACCACAATGCTTGCATTTGCTGGACCGACATCCAAATATAAAGAATCTACTAGTGGTCGCCGGCTAACTCCTAAGGATTTTGTGCGAGTACCAGAATGGATTGCTTTTCCTTCAACTGTTTCATCTAAGTTCCATGAAGCTGTTTTAATTAGCAAGCATTTACACAATCCAGACATAACTGGACTTTTCACAGGTGAAAGACATTCAAAAACTATTGAAGGTTGTAACTTTATTTTGGCTGGAAGTTGTATAGAGTTGGATGTGAACTATTTGGATCTTCTCGGAGATGTCTTCCAAAACCCAGTTATTCCAATTGGTTTACGGCCACCTCCAGTACAGGTTAATTCTCCGGTGACGGGGACATCTGATGATTCAGCTAAGAATTCCAATCTTGAAATGCTCTGTTGGTTAAACAAACAACAACCAAAATCTGTTGTTTTTGTTGGATTTGAAGTGAGTACTGATGAAAGAACTTTCTCGGATAGAATCTAAGGCTGAGGCTGTGTGCTCAGGTTGGATCTCACAGGTAGAAGTTTCAAGTCATACTGCAATTGGAGGGTGTTTGTTTTTATTGAGACACTCTTTTTTGGTCACGCTCAGATTCTGCTGCCAATGATGCTTGATCAAGAAATTGGTCCCGAAGTTGAAAGAAATGAAGTTTGTTCCTTTACAAAAGAGATACATAAAGAATGCAACGGTTGAGCCAGATGGGCAACAACTTCAGCTAAAAGCAGTGCAAATGGGTAAAAGCATTTTTCCGAACCACCACCTGTAGAGTGCAGACTGCACAGTCCACAACTAACCTGCCATTACAGGGGCAGTGATAATCACCACTTTTTACAAGCTAAATTAGTAAGTGCATTTTCATACTCAAAAGCCAAATTGCACCTGCAACTTTGTTATTATTTTTCAGTGTGACAACTTGTTTACTTTCAGAACGCATTGAGAAGTAAAGCAAGTTGCAAATGATGAAAGTAAAACTCACCATCATCACAACACAACAAGTTACATGATATATGAACAAACAACTGATCAAAGTAATAAGTTGTGATTAACATTTCCCTTACAATATCTAAATCATTCACCCCATATACGAAACATAAGAGAAATATGAGTTTTTAAATCCTACAAAATACCATATCCATCCAAAATGGAGAACCCAGATGCTACTTAAGACCGAAAATAAAGAAACCCAAAAAAAGAACGATGAAACAAGGGTCACAGCCATCAATGGATAAAATCACAACCACGTCTTCAAAACCACAGGTACACCCAACCAAATGTTCTCTCAAAACGTACTACTGGGTTATAGAATACCTTTGTTACTCTTCTAGAGCTTCTTGTTTTTCAATGGACCTCTTGGGATCTTGCTTAGAACCTTTTCGTCAAACACCACATATTGTTTCTTCAACTCGTGCATAGCCTTCTCAGCAAAGGTATCAACTTGGTCTTCATATTTCTCATAGAGCACGGGAACAGTGTGTAGCAACACGAACACTGCGATTTTTTAAATATAAACTCAATGAGCTGAGCAGATTAAGACATAATAACGTGACCAAGAAACTGGTACAGTAATGCAATTACTCTTACCTATGTAGAACAAGGTCAAGAAATTGCACCAAGCTCCCACGATGGATAGAACCCACAATCCAGCAATCACCTAATAGAAAGCAACAACCTTATTAACAAACTTGAACAAACTTCTAGATATAATTCTCATGACTACTACAAGTCTACAACACAGTTGAGTTTGGTCCCAAAAGAACAGTCATTTAAACAAGTTCACATATTCAATAGCATCCACATGGTAGTTCACCAAAATCAGTAAAATGGTGTTGAGATCAATAATAGAGATGCTAATAGAACTAGGGATACAGAGTTAATTTAACCAGAGCAAAAAAATAACTCCAGATAGAATTAACTGTTCCATTAATTGGACAAAGAAGGCACAATGTAGTTCGCAAGTAAGAAGATGCCATAACTAACACAGGTAGAGCCCTGCAATACAATTAAACACATAAACCTAACATTGTTGCTATCAGTCTAGGCAAATGCAATAAGAGTCCAATGAACTTACAGCAAGAAACTTCTTCAAATCATGTCCTGAAGCAATCTCGCGCAAGCAAGCTAGAGCCCTGTTAATCTCAATTCTCAAACCAGCAGCAATCTGCAAGAATGGGTCCTCAGGAAGATGGACTTCAGGAATTTTTGGGCGAGACCTGAAAAGAACAATAACAGATTCATAAGAAATAAGTCCAGAAAAAAAGAATCCGTTGGAAAACTTGCAAATGCTCAATCAATAGACTCACTTTTGGATGAAGGTAGATGCATTTGACCACAAGAACAGAACAGCCAAAGTCAATATAGCACAGTGGCAGACCAAAGTGAGCAAGTGGTATTCCAACAATTCAAATAGAACCCATGCAACAGTAGCTCCACCAAGAACACTAGCTGAAATCTTCTTGTTCCTCCATAAGAAAACATCAGCAGCTGCAGCAGCAGAAAATTCACAACACATTAATCACAATGAAAAATCTAAGCATTCACAAATCAACCAATCAATTCTACTAAATACAGCTACAACAAGCTCGGTAATACCCAAATTCCACCTTCGTAAATCTAATCAGATCCACGAAATCAATCAGATCAGCTATAAAGTGAGATACAGATCAACATAGTTTCACCTTTCACATGTTTAATAACTTTCATTAAATTGATTCATAAATCCTGATCTTAAAGTATACTAAAACACAGAAATCACATCCAGTCAAACCTCGATACGATCACAGACGAGCAAAACAAACTAAACATCTAGGATTTGACATCAACTTTACATACAAACCCCAATCAAATACACCGATCATAAAATTAACAGTAAAACAAATCATTATCCACCTCGAATAACATGCAACAAAGTCCACTAAAACCAGATCAGAAATTATTTCAAATCCAAACAAAATCAAACCAGATCTAGAACTTTAAGATCAAAATTCAACCTCAAAACACTTGGATCAACCAACAAACAACCAAACAAATCTACTAGGGTTTTAAACTCACAGTCAAAACCCTACAAAAAACCAAAAAAAAAAAAAATCACAAAAAATCAGTAGTGAGATTCTTACGTTTGCCACCACCAAAGACATGATGAACAGGTTTCTTCCTTCCAAAGAGCCGATTAATAGCAGACTGAACACCTTTTGGTGATGAAGATGTTGGTACTGAATGATGTTTAACTTCCTTCTCATTATCAGAATCAGATGAAGACGATGATGATGAATCATGTGAATGAATCTTCTCTGATATCTTCTCCATCAAACTCTCTGTATGCTTCGTTTCCTCTCCATGTTCCGCCATTAAATCTTAACTCAAACGCCTTCAAACCCTAACGTCCGTTAAAACCAATTCAAGAAGACGAAGAAGCAAAAAAATATCTCTCTCTGTGTGTGTGTATAAAATTCTCTCTCTCCGTCTCTCGCTTCTTTATAACAACCACATTTTTAGATCGCTTAGATGAAATCAGGGCCGTTGATTTTACGAACCTAGATTTCGGGATCCGAACCTGATAGGTTTGGGAAAACGCGGTCTGTCCGTAAAGAGATAAATTGTTCTTTCCAATAATTAACGGGAGGTTAGATTTAACGGCGTAGGATTCAAATTTAACGGCTGGAGTGGCTTTGTGTTTTGAAAGTTGGCGTTAACTTTTTGACGGTAGGTCCGGTTTTTGTGACCGACCGAAAAGGAGGACGGTCTGGGAATGACGAATTCAAGTCGTTTTCAGACTTTGTGTGGACACGTGGAGGTGGAAAGTAGACTTGGTGTAGAAGAAAATGAAAAGATGTTTACCGGTTTTACCGAGAAGGAAGAGAAAGGGGCGAAGGGAACGTGAGGAGTATTGAGTGTAGTTGGGTGTAAGTTAAGCTTCTTTACAACCAGAAAGGTTAAAAGGTCATGCCTATATGGACTGGCAAAATCTATTGGTCCACCGGAGAGATTATTTTTCAGTTTTCACTTTTCTATGCACCGGTCCGGACAATTATTGCTGACTGTAGACCAAGGGTGTGTTTGTTATTCTCATTTCATAAAAATTCATCCTTTGGCTAATGAAAACAATTTTAACCCACTAAATCTACTAGATTGGTAATATTCTATGGAATTTGGTACATCTGTGTTAGTAGTGTAAATATCACATTACTCGGAATTCACACTTTCGGTGAACTGGTAACCCCATTAGTTAGTTGTACTTCAGAAAATTAATCTAATTTTACAAGGTGACAATCAAACGACAGGTATCTAGATTATCAAATATATCTAATTAAACTTCGTTAATCTAATTTTACTCGAAAATTTGCTTATAAGATTATAAATTTATTGTATTTCAACTAACCAAAAAACTTTGTCCGAGAGATAGTAAACGTGACAATTAAACTTCGTTTATCTAATTTTACTCTAAAATTTGTCTATAAGATGGTAAATTTATTGTATTTCAACTAACCAAAAAACTTTGTCCGAGAGATAGTAAATCACTCAGAGCTGATATTTACAACGAAAGCATATATTTTTTGATCGATAAATTATGTTGCAACAAAGTTCGACGACTTTGTTTCCAATAATAATCACAATATTTTATGACCAGGCCTAAAATTAGACACAAAAATAAAATCGATAAGACATCAAATACAAAAAATGGTCTAAAAACATTTTAGTTAGAGCCTATTTTGCAAGTAGAAACAGAATAGTTTTCATAAATCAAAAAACAGAGTTTATTTATTCATAAAATATATATGTCTCCACTTTTACAAGTCATTTTAAAATTTTGGTTCTTAGGCGAAGTCTTGATTGTTTTATAGCAAGAAATTATAAGATATTTGGTACGTCGGTACCCCAAACACCCCCTAAATTAGCTTAAATTGGAGTAGGTAAAAAATGATCCCAAATCCAAGCATCCAAGTCTTCCAAACATACTTTAGACAACCAAAAATGAACATAGAGGTAGAAAAATCAATTCAATGACAAATTTGCAAGGACACGAGGCATATATGAAAGGGGTAGTTAGGAACAAGGAGTAGGTCTGGGCATGTGTTGTGGATGAGATATCCTGTTTGTTCACGTGGAAGAGCCATACGATAGGAGGGGCGTCACAAATTTGTGTGATGCAGGAAGGAGTGAACCACACATGATGATGGTGATGGGAAGCAAAGAAAATGTTGGTGACTAGCATGTCGTTTTAGTTAGCGGTTAACCCAAAGTTTTGAATGCTCAATAAATAAAATTAGTTGGGTGTGCCCGGCATTATTAAACAAAAATTAGCTTTCATTTCTTTTATTATTATTCTTCTGTCTTGGTTTTCTTCTTTAGGAAGCATTTTTGACTGCTAACAAAACATTGTTCAGTATGACGGTGAATTTCACACCTGTTCAACTATGTCGATTTCGCTAAGTAATTTCTTTTTAATGTTTTGATCAGAAATTTGGCATTAGTCATTATAATATAATTTTAAAATAATGCTGTTTGAGCTCCCCACACGCCATTCTAGTTAAGCTAATACTTCCTCCGTACCTATTATATCCTGGCAAATTTAGGGGCGCCTCCAAACGAATTAGGGGCGACACAAAAGGACAAAATAGGTCATAATCGGAAGGTTAATCCATAATCGGAAGGTTAATCCATAATCCCATTTTTTAATGGCCAAACTACCCTTTACAATCTGGGAGGTAACTATACAATCGGTAGTTAATCAACAATCGGGAGTCAAGATAGTTCATATAACTACCGATTATACAGTGGCTCTCTTTGCAAATATCCTACCATAATCGGTAGTCAAGATAGTTCATATAACTACCGAATATAGAGTTGCCCAAAATGTGATTTTGCAAAAATCATCAATTTTTTGAATTTTGGTTGAGTCTATAATCGGTAGTAAATGAAGTTATCATGACTTCCGATTATAGAGTGGCTCTCTTTGCAAATATCCTACCATAATCGGTAGTCAAGATAGTTCATATAACTACCGATTATAGAGTTGCCCCCAAAATGTGATTTTGCAAAAATCCTCAATTTTTGAATTTTGGTTGAGTCTATAATCGGTAGTAAATGAAGTTATCATGACTTCCGATTATACAAATAACTTCCTTTGCAAATATCCTACCATAATCGGTAGCCAAGATAGTTCATATAACTACCGAATATAGAGTTGCCCCAAAATGTGATTTTGCAAAAATCCTCTTTTTTGAATTTTGGTCGAGCCTATAATCGGTAAGAAAGGAAGAGCTATCATGACTTCCGATTATACAGTCGCTCTCTTTGCAAATACCCGACCATAATCGGTAGCCAAGATAGTTCATATAACTACCGAATATAGAGTTGCCCCAAAATGTGATTTTGCAAAAAATCCTCTTTTTTTGAATTTTGGTTAAGCCTATAATCGGTAAGAAAGGAAGAGCTATCATGACTTCCGATTATACGATCGCTCTCTTTGCAAATATCCGAATAACCGGTAGTCAAGATAGTTCATATAACTACCGAATATAGAGTAGCCCCAAAATGAGATTTTGCAAAAATCCTCTTTTTTGAATTTTGGTTGAGAATATAATCGGTAAGATAGGAAGAGTTATCATGACTTCCGATTATATCTCGACTCCCGATTCAATTATTCTCGAGAATTAAATGATTGTGTCGGCAGCGGACTGAAAACCAGAAAAAAATCCAAAACATACTGAAATTCAATTTTCTCGTAGAAAATTTTTTTTCTAGCCGGGAGGGGCTACGCCCCCCCAGACCCCTTGTATAGCGTACCGACATTGTATTCATACCACGTCCATGCCCGTCTTAGAGTTTTTTCAACCGCATTGGTTGAGCCTATAATCGAGGGAAATGAAGGTATCACGACTTCCTATAATCCTAGCATAATCGGTAGTCAAAGATAGTTCATATAACTACCGAATATAGAGTTGCCCCAAAAAGAGATTTTGCAAAAATCCTTTTTTTCTAATTTGTCGTTGCCTATAATCGGTAGTCAAAATAGTTCATATAACTACCGAATATAGAGTTGTCCCAAAAATGAGATTTTGCAATCGGTAGCTAACTAAACTACCGATTATGAAGGGGCATACAAGTATTTTCATCCTATTTTGTCTTTTGTGTCGCCCTAATTCGTTCGGGGTCGCCCCTAAAAATGCTAGGTATTATATTGGCGGAATTTTGATTTTTCTTTCTATCAATAGATAGGGGGAATCTTATTCTTAAGATGACTTTTCTCACATATACCCTTATTTATTGTACATAAAAAATTGTGTTAGTAATAAGATAAAAGGGTAAAACAAGAAAAAACATAAAAAATGATGATTTCAAGGTAATTTTCTTAATCTAAGAGAATTTGTCATAATAAAGAAGGTCAAAACGTAAAAGGTCACTCAAAATTAGTATTAGATAATTTTCACGAAAAATCAGTTTTCATGATACCGAGATCAATTCTTGTTGATAATTCAAATTCACCAAATTATTTGAGAAACATCCAAATTCATAGGAGGTTATACTGCTGACGAGATTTGGGCTCAGATAATTACTCCCTCCGTCCCACATATATAGACGGAGAGAGACAATTCTCTTAGATTAAGAAAATTGCATGGGATTCATAATTTTATATGTTTTTTCTTGTTTTGCCCTTCGTCTTATTTCCAACACAATTACCTATATACAATAAATATGAGTATATATGGAAAAATTCATCTTGGAAAATAAAGTCCGCCTATTTAGTGGGACAAACAAAAACCAAAATTCCGCCTATATATGTGGGACGGAGGGAGTAGTAAACTTGAACCTAGTCCCATATGCATAAAAATTTCCATAATTATCATGTTATGGTGACAACTTAAGAGCCAAAGACCAAAGACCAAACTCTTTTCCAGGTCGGGTAGGAGACAAAGCTCACGAAAGTTAAACATAATTTTTACACCGGCCTGTCCAAGCCTTACACAACCCGTAAACAAGGTGACAATTCAAGAACATCGCAATCTAATTTGTAGAAAATTCTATGACGAGTTTCGAGCTCAGATAATCGGTATGCTATGCATAGTCAAACAACATGGAAATTTGATGTTTCAGCATAAAAGGAAAAAAAAAAATCACCACCAGCAAAATCAAAAACAAATTAAGAGTTTTGTGGTTAAGAATGTAGTGGGATGCGGCACAGTACCCCATACCAATTTTCAAGAGTTAATGGTCAGAAGATGTGTCTCCCACAACTTGGGTGAGTCATCTAGGCAGCAGGTCTGCCATAATGTGCATCCCACTACTCATGATATTCCCGGACGAGCGATTAAGAAAAAAAGAGATCAAGGAGTACATGTTTAGGAGTATTTAATCAAAGATTTATTTAAGGAGGAATTAGATTAATGAGACGTAATTGTACGTCAATTCTGACACTGTCAAATTCTTGATTTCAATGGAATCTATCACGTTATGGTAGGGTCAGGAACAACCATATGAGGTCTAGATTCTTTGGAAGTGGAGACAGACGGAATCCTTCAGGACGGAGCTGGGCTACAACTATTTCAGCTAATTGTAATTTGTGGACTCTCTAGCACCTTTTATTGTTTGGGTCTGAATCTAGATCTGGATTAGACTCGGCCGGATGGATAGTTATATTTTGTTGTCTCTAGGAATAAGGTTTGTGGAATGAGAACACTCATTCAAAGTGAAACAGTTTAATAAAAAGTGATCAAATTAGAGTGTTTGGATACACATTCAGAAGTAATTTTTTGACTTTTAGAAGTTAAAAAGCAAGAAGTCAGTTTGGGTGTAGAATTTCAGAATGATTTCCAGAAGCAGAAAAGTCGACTTTTTGTGAAGCAAAAAATCTGGACTCCTGACTGTTTATGACTTCTGTTTCTGGAGAAGCACTTCTGACTTCTACTTCTGCATCCAAACAGGCTACTCACCAAAACTCTTCCAAACAGTCATTCATACGAAGGAGTGTCTCCGCACATGATCAAACATAAAGTGGGTCATGTGCCTCTTTCACCTAGCCACTCACTCGATTTGAAAGTGAATGAGTATTTTTTAACATTGTTCCACGGCCCTTGCTCTTATAACATGTTTCAATGCCATACTTAGAAACCTTTTGCTTCTCCATAAGTAGGAGTCAGTTCCAAATATTAGAAGCAAAAAAAAAATTTGCTTCATAAAGCATTAACTTTTTTTACTTTTAATAGTCATTTTAAAACTGTATCGCCAAACCAACTTCTTACTTTCTAACTTTTAGAAGTCGAAAAGCGACTTCTCAAGGTGTATCCAAACACCCTATAAGAATTTAAAATCTCATGGTCCAAATTTGCTTGTTTGGATAACACTTGGAAGCAAAAAAGTCAGAAGTTAGTTTGGAAATACAATTTCAGAATAACTTCTAGAAGTAAAAAAGTTAGCTTTTTGTGAAACAAATTGTTTTTGCTCCTTATTTATGAGATTAACTTTTATAAAACATAAGCGCATTTTGGATGCACGCTCAGAAGTTGTTTTTTGACTTCTAAAAGTCAAAAAGTCAAAAGTCAATTTTGCAATAATATTTCAGAACGACTTCTAGAAGCAGAAAAGTCAGCTTTTTGTGAAGAAAAATAGTTTTGCTTCTGACTTCTATTTCTGGAGAAGCAGAAGTCAGAAGCAGATTTGTATCCAAACGCGTTAGAAGTCAAAAACCAAGAAGTTAGTTTGGTGTAAAATTTCCGAACGACTTCTAGAAGGAAAAAAGTCGACCTTTTGTGAAAAAAAATACCTTTGCTTCTGACTTTTGATTATGGTATCCAAAATGATGACCTGGTATCCAAACACACTTTTGGATGTTTGGATACACGTTGAGAAATTGTTATTCGACTTCTAAAAGCAAAATAGCCAGAAGCTCGTTTGGCAACTCAATTTATAATGACCTGTACCTTCTGAATTTCTTTATTATTTATTTTGACAAGTTCGCGTCGAGAATTTTTAAATTTTGATACCCTAACAAGCTATAAACGAATTCTAAAATCCACTTCTTTCTTCGCGTGTCCAAACAAGTCATAACCGATTTGTTTATGCTTGAATCGTAAGAGCATATCCTATGGGCAGTCCCCAAATAAAGACTAACTCTTTCATATGAAAAAGAACTCGTTCATATGAATATGGGCAAAAATGAAAGGGAACACTTTTTTTTTTCCGTCAAAAAATGAAAATTCTAAGAAACCTACATAGACGAGGGCCTTTCCCCATCAAAAAAAAAAAAAAAACAAAACAAACATAAAAAACCCACTTAATACGTGTCTACTATCTAATAGGAGAGAGTACTTAGTTATTTAGGAAACTGCATATAGTTATTAAACGGGGGAAAGTCCATGCTTTTTTTTTCTTTACACAGGACACAGTCTCCCGTTTTCTCTTCTTTTTCTGACGGGGACTGTCTCCCGTCTAGTTTTACACTCCCAACCACTCGTTCAGCTGAACGAGTGCATGAACGGGTTTGGGAAAAAAGTGGGCTAAAGACTACCCATAGCAGCCTCTAATTAGACCAAATTGGTAGTCACTCTTTCAAAATGAAAAAGTTACACTACCCATAGTACCCATAGGATTTGAAAGAGTTACACTACCCATAGGATTTGCTCTAAGGAGCACCTTGTAAACCAAAAATGATCACTCACGCAAAGAAAATCTTGGAGTGTTTTTTTTTTTTTTTGTTTTGTTTTTTTTAAAGATCCTGAATTTTTCATGGTCAATTTGAAGAGTCTGTGCAAAATTTTATAGATAAATGTAGAACTATTCGTTACAAACACCAAGGTTGAAAGCAAGTGAGCCTAGTGTGCCTAAGATGTTGAGTTTCAAATTTTCTACTGGGCTTCTCAAATCCAATGTTTGTTTCTTCCAACGTAGCCAAGTAAGTATTATCGATTGGGGTTACTAACATATCCAAGTAACATTTCACTACCTCTCTCCCCACGCACTACCGTGGGTACTGAACTACTGATTGCATCTTACTATGTTTATCCAGCAAATCTAGAAACCGTATTTCCGTGAAAATTTTCATATTGTGCTAGTCACTGTAGATTGGTTCAACTAGGCAACTACTCTTATCCTCTTCCATTGCCAATCTTGATAAGGATCACAATTCACAAACACAATTATGCTACCTCATTGATAATAAACCCTATAATCACATCTCAAAGCCACTATGCTTTTTTACTTTTTTTTTTTTGGAGTGTTAAAGCTACTATACATGTTTTCACAGAACAAGGGAATTATGATTCAAGAATCAATTCGAAGTCATCAATCAATTTAGGAACAAGAACACAATATGAACACAGTGAGATTAAGATCCAATTACGAACATTTGCTCACTTAAAGCGTGCTAATTAACAATTGAGAATTCAAAACAAGTTAAAATTGAGAAAGGATCAAGAAAAAGGTGTACCTTGAGATTCATATCTGAAAGGAAGTATTCAGACTAATCTGAAGCTCAGTGAGATTTCCAAATGCCAGTGAAGAATGACATAATTTCATATTCATTCTTTAGAAATGAATGTTGTTGTAAGAAATGAAGAAAGGAGAATATAAAGAAAGACAAAATTTGTATAGGTGGAATTAGTTGGGTTCTTTTTGTATTTTTATGATTTACATAACTACCCATTGGTCTTGAAGTAATTTACTGATCCTATGGTAAGGGGAATGAGTGTTAAAGATCAGATCATGAGGGTAGGTGGGTCATTAAACCAATAATAGTGATATTTTTTTCTAGTGCATTTCGGGCATAATTGTTTCGAAGGGAATATACTAGTGTGGGTTTCATTTTAAAAATTGGATATGCTTTGTTTGAGCCTTTATCTCTATCAAAGTATCAAATTCATAAACGTAAGCCCACCATCAATTGGAGTTGTGCTTCATATATTGTTAGGGTTGAGCAAAAAGTCCGGAACCTTGGATCTCACTCGTATCCGCCCGTAAAATTGCGGATAAAACTCAATCGGCAAGATTTATAGGCCGGACAACGAGTGCAATTCTCAAATCCACACTTTTAACGGTTTTTTTGTGGTTGGACTTTGAAATCCGCGGATTTACCCGCACAGTAGCTGATGTACATTCCACTGCAGATTCACCAATATATGAATGACTCCCGTGCCATTCTATTAAGCTATATATATATATATATATATTATAAAAAAAAGTGTTGTTTGTAACTTTACAATTACAATCATCGATTTCGTCATCCCACGGCACGGATCGCTCGGTTATATGTTTTATATAAACTTACTAGCTCTTAACCCGTGCCGTAACGGCACGGGCATAATTTTCATCTCGATATTAAATTTAGTATTTTTATTAATTATGGAGTTTACTTGTCATTATAAAGTGAACGTAAAATCAATAGATATTTTTATTCTTCAGTCCACTAATCTATCATCATGTATTCATATATGATTCCTTCCAGTATGTTTGATAGTTTGACATTCTCCCAAATAATGTATCTTCCTAGAGCCGTACCCAATCAGAATTATTTTTCACATATTCTTCCACAAAAAACCAACGATATTTGATATGTTTTATAGTTTGCAAAGACAAAAAAAATATTATCAATCATTTGAAACGGTATTTCCCTTGTGCATCTCCCTTATTTTAGTGACCGCGTAAAACCAAAATAAATTTTAATGTAGGTTAAAAAAATTTAAAACACTCGAACTCATTCGTCCCGTAAATAATTGTGTACGTATTAACAATGTCAAGATTCTTGTTGATTTTGTCCCCTTTAAAAATGGTCCAAAAAGATTAAAACTCGAATGGACTCTACAATACATATTACATTGTATGTTTTTATAATCCGAATAACATAAATAAATACTAATTCATTTATCCAAGTCATTGTATTATAAAACGTTAAGCCATTTCAAATGTCAACCCATTCGACTCGAAAATATATATCTCCAATTCTTCAAAATCGTCGACAATCTACGACATTGATCTTCTAAATGTGAGGTTATTCAATTTGCTTAAAAATATAGCTAGTAGTCAAATGGTAAACCACTTGACCTAATGCCAATAGACTATGTTATCCATCATTATTGAACAAAAATAACATTCTACCATTTAATAAGAAATATGTGAGACGATGCGAAATTACTCACCGTGCAATTTGGTCACCAATACTTACGACTACAAAAACACCATCCACCATTTTTGTTGATACTTGAAATAGCTTCCATCACCATTTCCAACCACACGACAACTTTTTTTTCCTTTACACCATTGTGATCCACTTAATAAATGTTGGCCAATTTAGACATTAGTTAATCGAATTATATTTAATATTATTATTTAATAAAAATATTTGTTAATAGAATAATTTAGTTATTATCGTTTTTGATGCAACGTCTACCATGGAAAATTAATATAATGGTTATTATGCAAGATAAATGAAAAATTAGTAATTTTTTAAATAAATTTTAGACGTTAGATAAATTTTTAATCATTAGTTATGAGAAACACTTACAACCTTAGATGTATCTATTGCAAGAATAAAAATGACAATTGTCCATAATAAGTTAGAAAGATTATGTCAATTTTAACCCTTTTTATTTTTTTTGTTGGCTATATATAACCTGATAATTGTTTTTCATATTTTTTAAATATTATGTTTCTCACGTAGGTTGACCGAATTATATGTCTCGAAGAAACCATCGAGTGAAGCATGTAGTGAGACCTACTGAAAAAATTATCCCAACTTTAGCCATGTCATCTTACCTATGACCAATAAACATACAATAAACATACAATAAACATGATATTACTTTGTAGGCTATGTCAACTTATGAGATTATTCATCTTACCAATTCCATTTTTGTTCAAACGACATACAATAAACATTTTTTCACTACGACACTGAACTTGCACCACCGCCACCAGAACGACTCATTACCACTACCTTTTCCACCACCATCACTATCGTCACCTGCTCCATGCATCACCACTCTCAAACACCACCCTGGTTATCCCTAATTTCTATTGATATAATTATTAATATAATTATTATTTATTTAATAAAAATATATTTAGAAAATGGAATTGGATAAAAAAAAATTAAAAGTTATTATGTTTCTTAATTAACAAATTTATTATTTATTTAATGAAGTATATTTATTAAGACAATTATAAGACATTTATGATAAGAGATTAATTAAGTATTTATTCTAAAAATTAATGATACAATAATGATGTAAACAACCACAACCATAGATTTAGCTTCCCCAAGAATGAATCCAGAGCGTCCTTTATCTAAGCTAAGTTGTCCATGCTTTGCCTGATAATTGTTTTTCATATTTTTTAAATATTATGTTTCTCACGTAGGTTGACCGAATTATATGTCTCGAAGAAACCATCGAGTGAAGCATGTAGTGAGACCTACTGAAAAAATTATCCCAACTTTAGCCATGTCATCTTACCTATGACCAATAAACATACAATAAACATACAATAAACATGATATTACTTTGTAGGCTATGTCAACTTATGAGATTATTCATCTTACCAATTCCATTTTTGTTCAAACGACATACAATAAACATTTTTTCACTACGACACTGAACTTGCACCACCGCCACCAGAACGACTCATTACCACTACCTTTTCCACCACCATCACTATCGTCACCGGCTCCATGCATCACCACTCTCAAACACCACCCTGGTTATCCCTAATTTCTATTGATATAATTATTAATATAATTATTATTTATTTAATAAAAATATATTTAGAAAATGGAATTGGATAAAAAAAAAATTAAAAGTTATTATGTTTCTTAATTAACAAATTTATTATTTATTTAATGAAGTATATTTATTAAGACAATTATAAGACATTTATGATAAGAGATTAATTAAGTATTTATTCTAAAAATTAATGATACAATAATGATGTAAACAACCACAACCATAGATTTAGCTTCCCCAAGAATGAATCCAGAGCGTCCTTTATCTAAGCTAAGTTGTCCATGCTTTGTTTTATATTAGAGATATGGCTATCCGTCGGATCGTTGGTTTCCTGATACGGATATGCTTCCATAAAGTAAAAATTCCAAACGCAAAAAAAAAAAAAAAAAAAATCCTTGATTTTCCAAATTCGGTTAGGCTTCCATTGTTGGTTTTATGCTCTACTTTGATGTCATACACGGTAGTGTTTGGAACACGGTATGTATAGTGATATATATTGAATCTCATTAATGGGACCGCGCCCACTGTGCAAGTGTGTTGCGATGAATTTCAATTAGGCACATGTTGATGGTGGTTTTTAGCTTAGGGTTAAAATCGTAAAACCATACATCTGACATGACGTCACTACGACCACTAGCGCATTTATTGAATCAATCAGCATGCCTACGTAAGAATTACCAGGGTACCTTTTTTTGTATATACACGTGTCTTGTTTCACGACAGAACCCTTAGTACTAACTGACATCACATCTGTATATGCCTAACGCTCGGTTATATTTTTATATAAACTTATATGACTATCCGTCGGATCGTTGGTTTCCTGATACGGATAGGCTTCCATAAAGTAAAAAAAAAAAATCCTTGATTTTCCAAATCCGGTTAGGCTTCCATTGTTGGTTTTATGCTCTACTTTGATGTCATATACGGTAGTGTTTGGAACACAGTATGTATAGTATCTATATTGAATCTCATTAATGGGACCACGATGTATAGTGATTTATATTGAATCTCATTAACGGGACCACGCACACTGTGGAAGTGTGTTGTGATGAATTTCAATTAGGCACATTAATTGTCGCCCAGTGATATCATCTACTGTATCTGATTTTCAAAATCACTATCCTATAAACGTGTACAAGCTGCTAAAGTGTTGATGTGCAACGCCCAGTCTTCCATTAGAGATCACCACCATGCAGAAACAAAATCATCCATCATATAGACATGCATAAACCATTAAATCTCCATTTTAGATTTTTAATCAAAAGAAAAATTAATCCATTACAGCCGGTGGTGATGCTCTTCCACCGAGATCCATCAATTCTTTACTCCGACAATCTTCTATCGAGAAATCCTATGAGAACCAAAAATATTAAACATCTCATTTTTATCTAAAGTGGGCACAAATCTTGGGGGTGATGATTCTCAATATCTATATGTGCTCAGTTAGTTTACTGATTTTAAGCAGAAAAGCAAAAGAAAAATAAAAACCCAAACATGGAATTTGGTTAATTACCAGTAACCATAACACCAGCTCCATTAATTCCGTTAATAATAGGTAAGATTGAGTGGACAGAATTTGGAATTCCCTACGATTTGGATGGCAGGATTTGAATTCCCTATGAAATCATCAATTCTACGGCGATCTGATTTCAATTGATAGTATATGTTGCCGTGTGGAGTGAAACACTTGCGATAAATTGACAGTGTGGTTTGGAGTTTCATTACAACGGGTGAATCTTTAGCTCCTCATGCTATGCTTTGTTTCTTCATCGGAGAGAACAAAGAGAGAAATGAAAAAGGAAGGGATTTGTTGATACATGTTTGTTTTTCATTCCATTTTCCAACACGAATTAATGGTCGTTGTTCCAGCGTGTATTTATTCAATTAATATTTTATGATTTTTTTTTTTGCTTTGTTTTTTTTTATATGATTTTTTTTATTTTATTATATGCACATGTGAGCTGCACGTGCTTACTTATATGGTCACGACAGTTATGTTAGAGAGGGGGCTTCACCTATTATCGATTTAAAAAGGGGGTAATGCAAAATAGGTATTTTTTTTAGGGGAAACTCAAAACCCCCTAATATATATTTTGTTTCCTCATATAACTATATTTCTTGATTAAGAACAAACCTTAATTATATATATAGATTGTGTCTTCGACAAAAGGGATTGTAGGCCCTAATTGATTATAATTTGACTCGACCGACAAAACACCATGACCTGTTTAACGGGTGACGACTGGGACTGTAGGACGTCTAATTTTAATGCGGGTACTGTATTTAACTCTAGATGTTGTAATCCACGGCCAAGGTCTGGGTCCGCCGATAGATGGGCTAGCCTTTTGTGCCAAATTTCAGCAGATATGTTAGTGGTAACTCCAGTGAGAGCTTGTTTAGTTGGTTGATGTATGAACTGAAGGGGATAGAGACCATTATGATGAGGGCCTTATAAAAGTGTCTTCCCAGTTGATAAATCTTTCACAGAAAATCTAGAGGCATCAAAAGTTATAGAGCAGTTGTTATCTAATGTAAATTTGTGAACTAAGAGTAACTTTTGAGATGCTTGTAGAACAAGAAGTACATTATTGAGATTAAATGTGTGATTTGGAGTAGATTGTAACGAAAAACCAGTATGAGTAATATGCATACCTTTTCCATTAGCAATTTGAATTTATTAAACACCTTCTCAGAAGTATCAGAAGTAATATGTTTATTAGCACCAGTATGAGCAACCCAAGGATTCTCTCCCATAAAATTTGCACAAGAAAGAATAACACTCAAATGATGTGGAGCATAATCATTTTGATAGGACAAATTCAATCTGTTTCTACATTCCAAAGCAACTATGGCCAGCTTTTCCACAAATTTAACAAATGACTGGTGAATCGATAGTAGAAACAGAAGACTGCAAACCTTTAGGTGGCCTAACTAATGATGGCACAGAAGTAAACTTTGAACCTCTACCAGATGAGAAGAAATTCGGAGTACCTCTACCAAAAGAGAAAGAAGATCTTCCTCCACTAGATCTTCCAAAATAAGGACTAAAACCACCAGTTTTACCACTATTACCACGAACAGAGGATCTAAAAGAATGCATTTGCGCAACAAAAGATTTATTTGTAGAATCAGTTAGGAGAGCTTGATTTCGATCACTGACAAAAACTTCTTCGCTCAAAATTATGCAATTCAATGCAAGAGATTGGAGGATAGCGGTGATTCATAACAGTTGCATATGGTATATAATCCGAATTAAGAGCAGCAAGTGTAAAAACTACTAATTCTTGATCAGAAACAACTTCTCCAGTAACTGCTAATTGATCAGAAATAGATTTAATCTCATTAATTAAGGAAGGAATAAATTTATCACCTTGCTTGAGAGATAATAGTTTGGTGCGTAGTTGAATTGAATGTGTTGAAGATAAGCGAGAGAATCTTTCTTCAATAATTTTCCAGAGATCATAGGAAGTTTCAGATCTAGAAAAATATGCAATTATTGAATCTGAATGAGTAGAATGTATCCACAAGATGTTTGATGTATCATAATCAATCCAATCAAGATATAATGGATTTTCAATTCCATTGCCCTGATTGCGAAGATTAGTGTATTGAGGAGGACATGGATAAGATCCATCAAGATATTTTTGGATTTTGAATTTGGGAATCACAGGTAACATAAGGTTTTTTCATGTGATGAAATTGTTTTTTGTGAGTTTGAGATTGACGAATCTAATGACTTGATTAATGTGAATGCTAGAAATAGAGTTTTCTGTAGGATTTTCCATGGATGTAGAATCAGGGAATTCTTGAATCATGAACAAAAAAGAACAAATTTGTAATGAATCAGAAAGGAAGCAAAAGCAACGAACGAATCGAAGAACCTGAGAGATGTAGAAATCTCTCAGTCTGAAACCATGGTTGAATTTTATGAAACGAAATCCATTGATGAGAAAATGTTGATTAACAAAGGAGATACGGATTCAGAACAGCAAAGCAGTTCTTGACCATGTATGTGTCTATTTTGTTCTCAATTCTCTATTTTGGTAGTACCTATTTTGTACTTATTTTGCTATTCTATGTATTTGTAAGTGTTTTTGGAGAAATAAGCTTTTATGGAGAAACTGGCTCGAAAAGTAGTGAATTTGCACCCCATGGAGAAAGTAATAAAGGCATCCTGAATATTTACTAAAGGCACCCGGTATTTGGATAAGGGCACCCTACTGGATGAAGGCACCCGAAATTTGGATATGGGCTTCTTTTCTTCTTCCTCACGGGAATAACAAAATTGGCGGGAAAACAATATTTGAAAAATGCAGTACAACGTGATATGCTGTTTCGATTTTTGAACGAGATACCGCTAGAGTTTTGATTAAGTTTGAATTGAGAATGGCCTATCTTATCGAAACATATGTGTCTTAGTTTCGATTAAAATGGGAAGCTGCGTGTAAGAAAGAGAAAACCGGGCACATAAATTCTGTGGAGTTATTCTCGGGATATTTCATCCATTTTGGGAAGGTCGGTGTGTGTTTAACTTCATTAGAGACACGTAAGCAACGTGTTGAGAGAGATTAAACATCCACTACGGGAAAAATCATCATTGATGACACTGTATTAGCTGTTTGTACCCAAAATTACTTTTGGGCACGAAACACGATGAATGGATAGTTTTGGTGAGTCTTTTGGGTTAGGGGTCGATTTGAAGAACAAAATGAAAGACAGAGGTTTAACGTGGTTCGGCATAGGCTGCCTACGTCCACGGGCGAATCCCCTTGGGGAGTGATTTTGTATTGATAATAAAATTACATTGTATATTTTTTTCCCTATATGCTCCCCTCTTCCTGATTTCTGCTATCCCCTTTTTATACAGTTCCATATCTAAATATAAACATAAATTACATTAGCTGCTCATTCATGCCTCCATCATCAATTCTGTATGAAAAACAAATGGAGTTAATTCGCATGTATGAAATCACCGTAATTAGTACTTGCATGGCGTAAAACTCACGCATTTAGTACTTGCATGGCTGAAATCTTTGCAATTAGTACTTGCATGGTCAACTAGCTGAATTCACCCGCATGACCGAAATCATTAAATGAATATTGCATGGTCAAATCAAATGAATTCACTGCGATGAAACTGCACAATTATGCTTCCATGATAAATTCTGCATAAATGATGGCTGGCAGTATTGGTGGACATTTGCTAGCGGAACAGCTCACTGCATGGGTTGGGACTGGCTTGATGGTTGACAGGCATGATGGCTGGCAGTGTGGATGGAGGCTGGCTGGCAGCATGGTTGGAGACTGATTGGCAGCGCCGAAGAGTTTTTGGCTGGGAATTGGTTAGCAGCATTGCTGGCTACAAGACTGAAAATTGGCTAGGGGTGCGGCTGACTTCGATAGTTGATCGACGGTTGACTTGACTGTTGACCGACCGTTGACTTTGACCATTGACCTTGACCGGACGTTGACTTTGATAGTTGACCGACTTTGACCATTGACCGGTTTGTGCAGACTGGTGGGCTGCCTTGGTTGACTGGTTAGTGGGCTTGGATGAGGACCAAAAGATGATTCAAGTATTAATTTGGCCCATTAAGTGGTATTTTTACTTATGGTACAAACATCGCCCCCTCTTAACCTCCAACTTGTTGGGGGTTAAGAAGAATTTCGTGTTCCTTAGTCAATGATAAAACTCTCACCCAAGTGTGGACTATTGATATTGAGGTGATTGGCGAACTTCCCTTGTTGTTTGCGGAAATCAAGACGCCGCCAAGAGTAAATTTCTGTTGCTGAAGCGTAAATAGAACCGCCTTCGTTGATTGTGGAGATCGTAATCAAGCCGCCCCCAGTGCCGCAAAAAACAAGATCAAGTGATAACGGAAGCTTGATAATGGAGCAGAGTAATGTTGGAAATGAGCGGTAACAACATTGAGTGAAGTTGTGATGCTGCAGCTCGTGATCAAATGGACTGGGCAGGAGCGACGAGCAACCGCATCATGGCAGCTCGCGTCACCGGACTGCAGGAGCGAGCAAAGTTAAATTTGCACCGGCAGCATTGCGATCACCGGACTGGCGGAGAGTTGCTGACCGCAGCAGTTTGGACTGCGCTGACTCCGGTCGCAGCAGTGACATCGAGCATTGCCGAGCGGTAATTTGGGCTCAGCAGAGCGACGAGCAAAATCGCATTTCAGAGCTGCGATCACCGGACTGGAGTTGCAAGAGTTGACGAACAGAGCTGGACTACCGCCTGTTCGATCGACAGACTGCAACGAAAGCGTAACTCAAGATCGCAAAGAAAACCCGGTGGATTGCGAGGAGATGCGAACATAGCCGGATTGGGGCGGCTTCCGGGACCACCGTCCGCAGCAGCGACGAGCAAAGTTGAATCTGCATAAATGATCACCGATTGGATTGCAAAGAGCGACTAGCAACAACTGCGGCAGCTGCGGGGAAGGCCGGATTTGCGGGGAACAGCGACGAGCCTGAGCTCCGCAGCCATTGCGGACGTACCGGACTGGGCAGTGCGAACGAGGGTGGACCGCAGCAGCGTGGTCGATGTGGTCTCACATCTGGACGAAACAAAGAGGCCCAGGCAGCGGCTTCGATCGGGCGTCCTGCGGCAGCCGACGAACATGATTACGATGTTGGGAGCTGAGGAATACAAACGAGCCGGACGCGGTAGCTTTATCGGTTGGGCAGCATCATGTGAGGGACCGGTTTAAACGATTCGATAAACCTAGGTGTAACCAGGTACAAATAAAACTAGACATCGGTTGCGTCAGCCAAATCGTGCAACTGATTTTCGCATCGGTTGCGTCCAAGCGAGTACAAAATTCATAGGCAAATGGGATCGCATGGTCGCGTCCCAACCGAGTGCGGCGGTTGCTTTTAATGAGTACAATAATTCAATCAACATAACTATAGCAAATTTTAACATTACCGATGATTGTAAAAAAAAATTGCGTAAAAATATTAGGGTGTACGTTCGCCCCTCTTAATCCTGCAACTCGTTGGAGGATTAAGAAGTTTGGGTTACCTGAGTTTCGATTTGCGGAAGCAATGCATTGCAATTAGGTGCTATGTAACTCGCCCCCAAGCGTATGGAGTGTTACGCATTTCGCCCCAAAAGAGTTATTTCATATCATGAGGTGTTACATATCTCGCCCCCAAGTGCTACTTAGTCACATTTAAGTGATATGCAACTCGCCCTCAGATGATAGTGATTGTCATGATTCTCAATGCTCTCACAAGGGTGCACTGCCTTGCTGTATTTTGGTCGCGCATGGGATTTTGAAGATGTCTGCTATCTGGAATTCGCGCGGGGGGCCAATCCCACTATTCCAGATGCGCGCAGACTGAAATGTGTGCATCCCTCGTGAGAGATGCTCGCCACATTAAAGGTGTCTTCAACAAAAGTATGCATGAATAAATGAAAAGATGCAAAAACATGTAAATTGTATACTTACCATATTGAAAATGTTATTGCGACTACGTTTATGAAATGATTAGGATGCCTACTGGCTATGCTGGTGTTTTCCAGCGACGATGACTAGTATAGTTGCCTTAGCGTCTCGTCTCTACTTAGTAAATTGATTTGTCCGTGGGCGGAATGCACCAGTTAATTCCAAATTGGATTGAAGATAGTTGCCACTTTGAATCGTGTTTCAAAGATTGCGATCGGCTCTACCGTAGTAGTTATGCATAGAACCGGGATCAAGCAATTGTGAGAAAATCGATTGAGACAGTTTTTGGGAAATCGGACTATAGCAATTCGACCAACCGGATGTAGGAATTAAAAAGGACCGCAGCAGATTCGATCAACAAAGCTAGTAGTTGTTCTTTGTGAAATCTGGATTACAGCTTCGATCAATCAATCAGCAGCTTTCGATGGTGATTGAATATGTTCGTATTGAGGTTTATGAATCGAACCATCACTCACGAACCTTGCACCCGGGTAGGTTGTGGGTAAAACTTGACGCAACAACGTTCGCGAACTTTCAATATGATATGTGGTTTTCACTTGCTAGTGGTTGATGTGCCGTTCGGAATGTCAAAAAATATTTTTTTTTCAAACTCAAGATTTTTCACCTCCATATTGTAGGAAATTGAAAGGCGATTCCAACGACCCAAAAATCACCTAATTCGGACTTAAAATGAAGGAGTTATCGACGAAACAAGATTTTCTTTGATCGCGCGTGCTGCCGCTGACGTTGCAAGCTAACTGGACTACCACGCTGATGTGGCCTGCTGACGTGGCATTGAATGACGACATGATCTGCTGACATGGCATGGGAATGATGACGTGGTGCGATCATCGCCGATCGAAATGCCGACGTGGCACTAATAACGCCGCTCGATGCTGGCGACGTGGCGTACTTTTGTTTGACGTGGCGATATGACATGGCACAACCTTGTCGGCGTGGCATCTTGACGTGGTAGGATGATGTGACTGTCTTTTGCTGAAATTTGATGTAGTCTAGAGCATCGAAGTTTGATGTACTACTGAGCATCAACGGTTGACATACGCAGATCATCGAAATTTGATGTAACATGAAGCATCAAACTTTTTCTGAGAATTGAATTTGATGTAGCGCAGAACATCGAAGTTTGATATACCAAAGAGCATCAACGGTTCATATTCGTGGCGCATCGGAGTTTGATGTTGCAATAAGCATCGAAGTTTTCTTAATTGATGGAAGTGGGTGTACAAAACCTCTAGAAGTGGGTGAGGGTTTTTAACGTGGGTGAGAGATACCCAGAAGTGGGTGAGGAGGCATCCGGCTCTGGCCGCGGCTGGGTCTGGCCGACGGCATTTTTTTTTTTTTTGAATTTGATTTTGATGTTTTACGGAGCATCGAAAATGGATGTACCAAGGAGCATCAACGGTCTGTGTGTCAAGCGCATCGAAGGTTGATGTACCACCGTTGCATCGAACTGTTGCTGAGAATGGAATTTTGATGTATCGCGGAGCATCGAAGTTTGATGTTCCTAAGAAAATCCACGGTGGTCATTTGCTGCGCATCGAACTTTGATGTAACTTGAAGCATCGAAGAATTCTGACGCGGGTGATGGACACCCTTGACGTGGGTGAGTGAAAACAAATGTAGGTGAACGAAACCCTTGAAGAGGGTGTACAGATCTTGAGCCGCCGGCCCTGACAGCCGGTTTTGTCCTCCGTTCGCCGCGCCGCCGCTCGTAATGGCAGCCGACATTTTTTTTTTTTTTTTGAAACCTTTCGCAACACATTTCTGGAACTGTGATCTTTGCCTTCGGGCTTTTGGTGACTGGTTTCATTGACTTGTTGTGTTTTCCTTGAAAGCTTCTCGTAACAGCCCTATGGATTTTTAGCAACGGTTGTGTGGACTGTTGCTGTTTCTCCTGGAATTTTCACCATGATTTTGCTGCACTTTTGTGGCCCTTTCTGGAATTTTCTGAGATGCTTTTCTGGAGGTTTTCCCTTGGGTATTCAAGCATCTTGAGATGTAGACAACTTGACAACTTTGCGTTCATGACAGTATTGATTTTGTCATACAGCAAACTTGAACAGGTGGATAATGCGTTATTTGAGAAGCAATTTTTTCGGACTTTGGACTTGAACATGCTGCGGATCGAACATCCTGACAACAACCTTGGTGATTTTCGCAGTGAGTTAGCATTCGTGGCTTCCTACTTGATGGACGCATTTATGTGTCTATTTTAGTCTCAATTCTCTGTAATGTTAGTACTCGATTATGCACTTATTTTGGTATTTTATGCCTTTGTAGGTGTTTTTGGAGAAATAAGCTTTTGCGGCGAAATTGGCTCAAAAAGTGGTTTTTGCGCTCGTGGGAGAAAATTACTAAAGACACCCAGAAGACGCACTACAGGCACCCCGAAAGTATGCTGCAGACTCCCCAAAAAAGTCATAATTACACCTCAGAAGAATTGTTAAAAGGGAACCCGAAAATGGATAAGGGGTACCCAGATTACTAAGGGGTAACCCTCATGGCATGTACTATTCGCACCCCTACTCTGGTTAGGGGGCGTCCCTTCTTCAACATTTCAAATAAAGAATTTGGCGGGAAACTTTCTCTCACGCTGCACTAGGTTTCAATTCACGTCATTTTTCAAGAGATTTAATCACGGATATCTTATGGGCTGGACTTATAATGGCCAAACAGGTTAACACAAGTGTTTAGAACGTTCAAGTTGGGCGGATAATCGGGTTTTGAGCAAAAACAGGGACGGAAGAATATCCAATGAATACGTGAACTCCGGCAAGATTTTGACGTATGTTTGGAAGAGTTAACACGGGATTATTTAGTTACCTTATTAGAAGAAAGAATGACGTGTTTTGAGAGCTAAAACGAGAAGCAAATCCTCGTATATTTGGTGGTTTCATTAAAACAGGGAAGAAGAAAAAAAAGAGGCCGCGACTTGCTGTAGAAGGAAAGGAGAGATTTTCACGAGATTTTTCAGGCCTGTTGTGTATAAAAGGGGCTGTACGAGTTCTAGGAGAAAGGTGGAAGAGTTTGGGGAAGTTTGAAGAGTTGCAGAGAGGCAAAATCCCAAGTTGCAGGATTCATTTCTGCCGGGTGCTTGCCAAGAACACGAAGAACATTGAACCGGAATAGCCGTCAGCATACGGCCTCGGAAACAACGATGCAGTGTTAACCCACTATCGTTCTTCGAGCGATCCCCGAAAAACAAGGACCATCGTGTGACGGTCGTTTATTACTGAAAATCATTGTAAGCACTTTTATTATTATGTTTCAATACAATGATTAATGAAATTTTCTCCAATCTTCGTTCTATGAGTAGCTAAATTTCTTTTCTAGGGTTTTGGAGGAAACTATTTTTGATGGGTAATATTTAGTAATTAATTTCTTTGGCATATTTACTCCAAAAATTGTGTTTTAATTTGTCTGAAAATTCTCTCTTCTTTACATGCTTCGTGAAAACTGTTTTGGGTAGTTTCTACCGTTTTTTTATAAGCGAAGGAGGATTAGGCCTTAGAATAGCGACGAAAGTCATAAAAAAGAGCATGTAGTGTTATATCTTCCAAAGCATGAGATTGAGTTCGAAAATTGTTTTGAGTAAAGTCTTTGAGTATTATGTCAAAGTTTTATTTATTGAGTTTACCATCATTAGAAGTAGTGAAATCCAAAGCCCTAGACTCATCTCTCCTTGATAACAAAAATCAATTGTAATTAGTTTGTGTTAGTATTTTCTTTTATTAATCAAAAACCAAATCTTTAAAAAAAAGTCCGAGCAAACGATACTCTACTTACCACTTCAAAACTACATCACTATCGTCGATCTTTGGCTATAGTAATCGAGATTAACCAATCGCAAAGAAATGCGATCACCGGACGGGCAGTTGATAGAAATCAAATCGGATCCAGCCATGTTGTGGATCGAATATCCTACAACAGTTTTGATGGTATTTCACTACATCTTTTGCCGCGAACCGAGCGTCCCCGCAACACTATCATCAGATTTTGTAGTGATGCGATTTTCAGCGGTATTCGCAGGTAATAGCTTCAGCAAATCTGAAAAGGCGAATCTTGATTGCAGCAGTTGCCATCAACTAGACTGTAGTATGTGCGATTATACGATCGGCCAAAGAAGACGATCACCGGATCATGATCGTTATGATCAAATCGGACTTCAAAGAGTTGCGATCAATCGGATCAGCAGATGATTTTCAAAACGCTCAGACTGCTTTTTCACGGACACGATTTTGAAGCATTTTCTACAACTTTTCTCAATGGGAAAACACGATTTCTTTTCTCGTATTTCCCCTTAGTCGGCGCCAATGTTTGTACCCAAAATTACTTTTGGGCACGAAACACGATGAATGGATAGTTTTGGTGAGTCTTTTGGGTTAGGGGTCGATTTGAAGAACAAAATGAAAGACAAAGGTTTAACGTGGTTCGACTTAGGCTGCCCACGTCCACGGGCGAATCCGTGGGGAGTGATTTTGTATTGATAATAAAATTACATTGTACATTTTTTCCCTTATATGCTCCCCTCTTCCTGATTTCTGCCCTCCCCTATTTATACAGTTCCATATCTAAATATAAACATAAATTACATTAACTGCTCATTCATGCCTCCATCATCAATTCTGTATGAAACAGCTGGAGTTAATTTGCATGTATGAAATCTGCGCAATTAGTATCGCATGGCGAAATCTACGCATTTAGTCTTGCATGGCTGAAACTGCTGCAATAGTACTTGCATGGTTGAAACTGCCGGAATTCAATTAGCATGGTCGAAACTCATTGAAATGAATATTGCATGGTTAAACTGGCTGAATTCAATTACGCATGAAACGCACAATTATGCTTCCATGATAAATTCTCGCATAAATGATGGCCGGAAGTATTGGTAGACATTTTGTCAAGCAAATGTAAACCCGCATGGGTTGGGGCCGCTTGATGACTGGCGGTGTGGATGGAGGTCGGTGGCGGCATGGTTGAGACTTGGTTGGCGTAGCGGAAGAGTTTTTTGGTCGGGAATTGGTTAGCAACATTCGCATTGCTACAAGACCGAAAATTGGCTAGGGGTGCGGCCAGAATTCGATAGTTGACCGACGGTTGAGTTTGACTATTGACCGACTGTTGACTTTGACCATTGATCTTGACCGTACGTTGACTTTGATAGTTGACCGACTTTGACCATTAACCTTGACCAAAAGTTGACTTTGATAGTTGACCGACTTTGACCGTTGACCTGGTGCATGCGGTCAAAGGGTCGCCTTGGTTGACTGGTTAGTGGGCTTGGATGAGGACCAAAAGATGATTCAAGTATCAATTTGGCCCATTAAGTGGTATTTTTACTTATGGTACAAACATCGCGCCACGTCATCATTCCCATGCCATGTCAGCAGACCACGTCGTCGTTCAATGCCACGTCAGCAGGCCACATCAGCGTGGTAGTCCAGTTAGCTTGCCACGTCAGCGACAGCACACGCGATCAAAGAAAATCTTGTTTCGTCGATAACTCCTTCATTTTAAGTCCGAATTAGGTGATTTTTGGCTCGTTGGAATCGCCTTTCAATTTCCTACAATATGGAGGTGAAAAACTTGAGTTTGAAAAAATATATTTTTTGACATTCCGAACGGCACATCAACCACTAGCAAGTGAAAACCACATATCATATTGAAAGTTCGCGAACGTTGTTGCGTCAAGTTTTACCCACAACCTACCCGGGTGCAAGGTTCGTGAGTCTTTGGTTCAATTCATAAACCTCAATACGAACATATTCAATCACCATCGAAATCGCTTTCTGATTCGATTGATCGAATCTGGCAGAATCCAGTTTCACAAAGAACAACTACTAGCCTGTTGATCGAACTGCTGCGGTCCTTTTTAATTCCTACAGTCCAGTTGGTCGAACTGCTGTAGTCCGAATTTCCCCAAAACTGTCTCAATACAGTTTTCCACACAATTGCTTCGGTCCAGTTCTATGCATAACTACTACAAAGAGGGCCGATCGCATTTCTTTGGCACAGATTAGTGGCAACTATCTTCAATCCAGTTTGGACTTAACGGTGCATTCCAACCTGGGCACGACAAATCAATTTACTAAGTAGAGACGAGACGCTAAGGCAACTATACTAGTCATCGTCATTGAAAACACCAAAGATAGCCGGTGGGCATCCTAATCATTTCATAAACGAAGTCGCAATAACATTTTCAATATGGTAAGTATACAATTTACATGTTTTCGCATCTTTTCGTTTATTCATGCATACTTTTGTTCAGTAAGACACCTTTAGTGTGGCGAGCATCTTCTCACGAGGGGATGCACACATTTCAATTCTACGCGCATCTGGACTAGTGGGATTGGCCCCATGCGAATTCCAGGATAGCGACATCTTCAAAATCCCATGCGCGAGCAAAATGCAAACAAGGCAACAGCACCTTGTGCGAGCATTGAGCAGCATGACAATCACTATCTTCTGAGGGCGAGTTGCATATCACTTCAATGTGACTAAATAGCACTTGGGGGCGAGATATGTAACACCTCATGATACGAAATAACTCTTTTGGGGCGAGCTGCGTAACACTCCATACGCTTGGGGGCGAGTTACATAGCACCTAATTGCAATGCGGAATTAAGCTTCTGAAAATTGAAACTTCAGGTAACCCAAACTTCTTAATCCTCCAACGAGTTGCACGGATTAAGAGGGGCGAACGATACCCTAATATTTTTACGCAATTTTTACAATCATCGGTAATGTTAAACTGCTATAGTTATGTTGATTGAATTATTGTACTCCGGTTCAAAAGCAACTCGCACTTTCGGTTGGACGCGACCGATGCCGTCGATCGATTTTGCCTATGAATTGTGTACTCGATTGGACGAATCGATGCAGTCTGGTTGCACTCAGTTGGACGCAACTGATGATGTCTAGTTTTATTTGTAACGGTTACACCTAGGTTTATCGAACTGTTTAAATCCAGTCCCTCAGCAGCTGCTGCAGTCCAGCTGATCGAAGCTACTGCAGTCCGGCTCTGTTTGTATTCCTGCAGTCCAGCTGATCGCAGCTGCTGTAATCGTGTTCGTCGCTGCTGCAGACCAGCTGATCGAAGCGCGATGCGTCCGGCTATGTTCGTCGTGTTGCTGCGGATCGGCTGATCGAAGGCTGGCGCAATCCCGGCTTCAGTTAGCAATTCCTGCCCAGTCCAAATTTGTCCGCGGCTGCCGATCGAGCTCATCGTTCACCCGGTCCAGCTGCCCGCAGCTGCTGCAGAGTTGCTGAACTCGTTGCTGCAATCCAGATGATCACAGCTGTGCAGTTCAACTTTGCTCGTCGGCTAACTGAGACCAGGCGATCGAAGGCTGCTGCAATCGACTATGTTCGCATCTCTCTCTGCCAATCCGGTGATCGCAGTAGCTGCCGATCTTGATTCTGCTCGTTGCTGCTGCAGTCTAGCTGATCGAAGCTGCTACAGTCCAGCTCTGTTCGCAACTCTTGCAGTCCAGCTGATCGCGGTACTCGCGATGCGCTTGCTGCTCGTCGCTCTGCCTGAGTCCAAAATTGATCGCGGCTCTTTGCAATGCTCGATCTTCTGCTGCAGACCAGTGATCGAAGCTGCAGCGATCCGGCTACACGTTTCGCAACTCCTGCGATCCAGATGATCGCGATTCTGCAGTGCGGCGCTTTTGCTCGTCGCTCTGCAGTCCCAAATGATCGCGGCAGCAGCGTGCGATTTTGTTAAATCGCTCTGTGCATCCAGTGATCCACGAGTACACTTCTGGACAAACTTCACTCAATGTTGTTACCGCTCATTTCCAACATCACTCTGCTCCATTATCAAGCTTCGTTGCATCAATTCGATCTTGTTTTTGCGGCACTTGGGGGCGACTTGATTACGATCTCCACAATCAACGGCGTCGTTCTATTTACTCTTCGAAGAACGAGAAATTTACTCTTGGGGGCGTCTTGATTTCCGCAAACAACAAGGGAAGTTCGCCAATCACCTCAATATCAATAGTCCACACTTGGGAGAGAGTTTTATCATTGACTAAGGAACACGAAATTCTTCTTAACCCCCAACAAGTTGGAGGTTAAGAGGGGGCGATGTTTGTACCATAAGTAAAAATACCACTTAATGGGCCAAATTGATACTTGAATCATCTTTTGGTCCTCATCCAAGCCCACTAACCACCAACCAAGGCGACTCACCATCTGCCTGAGCCATCAATGGTCAAAGTCGGTCAACTATCAAAGTCAACTTCCGGTCAAGGTCAATGGTCAAAGTCGGTCAACTATCAAAGTCAACGTCCGGTCAAGATCAATGGTCAAAGTCAACGATCGGTCAACAGTCAAAGTCAACCGTCGGTCAACTATCGAAGTCAGTCGCACTCCTAGCCAATTTTCAGTCTTGTTGCCAGCAATGCTGCTAACCAATTCCCAGCCAAAAAAACTCTTCCGCGCTGCCAACCAGTCTCCAACCATGCTGCCAGCTAGCCTCCATCCACACTGCCAACCATCATGCCTGTCAACCATCCAGCCAGTCCCAACCCATGCAGTCAGCTGTTCCGCCAGCAAATGTCCACCAATACTTCTAGCCATCATTTATGTAGAATTTATCATGGAAGCATAAATGTGCAGTTTCATGCAAAATTGAATTCCAATGATTTCGACCATGCAATATTCATTTCGGCCCGGCCACCATGCGACTTGAATTCCAGCGATTTTGGCCATGCGGTACTAATTACAAAGAGTTTCAGCCATGCGGTACTAAATGCGGCGGTTTTACGCCATGCGGTACTAATTGCAACTTGATTTCATACATGCGGGAATTAACTCCAATTTGTTTCATACAGAATTGATGATGGAGGCATGAATGAGCAGTTAATGTAATTTATGTTTATATTTAGATATGGAACTATATAAATAGGGGAGAGCAGAAATCAGGAAGAGGGGAGCATATAAGGGAAAAAATATACAATGTAATTTTATTATCAATACAAAATCACTCCCCAAGGGGTTTCGCCCGTGGATGTAGGCAGCCTATGCCGAACCACGTTAAACCTCTGTCTTTCATTTTGTTCTTCAAATCGACCCCTAACCCAAAAGACTCACCAAAACTATCCATTCATCGTGTTTCGTGCCCAAAAGTAATTTTGGGTACAAACAGTAGCGTTGTAGTACACCGACGACAACTCCATTTTATGCATTGTGTAGTGGGGGTATTATAAAAAGTCCAAGCTTTTCTACAATACTTGACTAAGAGTTGTAAAGGGTGATGTGATTCATGGTTCGACAATATTTTCCCAAAGTTGTGATTCTCTTTTGATTTTTTTTGAAAGCCTAACACAACCCTTGCTTGTGTTGTAGGAATATCTTGGACAACAAAGGATGCGTATCGTAAAAATATGTAACACAACACTTGTATAAGTTGAAGGTCTATCTTAGACAACCTAGAATGTGTATCGTAGAAATATGTAACACAACACTTGTATAAGTTGAAGGATTATCTTAGACAACCTAGGATGTGTATTGTAGAAATATGTAACAACTATTATTACTATTATGAATAAGATTTGCACGATACTTGTTAAAGTTGTAGAACTATGTTGGACAACACCTAGTTATGTCGTAAAGACATTGTTTCACAACCATTGGTTTGTGTAGTTGAAATATGGAACACAACTCTTATTAGAAGTTGTGTGCCTAAAACTATTTTGAAAAAAAAAAAATTATAGCTGAAACCGAATTGCCGAAAGTATTTCACATTCACATTAAGCTGCCAGTGTAACACATTTACATTCATTAAAGTTAACCTGCCAGTGTTAAATACATACATCCAAAAAATGGCATCATCACTAACATACTTTAAGATTAAGATGTCTATGAGAACACTATTCGATCCTTGGGCCATGTAATAAAACATAACAGCATGACTAACATACTTGAACTCTGAAGTCGGACTTCCAAAGATCCTAAACCCCTGCAAATGCAAACCAAAATGTACAAGTAGATATAGTCAAAAGGGATATAGTAAATCGACATATAACAAAATGCGAGAAGAGATGGTTAACAAGCGAGTGCCTAATTATCAGATGATTATTAATGTTGAAAATTATCATATGTTTAAGGAATAAACCAGATTATGAGGTTAATTATTATAAGCAAAAGTAAAGATGTGAAAAATCAAACCTGAGAAGCAAGAATGACGGTGTCTTTGTGAAGGTAAAGTGTGAAATGACTACGTCTTTGGTAATTCTGCCACTCGCCTTGGTACCCACCAGCAGCTAACGCGTGTGCTTGTACAACATCATATCCATTCTGCGAAACCAAAAAAATAAAATAAAACTAGTTAGTTTTCTTTCAACCAATGTCAACCATAGATATCAAATGAACTGCACCAAGAACTTACCATTTGTTGCCAGTTCTGGGGAGGCTCAGGTGGTGGTGCGACTGGACCATACTCAGGTTCGCTGAAATAAGAAGGTTTATCACCATCTCGAGGAGACTCTTCCATATCCTCTGATGCAGCAGAGCTCATGTCATTGGTGGGAACTGCATAATCGACCCCTTCGCCTACAAATATATCTTCTTCTTCAGCGCTTGCAACAATTCGGACTGGCTTCTCTATTTTGCCGGAAAATTTTTGGGGAAGTGGTGGTGGTGGTGGAAAGATCTCCATTTCATTCCGATGATTTAGCATTCCACATTCAGGCAATGATGGTTTTTCATCTTCATTATATCATTGGCAAGAGCAGAGATCTTTGCTGTAACAAAAACCAAACATGTTAACATGAAAGTTATAACCAGGAGAGACAAAAACTACACGGGCAGCTTAATTTTCATCTCAAATCAGTCAAAACCATCGGAAAGAAAAAAAGGATACCTTTTACATCTTCGTCTTTCTTCTTTTTCTTCAGAACCTTTCCCAATGTCCCAAGGCGGAGATATGACATTATTTTAGAAATTCGTTCTAGCACAGAACCATCAACACTGACGGTGACCAGTTCCTGCATAAGTAATGAAACATCAAACTCCGAAAATCAACATCGAACGAAAGAATTAGATATGTATTCACAGGGAAGTAGAGGACATACCTCAGGATCTGTGCAGTCAGCTTTACTTCTATTGACTATCGTAGGAATATCGTTAGAAAAGTTCTCCTCCTACATTGCATCAAACAAACGTCATAAGTGTCATTTTGAGAGTTTAATAAATACACACACCTCCTTCCCATTCTAACCAACCGTAACTTCAAATCAACACAAATCAAAAGTTTTCATCACATTCTAAAGAGTCCCTCTAAACTATCTAAAACTTGACCACTAGTGTAAAACTCTACTCTTTTGTAAAACTGAAAGGTAAATCACCATAAATTTCCATTGAGAATGTATTACATGATGCATGATCTTCGAGAATTCAGTGCACAACGGCTGACAGATAGTTTCATCAAGAACTTTGCACAAGTTCTTTAGCAGGAACTATCAAAGTCTTTGGCAGTTTCATTGCAACAAAACAACAACATCAGCCTTAGCCAACCAACACAACTCCATCAAGCTTACAACTTACAAGTTAAAAAACAAGAAATCCCCAAATTCCAACCCAACTCAAAACAAATCAGAAACAAGAAAATACAATATAATTCTAACTCAATCAAAAACCAAAAATCCCCCAAAGATTTTAACGTAATTCAAACCAAATCAGATACGAGAAATCCCTAATTTCAACTCAATCAAAAACCAAAACCAATTAAAATCAAAAAATCCCCTAAAATTTCAACCTAATCTCGAAAAATGAATTACCCATCAACAATTTTAAAACAAATACTTAGCTGAAAAAGGAGGAAAAAAACAATCATCAAAATTCTGAACTCCTCAGATCATCATTAGAGTTAAAATCAGTTACAAGTTTAACTATTTAACAACAAATAAAGATAGATCTCAGTAAACATCGAAATAACAACGAATCATACTTTCTTGATGATACTGAAGTTTAAAGAGAGTTAAAAAGAGTGATTTCGTGTTACTGGTTTGGTTGAAAGAGAGAGAGAGACATGTAGGTGGGTGAGTTGTTAGTGTGAGAAACGGGATCTAGTTTAGCAAAAGATGCAGGAGAAGAGGAAATGGATATGGGATAGAGAAAGGAGGCAGAGAGATAGATTTAGGGTGTTCACTAGAACCCATGAATTTCTTCACCTATCTACCGATAGCAGAGACTGCATCTCCATCTTCATTTCCAATCCATTCATCATCAATTAATCGATGTGAGATTTGGTTTCGTTTTTTCAGATGTAGAATTTGAGTTAGGGTTTTTTTTTTTCTGAGGGAGGGGAAGCTGGGAGACGAGAGAAAAGTGAGTGACTGAAGATAAGTGAGAGAAAAAAAATATTTGGACGGTATAGATTTAAGCTAAGAGTGTCATACGGATCAAGGCATGTGTGTTTTCATTGTGCTTTCTCTTTGTGTTAATACGAACTCATGTTTTCGGTTTAATTATCAACCTTCGACATGAAAAAAAATTCAAAAAAAATATTAATAAATTTAGGACATTGTTATCGACATTCTGATATAAAAAATTCCAAAAAATGTATAAGAATGAATCGGGAAAACGAAAAATGAATTCGATAATTGGTGTGTTTCTTTATGCGTTCTCTTTGTGTTTTTGTGCTTTCTATTTGTGATTCCGGTTTGAATTTCGACTAGCCGCATAGGTCATGAAGTAATTTTGACAAGTCATACAGGTCATGAAGTAGCTTTAGTTCACACTGGTAAACTCAGGTTATAAGTTTACTAGAGATGGACCACGAAATTCAGGATGGTTCTGACTTCAAACTTAGCTGGATACATCATCAAAATCGATAAATATGAAGCTCAGTGTTGATTTGAACTTCAAATGTGGTATAACAACATACAAACTATGAGCTAAGAAGCTCCGGGAGGGTTCTGACTTCAAACTTAGCATGTTACATCATCGAAATCGATAAATATGAAGCTCAATGTTGATTCGAACTTCAAATGTGGTACATCATACAAACTATGAGCCAAGAAGCTCACATCATCGAAATCGATAAATATGAAGCTTAGTGTTGATTCGAACTTAAAATGTATAACAACATACAAAATTTGAGCCAAGAAGCCCCGAGAGGGTTCTGACTTCAAACTTAGCATGATACATCATCGGAATCGATAAATATGAAGCTCAGTGTCTATTCGAACTTCAAATGTGATATAACGACATACAAACTATGAACCAAGAAGCTCTGGGAGGGTTCTGACTTTAAACTTACCATGATATATCATCGGAATCGATAAATATGAAGCTCAGTATCGATTCGAACTTCAAATGTGGTATTATGACATACAAACTATGAACCAAGAAGCTTCGTGAGGGTTCATACTTCAAACTAGTCGGAAAATTCGTAAGAACAATAATTCTAACCAATTTTCATAGGTAGGATTCCATGGAATCTTCTCTGAAACCTTAACACAAACCTTTTTCTGGTGACTTCGAGAAAGAAAGTGGCTCCGAGCTCGAAACCTTGACTACTATAAGTCGGAAACTTCATAAGAACGATGAATCTAACCAATATTCATATGTAAGAGTCCATGGAATATTCTCTGAAACCTTAAACAAACCTTTTTCTGGCGACTTCGAGAGAAAAAAAATGGCTCCGAGCTCGAAACCTGGCCGGGAGTGGACCACTATAAGTCGAAAACTTCGTAAGAACGATGAATCCATCCATTTAAAAGTAAGATTCCTTCGGAATATTCCCCAAAAACTTAAACAAACCCTATTCTGGCATATTGTATGCGTACCCTGGCACCCAGATCGAAACCTGGACGTGAGTGGACTACTATAAGTCGGAAACTTGGTAAGAACGATGAATCCATAAAAATCGATAAATATGAAGCTCAATGTCGATTCGAACTTCAAACTTGGTATAATGGCATATAATCTATGAACCACGAAGCTCTGAGAGGGTTCTGACTTCAAACTTAGCATGATACATCATCATAAATGATGAATATGGAGCTCAGTGTCGATTCAAACTTCAAGTTCGGTATAACAACTTACAAATTATAAACCAAGAAGTCTGAAAGTTCACAAAAACGATGAATCCAACCATTCACGGGTAAGATTCCATAGGAATATTCTCAGAAACCTTAAACACACATAAATTCGTCAACTTCGAGAAAGAAAATGCCTCCGAGATCGAAACCTGGTCAGGAAAGGACTACTATATATGTCTCAAAGTTCGCAAAATCGATTAATCCAACCATTACGGGTAAGATTCCATGGGAATATTCTCAGAAACCTTAAATACACACAAATTCATCAACTTCGAGAAAGAAACTGGCTCCGAGATCGAAACCTGGCCAGGAGCGGACTACTATATAAGTTTGAGAGTTCGCCAAAACGATGAATCCAACCATTTACGGGTAAGATTCAATGGGAATATTCTTAGAAACCTTAAACACACACAAATTCGTCAACTTCGAGAAAGAAACTGGCTCCGAGATCGAAACCTGACCAGGAGCGGACTACTATATAAGTCGATGTTCGCAAAAACGATGAATCCAACCATTCACGGGTAAGATTCCATAGGATTATTCTCGAAACCTTAACACACACAAATTCGTCAACTTCGAAAAGAAAATGTCTCCGAGATCGAAACACAGGTCGTGAGCAGGACTACTATATAAGTCTGAAAGTTCGCAAAAACGATGAATCCAACCATTTACTGGTAAGATTCCATGGGAATATTCTCAATAACTTCGAACTTCCGGGTTCACGAATTTGGTCCCGGAAAAGTTTTCGGATATTTCTACCCAATCTCAATAACCCTAAGTTAGTGATTTAAACCTTTTTTATTTATTTATTTTTTTTTTATTTTTTCTTTGCAGAACCGGGTAACAAAATATTTTTTTTCTAAAGTAAGAAAAATTCCGCATAAGTGAGAAAAATTTGTCGTATCCTTACGACGACTTTTCTTAAGAGTTGTGGAAGGGGATGTATTAAAAAAAAAAAAAAAACCAAAACTTGTGAACGGTAAGGATGGTTGATGAGCTAGACTTCCATGCAGTAGATTCATGTTCGAATCTCCCCTCTATATTTTTTCCAACATTCTATATTCTATAAGTGTTGTTATATGTTTTTATTAAAAAAAAAAGAAAAAAAACCAAAACTTGTGAACTGTAAGGATAGTTGATGAGCTAGACTTCCATGCAGTAGGTTCATGTTCGAATCTCCCCTCTAACACTATTTTTTATCATCATATTTTGGTCTTCTTCAACAACTCTTGTGAAAATTGTGATAGGCTTAGTCACTACCTTTATGGAACAGAGTTGTTATAGCTAAATGTCGGTCACAACTCTTTTGCTTAAGGAGTTGTCGTTTGTTTTCTTAGCGCAACCCCTTGGTCTTAAGGGTTGGTAGTGATGATATACGATAACTCTTCCTTTGAAACCAGTTTTATAGGACTTTCTACGATATTTAGCGAAGAGTTGTAAATCTCCAATTGTAGATGTATATTTTTCCCGTAGTGATCAGCAGAAGCGTGCATGAGATAAAAATGAGAATTACTTCCCGTGTCTTCCCGAGAATAATAAGGAATCGATTACGAGAAGATTTTGAAGATTCGAGATGCTGTTGTGTATAAATAAGGTCTTTTGGAGTCATAGAAGGTCTACGGGGAGTTTGGGGTCGAGTTTCGAGTGCTGCTGAGAAGAAATAAGAGCTCGCAGGAGCAGAAACTCAAGAACACGAAGAACGATAGCCAGTAGAAGACAGTCGCTAAATCTGCTACGAAACAGAACTGTCGTTCTTGCGACGGTGTTATTCATTGTAACAGTTAGTCCGCAACTCTTATAAACGTTGCAGTTTTCTGTTTTTATTATTCTTCTCTCTTTTCTCCATTGTAAACACACTTTTGAGCTATGAATAAATATTTTGAGCGTGTTTTCACCATGTGGAGCTAAACCCCATCACTAGGATGCTGGAGGAAGCCAATTCTCATCAATGTGGTAACTTTATTTAATTCTTTTTGTGACTTTTTCATTAATATAATTTGAATTATGATTTTAAATTAATTAGTTGTCATTTAGTTTGATGAGTTACGCTTAGCTTAAGTGTTTTGATAACTCATGCTTACCATTTACAATTAATGTTTTATAAAATCTACCTTGGCAAAGATTAAGAGTCAAATTGTTGTTTTTGGAGCTATAATTGTCTAAGAATTAATATTGAAACCATAGAATTAGAGTTTGGTGAAATCCTGATTCCCATTAATCTCTCAATATTGTCATTCTCGTTTATTTTATTTGCTAAATTAATTTTATAATTTAAGTCTAAAATCAACTTCACAAGTCCGAGAATCAAACCCTTTCTTACCACTGTAAAAACTACATCAAATAACCAATCAGATAGCACAGAGGATCACCAGTGAGCATGAGACACGTATGACGAATGACATGCTGGAAGAAGTGACATCAGTCATGATGTCATGGCACACCTGTAGTGTTATTACCCAATAGCTCTACCAACAGTTTATACATAGAAAACCACAGAAATGTAGAGTCCAATTTGAGAGAGAGGGGGAGATTAAACACACAAATATTCATTTTATTCCTGCGACATAAAGAGAGTTGCAAAGCGCAAAAAATTCATAAAGGAAGCGAGCCTGTAAAGTAACTAGAGCTTGGAAAATAGAGAAAAAACGACTAATGTCGTGATGGCAGGAGATTAAAAGAACCTCTTGCCATTTCCAAAGCTCGTGTGTCCTCAGGCATCACCCATTTGAATTGCATAAAAACAGAAGAATGCAAATAGTTCACACTGGTGACAAATGGATGGACAAAAAAAGCAATCCAACCGCACAAACTCAAAATGGACAAACCACCTTGAGCTGCTTTTCACATTTGTGGTATTTCCAATATGTTAGTTTCTGCAACAAGAAACCCCATCGAGACCTTGGCAACAGCCTCCAGCATCCTTCACCATATCACCACCTTGAGAATGCTGCTTGCTTGAGCTTCCTCATTCTAAGAGCAACTGCAGTGGTGCGATCATAACCAAAGAGCAAAGAGCAAAAAAAAAAAATCAAAATTTGGGTTTAGTCCGTGTTGTAACGCAGTGGAGGGAGACTAAAATTTGGTCAGGCGCAACTTTAAAGTTGCGCCCCAATCAAGCGTAATGGTAAGTTCCGCCCCATTTTTTTTTTTAATTATTATTCGGCGTAACTTTGAGTTACGCCCCAATCAAGCGTAACTCTTAATTGTGCCCCAATTTTTTTTTTTTTTTTTTAGTTCGGGCGTAACTCCAACCTTCGCCCCATCAGGCGCAACTTTAATCTACGCCCGACTAAAACCAAACCAAAGACCAAATATACTCTAGTATTTGGTTTTACTCTGGTCTTTGATCTTTACTCCTTCTCCACTGCGTCTGGTTTTTGGTAAAAGACAGACGCAGTGGAGACGGACTAAAGAGCAAAGACCGGACTATAACCAAAACCCAGACCATATTTAGTCTTTAGTCTGGTCTTTAGTCGGGCGTAATTTAAAGTTACGCCTGATGGAGCGGGGTGTTGGGATTGCGCCTGAGATAATGGGGGCGTAACTCAAAGTTACGCCCCAACAATAAAAAAAAAAAAAAAAAGAGACTGATTGGGGCGTAACTCAAAGTTGCGCCCCAACAATTAACAACAATTAAACAAAAAAATGGGGCGCAATTTGGAATTGCGCCCAATGGTATGAACAATAAAAATAAAATAAAATAATGGGACGAGATTTGGAATTGCGCCTGATTGGGGCGTAACTCAAAGTTGCGCCTGACCAAATTTTAGTCTCCTTCCACTGCGTTCCAACACGGAATAAACCCAAATTTTAATTTTTTTTTTGCTCTTTGCTCTTTGGTTATGGTCGCACCACTGCAGTTGCTCTAAGCCTTCTCTTGGACTACTTTGCCGTCAAGCGTTTGTAGTCCAACGGTTAGGATAATTGCCTTCCAAGCAATAGACCCGGGTTCACTCCCGGCAGACGCAATGAAATTGATCTTTTGGTTCGCCTCCTGATAGGCGCAATGAAGTGACGGCCTATAAAAACCCTCTTTGTTTTTAATCCTGATTAGTCCTACATCTTAGCTGCAAAAACAGAAAGACTTTCCATTGATGATCAATGCTCACCATCATGTTAATTTGAGTATTTATATTTTAGAAGAACTTATCAAGAAAAGATTATGCTTGAGAGATAAAAATTAGAGAATTCAAACATTTTAAGTCTCTACGCAAAAGCTAGAACAAAAACAATGATCAAGTAAATTTTGAAACCAAATATTAAATTATCTTAACATGACTAATTATATAAATCTGCGAAATCATTAACCTTCAGCTACTCCAGAGCTTCCTACCGTAATATTAATTACTTGCACCACGAATGCCATAGCGGTGACTGTGAGATACGGCGATGTTGTTCAAATGGTGAATTTTTGTTTGCCATGCAATAAATCAAATTCCCTTGGTTTAAATGATCGATGTCATAAGAGAAGACATATGTGTGCCTTTCATGGTCTAAAAAGGTGAACACGATTTTGAGTTTCGGATCCATGACAAGTAAAACAGAACAAGTTGTCCAACCCACATACTTCAAAACTACTGGGGACGATGGTGATTTAACGCTATTACCAGCACTTCGTTTCAGCTGTTGTAAGCTAATCTCTGTCAGTAAGTTAATATTGCACATCATAACCCATTCATCATCGACATAACCACAATTGTCGTTCTTCTTCTTCTTCTTCAAATACCACAACTGCACCTTATTGTAATCCCTTTTATTATAATCCGAAATTGCATGGAAAAGCCATAATGATCCTCCCATTTCAAGCAGACCATGATACTCAGATAAGTTATATGAATCCTTTGCAGGGAGTTGAATTGTAGATATTTTCTCCGTTCTAGTATCAAGTCTGATTAATTCTTCATCATCTCCGTTCTTCATAATCCAGTGTAAATAACAATTTATGGAAACAGGTTTACAATAAACATCTATCTCAAAATCTTTTAAATGATCAGGAATTGCAACATAACTCCATTTCATGTCGCTAAGGATATGAAACTTTCTATAAGAATATGAAACTACTTTGTATTTTGGTATGATCGGATCATAAGCCAAAAATACATGGAGAATACCCAACATTCTTTCCCCCATATACAACCAACTAGCGGTAACCAGGTTATAAACAAAATATTGATATCCAAAAGACATAAGCAACATACCACCCAAACAATGGTGAATACAAATCCATAAAGCACACAAGGGACCGTCCAAATCTTCTTCGGGTGGTCTAAAGGGAATTAGTTTTTCTTCCTTCTTGTCAATATCAACAAAAACAAAATTATATGTAGTCGTTTGTTTTTCTTCATCGAAATGTTGTTCGAGGGAGATGAAACCTCTTGGACTACTAGTCCTAGTTTTATACAAAGATGTAAACAAAGGATCATCAAATAAGTTATACCATGGTTTGCATATGCACTTAAAACGATGCAAATCCTTACCGGGAATCCTTGTGAGTATATCGATTATGATCTCATGAGGTAGATGAATGTTATGGCCGCCATTATCACCTTTGGGTCGCTTGGAAGAACCGTGCAGCATACTCATTATTCGATAGAGAAGAAAGAGAAGGTTAGGGCAATTTACTAATAACGTGCTTTAAATAGGCAAAATAACATGTCCCATGAAAGGAAACACCCATTCACAACCTCATATTGGATATCAAAGCTGACATCTTATATTGGTCTCAACCCTGGAAAGTGCTGGATGGAGTGCGATTTGAAGACCTAGTATTCAGGTGGGAGCAATTGGTGAGAGATTGAAGATTTTCATTATTTGTACTGGACTGCACTGTGACTTGCTTACGGGTCACAATGGGTGTTTTTTATTTCTTGTGTTATTCTTTATTCTTTTATCAATATATATATTTGCTGATCAAAAAAAAAAAAAAAACATGTCCCATGAATATCTTTTTATGGGCCTTCTTACTGTATAGGATCCACGGACGATCCACCCACTAATGACCTAAATATGTTATTACTGTATGTAACAGAACGAGTCACGAAACGTGACCGCAATATTTTGGAATACGCCACCGGTCAGGCTTTTGGAAGCCATTCTAACCGGTGCCAGTCAATACAAGTTGGTTTTGGTATTGTAGGTAGTAGGTACGAGATACAGGCAGAGGCTTTTTTCTTTAAAGGGATAGAAAACTCATTGCTCTCTGTGTATTGAGATTTCAACACCACTCGCAAGTAATTTTTCACTCGTACAAATATGCTGAGCTTTTACGTTAGAATTAAATAGTAGCCAGCTCCGACGTTATAACTGCATTCCAAACAATAGACACGGTTTGAACTCCCGGCAGAATTTTTATCAATTTTATTTTTCGACCAATTTTTTTTTTTTTTTTTTAATCACCCGGCTGATTTTAGTCCTACATCTTAACTCCAAGAAATGAAATAAACTCTCCAACTCTCGATACAATTTTTTTTAATCAGTATATTTAAAAATTTCTAAACATAGGAGATAAAAGTACATGAAATATGAACTCTATCCAACTCGACCAAAGAGGCACAGACCGACAACCACGACAGAAACAGAGAAAACTTCTACACCTTAGGCCCCCTACATCTAAAGAAACAGAGAAAACAGAGAAAACTTCTACACCAAAACAATGGAAGTATTGAAACCAAATTACTAAATCATCTTAACAAAATTGAAAATCTTCAGTTACTGCTAGCTGCCTACTACCATATATTATTTGCACCACGAATGCCATAACGGGTACTTCGGTGAGACCACAAGTTGATGTTGTTTGAATGGTGAATTTTTGTTTTCCCTGCAATAAATCAAATTCCCTTGGTTTAACTGATCAATGTCATAAGAGAAGACATATGTGTTTACATTGTCTAAAACGGTAATCACGATTTTGAGTTTTGGATCCATGAGAAGTGCAACAGAACAAGTTTTCCAACGCCTATGCTTCAATAAAAACCCTGGTAATGGTAATTTATCATTATTACCTGTACTCGTTAAGTTAATATTGCACATCATAACCCATTTATCATCCGCATAACCACAATGTTCATTCTTTTTCTTCAAATACCATAACTGCACTCTATTATAATCCTTTGTGTTCAAAAGCCACAGTAATCCTCCCATTTCGAGCAGACGAAAGCCACAATCATTACGTGAATAATTTGCAGGGAGCTGAATAACAGATATTTCTTTCGTACTAGCATCCAGTCTAATTAATTCTCCAGTTCCATAATCTTTATTCTTCAAAATCCAGTGTGAACAACAATTTACGGAAACGGGTCTACAACAATCAATATCTATTTCACAGGATTCTAAATAATCAGGCATTGAAACATAGCTCCATTTCATGTCACTAAGGATATGAAACTTTCTATCAGAATACGAAACCACTTTATATTTTGGTATGATCGGGTCATAAGCCAAAAAAACACGACCATCCAACCTTTCGTCATCTCTGCCCATATACAACCAGCTAACGTTAACCAGGTTATAAACAAAATATGTATAGCCAAAAGATATAAGCAGCATGCCACTGAAAGAATGTTCAATTTCGATAAACGAACCACCGCTGAAAACCTCTTCCGGTAGTCGAAAGGGAATTAGTTTCTCTTCCTTTTTCTCAAAATCAAAGAAAACAAAATAATATGTGGTTGTTGTGTCTATACCTGCGCCATAATAATCACGTTTAAGTGAGATAAAACCTCTTAGATTACTAGCCCTAGTTGTATATTGTGAATGTACAGACATGAATAAAGGGTCATTAAATATGTTGTACCATTGTTTGTTTACGCACTTAAATCGATTCAAATCCTTACCGGGAATCCTTGTAAGTATATCGTAGAATACGATCTCATGAGGTAGATGAATGTTATGGCCGCCATTATCATCTTTGGATCTCTTGGAAGAATCATTCAGCATACACATTGTTCGATAGAGAAGAAAGAGAAGGTTAGGGCAATTCACTAATGACGTGCTTTATATGGTTAGGGCAATTCACTTGGTATGTTCTCTATGGGCCATTCCCTCTAGGATCCACCCCACTAATATGACCCAGAGATTCATAACTACAGTCTTTTTTGTCTTCCTTGTGGATAAAGATGAAATAATATACAAAATTTACATAATTGGAAACTCAAAGAAACGAATAATGAAAAAAGTACCAAGTATCCATGAGCTGATAAGGGATTGATATCATCCTAATGGTTTATAGCCTTACAATGTGTTTGATTACAATGAAGCACCACCGAAAAAGGAACTTTGATGAACAATAATTTGTCATCTGATTTTAATTTTGCGTGTCAACTATGTTCGCAATTGTTGGTGCGGGATACGCTAGTGTATCCCCTCTGCAGGATGCAGTAAGCTGCGCTTGTTCCATTATCCGGTGATGCTGTGAAGTAAGGCGAGTTGACATTTTTATAATGGTTGGCTCGTCTGGTGGTGTTAAGAAGATAGCTCAATATTTTTACTTCAGGTAAGAGCTCCATTAAGAATCAAACAATCAGATTTTTCTCTCAAGTAAAAGAATAACGAGTTGTTCCATCCCAATTCCATGAATCTGATCCTATTCATAAACTTGAAACGTTACTGAACAATCATAACTAAACCCATATGTAGTTCATCACGAGCAGCTCTAGGCTAGGTCCATAAAACTCGTAATATGAGTCACCTTCTCCACTTTTTCTGTGCGAGCAGCAGCAAAGACATGTAAGCAACTCAAATGCATGAATCCAAAATTTCAACGAAATTTTTGTTGCAATCTTTGAAAGGATAATCCGAGACAAGAGATCCATTTCATTGTGACAACGACGTCGGCAGAGTAAACCACTGGATGGAACAACTTAAACTGCCCGCACCAACCAAGAATTTGTCATTTTACTCGTTGTTTGTCCTTCAATCCTCCTGATCTATCATTTAGCAAGGGTTTCCAACTTGCCACACAACCATAATTAAAGCAACTTATACAAACAACAATGAGAGATTTCAAACAAGTAAAAGCGTAATATCATGTACTAAAAATATAAATAATCAAGGTGTTCATGGCATGTAATAAGAAGACAAGTTACTGTAGTGTCAAAACTCTTTTTACCCCACGTAAGTCCCAGATTTGAGTGAAACTAAACTCTCTGTGTAAGTTATTGATTTCGAAATTTTCCCGACACTAGATATACGTAACTCTGTAAATATTCCTTTCTCTAGGTTACATATAAGAGATACACTCTCTTTGCTTATGTAAACGTTTTTTCTGGTAACGTTTGCCAAAATGTTACCGTTTTGAAAAGCCCAAACTGGCAACCAACGAAGAATTCTACGCTCAACTGCATTTAAGGTGACGCTGAATTGTTTAATCCAAGATTCTCCAACTCCATAATCCTTCATCACCCATATGTCAAGATCTCTCTTACGAACAACATTAAATAAAGAAAGGCATTCTTCCCATACTCCCACATGTTTATATGCTTGCCCATCTCTTACTTGCGCATCTCCTAGTTGTGGCATTGCTACTTCTTCTGGTAATGGTACATACACCATCATCTCATTGCTTACATTGAAACACAATATAACATCAGTGTAGGTTTTTTCAGCGTAGCGCACTAACCAATGAAGAGCTCCTTTGAAAAGATAACCAGCATCCAAATTTTCTTTATCACAATAATAAACCAAGTAAGGAATTCTTTGAATATTATTCCATGAATTGGATCCTAATGTATAAACTCGAAGTTGAGATTCTAAGGATTTTTCCAGACATGCAATTTGTACCAACTTGTAATCGTCATTGACGCAATCGTATGAAAACCCGTATCTAGTGTTTACATAGTCAAAACTAATTGAATGATCGCATTGTTCCACGGGCACTTTCTTATATTCTCTGGTCGATGGATTCCAAATACAAATGCTATCGTCTACATGAGTAAAGTAAGCCGAAATGGTTAAGCAAATCAAACCATTACATGAACCCCAAATCTCAACATGATGAAGGTACCTATGATTTTGGATCGGATACTCCATCAAAACAGCTTCAATATTACTTGGTATTGGCTCTGATGATATTGAAGCATAATCCATGGAATAAAGGACGGGGACAGTAGGTCGGGCGCCATACTTATCGATCTTGTAACATTTAGCCATGACCCTAAAGTTGTTTGTTTCGGTACTACGGTTAAGGTGATTGTTAACAAATTCAGGGCTACAAAGTAGATTATGCCAAATCTTGCATACACACTTGCAAGTCAAAATTGAATTTAATGGTAATCTTATAAGGATCTCTACCTGGATATCTTGTGGGAGTAGGTCTGACATAGCTGCGGCTGTTTCTTCTCGTATTAGAGATTAGGGATTTCTCGGCAAAGATTGATGTTAGGGTTTCTTCCATCTTTTATGTGCCTTATATACCTTTTGCTGATGGGTCGGTCCCGTTATGATCGGATTTCAGTACGTGCTCAACAAGAGAGCCCGATATTTTGTCGGAATCTCCATAAAAGATTTTTTTGTTGGGTAGTACAAATTCTCGACAGGCTACGCAAAATCATGGCACTAGGCCATTTAATCCCACACTTGGCTGCGGCGGAGAAAGTGTTGATTTTTAGTGGGAATGTTATAAATACCCTCCATATTGGTGGGCCTTGCACAATTGCCCTTAAAGGGTAAAAGAAAAGTTCAAAACAAAATATATTTTGTTGAATTTCTGTTTTAGCCTTTATTTTTCATCTTCTTCTTTGTTCATTTGTTGGTAAAGTTGTTTTCAGTTTCAGATAGAGAGAGGAAAAACGAAAAACTGAAAGAGAAAATGAATCAACAACCAGCCACCACCATCCCAATCGCCGCCACCCCCAAAACCACCACATCTGCAGCATCACCATCTCCATCGTCACCATCAACAGTAGTTCATTTCCTTCTAAATCTCGACCAGCAATAACTACTTTGTTGCATGTTATCGATCGAGAAATTATCGTCAAGAAGATTTAACATCGAACCTCAACTATTAAATCTACAAATCCCAAAAAGCAGATAAGTTTTCATTCAATTGAGGTGATCCGATCTCTAAAAATAAGTTTTTGGAGAGTTGGTTTATAGTTTCAAAACCTAATCCTATGATTTCTCTTCGAAATCCTCGTTTGGTTTAAAATTAATGTTTAGATCTATTATCTTTAGATGATTCTTATAATTATGAGTTGGAGATTACGAAAAAATTTCAAAAAACTTTTATCAAAGAATTTAGGGTTCGTTATTACTATATCTCAATTGACCTTAAATTGATTGATTTGATTTTAAAATAGTGTCTATAAAATCTTTTTGAACTTCATATACTTTGGATTTCAACCTAATTTGAATTTAAATTTGATCCGACATTTTCAGGGAATTAAGGTTGTCATATAGAATGCAATGATATCAGGGTTCTCTATAGCAATGACTGCTTCCAGCATCAGGAATTATTGACTTGATTTTAAAGTAAAGCAAAGATGAAATCAAAATTGAAGTGTCTAAGATGAAGGATGAAATTGGTGTTGTACTGGGGTTAGCCGCGAGTTGGAGATGGGAAGGATTCTGCAACGTATGTGAGCAACAAGAAGACGGTTTGCGAAGCAGTTGAGACTACTTTAAAATGAAGATTATGTTATTGTGTTCTTTTATGGTTTGATGTATGGGTTTAAAGTTGGTTTCTTTGTTGCTGCAGCTTGAGATGCAGTAGGGATTGAGCTGAATTAGGGATTGATGTATCTGCTGGTGATGAAGAGACAACGAACTGGTCAAACGAGCAGAAGAAGAAGGGATCAGCTGAAAGATGAGGCTGAGGTAAGAAACTCATTGTGATCCTAACTAAGATTTTGCTCTTGTAATATTTTCTCTTGTAATATTTCTAGAAAACGGTGCAATTTGTGAACTTGTGAGGCTGGTTGTTCGTTGAACTTTCTGGTTCTCAGTGATAATGGAAGGTTCAAAACTTTAGATTAGCTACAAAGCATATTTGCTAGGTAATGCCAGATTGATTAATGTATACATGAGGGGAGCATATTACTTCAGAACAATAGGACTTAAATATGCACAAAAGCTAAGTAAGCTACCTTGTTATTACTGGGTTTGTTGAGGTTATAATGCAGCTGCAGTTATGAGATGTAGTTGAGGGTCGTTCATTGGTGATGTTGATGTTAAGAGGCCGAGTAGATGATATTGCAGGTTTGTTGAGCTTCCAATTTGATTTGTTTGCACCAATGGTGGTGGTATTGGATGTTGCAGTGGAGCTGGTTTGTTGTGTTAGAAGTAGTGGTGATATGTTGCAGTGGACTTTTGTTGGATGCGCTCAAACTATTGGAGACAACTTGACCAAGTTGCTTTCATTATTGGAGACAACTGAAGCTAGTTGCTTCCTTTTTTTGGAGACAACTTGAGAAAGTTGCTTTCACTTTTGAAGGCAACTAGAGCTAGTTGATTCCAGATTGGAGTCAACTTGAGCTAGTTGATTCCAGTTTGGAGGCAACTTGGTTATGTTTTTGGGTCCATTCATTCATCTGAAATTATCTTATACATATATCGTAGAGTAGTTGTTGTGTTGAGTTGCTGATGATGGTTGTGCTGCTGATGCTCATGCTTTGAAGTCAAGAGGATAAATGAATGCTTAGGAAGTTCAGCAGGAACTCAATATGAGTTGCAGTGGCAGAGATAGAGAACATGGTGTTGTCTTGTGGTGGGGGTAATTGCGAGAGACAATATGAACTTGTGTTGGATGCACACAAACTACTAGGTATGTATATGTTACAGACCATCAACATCTGTGTAGTTTTATACATCAGTAGTTGTAGTATATTTATTTGGATGTGATTTTGTATGTCATTTTGCGTTAACAAACCTGTGGTGCAATGGTAGCACGACTGACTCCATGTCAGATGATGCGTGTTCGACTCACGCCGGGTTCATATTTTGTGTATACTATTCATAATGTGGAGACAACTTGTGATATAGTTGCTTCCATATGTGGAGACAACTTGAGCTTGTTGCCTCCATTATTGAAGACAACTCCAGCAAGTTTCCTCCAGATTTGGAGACAACTTTCAGCAAGTTGCCTCTAGATGATGGTGATGGAGTTGGTGGTTGCTGGTGGTGATTTGTGTCGGTGGATGAAAGTGGTGGTGGTTGGCGGCAAAGGTGGTGGATAGTGGTGTTGGTTGGCGGCGGTAGTGGTTGGCAGCGGTGGTGGTGGGTCGTCGGTGTTGGTGGAGGTGGTGGACAATGGTGGTGGTTGGCGGTGGTGGTCGGTGGTGGTGGTTGTGGTTGTCGTTGGTGGTGGTTGGTGGTGGTGGTGGTTGGCGGTGGTGGACAGTGGTGATGGCGGCAGTAGAGGTTTTTTTTTTTTTAATTGAATAGTGGTTAGTGGTAATGGTTTTGTATATACATTACATAAAAGAGGGTATTTTAATAATATATTATGCTTATGGGTATTTGTAAAGTTCAAAAGGGTATATTTACTATAGGTCTCATAGTAGGGGTATATAGATAATGTTCCCTTGATTTTATGTCAATTCATGTCACTAGGCCAAGGTCATCGAATCCCATTCTTAGCTGCTCTTTAGCTTAACAAATTTGAAACAGACATTATAATTTATTAGCTTAACAAATGTGTATTGCAAGCAGCTGGTAATGATCCTTGGTGTCTGCTTTAGAAAAAAGAGCTTTCTCAAGCATTAAATCCTGATTGGTTCTTGATTAATATACTGCATTTGAAAAATAGTGAAATACTCTCTGTTTGGGAAGTTGAGATAAGTTAGTAATTAATGTCCCTCAATTCTGCCTCAAGGAAGTGAGAAAGAGTGACATATAGAATGTCAAGGATTTAAGCCTTCTTCCATGAAGGATTTGGAGGAATTCTTTGCAATTGGCATTGTTTAAGAAGTAGAAGAAGAAAGCGAAATGAGTCTGATGGTGATGAACATATTAGGGATGGGGCTGAGGGTATATCTTAAGTTGTCACACGTGCTATCTAGTAGTGTATTTTTTGGGAATAAATATGACAAGTTGAAGGAGAATAACCTAAACAATGGAGAGTGGAAAGTGAAGAAAAGTAAGAATGGAATGCAAATGGTTCCGTTTTGCGTTTTGAAGAGAAGACCGATTATTTCCAGATTCTTAAAGATCTAAAAGCACCCTCAATCATATTTATGAGGAACATGGAGACATTGGAGTTTGAGCATGCAGCTTGAAATCACATAACAATCATGTGACTATGAGGTACTGGCTACCTTTTCTTCTTCAGCTAAAGTACGTGTGAATTGCACTTCATCAAGTCCGTTTGTACTATGTATTTTATGCGCGGAAGAATTCCCGTGATTAGGCGAGATTAACATAATTTCACGACATACATTCTATTTAGTAGGAGACTATACGCTGGTGTGAGTTTTGAGCTCAGATAATTAGGATCTGTACTCTACAACATCGAAATGGCATGTTGCAAATGAAGAAAACAAAAAAATAGACAACACTTTTGTTTTGAACTGCAACACTTTTCTGCTAATCTAGCCCATAGGACTTAGCCTTTTGGAGGCCAAATTTTGATGTCTCTAAGAATGTGAAGTTCCAATTCTCTAACTAACTTTCTTTATGCTTGAATCAAGAGGAGCACACTCAAACGCACATTTCCTAGTAGAACTAGCAGATATCGTAAACCAAAACGCAAAGAAAATTTCCGATTTTCTCACATGAATAAATCTAGTTGTTGCCTGGGAATACCAGCCCCCTACAGCATATTGCTTTCACAGTCATTTTGAAATTACATCAGCTAAAAGTTCTATTGATAAATGTAGAACTATTCTCTTTTTCTTATATAAGTCACTGACTGTATATTGGTTCAACTAGACAACTACTCTCTTTTTCTTGAATTTCCTCAACAACGGTTTTGAACTTCCCACAAAACCATAAATAAAGCAAGTTAAAGTTAACCCTCATGCAAACAACAACAACAGGAGATTTCAAACAAGTGATTATACCTATTTATAACAGAAACCATAAATACTAAAAGGTGCTCAGGGAATGTAATAAGAAGACAAGTTGCTGTAATGTCAAAAGGACTTTAAGTTACAGCTTGAGACCATCAAAAATTCTTACTCCATCTTCATTTTGTGCATATTCCAGGCTGACTTATCCGTCTCTGTTGGCCCACGTAAGTACCAGATTTAAGTGAAACTAAGCTCTCAATATAAATTACTGATTTCTCAACGTTTAGTTCTTTCGAAACTTTCTGATAGCGAGATATAAACACATCTTCTCCTTTTAATATTACTTTGTTTAGGTCACCTACGACTACGAGACGTATACACACCTCTCTAAATATACCTTTCTTTAGGTTACATATATAAGATTGGCGCACATAGTCCTTGACACCGTTTACCAAAATGTTACCATTTTGGAAAGCCCAAACGGGCACCCAGCGGAAAAAGTTAGGCTCAGTAGTGCTTAAGGTGATGGTGAATTGTTTAATCCAAGTTTCTCCAACTCCATAATCCTTCATCACCCACACGTCAATACTTTTATTACGAACAACATAAAATAAAGAAAGGCATCCCTCCCATACTCCCACATTTTTACGTATGTTCGCATCTCCTAGTTGTGGAATTGCTAATCCTTCCGGTAATGGTACATATACGATCATCTCATTGCTTATATCGAAACACACTATAACATCAGTGTAGGGTTTTTCAGAGAGACCTATCCAATGGAGAGCTCCTCTGAAAAGATAACCATAGAAATTTCCTTCGCAATAACAAACAAAGTAAGGAATCATTTGAATATTATTCCATGAATTGGAGCTTAATGTATAAACTCGAAGTTGACATCCTAATGATTCTTTCAGATTTGCAACTTGTACCAACTTGTAATCGTTATTGACACAATCATAACCAAACCCATATTTGGTGTATAAAAAGTCGAAACTAATCGAATAATCGCATTGTTCCACGGGAACTTTCTTATATTCTCTCGTCGATGGATTCCAGATACAAATGCTATCTTCTTCATGTTCAGACCTGCCCGAGACGGATAAGCAAATCAAACCATTACATGAACCCCAAATTTCAACAGAATTAAGGTCCCTATGTTCTTGGACTGGATACTCCATCAAAACAGCTCCAGTACATGGGATTGACTCTGATGATAGTGAGGCATAATCGGTGGAATAAAGCACGAAGATACCACTAGACCTGTGACATTCAGACATGATCCTAAAGTTGTTTGTTTCGATACTACGGTTAAGATGGTTGTTAACAAATTCAGGGCTACAAAGTAGATTACACCAAAGCTTGCATACACATTTGCAAGTTAAAATTGAATTCACTGGTAACCTTGTAAGGATTTCTACCTGGATATCCTGTGGGAGTAGGTCTGACATAGCTGCTGTTGCGGCTGCTGCTTCTCGTATGAAAGATTAGGGCTTTCTCGACGGTGTTATGGTTTCTTCTGTCGTTCTTGTACATATTTATACTTTTTATTTACCTTTTTGGTGATTGGTCGATCCCGTTATCATCGGATTTTAGTACGTGCTCACCAAGGGAGCCCGATATTTATATCTCCATAAAAGAGTAAGTACGAAACAGACGAATAATTTTTGGAGGTTGTACAAATTCATGGGACAAGGCCATTTAATCCCACACTTTGCTTTAGCTGAGAAGACGTGGATGTTATGCCAATTCATGGCACAAGGTCAAGGTTAGTAGAATCAAGAAATGGAATCCATTAATGAAGAACTAAGCTATTACAGAAGAAAAGAAAAGATAAGGTTTTCTAACAATAGAAATAAACAGACACACACACTATTTATGAAATGTAGTGATTGGTCAGGAGATCACAGCTCAGCCAGTGATAGGAGGACACATGTACACCAAGTTAGAGGTGGATGCCAGCTATACATTGACAGACAGGCTGGCATACATTGACTGGGACAGATCAAGCTAACTTGTCATTATTAGCCCCCCTCAAATTGAGTAGAAGCGAGACTTAGGCAGCACACACAATTTGCCTCTCAATAGCTCAAATCTGGGTCCAGCAAAGCCTTTGCTGAAGATATCTGCAGCCTGATCAATGGTTGAAATATAAGAAATCTTTAGCTCCTTGGCCTGAATGAGCTCCCTGACAAAATTGTAATCAATGGCAAGATGTTTCATTCTTGAATGAAACACAGGGTTGGAAGAGTAAGAGATAGCACTTAGATTGTCACAAAGAAGTGAAGGAGCAAGAGGCAAGAAAATGTGCAAGTCCTCAAGAGTTTGCATATCCGGATGACCTCACCGCAGAATTGGCAAGACTTCAAATTCAACTTCCAGAGCTTCGGCAACAAAGTGGATTGTCTTTTGCTTGACCAAGATATATGATTAGAGCCAAAAAGATGCAATAACCCCCGTACTTTTCCTAGTATCCGGATCCCCCGCCCAATTTGCATCATCAATCCATGCACAAAGAGCAAGTCCCTTGCTGAATAAAATGCCAAAATCAATGGTTCCCTTGATGTATCTTAAGATCCTCTTAGCAACAATGAGATGATCGAAAGTTGGACTATGCATGAACCGACATACTTGGTTCAATGCATAACCGATTTCCCAGCCTTGTCCAGGTTAAATATTGCAGAGCACCAACAAGGGATCCGTAAGAGGTTAGATCGGTCAGAGGAGTACTTTGAGTTTGCAACAAGCTTGCAATTGGCGTGCATCGGTGAAGAGCAAGACTTAGCACCTCCCATGTCAAACTGTCTAAAGATCAAGTGCATATTTGGTTTGAGAAAGAAAGATTCCATTTGCATTTCTTTTAGCTTCTAGGCCAAGAAAATAATGTAACTCCCCCAAATCCTTAAGTGGAAAATGTTGTTGCAGCTGAGAGATAAGATCTTTGCAATAAGTAGAAGAATTCCCAGTTAAAAGAATGTCATCCACATAAATGAGAACAACTGTAATTCTTGAACCAACCTTTTGCACAAATAGAGAAGAATCAGCTGAAGATAGTTTGAAATCCAGAGATAGTAAGATATTCAACAATTTCTCATACCAGGCTCTGGGAGCCTTTTGAAGCCCATAAATTGACTTATGAAGCTTGCAAACATAATTTGGATGATCAGCATCAATAAAACCAGGAGGTTGTTGCATATAAACTTCCTCGTAAATCTCCATGAAGAAAGGCATTGCTAACATCCAATTGAGTTATGGGCCAGTCAAAGTTAACAACAAGTGCAAGAACAACCCTGATAGTAGTAGATTTAGCCACTGGACTGAAGGTTTCTGTGTAGTCAATTCCTTCTTGCTGATGAAACCCCTTAGCAACAAGTCTAGATTTATACTTGGATGTAGTACCATCTGGATTCTGCTTCAACCTGAATACCCATTTGCAGCCAACTATGTTTTGAGAGGGATGAGGAGGTACCTTAGTCCATGTTCCAGCATCTTGTAAAGTCTTGTATACTCTTCAAAAGGGAATCTTTCCATGGAGGAGACTTTAAGGCTTGACTAACACAAGTAGGTACCGTAACTTTTGTGCTTGAATTGCAACAGAGCAAAGAATGAATGGTAGAGTAAACTTTAGGCTTAAAGATACCTTTTGGCCCCGGTAGTCATAGAATGAGAATTAGAACCCAAAGAAGGAGCAGGTGGCTGAATACTGACTGGAGCATCTGAGATAACTATGGAAGTATCTGAGAGACCTGGTGAAGCATTTGCATCTGAAAGAAGTATATCTGAGGATGGAGCAGCACAATCGAGAATGCTAATGAAAACAACTTCCTCGAAATAATCGATGGTTGAGCAATAACAGGCTTTCAATAATCTGTACTGCAGGACAAGTAGGCAACCGAGTGGATCTTAGTGGAAAATCGCTGCTTTCGAAAAGTGACATGTCTAGAGACATACACTCGCCAAAGAGTAACATCTAAACATCTCGTAACCTTTCGAGCATGACTATATCCAATGAAAACACAAGAGATGCTTCTTGGTTGCAATTTATGTGAAGTATAAGGTCTAACCCAGGGAAAACATTGACACCCAAAGACTCTTAAAAAATTGTAATCTGGAGCTCTTTTAAACAGTACTTCATATGGGGATTTAAGACCAAGAGATCTTGTTGGAAGCTCTTTAATAGTGTAGTTGGCGGTAGAGAAGGCTTCACCCAAAAACTTGTTGAAAGACCAGTTGTATTAGATATGTTCGCCTATATCAACTAAATGCCCGTGCTTAGATTCCCTACACCATTTTGTTCAGGTGTATGAGGGCAAGAAATCTCATGATGAATTCCATAGTCAGCTAAGAATGAAGACAGTTCCTTATTGATAAATTCACCACCACCATCAGTTCTAATAGTAAGAATATGATGATGTAAGTGATTTTCAACTTGAGCTTTGAATTGATAGAAAATTTTCTTAAAATCAGACTTATCAAATAAAGGATATATCCAACAGAATTTGGACAAGTCATCAATGATATTAACATAATACTTGTACCCAGCAATGGATTTTACAGGACATGGACCCCATAAATCAAGATGCAACAACTCCAGAGGTTGTAAGCTACAATGAGTAGACATTGCAAAAGGCAATTTATGACTCCTCCCTAGTTGACAATCACTACAGAACAATGGTTGTTTGAGTACATTGGGTAAATGTAAAGAGCTACAAACAGATTTCATTGTTTGATAGGAAGGATGAGCAAGTCTCTTGTGCCAAACATCTGGAGAAACATTTGAAACACCGGAGAGAGCTTTATTGAGGGTTGAATGATGAGTGAACTGCAAAGGATATAGTCCATTATGATGAGGGCCTTGTAAAAGAATCTTCCCAGTGGATAAGTCCTTCACAGCAAAACCATAAGAATCAAAGGTTATGGAGCAATGATTATCTGAAGTGAACTTATGAACTGATAGAAGATTTTGGGTAGCTTTAGGGACAAGAAGTATATTATTGAGATTAAAAGTATGATTAGGAACAGACTTCAAAGAAAAACCAGTGTGAGTTATACTCATACCTTCCCCATTAGCAGCTTGAATTTCCTCTAAACCTTCATAGGTAGCAACAACTTGAAGTTCAGATTCATCTGAAGTAATATGATTATTGGCTCCAGTATCTGCATACCAAGGATTGTTGCCCAAAATATTTGCAGAGGCTAACATGGCACTGAAGTGATGTGGTGTATGATAACTTTGATAGGCAAAATTTAGCATGTTGCTACACTCTAAGGCAGTATGTCCAAATTTACCACATATTTGACAAAGGAGAGGAGGTAAGGTTGTTGGTGACTGGAATTGTGATGGAGGTCTAACTGAAGATGGAGGTGGAAAATTAGTTGAAGAACCTCTAGCCAGTGGTGGAGGTGTAGTCGCATTTCCTGGAGAAAAATTATATGTTCTACCACCACGGCCAAAGAAAGGAGTACTAGAGCGACCACCAAACGTATTAAAACGACCACCAGAACCACGACCAGAAGGTCGAAAATTGGACATATGAGTAGCAGCAAAGGCTTGATTTGAAGAATCAGTAAAGAAGGCTCTATTCGAGGATTCAGCAAGAATCGATTTGTTTCTATCACTAATGACAGACTCTTCACTAAGAAGATTGTTATGAAGCTCCAAGCTAGTAATTGGTGGATAACGATATCTCATAGATGTTGCAAAAGGTATGTAATCGAAATTAAGAGCAGAAAGAGTAACAACAACAAGTTCTTTGTCTGAAATAATCTCACCAGCAGCGGCAAGTTGATCGGAAATTGATTTAATCTCAGTAATCAAGGAGGGAATGGATTTATCACCTTGTTTGAGAGCCAGCAACTTTGTTCGCAGTTGAATAGTATGAGTTGAAGATGATCTTGCAAAGCGTTCTTCAATACAGATCCATAGTTGATGAGATGTTGTAGATCCAGCAAAGTAAGCAATAACTGAATCAGAAATTGTAGAATGTAGCCACATCAGGATTGTAGCATCTTCATCAATCCAATCAACATAGAGAGAATTTTCAATTTCATTTTGTGCATTGCGATTGTTTGTAAACCGAGGTGGACAGGAATGAGATACATCCAAGAATTTCATTAATTTGTATTTTCTAATAACAGGAAGAACAAGATTCTTCCAGATGAGAAAATTTGATTCAGTCAGTTTAAGAGAAACAAAACTATTAAGTTGATGAAGAGAAACCCTAGTAATTGAATTAGATGTTGGATTCTCCATTGTAGTAGATGAGGAAGAAGGAAAATCTCGAATCATACACAAAATGAGAATGCAGCGGAAAATGAAGATCGAATAAACTGAGAAAGATTATCTTTCTCAGTCTGATACCATAGTAGAATCAAGAAATGGAATCCATTAATGAAGAACTAAGCTATTACAGAAGAAAAGAAAAGATAAGGTTTTCTAACAATAGAAATAAACAGACACACACACTATTTATGAAATGTAGTGATTGGTCAGGAGATCACAGCTCAGCCAGTGATAGGAGGACACATGTACACCAAGTTAGAGGTGGATGCCAGCTATACATTGACAGACAGGCTGGCATACATTGACTGGGACAGACTGGCTAACTTGCTGTTATTAAAGGTCAACTGAATTCTTTAGCTTAACAATTCGAAAAGGACATGCACATTATACTTTCTTAGTTTCAACAAAATTTGAAGGTTCGGAGATCTATGTACCATATAATGTGTATTACAAGCAACTGGTAATGATACTTGGTCCTTGCATTGGAAAAAAGAACTTTCTCCAGCACTAAATCCTGATTGGTTCCGTTTCGGATAAAGAAGAACACAGATTTTTTCCAGATTCTTGAAGATCTAAAAGCACCTACATACCTGTTTTCCTTTGAATATGAGAAACAATATAAGTTTGGAGACATTGAGTTTTAGCATGCAGCTTGAAATCACATAACAATTATGTGACTATGAGGTACTGCATGGCTACCTGTTCTTCTTCAGCATGCCATTCAAGGAGAAAAGTACGTGTGAATTGCACTTTATCAAGTCCGTTAGTATTTTAGATTGTTATGCTCAAAGATCGTAAGCAGAAGTCATCTGAAAAAGGCTAAATAAATGATTGCAAAGGCACTGCTGTACTCAAAAATTATTTCCCTACTGGATTTTTTTTTGATATAAGTGTGACAACATGGTTCCTTTTGTTGATGAGGCCTTCATTTGTTGACCTATTAGGTGTCAATGGATGTATACAATTGAAGGTGAATTGCTATTAAAAAATATGTCTTTTTTTTTTTTTAATTTATTTTGTACTGAAATTTTCATGTACTAGATCAGGACAATGAAGGAAGGTAGAAACATTCTGAATAACAAAAGATATATTGAAGAGCCAGGTTATATTGTATGTTGGGATTATTGAGAGAATTATTTTACCTTTGAGGTTGCAGGGGACGAAGTCCAGAAAGAAAAAAAACCAAGTTAATTACTCCCTCCGTCTCTAAAAGATAGGCAGGTTTGTGTGTAAAAAACCAAGTTGATTACTTGGCCGTATGAAAAGGTATGAATTACTGCGAGTACTGTATGTCAGCTTAATGAGGTTGTAGTATGATTGATGTGTTTGACTAGCTAAATTCCAAAGAAAAAAAAAAATTTCAATCGGAGTCAGATGAGTCACTGAGTTACGAAAAATTAGATTACCTTTCCTACCCAAACCGAGTCAAACCCGAGTAAGAATCATTTGCCCCATCTAAAATCAACTTCATTTCGGGAAAAAAAAACAGAAAAAACCTAAATCCTCAAATTTCCTCCTTCACTTCACTGAAGCTTGCAGGATTTTCCCACCAAACACCATCAACAAAAATCACCCAAAACCCTAATCAGAAATTCACCACCACATCCAAATGTGGATATCTCGTTCTTCACGACTCACTAAAACCCTAAACCTTCGATTCTATTCTCAATCTTCAGCAGCAGCAGCAGTTTTACATCAAGAACCAGAAATTGTTGTAACCCCAAAACCTCAATTATATACATATTTAGATGATTTACCAAAACCCAACCCTAAGTACTCAGAAACAATCATAGCAATCCCTAGAACTGATTCTGGTAAAAGTATAGCTGCTAAAGAAAGAAGAGATGGTAGAGTACCGAGTATTTTGTTTGAACAGGAGAAAGGTGAAGAAGGTGGTAATAAAAGATTGATTTCGATACGAAATAATCAGATTAAGAAGCTTGTGAATCATTTGGGAAGGTCAATGTTTGAGTCCAGATTGTTTGATCTTGAAGTTAAATCTGATTTTGAATCTGATGAAATTATTGAGAAAGTTCGTGTATTGCCTCGTCAGGTATGTTATGTTGGGGTTAATTACAAACCCTTTTTTTTAGATTTTGCTAATTTGTTCATATAATGTGATTATTTTTTTTTGGACCTAAACTGTGATTTAGTTCTGGATTTAGGGTATGAAATCATGTTAGGGGTGAGGCATTTGCCTCTATATTGTAGTTCAGTTCAGTTTTAACCTAATTTCTGGCATGAAATTGTGAAAGCTAGATGAATTAGCTTGTTGTAGCTTTGAATCATGTCACTCTTGGGGGAGGGGCAATTGCCCCTGGGCTTGTTGAGATGTAGATCAATCGGGAAATTGGTTTCATGATTACTGTGCAATTTTAGTTTTTACCAAGCAGCCAGCGTCTAAGTGTACATGTTAGCTTTTTCATACGAGTGTTATGTTATTGCTTCTGTCTAATGGTTTTGATGGTCAGTTGGACCAGCTTGTAAAATTTCTTTGTTGTCTCATTATACAGTTGCGGCATGTTACTGAGAGTTCGAGAGAAACAATTGAGTTATAAAAGAAAGCATTTAGTGCTGCTAGTTATGCAGTTCTCTGTAACTAATCGATAATCTTCGGGTCCGAGACGTGTTGAGTGCTGGCGAAAATGCATATGTGGTTTATAAGTTTGATATTAGGTAAAATACTTCACTAATGCATCGTGTGTAAGTTTACTGCCATATTAGATGAGCTTGTAGTGGTTTCTGAAAGTGAGAAATAATGGCTTAATAAATGACGCAGTGGAGCAACTGAGTGCTGTGTGGAAGTGATACAGTTCCTTTCATGATCTCGTGCCTCATAAGTAAGAAGATTTTGTTAATATATTACGTAGTAAACCATAAATTGTCTTCTCTCCAGAGAGTTTAAATTCTGGAGGAACAGTAGACCATGTAATAGAGCACACATTGTTTTTTGCATACTTAGCAAGAGTATCATCTACATCATTAGCGTATCCTTTTACAAAGTTACAGGACCAAGAATTTAATTGACTGAGTTCATCTATATAATTTCTAACTTGTATGTACGTGCGTCTTTATCATGTATTCCTGAAGCTGTTCATTTCTTTACTTGTTTTTTTCTTTTATTCTTATCATTTGATCTGATTGTTATGTATTGTACTCTTGTGTTAGCTTCATCTCGATGCGGGAACTGATGCAGTACTTAATGTCACCTTCCTAAGAGCCCCTTCAAATGCTCTATTGAAGATTAATGTTCCTCTGGTGTTTATAGGAGAAGATGTTTCTCCTGGATTAAGAAAAGGTATGTCCTAAACATACTGGCATTCTTCATTTTTTATTTGTGTCCGCAGAAAACTTGTCTTTTGTTCATTTGTGATGTTCTGTTGTGCAAATCATATATTCCATTTTTCATATATTGTTATTTCATGCCAGGCCTGTCCATCTTTTGTTTTAAGTTTGTAGCTTATCTATCACTGATTTAATTGCAACTATGATTTCAATGCGAGAAAATAAATGTACTAATCTTCAGATTCTTACGGAAGTCTCTCTTTCTTGGATTGTTACTTAATGTTGCCAATCTATTTTGTTACGTGAATTCATTGTGTCCCCGATTTTTGTTAAGATACTACTTCTAGATTATTCACCGTCAAATTGCAAACCAGAGTTGGTTGGCACAAAGTAGCCGATAAGTAATATTTAGTGACATAACGGTTTTGCTTTTCTTGTAGCGGTAATGGCGTAATGCCACATCTTGCGTATGGCAAGGTTAACCTGCTAGACTATTATATAAGGTGGAAGAGCTTTTGTGAAGCTAAAGCATAGTTGAATTGTTTGGCACCTATAGATGTGTTCCAGCTAGATCTCCTAACCTAAATGAGGAGAAGGGTAAATAATCCTGATTGCATCTGGGGATTGATAGATTAGGTCAAGAAAGTTGGTGATTCTGTAAAATGGAGAGTTTAGTAGAAAGAACGTATGATATATCTAGTATATATCATGTCTGTTGGATAAATATTTTGTGTCTTTCTAGGATCTATGTCGTTGCCATCACTTTCTATCCATATAGCCTTTGATTTGCCAGTCTCCTTTTTTGCATTTTGATATAGTATGTTCACCTTTTTTATGATTTAGGTTTGTTTCCTGTATAAGTCACATTATGGTTTTAGGAGCACACATCTTTTTACCCTTTAAATCAATTACTGCGTTCTGCGTTAAGTTCCTGTAGAAATTGCTTCGTTTAGTGCTTGAGAACTATTTTGCTTCCTTGGAATGCACATGTTTATACCCTTTAAATCAATTACTGCATGCTGCATGTTAATTTCCTGTAGAAATTACTTCGTTTAGTGCATGCTAACTATTTTGTTTCTCAGAAGTGTTGAGATCTTTTATCATTTTTGCCGACCTTACTTGAAATGTCAGTTACAAAATACAAAATGTTATTGTGAACTTTACAGGAGCTTATTTAAATACCATGAGAAGGCACGTTAAGTACCTGTGTCCTGCAGACATTGTCCCACCATATATTGAAGTTGATCTGAGTGAGTTGGATGTGGGCAAGAAGATAATAGCCAAAGACCTCAAGGTTCATCCAGCACTGAAGCTTCTTGTACAAGAAGATGAACCTATCTGTAAGATTAAAGGCGCTAGAATGGAACAAAAGAAGGGAAACAAATGAGTACTTTTTCTTCAGAAAATAGTGGGAGATTCTCTTGCTCGAAATTTCTCTTCCCTTCTCAGAGAAAGGAGGATGAATTTGACAATGGCGATCACAGGGCTAGCAATCACATTCACATGATTGTTTTCATGTCAGATATACACAGCTGAACGATTCTATTTCACAAAGCGAATTCGGTGTACCCTTTTTTTTGTTCTAAGATACTACTTTTGAGATTAATAACCAGTGTTGGAGAGTTAGACAAATAGAGTAGGAGTAATATTTTGCTCGATCTAGCATGTGTTCTGCTTTTTATTGTTACTGTAATGCCGCTTCTTACTATCAATTGCATATCCTTCCCGGAATTTATCTTTTAGTTGGCACATATTCTAAAGCTGTATTTTCACTGCAATAAAGAAGACTACAGAATAGTGGTCGGCTTTGGTATGAAATTAAGAGACCAAGGGAATTGAATTGCAGAAGACAGAGCCGGATATTGAACGATTGGTTCACACTCTGCTGTTCGGAGGTTAAAGCTCCAACATGGAAAGTGTCCGGAATCCAGGTTAACGCAGCGTGACAAGTGTTCAAAACTTCTAAAGATGACAACATCTAAATTCACTGGACAGAAGTAAAACAACTTGTGTGAATAATCTTCCACTTTGATATTCTTGTGGACATACTGCCAAACCCATCCTTCACGAGTGTAGTCCTCCTTGAGAACCCAAATACTCAGAGTCCGCTCACCCCTATTAAGGACTCCAAAGACAACTAATCCTTCGGAAATCCCAAGTCGGTAGTAAGGGTACCTGTCATCATTTTTACTTCCCTCAGGCAAGTCGATAGACTGTATCCATAGTTTCTTGTCATCTATGTTGTTAAGATTGCAAATTCTGACTTTATCATCTTTCCAAAACAAACATCCGTTATGATTATACGTTTCATAAGACATAAAGACTGGCTCCGCGCACAAAACTTGGTACGTATTCCATTCACCCGTATCAGAAGACAATAACTGAAGGTTGAATTTTCTTCTTGGAACTTCACAATGGAAATATGGCATAACCACCACCTTGTAAGTACTCTTGGTGTAACCAAGTGATGTTGAAGATAAACATTCCACGACACGCGAAGAATATGTTATCTGTGGAGAAGGGATTGAGACCAATTGTCTGGTCAGTGGATTACAAATATAGTACTTAGATAAAAGTCTGGAAGTGTCCCAATGCGAACAAAGAACCAAACCGTTGCTTGTATCTAGAACTCTTAGTTTTGGTTTTTTGTCCTTGAATGGGTTTATATCTAACATGAATTTAAAAGTAAACCTACCATAACGGTCTGCGTATCTGGAATGAGTTTTGAGGCAAACAGTTTTAAAGACGTCGTGACCATGAAAGTCTATACCCCAGCAGGATGTCCATGGTAGACTACGAATTATAGTTTGTTTGTTGAATAGTCTGTATATGAAACATGGGTTGGAAAGCAGGCAAAGCCATACCTTTGATACACACCTGAATTTATAGACAGATTTCAATGGGAGATGGAAAAATATCTCAAGCAGTACATCTTCTGGTAATGCATTACCGTCAACAGCTCTTGTTCTTGATTTTATCTTTTTAGTGCACAGCAAGATAAGTTTAAGTGCTTTTAGTGATGACTTTCCGATCTTCATCATCATCAAGGACAACAAATAGACAGACTAAACTCGGCTGTTAGAACTCTTGCTTCTGTTTCTCTTGGTTTTGCATGTCAGGGCCTCTCTGAATGCTTATAACCCTAAACTCCAAAAACTTTAAATAGGGTTCCCCAACATACCTAATCCAATTAGGATAGAGTTTATGAGTTTCTATCCTTAGGATCTCGAGTTTCATGAGTCTATCAATGCATCTTACTATCAGCTGCATGTCTTTCTGGGAATTTATCTTTTAATCGGTGTCATCCTGCTTTTGTACCATAATCACGCATCATTTTGAAAGCAATGTTGTTCATCGTCTACCCATAGAGCATAGTACAGCAAATACACGGTAATACTACTGGAATTACAATCAAGATTTGAATGCATAAAAAACGTACAAAGAATGAAATTAGTACATAATTTGATAATTGATTAAAATTCTGGTAAGAACAGAAGACTACGGAATAATGGTCGGCTTTGGTATGTAATTAAGATATTGGGGGGATTCAATTGCAGAAGACAGAGCTGGAAGCTGGACGAGTGGTTCACATTCCGCAGTCCTAAGGTTAAAGCAACACAAGTGATCACCGTAATTGCTAAAGATCACAACATCTAGATTTACTGGACAGAAGTAAAAATACATGTGTGAAGGATAATTCCCAATATTGATGTCTTTATGAACAGACTGCCAAATCCATCCTCCATGAATGCAGTCCTCCTTAAGAACCCAAATACTCAAAGTCTGCTTCATCCTTTTGTGGACTCCGTAGACAATGAACCCTTCTGAAACTCCAAATTTGTTATAACTGTGATAAATATTCTTAGGTTTTTTAGGTATGTCGACTGACTGCATCCATCCACCACTACTACTACCGAGTTTCTCGTCATCTATGTTGTTGAGATTGTAGATTCCGAGTTTATCACTGTTTACACAAAACAAATATCCATTATTATATGTGAAATGAGTCGTAATATAGACTTCCTCTGTGCTCAAAACTTGGTACGTATTCCATTCACCCGTATCAGAAGAGAATACTTGAAGGTCGAATTCAGTACTTGGAAGATCCATATATGGGAAAATCACCACCTTGTAAGTACTCTTATTGTAACCAAGTGATGTCGATGAAAAGCATTGTAGAAACCGCTGGTCATATGTTACTGTTGCTTGTGGAGAAGGGAGTGAGACCCATTGTTTGGTTAGTGGATTACAAACATAGTACCTACATACAAGTTCGGAACTGTCCCAATGCGAACAAAGAACCAAACCGTTGCTTGTATCTAGAACTTTTAGTTTTGGTACTGTCTCCTTGAATGGGTTTACGTCTAACATGAATTTAAAGGTGAACCCATCATGCCAATCTATATATCTGCGGTGAGTTTTGGTGCAAACAAGTTTCTTATCATCAACATATGCGCTGTCGAGAGATGCCCATGGTAGACTACGAATTGTAGTTTGTTTGTTGAATAATCTGTGTATGAAACATGGGTTGGAAAGAAGAGAATGCCATACCTTTGATACACACCTGAATTTATAGACAGATTTCAGCGGGAGATGGATAAATATCCCGGGCAGTACATCATCTGGTAACTCAACAATTCTTGTCGTAGATTTTCTCTTTTTAGTGCACAGTTTAAGTGCTTTCAGTAAGGAATTAACCATCATCATCATCATCAATGACAACAAAAATAAACAGACGCAACTTGTCTGCCACAACTCTCTAGTGCATGCCATGGCTACTCTGAATGTTCAAGACCCTGAATTCAAAAACTTTTAATGCGGTGATCCAGATTATGAGAGTCCACAACATATATATATATATATTGTAACTAAAACAGTGGGTTTCCTGTTTTTGGTAGTTTCCACGTTGAGATATGTTTCCTAATCCAATTATAAGGATCGGTTATGTCCAGACTAAGGATGCCTAATCAGTTCATATACTTTTCATGAATAGAAGTGTAGACTATTTCATGCAACTTGGAGACAAGATGATGCCACCTCTCTTGCAATTCCGCTTGAAGCACCCCATCAAGGTGGGGACAATTGAGACAAAGGATATCCAATTTTATATGGTGCCAACCTCTCTGGGACAAGTGAAATAATACTGTAAGAGAAGATAAGATCCTTTTAAGGAGATGAATCAAGAGAACAAAGGAGCAGCATTTTGGAAATTCCGAACTGAATATAGTAAGAAAAATTGCAGCCATTACTGTCCAAGTATACAACTTGGGTAAGAGTAGAAGACTACGGAATAATGGTCGGCTTTGGTGTGTAATTAAGATATCGGGGGCCTTCAATTGCAGAAGACAGAGCCGTAAATTGAACGAGTGTTTCACAATCCGCAGTTTGAAGGTTAAAGCAACACAAGTGATCAGAATCGCTAAAGATCACAATATCTAGATTCACTGGACAGAAGTAAAAAAACTTGTGTAAAGGTCCTGAAGGATGTTCCACATTGATGTTCTTATGAACAGACTGCCAAACCCATCCTCCCTGAATGTAGTCCTCCTTGAGAACCCAAATGCTCAAAGTCTGCTCGAACCTTTTATGGACTCCGTATACAATGAACCCTTCTGAAATCCCAAGTTTGTGAAAAGTGTATCGACCATTCTTATCTCCCTTAGGAGGAAAATCGATCGACTGCATCCATCCACCACCACTACTACTGAGTTTCTTGTCATCTATGTTGTTGAGATTGTAAATTCTGACTTTGTCAGTATCTATCCAAAACAGATATCCATTACAATTATGTGTTCGATAAGACGTACAGACTCCCTCTGCGCTCAAAACTCGATACGTATTCCATTCACCTGTATCAGAAGAGAATACTTGAAGGTCGAATTCGGTTTTTGGATGATCAAAAAATGGGATAATCACCACCTTGTAAGTAGTTTTCTTGGTGTGATCAAGTGATGTCGATGACAAACATTCTATACTACGCGGGTAATATGTTACAGCTGCTTTTGGAGAAGGTAGTGACACCCATTGTTTGGTAACTGGATTGCAAATATAGTACCTACTGAGAAGTCTAGAACTGTCCCAATGCGAGCAAAGAACCAAACCATCGCTTGAATCTAGAACTCTTAGTTTTGGTACTGTCTCCTTGAAAGGGTTTACATCTAACATGAATTTAAAGGTGAACCCATCATAGGAATCTATATCTCCGGAGTGAGTTTTGGTGCAAACAAGTTTAATACCATCAAAGTCTATACAGTCAAAAGATGCCCATGGTAGACTACGAATTGTGGCTTGTTTGTTTACGAAACATGGGTTGGAAAGTAGAGAAAGCCACACCTTTGACACGCACCTGAATTTATAGACAGATTTCAGTGGGAGATGGAAGAATATCTTAAGCACTACATCATCTGGTAATTCATAACCGTAATCAACAGTTGTTGTTGTAGATTTTCTCTTTTTAGTGCACAACAAGATAAGTTTTAGCACCATTAGTTTAAGTGCTTTCAGTAATGAATGCACCGTCATCATCATCGAGGACAACAAAAAACAAACAGACGCAACTTGTCTGCCACAACTCTTGCTTCTGTTTCTTCTAGTGCATGTCATGACGTCTGAATTTTTAAGAATTAAGACCCTAAATCATTGTTTTGGAAAACAGAAGATTCAAAGAAGATCATCATCACCAAGGTGTAGTTAAGTTTTAGTACCTTGAGTTTAAGTGCTTTCGGTGATGAATAACCCATTATCATCATCATCGAGGACAGCAACTCTGTCTCCTGCTTCTGTTCCTCCTATTATACTAGTGCATGTCATGGCCGCTTAAAACCCTAATCTCAAAACTGACCGATCAAAAAAAAAAAAAACCCTAATCTCAAAACCTTTAAATAGGGCATTCCAAATTATGACACTCCCGGCATATAACAAACTTTTGACAAGGTGGGATCCGTGCAACTCTTATTTAGTTTGCTTGCACACACTCTTTTTTTTCTTTTGCGATTCGGCCAACTATTTCATGCTTGCCAAGTGCTCCGTGACATTATCAATGCCTGCTCATGGCTCACCTTGGCAGGCAGATCGTAATGGTCCATTCCGCAAATCCAGAGCCATTATTTTTTTATTATCCAATTTGGTTTACTCAACTGGGAGAACACCAGTTCAGTGTACCAGTACCAGATTCAGTATAGCAAAAGGCGCTAGAAAGGAACAGAAGAATAAATGATTTGTTTTTCAGAAAATAGTGGGAGATGCTCTTGCTCAAAATTTCTTCCTCTCTTTTCAGAAAAAGGAGGATGCATTTGCAAACGGCGATCACTGAGCATTCACATTTCACATGGTTGTTTGCCTGTAGATACTAGTGTGAGATTAATAACGATTCACTGGGCATGACCACTCATAAGTATGGTAACCACGCCGTCACCGTGTAATAATATTGTAAAAACACTAAGGAATATAATGCATGATACAATCGTCTAAATTAAGAATTGATCAAAATAAAAAAATGTGTTGCCGCACAATTTCTCCTGCCAAGAACATAAAATCCTTTCCAGAAGATGAAGTAGATAAGTAAAGGAGCAGCAATTTGATAGTTCCACATTGGATATAGTTGGCAAAATTGCAGCCACTGCTAGAAGACTATCAAATAATGGTCACCTTTGGTGTCTAAATAAGATATCGGCTGCTGTATTCAATTGCAGTAGACGGAACCGGAAATTGAATAAGTGCTTCACAATCTGCAGTTCGGAGGTTAAAGAAACACCGGCGACCGGCATTGTGAAAGATCACAACATCTAGATTCATTGGACAGAAGTAAAAAGAACGTGGGTGATGTTCCACATTGATGTTCTTATGAAGAGACTGCCAAACCCATCCTCCATGAGTGCAGTCCTCCTTGAGAACCCAAATACTGAAAGTCCTCTTGTCTGTATCAAGAACTCCGAAAACGATGAACCCTTCTGAAATCCCAAGTTTGAGAAAAGAATACCAATTATACTCACCAGGAGGAATGTCAATCGACTGGATCCATCCATCATCACTACTACTGAGTTTCTTGTCATCCATTATGTTGTTAAGATTGCAAATTCTGATTTTATAATCTATCCAAAATAAGCATCCATTATAATTATACATCTCATAAGACGGTTTGACTGCCTTCTCGCTCAAAATTTTGTACGTATTCCATTCACCCGTATCAGAAGAGAATACTTGAAGGTCAAATTCAGTTCTCCAACGATCAACATATGGGATAATCGCCACTTTGTAAGTACTCTTGCCGTAACCAAGTGATGTGATGACCAACAAACATTCGATACCAGGCGGATTATATGTTACAGCTTCTTGTGGAGAAGGGAGGGAGACCCATTGTCTGATCAGTGGATCACAAATATAGTACTTAGATAAAAGTCTGGAAGTGTCCCAATGCGAACAAAGAACCAAACCGTTGCTTGAATCTGTAACTCTTAGTTTTGGTTCTTTCTCCTTGAATGGGTTTATATCTAACATGAATTTTAAAGTGAAGCTATGAAACCAATCTATGTGAGTTTTGAGACAAAAAAGCTTATTATTACCATTAAATTCTATACCGCCGAGGGATGCCCATGGTAGATTACGGGTTATGGTTAGTTTGTTGAATAGTCTGTGTATGAAGTATGGGTCGGAAAGTAGAAAAAGCCATACCTTTGATACGCACTTGAATTTACAGACAGATTTCCACGGGAGATGGAGAAATATCTCAACAAGTACATCATCTGGTAATGAATTATCCATCATCATCACCATCAAGATTCCAGGAGAACGATTCAACTTGTCTGACTCCCGCTTCTGTTTCTCCTAGTGCATGTCACGGCCTTTCTGAATGCTTAAAAACCCTAAACTCTATGACTAGTCCCCGTATATATATAACAAGCTTTTACGAAGGGGTAGTATGGTTAAGATCAAAAGCTTGTTATGTGCAGCGACCCATGACGGGTCATGGCTCATCTTGGCAACCCATGGGAACGGTTGCACGTTCTGTAGATCACTAAAAGGAAATTAATACTAAATTTTATTTCACATTCAAAGGTTGCTTTGCTGAGCTCAGTAAGAATTTTATATCATGTGTGTCAAGTGACGCTGTGAACGGACATTAAAAATTATTTCATAACAACAACAGTGAAAAAGGAACTGTTTCTGTTCTTTCAATTACGACTCAAAATTGTAACAAACTATCTATCTTTATTCAGCAAATTCACCAAGGTCTACTGCCAAAATGAATTCATGCCTGTCAAGTGCTACATCACTGGGTAAGCACAGCCATCTAATTAGTTAATTAGGATACTCGAAGGTTATGAATTCATGCCTGTCAAGTTTGATAGATTATGATAAACTCAGAATTTGCAATAGTTGCAGTGATGGGTGGATACATTCAATCGACTTGCCTGAGAGAAGTACAGTTACCCTTTCTACAAACTTGGGATTTCCGAAGGGTGCATCCTCTACAAAGTTTATAGAAGTGTTGAGCGGACTCTGAGTATTTGGGTTCTCAAGGAGGGCAACATTCATGGAGGATGGGTTTGGCACCACAAGAACATCAAAGTGGACATGAGTTTTTTTACATTTGTCCGATGAATCTAGATGTTGTCATCTTTGAAGATTCCGAACACTTGGGTTTCTTTAACCTTCGAACAGGAGATTGCGAAGCACTTGTTGAATCTAAGCCTCTGTCTTCTGCGATTGCAAGCACCCCATATCTACATTTCACACCAAAGCCTACCATTATTTTGTAGGCATCTGTTCTTACACGGAAATTTATCCAGAATATGTACCAACTTCAGTCATTCTGCTTTAAATTCTTCAATTATGATTCAAAGTTTTAGCAAACTATCTATCTTTATTAAGCAAATTCACAGAGGCAGCTAATAAAAATGTATTACATTAAAGAAATGTGCGTTAAGAACAAAACGGAGAAAGTAGAGCAGATAAAACAACATCAAAATGGCCTTGGTGGCTTTTCAAGTATTGCTGAGAAGAACACTTCTCGGTCATCATCTTTATCCAGCTTAGGCACAACAACGAATTTATGTTTCTTATATCTGAGTATCTTGAATGTCTCCAGATAATTTCTCAAATCATGTTTCAAACAAAAGAAACTATCAATCCAAAGTAAACCACCAGGTCTCAAAACTCTATCCATATCATACAACACAAAGTCTAGAAACATGTAATCAATCCACCCGTCTAGAAATCTAGTCGTGTGTATGATATCGAGAGTGTTATCGAAGAATGGCAGACGTTGGTTTATAGTCAAGTAAAGCGGGATTAGTCCTCGAAGAGCAATCATTTCACTAAAAGGAGCTCCAAAATTGATTGTAGCCGTAACTATAGTAACATTGAACTCCCTCATTCTTGCAGCAAAACTTCCTGTCCCAGCACTGAAATCCAATCCAATCCTGATCTCCCCTGGCTTAATATTTAGCACATCGGGTATCAGAAAATCCGCCGTTGTGTTCAATCTGGGGTCTAGAGCAACAGGTTGAATCCATCTAGGCTTTTCATGGTGGGTAAGGTTGAAACAATCTGCACATTTGAAGAACCCTTTTCTTGAAGTATTGCTAGCTAAACATGTGAAATTCTTGCATCTGTACCCGCTCCAACGGACATTTCGATCGTCAGGAAGCTTCCACAGCGATTCGTTGATTGGGTACGGTTTATAATACAGTTTTGGAGCTCTAGAAAAACATCTCCGCCTTGGCAGTGGATCGCATCCATGAACCATCAGCTTCTGTGCTAGTTTCCAATCATCTTTGCAGATATCTCCAACATCATAATCCATATACTCTTGCAAATCGCTCTTCATTGAAAAACAAGCATGTCCTATACTAGTAAATGTCCCATTAGCTCCCATGAAATTCTGCTTGCCAAGTCTATTCGGCTTGATCTTAACATACTTCCTAATCTCTTCAGTCAGGAAATAATTTGCGGGTTCTACGGCTTCTTCACTACTTTTTGCTAAAGGGTGAACCACTCTATCCAAATTTGCCATCTCAAATTGTGTTACAGGCACTTGAGCTGATTTAAGAACACTTAATATATCTTCAAGGAAAGTATTGTACCTCAATGCTGTTGATTCAGCTGGTGCATCTTTCATATTTCTCATCTCTTCTTCAATCTTCCGAATAACAGCTTGTATAGTCTTGTTTGCTGCAGAGCTTTCATTTCCTCCTCCTTGCATCTCAGTGTTGACAGATTTGCACAAGGATTCAGTATTGATGAGAGAACTGGGAGAGTAGAATCTGGATATGGTTCCAACACTAAGGACAAGAGCAAAGAAACCTAATGCAAAGATGAAGCTATTTATTCCCCCTTTCCATATGCCTAACTTGTTAAAAATACTTGAATTTCTCATTGTTTTTCCTCCTTCAAAACTAATATTGTTTCAATGAGAACAAGAACAATCCAAACAGGGTTCAATCCATTAAAATGACAAAAGAACATATATAATCACAGATGTAGAGATCACCTGAAGACTTTCGCAAATTCTTGAGATATTTGAAGATAAGAAATGCAGGATTTTGAGAGTAGAGTTCACTTTACTCTTTTTGGAGCATTCTTCAAGCCTTTGTTATGTGCAGTGTAAGGCATTCTCAGGCATCATCCTCTATAGATCAGTTGCAATTTCCAAGGCATTCATGCATATTCAACCAATGATCAACTCCAGTACTTTGTCTCATGTACAAACAAACGATGGAGCAGTGAAGTTCATCTCAAGCATTCACAAAACGACCCAAGGAATGCCACATCAACAACACTGTTTCTGATTTTTTGAGGTTTAGGATGATGCAAAAGATAAACTTTGGACACCAGTGGGTAGATCTACTGACTTCCTTGTCTGAGTATGAGTTCCAGTTCACTGGACCAATCCAATGTTCAGTCTCCAAGAAGAGTAGACCCACATGGCACAAGAAGAAGAAGAAGATTCCAAAGCTGAAATTGTGCTGGAAACAGGGAACACATGGTGGGGTGTGGGGTTCCATAAAAGTAAGAAGACCAATAACCAATGCATTGACTTTGTTCTTGAACATCTCAAACTCAAACCCTTTGAATATTTTATGTTGGGAGGAGTTGGGAGATTGAAAAATCTTCCAACAATTATAAAAAAAATAGGGTTTTACTTGGGATTAGATTTGATTTGATTCTGATTTTATTGAAGGAGGAATGGAAGCCTGCAACAGAACATATGGGTAGTTGTTGCCTTGTTGGTCTTTAACTATTAGAAGAATCCATTCAAATGAAATCATGCTTTCTTGAAAATACTAGCCACAAGTAATAAAATGTCATCCTCCGTTTTCAGACTTATACAACCTGTTTTAGAATCTCATCCAGAAAAATTTAGGTATTCACTTTCAAGATTGCTAATGGGGGTGCCAGGATTGGTGGGGTGTACCAAGGCAAGGCAAAAAAAAATTTTGTCCTATATAAAAACTGTTTTGTCTTATTATAATTTTGGTACACCCCCAATAATCCTGACACCCCCATTAGCAGCCTTGTTCACTTTATATCATTAGATTTATACCCACATGTTTCAAATCTCAGCCAGAAAAACTCAACAGAATTCACTGCGTTTTATATGAGATTTTGAGGTGATTAGTTTTCACCATTGAACTGCATTGTCTCCAAATACAAAAGAACAACAGATGGTGAAGACAATAAAAGCACTTGGTGAAGGCTTATAAATTCTAGACCTACTACTATCTTGTAAACCTAACAAAATGGGTGTTTTAATGGGATTTTTAAGCCAAACTTCAAGTGCTTGATCCATATTAGTACTTACTAGTCCAATAATAGAAGAAAGTGAGTGGACTTGAAGGTGGTCCATGTGACTCTTAACTAACAGTAATGAATATGAGAGTTGAATTTTCTCAACTTCTTCTCCTCTCAATGTTATGCTTTTTGGTAACAAACCCTGTGATCAAAGAGCTACTTGAATGTGATCTTTCATTGAAATGTCAATTTTTCTAATCTCATCAAACTGCACTTGTATGCCACTGCAAACAATCTCTGTAGTTATTTTGATACTACTGTAAGAAAGCAAAAAAAACAAAATCTCTGTAAATGCAATGCAAAGCTAAACTATCTGGCATCATTGGACACGAGTAATCCGATCAAGCTCATAGGTGCTGCTTCCTCAAAGATAACCTAGGGCATCCTAGTAGTTGCTGGACCTTATGGCTACACTGCAATTTTCTGAGCAAACCCCATTTCGCTTTCTTTGAATCGGCTTAAGATCAATTTCCGTACCAATGTAACAATTCGCATCATACTCAACAAGTTAGCCGAATGGCTTAACAAAAGACAGGAGTGCTGCTTCTTGCAAGATGAACAAAATTCACCCTAGTAGCTACTGCAACTTATGGCTTATGGCAATACTAAGATTTTCTATGCAAACTCCATTTTGCCTACATTGAATTGATCTTACAGTCGATTTCAGTGTCTTAACATGCTTAACCATGAATTGGACCAATGGCTATGGGTTCATGATGCCTGAGTCTAATGTTGTCACTCAAGAACATTTGTATAGTTAGATGCCCACCCAATACAAAGAAATTCAAGAACACTGCACAATTATACATGATTCAATCACATAATCTAGTAAATTTCAGCACAATTAGATGCCCAATACGAAAAAAAATCGAAAGAACACTACAATTGTACATGATTCAATCACATAAACTTGTAAATTTCAGCACAATTAGATGCCTCCAATACGAAGAAATCAAAAGAACACTACAGTTATACATGATTCAATCACTAACAATCTACTAAATTTCAGCACAATTCAACAAATTAACAGAACCCCATTACTCAGGAACCCAAAATAAGCAAACCCCATAAGAATTTCATAATAATCACAGTAAATCAATCCAAGATTCCATTAAAATTCCAAACCTTTAACCACAAAATTTATACATAATCAAGACACCAAAATGAAAAAAACAAGCCAGAACTAGTACTAATTACTAAAACTAAAAATCACCAAAAAAAAAAAAAGTAAAAGATTGGGGCTACCTTCTTCGATTCCCAGCGGGATAATGAGAAAGAGGAACAAGTTCAGACAAAGGAGTAGACAATGGAGTTGGCAATGGAGAATTTCTACAAACAGGACATGAGGGATTAAGCCTCAACCAGGCATCAACACAAATAAGATGAAAATAATGTCTACAATCCGGCATCATCCTCAACATTTCACCATCTTTATAATCACACAAACAAATCGAACACACCGAATCATTATTCCCAAAATCCTTTTCATTTTTGCAATAACAAAACTTAGGGTATGAATTTATAACCATCTGATCAAGACCCATAACAATATTCTCCTCATCAGCTCGCATACCATTCTCCTCATCATCATCTTCAGCTACAAATATAATTCTCGGCAGAATAATCCCATTATTACTGTGACTCACATGATCACTCTGATGATGATGGTGTGATTGATGATTGTTGTTTCGGTTACGTGCACGGGCACGGCAACATACATAAGATGCTAATAATAGTGTCGAGAGCAGAACAAGAAAGCCTAGAGCGATAGCAATCGCATAACCCAGGCCTAGGTTGCTTAGGTTTTGCAAGAAATAATCACCGCCGCCAGATGAGTTTTTGTCGGTGATGTTGAAGGTATAAGGATTGAAAGAGTTGGGTGCCAAACTGGAGGGTATTACAGGAGTGGCGGTGGTGGTGGAGGAAGCACTGGGGGTGGGGATTGGGGTGGTGGACATTTTGAAGAGGGGGAAGAGAGAAAGGGTTTTCTATTCTTCATTTTTGGGGGGAGGAGAGAGAAGGATATTTTTTTGAGGAGGAGGGGGAGGTGGTGGTGGTGGGTGGGTTTCCCCAGCTGCTGCATTAAATTCGAAGGTATCAATTGAATTTATTTTTGTTTTGAACGGAAGAAAATGAATTGAATTGAATCCATTACACACCACCAGTGGACTGGAGACAGTGAGAGTGTGAGAGATTTTTTTGGAGTGAAGAGTATTAAATGGTGTTAGTGGGTTGGTGCTTGGTGTGGAGTGGTGTTGTTTCTTTCTTTACAAAAGGAATTTCACTTTTGTGATCTTCTCTTTTTACTGTTTGAGACATTGACTTAGTCTAAATCATGAGTGAAATTGGGACCTTAAAATTCTTTTTTAACTTTTTTTTTGAGTCGTTGAATTTGGAGAGTTTGAACTTTGAATGATGATGATTTTTTTGGATGGTTTTGTTGAAACGTTCATAGCATGTTAAGTTATAAGCAAAATTATTTTGATTTCATAAACTTTTTCAATCCCGATAAGTTATTCTAAAATCTTATATCGTAACTAATTTTTGGATTTTCGACTTTCAGAAGTCGAAAAGTAATTTCTAGATGCGCTTCCAAAATGTTTGCACCATATAATTTGTAATATTGACCCAAGTACCTCAATCCAATAATTCTACCAAAGACAAGTATTTGATCTTGGGAAAAAAAAAATAGGAAGATGATTGTAGCCCCGTTAGCAATTATCCCTCTACACTAAATGACTAGATTCATTATATCCCTAGAAATAGGTGAATCGGTTGTTGGAAAAAAGCATGAATATATTCAAACCTGGAAGTTACAGATCCCTAGAAAATGGGAGAATCAGTTACTGAGGAGACCAGGTACATATTCAAACTTTGGAGGTTAGAAATCCATAGAAAATGGTGAGTCAAAGTAAAATCAGGTATAACCTGGAAATTAGAATTCTAAAAAAAGGTAAATTGTTTGCAGTAGGGTGAACCTGGAAATCATTTGGTCCAGATACATAGTGAAAATGTATCTAGACGAAGACTGGATTGGATACAATTACTACATAGCCTATAAATAGAGGTGGAATTTTAACTGTAAAGGTACACGTTTCTAATCCTTATGTCTCCATAAAAACATGCTTAGAGCTCTTACTCATTGAGGCATCTTTTCATCTACCGATAATTATTGAAGAGCAAAAGCTTTAGGAGAGCTGATTCATCAAGCATCTGGAATTTTCTCATCCATCAAGAACACATCACGAGGAATACTACTGAATCATCTAATGGTTCATATTTCATCATCAGAAATCACAACTTCCATCAAGAACATATCACGCGGAAATCGGAGAATAATCCAGCGGTTGAAATCTCATCATTAAGTGTAAATCTCGAGGATTGTTGTGGGAAAATTTTTGCTACAACAGAAACAGACTATTAAAATACTTGGAATAATATCTTGTGTGGTTATTTACTGATTAATTAAAATTTGATTCTCGATGATAAGTTTAAATTTTATGTGACATGTCTGTTATAGCATTGCTCGGTGGAACTCTCAAGCGTTTCTATCTCAAGCTTGTTTGTCAAGTTTAGTCGCCAAAACTATAGGTCTTGATTTCTAGTCTACTTATAGCTAAGTCTCGGATTAGGATAGTAAGTGTAGTTGAGCTTTAGACTCCACGGCGTTCATCAAATGAAGACGAAGAACTACTCGAGGGAACTTGTGGAACTTCATCGACAAAAGGTATGTGGAGACTTGAAGTATCTATCACTCAAAAGTCTATCTACTCTATCTCCTATTTGAGACAAAAGTCGTATAGCTATATAGACTTCAATTATACACATTTGTTATTTCGAGCCGAGTTTATCTCGCTTATCTATTTCTCGAAATATGTGTTGGTAAGCTTTCGCTTTAGCCAAGTTCATCTTTACTCGTGACGAAAGTCATGTTGATTATTTCAATAACTTGAAAATCGCTTTGATGAAAATAGTTTGTGGATAACAACTATTTTAACATCCTCTACGAAAGTTTTAATGATTGAAATGAGAGTTTAGAACAAGTAACCATGTTTGGATATAAACATATTGTATTCTCACAATTGTGTAAAAGTCCAAAACCAGGAACCTAAAGTATGCGTACTTGTACGTGTATTGGCGGTTGTTGGAAATACGGGTAAGTATGTGTAACGTAAGTATGCGTACTTTACGCATACTGGCGGAAGTTTCACGTCCGTGAATTTCTGATGGAGTTCGGAAGTAAAAACAAACTCAATCCGTTCACTTAAGTATGCGTACATGTTTGCAAACCTAAGCAGGTTACTTTCTAAAATTGGTTTGTTCATGAAATAAAAATATTATATAATAAGGAATGCAATCTTTGCAAACCGTGGGTATAATGTTCATGAATTGATTCGAGTACGAATCGAAATCGATTTTGCTTCGATTGTGTCTTGTATACTTGTATGAGATCTAAGATATTGAACAACTCTCTAACTAATTCATTTGAGTCATTTGAACTAGTTATGGTAAATAAGGTTGATATGAAAGTGCTCATATGGCTAACTGTTGGTTTACTATTGTTGAACCGACTAAGTGTACACGTTTAGGTACGGTTACTCAAACCTAAATGAAGGTGCATTTCTTTTGTGCATAACAAGCTAAGTTCGATCTAATGGTTAAAAGATATTAGCTTGAATCTAATCAGGTTTTCATCTAACGGTGAATATTGAATGCTTTGTGACCAAGGTAACTTAGATTGCAAACCCTGATTTGAAAGACTATATAAAGGAGAACGCTGGCAACTGGAAAACCTAATCCCCACACCTCCTGTGTGATACTAGTTGTATAAGCTAGAGTCGATTCTCCTTTAACCTTAGGTTTTTCACGAAACCCTGTAGGTTAACGACTTAAAGACTTCATTGGGATTGTGAAGCCAGACCCAACTATTTTCTCTGTAGTTGCGTGACCTGATCTTGCTGTTTTCTATCGTGATTGAGTACAATGGTAATGTTGGCTTGAGATTTATATCTCTGATAGGCAGGATAGAAAATTAGTCACAAACATGTTCGTCTCATCGTTTGTGATTCCACAATATCTTGTTTCGTTAATCGATTAAGATTATTGTGAGGTGATTGATAATACTAGGATGTTCTTCGGGAATATATGTTCGGGTTATCAATCGGTTCTGGTTCACCTTAATTTATCAAAAGATTGAACAAAAACTCATAGGTATATCTGTGGGAGACAAATTTATCTATTCAATAGACTTTTCTGTGTGAGACATATTTGATTATCAAGTCTTCGACTTTGGGTCGTAACAACTCTTAGTTTTGGATGAGATAAGCTAAGGGAATTAAATGCGTAGTATCTTGCTGGGATCACAGACGTAAGGAACGCGACTGTACCTTGATTAGTGTGAGATTGATTAGGGCTCAACTACATTCCAGGACGAAGTTAGCTTTGTAGTAGGATAGTGAATGTAGCGACTTAATACAGCGTGGTGTTCAAATCTAGACTAGGTCCCGGGGTTTTTCTTCATTTGCGGTTTCCTCATTAAGAAAACTTTGGTGTCTGTGTTATTTCTTTTCCGCATTATATTTTGTTATAAAATAGAAACATCACAGGTTGCGCGTTGAATCGATCAATTGGTAATTCCAACCTTTGGTTGTTGATTGAAATTGATTGATCCTTGAACATTGGTCTTTGGTATCGCTCAAGTTATTTCTCTTATATTCAATTAGGCTCGCAAATTCTTATTTGTTTGATTGCGGATTGAATTTAGAGATTGAGACATAACTCTTTGATATATTTTTTTTAAGATTCAGTCTAACTGTCTAGTTGATTCTCTTGAAAGTATATTGGAATTAGTCCATATAGATTGCTAAGCGAAATATTGGGTGTGGTTGTTGTACCCCCGCTTTTTCAATTGGTATCAGAGCAGGCAAACACGTTTAAGACCTCATAAGTCTGTGTTTGTAGCGATCTGAATCTATGGACAGAAATGCTATCTCAATAAACATACCACCAGTCTTCGATGGCTCGAATTACTTATGGTGAAAAATTGCAATGCGTGGCTTTCTTCAAGCGCATGATTTTCAATAATGGGTTTACATGTTAAATTGCTATAGTCCTCCGGTTGTTACAATAAGCACTGTAACGGTTCCAAAGGATATTGGTGATTATGATGCTGCCGAGATTCTTGCTGCGAAGCAAAATTCTGATTGATTGAATGCAATCATCCATGCCATTACCCCAGATCTTCAGCATCATGTGACTACTTGGACAAAGTCTAAAGATGCTTGGGATATCCTAAAAACCGTATTTGAAGGGAATACCTGTGAAAAGGAAGCTAGGTTTCAAAACCTAAATTCTGATTGGGAAAACCTTTGTATGGCAGATGAAGATTCATTTGATAAGTTTAATCACAAAGTGTCTGAAATTGTTAATGCATCTTTTGCATTGGGTAAGACTATTCCTAAAAAGGACATCATGATGAAGATTCTCAGACCTTTGTCATCTAGATACGATTCTTAGAAACACGCCATCGTTGAAGGAAATAACTTTGATGTGCTTTCCAGAAATACTCTTGTTGGGAAGTTAAAGATCTTTGATCATGAGTATATATCCAAATCAGGAAAGGATATTGCTTTCAAGGCACAAAAGAACACTAAATTGCTTGATAAAAGTAAAAGTGTTGGCATCTCTAATGATGATCTTTCTGAGACTGATTCTTCATATGATGATCTTGACAAGTCAGTCTCATTGATCACAAGACAGTTTAGAGATCTTCTATTGAAGAGAAGTAAACGGTTCACTAGAGACAAACCTAGGTCATCAGTTAAACCTCATAATCGTGTTCCTCCTAAAAATAGGGATACTGACGATACTGATGACGAGGATATGCCACAGTGCTTCAAGTGTAAAGGTTTTTGTCATTTTGCAAATGAGTGTCCAATTCGTAGAAAGTACACTGGAAACAAAGGTCTTTCTGCAACTCTTGATGAAATTTCTGACCATTATGATTCTAATGAAGACGAAAAATCAAATGTTGCACTCTTCTGTGAAAAGACTGATTTTGATAATTATAGCAATACGTTCATGAACCTCGATATTCTATACAGAAGAAATTTCAACCACATTGGAGGATAAAATGGATTTATCTTTACTCTCTGGAAATTCTTTTTCTAATTTTGCAGGTTCCACCATGTGTCTAGCAGCCTGCACAACAGTGAGATATAAACCTTCCTCCAGATTGACATGTTCTTATTGTACTCTCAGAGGTCATGAGTTATCAAAATGTTTCAAGTACAAACATAAGATAATATATGTCGACAAATATTAATGAAGAGCAAATTGATTAGCCAACAAGCTCAAACTTGTTCAGGAATCGACTGAGGTATGTAATCTTATCCCCTCTTCAAAGAAGTTAATTTCCAAAGATGTGTCTAGACCATTAAGGAAAAAAATTCGGTCTGAACAGTCTAGGAAACAGAGAACTAGGAATTCCATTCAACAAAGCTATGGTGGAAAGATTGTTGTTCACCCTAGCACAATGTAATTATGTTGGTTAAGTGTCTTGTCTCACGCGCCTGGTTCAAAAGAGACAAGAGTTGGCACTCCACATGCTTTAGAAAAGGTGTTCCTTCTTGGTTTTGTTGCTGATTTGTTTTTACTGTTTTGGAATTCTTCCATCTTTTCATATCTAATTGATATTGAAAGGACTCTTCTCTTTTTTATCAATAAAAGAGGGTTAAAGTAAAAAATTCTGCCTTGTTTAGGGTATCAGTTGTGCGTACGTGAATCCTTTAAATGTATAAAGGTTCCATAACCCTACATTCCTTTTTCCTTCCCTAAGAAACTCTTTTATCACAAGTTTGCTTGTAGAGCTTGTTCTGAGAAATTCCTCTCACAAACCCATATTGTTACCGAGACTCCAAGCGTCATAACTTCTGATGGTAAAGATGTTAATATGATTGTTAAGCCATCAATCATGAAGGAAAAAGACATTCCTCCTGTTCACTCAAACTTGAAAAGACAAAGGAGGAATGTGAGAAAACCAAGAGCTGTCCCTTCAAATCTTCAGAAATTTTCTGGTGTTCTTGAAGAATTGAAGGAATTAAGAAAGGAAGTGCATCAAATAAAGGCTTTGGTGTTTAGGGCTCTTGAGATTCAGAATGCCCTGGTTCGGCATCAGTCAAGAAGGTTTATTGATATCAACTCATATCTTCATGAACCTTATGTCCCAATGGCTGTTGACGACAAGGAGTTCGGGGACGATAAAGAATTTTCCAAAGCTCTTAATGTCTAGGAAACTTCTTATGAGAATTTATTCTTATGTTTTAAGACGGATAACTAGGGTTTGGAATAGCAATTATTGTGAGTACACATAGCTATGTCCAACGATTTTCATCTTGTAATGTTTTTAGATTTATTTATTTAATTTCTAAAGTTTATTTGGAAGATGATTTTGCAGCATTAATATTTATGGTTTTATATATTACAACTTGTTATGGGATATGTGTGTTTGCGTCCGTGAACTATGATTGTCCCATACGTGGTCAAAAGTTAAGTCTATCATATGTCAGTATGAAAGTATTGATAAAAGATAGAATGAACTTTTGACAAACAAAAGTTAAGCCTATTATGTCATTATGAAAATATTGATGGAAGATAGGATGAACTTTTGCTTACAAATATTAAGTCTATTATATGTCATTGTGCAAATAGTGATGAAAAATAGAATGAATCTTTGTTTATTCCGCAGTATTGGTCTTCCCTGATCCATATCTTTATGTAAATATTGTGCGGCTCCGTAAGTTTTCTTATGTGAGCATTTCCGATTAAATTAATCATGGGTTCTCTTGTGGTTAATTTAATTGAGATTTTTGGATACAAATTTATGTTTTATGTAATTTGTTAATGTCCAAAGAAATCCTTTTTTTCTTGTGAAAGTAAGGTCGCTCTTGTTGTTCTTTCGGGAATGACATTTATGGGGGAGAGTTCTTAATTGAACTTGTGCTTAATTGCCAAATCTTTGTGGGGAGTGCGGCTGTGGAATATTATAGGGGTTATCTTGTATATTTATAAACTCCTTGATGAATGCATTTAGTTTCGGCTATATGATTGTATCTAAAAAAGTTGATATGTGCTTTTCTTTTAGTCATGAAGTATCTTTATGGAAATTTCATTAGGATCCCACTAATTTTCATACCTTTGCCAATTTTATTGACAAAAAGGGGAGAACTAATGTGTAGTTCGCACTACAAATACATATGGTTTTCGGATCATTATGTAAGGGGGAGTGGTTTTCATGTGAGATGAAGTATTGACTAAGTGGGAGTGATACATATCACCATAGTATTGTTGTCGAAGTTATGATACAATTGAACTTTGATGTTGTATAATAATATTATGACACTGTATAACAATGATTGAGAGTTATTGTTTTCTCATTGTTATAGCCACGGATCTTCAACAACGATGATGCTGAGTTGAACACATTTAGAATAATTGGAATACTTGGAAGTGACGAAGATTTCGAGTAATGTTGAAGAACCAAGGAGATCAAGCATTTGGATGAGAAGTTACAAAGTTTATTTATTTTGTATTCCATATGTATTGATAGTTAGAGCATTGCTCGGTCGAACTCGCAAGAGTTGCTATTTCAAGCTTATTTGTCAAGTTTAGTTGCCAAAACTATAAGTCTTGATTTCTAGTCTACTTATAGCTAAGTCTCGGATTAAGATATTAAGTGTAGTTGAGCTTTAGACTCCACGGTGTTCATCAAATGAAGACGAAGAACTACTCGAGGGAACTTTTGGAACTTCATCGACAAAAGGTATGTGGAGACTTGAACTTATCTATCAATCAAAAGTCTATCTACTCTATATCCTATTTGAGACAAAAGTTGTATTGATATATAGACTTCAATTATACGCATTTGCTATTTCGAGCCGAGTTTATCTCGCTTATCTATTTCTCGAAATATGTGTTGGTAAACTTTCACTTTAGCCAAGTTCATCTTTACTCGTGACGAAAGTCATGTTGATTATTTCAATAACTTGAAAATCGCTTTGATGAAAATAGTTTTTGGATACCAATTATTTTAACATCCGCTAAGAAAGTTTCAATGATTGAAATAAGAGTTTAGAACAAGTAACTATGTTTGGATATAAACATAGTGTGTTCTCACATTTGTGTAAAATTCCAAAACCAGGAACCTAAAGTATGCGTACTTATACGCGTACTGGCGGTTGTTGGAAATACGGGTAAGTATACTGGCGAAAGTTTCACGTCCGTGAATTTCTGCTGGAGTTCGGAAGTAAAAACAAACTCAATCCGGTCACTTAAGTATGCTTACCCGTTTGCAAACCTAAGCAGGTTACTTTCTAAAATTGGTTTGTTTATGAAATAAAAATGTTTAAATAATAAGGAATGCAATCTTTGCAAATCGTGGGTATAATGTTCATGAATTGATTCGAGTACGAATCAAAATCGATTTTGCTTCGATTGTGTCTTGTATACTTGTATGAGATCTAAGAAATTGAACAACTCTCTAACTAGTTCATTTGAGTCATTTGAACTAGTTATGGTAAAGATGAATAAGGTTGATATGAAAGTGCTCATATGGCTAACTGTTGGTTTACTATTGTTGAACCGACTAAGTGTACACGTTTAGGTACGGTTACTCAAACCTAAATGAAGGTGCATTTCTTTTGTGCATAACAAGCTAAATTCGATCTAACGGTTAAAAGATATTAGCTTGAATCTAATCAGGTTTTCATCTAACGGTGAATATTGAATGCTTTGTTACCAAGGTAACTTAGATTGTAAACCCTGATTTGAAAGACTATATAAAGGAGAACACTGGCAACTGGGAAACCTAATCCCCACACCTCTTGTGTGATACTAGTTGTATAAGCTAGAGTCAATTCTCCTTTAACCTTAGGTTTTTCACGAAACCCTGTAGGTTAACGACTTAAAGACTTCATTGGGATTGTAAAGCCAGACCCAACTATTTTCTCTGTAGTTGCGTGATCTGATCTTGCTGTTTTCTATCGTGATTGAGTACAATCGTAATGTTAGCTTGAGATTTATATCTCTGATAGGCAAGATAGAAAAGTAGTCACAAACATCTTCGTCTCATCATTTGTGATTCCACAATATTTTGTTTCGTTAATCGATTAAGATTATTGTGAGGTGATTGATAATACTAGGCTGTTCTTAGGGAATATAAGTCCGGGTTATCAATCAGTTCCGGTTCACCTTGATTTATCAAAAGATGGAACAAAAACTCATAGGTATATCTGTGGGAAACAAATTTATATATTCAATAGACTTTTCTGTGTGAGACAGATTTGATTATCAAGTCTTCGACTTTGGGTCGTAGCAACTCTTAGTTTTGGGTGAGATCATCTAAGGGAATCAAATACGTAGTATCCTGTTGGGATCATAGACGTAAGAAACGCGACCATACCTTGATTAGTGTGAGATTGATTAGGGCTCAACTACATTCCAGGACGAAGTTAGCTTTGTAATAGGATAGTGTTTGTAACGGCTTAATACAGCGTGGTGTTCAAATCTGGACTAGGTCCTGGGGTTTTTCTGCATTTGCGGTTTCCTCGTTAAGAAAACTTCTGGTGTCTGTGTTATTTCTTTTCCGTATTATATTTTGTTATAAAATAGAAATATCACAGGTTGTGCGTTAAATCGATCAATTGGTAAATCCAACCTTTGGTTATTGATTGAAATTGATTGATCCTTTAACATTGGTCTTTGGTATCGTTCAAGTTATTTCTCTTATATTCAATTAGGCTCGCAAATTCTTGTTTGATTGCGGATTGAATTTAGAGATTGAGACATAACTCTTTGATATATTTTTTTAAGATTGAGAATAACTGTCTAGTTGATTCTCTTGAAAGTATATTGAAGTTAGTCCATACAGATTGCTAAGCGAAATATTGGGTGTGGTTGTTGTACCCCCGCTTTTTCAATTGGTATCAGAGCAGGCAAACACGTTTAAGACCTCATAAGTCTGTGTTTGTAGCAATCTGACTCTATGGAAAGAAATGTTATCTCAATAAACGTACCACCAGTCTTCGATGGCTCGAATTACTTATGGTGAAAAATTGCGATGCGTGCCTTTCTTCAAGCGCGTGATTTTCAATCATGGTTTTACATGTTAAATGTCTATAGTCCTCCGGTTGTTACAATAGGCACTATAACGGTTCCAAAGGATATTGGTGATTATGATGCTGCCGAGATTCTTGCTGCGAAGCAAAATTCTGATTGATTGAATGCAATCATCCATGCAATTACCCCAGATCTTCAACATCACGTGACTACTTGCACAAATTCTAAAGATGCTTGGGATATCTTAAAAACCGTATTTGAAGGGAATACCTGTGAAAAGGAAGCTAGGCTTCAAAACCTAAATTCCGATTGGGAAAACCTTTGTATGGCAGATGAAGATTCATTTGATGAGTTTAATCACAAAGTGTCTGAAATTGTTAATGCATCTTTTGCATTGGGTAAGACTATTCCTGAAAAGGGCATCGCGATGAAGATTCCCAGACCTTTGTCATCTAGATACGATTCTTAGAAACACGCCATCGTTCAAGGAAATAACCTTGATCTTCTTTCCAGATACTCTTGTTGGGAAGTTAAAGATCTTTGATCATGAGTATATATCCAAATCAGGAAAGGATATTGCTTTCAAGGCACAAAAGAACACTAAATTTCTTGATAAAAGTAAAAGTGTTGGCATCTCTGATGATGATCTTTCTGAGAATGATTCTTCATATGAAGATCTTGACAAGTCAGTCTCACTGATCACAAGACAGTTTAGAGATCTTCTATTGAAGAGAAGTAAACGGTTCACTAGAGACAAACCTAGATCATCAGTTAAACCTCATAATCGTGTTCCTCCTAAAAATAGGGATACTGACGATACTGATGACGAGGATATGCCACAGTGCTTTAAGTGTAAAGGTTTTTGTCATTTTGCAAATGAGTGTCCAAATCGTAGAAAGTACACTGGAAACAAAGGTCTTTCTGCAACTCTTGATGAAATTTCTGACCATTATGATTCTAATGAAGACGAAAAATCAAATGTTGCACTCTTCTGTGAAAATACTGATTTTGATAATTATAGCAATACGTTCATGAACCTCGATATTCTATACAGAAGAAACTTCAACCACATTGGAGGATAAAATGGATTTATCTTTACTCTCTGGAAATTCTTTTTCTAATTTTGCAGGTTCCACCATGTGTCTAGCAGCCTGCACAACAGTGAGATATAAACCTTCCTCCAGATTGACATGTTCTTATTGTACTCTCAGAGGTCATGAGTTATCAAAATGTTTCAAGTACAAACATAAGATAATATATGTCGACAAATTTCAATGAAGAGCAAATTGATTAGCCAACAAGCTCAAACTTGTTCAGGAATCGACTGAGGTATGTAATCTTATCCCCTCTTCAAAGAAGTTAATTTCCAAAGATGTGTCTAGACCATTAAGAAAAAATTCGTTCCTGAACGATCAGGAAACAGAGAGAACTAGGAATTCCATTCAACAAAGCTATGGTGGACAGATTGTTGTTCACCCTAGCACAATGTATTATGTTGGTTAAGTGTCTTGTCTCACGTGCCTGGTTCAAAAGAGACAAGAGTTGGCACTCCACAGGCTTTAGAAAAGTTGTTCCTTCTTGGTTTTGTTGCTGATTTGTTTTTACTGTTTTGGAATTCTTCCATCTTTTCATATCTAATTGATATCGAAAGGACTCTTCTCTTTTTTATCAATAAAAGAGGGTTAAAGTATACAATTCTGCCTTGTTTAGGGTATGATTTATGCGTACGTGAATCCTTTAAGTGTATAAAGGTTCCGTAACCCTACATTCCTTTTTGCTTCCCTAAGAAACTCTTTTATCACAAGTTTGCTTGTAGAGCTTGTTCTGAGAAATTCCTCTCACAAACCCATATTGTTACCGAGACTTCAAGCATCATAACTTCTGATGGAAAAGATGTTAATATGATTGTTAAGCCATCAATCATGAAGGAAAAAGACATTCCTCCTGTTCACTCAAGCTTGAAAAGACAAAGGAGGAGTGTGAGAAAACCAAGAGATGTCCCTTCAAATCTTCGGAAATTTTCTGGTGTTCTTAAAGAATTGAAGGAATTAAGAAAGGAAGTGCAGCAAATAAAGGCTTTTGTGTTTAGGACTCTTGAGATTCAGAAGGACCTGGTTCGGCATCAGTCAAGAAGGTTTACTGATATCAACTCATATCTTCATGAACCTTATGTCCCAATGGATGTTGACTAAAGAATTTTCCAAAGGTATTAATGTCTAGGAAACTTCTTATGAGAATTTATTCTTATGTTTTAAGACGGATAACTAGGGTTTGGAATAGCAATTATTGTGAGTACACATAGCTATGTCCAACGATATTCATCTTGTAATGTTTTTAGATTTATTTATTTAAATTCTAAAGTTTATTTGGAAGATGATTTTGCAGCATTAATCTTTATGGTTTTATATATTACAACTTGTTATGGGATATGTGTGTTTGCGTCCGTGAACTATGATTGTCCCATACGTGGTCAAAAGTTAAGTCTATCATATATCGGTATGAAAGTATTGATAAAAGATAGAATGAACTTTTGACAAACAAAAGTTAAGCCTATTATGTCATTATGCAAATATTGATGGAAGATAGGATGAACTTTTGCTTACAAATATTAAGTCTATTATCCGTTTGCATTCCTAAGAAGGTTACTTTCTAAAATCGGTTTGTTCATGAACTAAAAACATTTATATAATAAGCAATGCAATCTTTGCAAACTGTTGGTATAATGTTCATGAATTGATTCGAGTGAATCGAAATCGATTTTTCTTCGATTGTATCTTGTATACTTCTATGACATCTAAGCAATTGAACAACTCTCTAACTAGTTCATTTGAGTCATTTGAACTAGTTTTGGTAAAGATTAATAAGGTTGATATGAAACTGCTCATATGGCTAACCATTGGTTAACTATTATTCAACTGACTAAGTGTACACGTTTAGGTACGGTTACTCAAACCTAAATGAAGGTGCATTTCTTTTGTGTATAACAAGCTAAGTTCGATCTAACGATTGAAAGATATTAGCTTGAATCTAATCAGGTTTTCATCTAACGGTGAATATTGAATGCTTTGTTACCAAGGTAACTTAGATTGCAAACCATGATTTGAAATCTATATAAAGGAGAACTGTAGCAACTGGGAAACCTAATCCCCACTTTGATGCGTGTCGTAGGTGCAATAAAATTAATATCTTATTTCCACTCAATTAAAAATAATATAATGGAAGTCAAGTTCGTTCCCACGAGGAGCAAGAGATTCTAGTTGTAAAAATTGTCACAAAAGGGGGGTGTGTAAAGCAAAAGAAAATAAACAAAGCAATTAAAAGATAAAGTTGAAATCAATAAGAGAGACAAGATCAAGGAATCATTCTTCGTTGCAAAACAATGATTCAAATTATGTTTTTCATCCACTTGTTATTAGTCACAGATTATCACCAACCGTAGGATAGCGGGTTCGCTTAGCTAGCCCCAAAATCCCTTATTTCACCGAGTAACAAGTCCGCTTAGTTATCGATTCTATTCAAAAGAACCACCTTGAGGTTCGCTTACAAGATGTAATTCCCGAATGCATTAAGATCTATGAATTTAGGTTTAGTACTAGTAGTTAAACTCGGTTCGCTTGGTCCACTTTCTAGCGTTGTTTTTACACACAATCGCTCCACGGAATACCTCCGCAAGGTCTCGTGTTTTCTACTTGTGTAAAGTGTCGAGAACGATTACTTATTCCCTAACTTATACTAGAATTAGGTTGAATTAACAAATCAATTTAGCTTGCACTCTAAACAATCTATCAATCAATCATGAATGAATAAACATTCCTATTAGTAAAAACAAACGATAATCATGTGAAAAACTTCAAGATAGAATTGAAACAAAACTCAAATCATATATTAAGAACTAGGAATTCATCCTCAATCAATAAGAAAATTAGCTACTCATGTTTTTGAAATTCACACAAAATAATTAAAAGGAGAATTTTCAAGTTCACACAAATAATTAAGAAGAAGAATTGAAAGCAAAAACACAAGTGTCGTGTGTGTAGAGAGATGTGTAAAAGATATATAAAAAGTGTGTAGAGAACTTCTCTACTTATAGGCTTCAATGTTCTCCAATTCTTCCAAGGAATAGAATCCCTTTCCTTTAGCAATTCAATTTCCAAATTTGAGCCTTTCTCATCTTCCATCTTCTCTTTCCAAATTTGAGCCAAATTCTCCATCCAATTCCAAGTCCAAGTCTTCACACCCATGAGTAGAATCCACACAAAAATCTGTAATTTTGGTCGCCGGAAAGCTGGTATTATGGCCGGAATTTGGCCGGAATCTGTCACCGCCGGTCACCTGAATTCTTCGCCGTCACTGGTATATTCGACGGAATATTCCGTCAGTCCACCGTTAGGACTAACGGTAAAAAGGGTCAAACCGTCAGTCAACTGGGTCAAGGAAGATGATGAGTTAGCTTCTAGTCAGCTTCTGATTCGGCTTACTGGTATGACTGGGCTGGGTTGAGTCGTCTGGATCGGTCATCGCCGAGTTGAATCGCCGGTGCAGAAAACCGGCCGAGTCTCGGCTGTTTTCTGGTGTTTCCCGGCCAAATTCAGGCCTTTTTCAGTCTTCTCCTGTGACAATCCTAACATACATCTAAGGTTTAACAATCACAAACCACTCTTCAATTCAACCTTGGAAGCATAACGCCTCCTTTCCTCCTGTTTTATCGATTCAATGAGTCAATGATGATGTCGAACCACCCCATTTCCTCTCCACCTCTCGATTCTCAATTCAATTGATCAACAGCAGACCCTCAATCGACTTCCCAGTGTACCCATTTCAGTTTCATCCTCTCTGTGTTGTTAGCAGCACCAGATTCAAACACAGCACCACCAACACTCCATTACCGATTCGCTTATTCTCTTCTTGTAAAAGATTCAATCTTCTCTGATTTCTTCACCATGAGCCCGATCTGGTCACGGCAGAGACCCATCTCTTGCCTGGAATCATCATTTAGCAGCTCGTTCTTCACAGACCCATCTCCAATTTCACTCAGCAACATCGATCTCTCCATTCATAGACCCATCTCCAATTTCACTCAGCAACATCGATCTCTCCATTCACAGACCCCATCTCACTGAGCTTCCATGGCTTTATCTTCTAACCCATTTCACCGAGATTCAAACAGGGGCCACCATTATCGATTCTTCTCATCTGTTGATCAATTTGAGATAAATTTCGACAATTACCACAAACCCATTCTCAGTGCAACTCAAATCCATTCCTCTCTGCATCTTAATCATCCATGGAAACAATCAACAGAACTCTCAGATTTAATCTCTATCCCTGAAATCTTCGAACCCATCTGATTTCTTCATCATCTCATCACAGCAGATCCCCTTTTGTTCTTCAAATACACGACCTTAAGTTTGTTCATCACAGATCGAGCAACTTTTTCTTCTTCTCCATACAAATCTTCCATTAAGCTTTCTCCTGAGTCCCTGAATCTCTTACAAGAAACTTTAATTTCTCTCGACCGCTGTCTCCCTTTTCTTTCTCAATTTCTGTTAATGGGATGAATGAAAATGATTGGGAGAAGATAACTCTTCTCGATTTAGGGTTGGGGGGTTATTCAGTGTCTGGTCCCTTTGATAAGGGCTAACCTGATGGCAGCCCCTTAACCTCATCTGGACTGCGTCTAGTAATCCTCCCAAAAGAGTTTCCCCTTAACCTTGGCTGGGCTTCAGATAGTGTTCGCCCATGAAATGACAATTTTGCCCTTTTGCTCAAATTGGGTGATTTCTTCTTCTTTTCCTCCGTGTGACTCCATAGTAGCTATAAAACTCAAAACAAGCGTAAAATACATAATTTACAAGAAAAATAACAAAGAAAGCATAAACAATAGATAGTAAATAGGATGTATTCTACACCCTATCAAATTCCCCCACACTTAGACTTTGCTACTCCTCGAGCAAATCAAATTAAAAACTCACAACTTCAAAGCGTTCAAGCGTCCCAAGCATCAAAGAGTTATGAGGACATAGAGTTTACGCATGCTAGTAATAAGAAGTTAAAAATACTAAAGAACATATTCTCATTCTTAAATGTTGAGTGAGAAATAACCACACCATAACGAGAGAACGCGTGTTTGAGAAACGGTCAATAAGCATTTCGCCTCGACTTCTGCCTCACCAAAAAGGATTTTATGATAATTGCACTCAAAAAGACGGCTTTTTATGGGTCTCACATGTGTGCAGGTAGGAATGAAGAGAGAAATCCTGCAACACGTTGAATGGTGGGAAGGACAACTTCCAAAATATTTTGAAAAACCCACATCTTTTAATATTTTGAAAAACCATTTTTTCTGACGATCTCTAAGAAAGGAAATCAACCACTATTATCGAGGATGAGATTACTTACTCACCTTCACATCCGATCGCCAATTATGATAACACCACTCTCACGGCATCCAATAGAAACGTCTTCCGCTCCTCGTCTTTATCTTCTTAGTCTTCGTCTTCGGTTTCAACTATTGGTGATACATTCTCGAATTTCATAAATCCTTAACAATTTATAACTCTTTTTACCTTAAATCCTTGTCGCTTGAAACTTCCTTATAGATTTTCCTTCCCCACGGCTTATTAACAAAACAAATATTTCTCTTGTTTTTTTTCTTTTTTTTTTCTTTTTTTTTTTTTCAATTTTTTTTTTTTTTTTTTTTTGAAAACAAGAGAAATTAAATACAAAATAAACCATGGCCGTGGGAGAAGTATTTTACCGCTTGATTCTTCACAACTTGTGTCGTCTCGAAATCATAAACTTCAACAATTCTCACCTCTTGATCTTCTTCGCTTTTGTGAATAAGTCTTTATACTTGGATATAGAATTACCTCATTGTATTGTAAGTCCTCAACATATATGTAAAAATATGATCTTTGTATGTTGCTTTACTTGAATATGAAATTTGCTCTTTTTCTCATTCCGTTGCTTGTAAACCTTAAACTTTTCCAACTTTCCTTGTAGATTTTGATGTCGCTCCTTGTTGATGATGATGTTTCTATGGACCCGTTGTTGTGGAGAGAATGGTGCTAACTGCAAATCAAACTACAAGAAGGAGGCTTTCATCTATAGACGTCACCCTTCATGATTGACAAAATTAGCACTCAAGAGATCAAAGAGTAGTGCTTCTATTGGTGGGAGGTTGGGTAGCTCACCATTCTACCGGAATTAACGTGACGGCGACACACACTCAAAAGAAAGCTCTTTAGTTAGATGGAAAAATTTCTGGTCGGTGCCTCACATGATATGAATACTGGTAGTCTCCACTAATGATTGATCAGCAACTCTAATAATGCATTTCTCCCTGCACCAAATTTGCATCACCGGCATGATTAAATCCATTATTTAACACTCTAACAAGCAAGAAATCCAAATGTAGTTCCCTAACACTTCCAAGTTCAGTTATGTCGGTCAGAATTCTCTATGTAAACATACCTAGAAGTATGCTAGTGACTCTAAAATCTCTAAAAGTTGAAGGTTTTATGTAAAACTTTTTTTTTTTTTTTTTTTAAAAAAAAACACATGCTTAACCACTCCCCCACACTTAAACCTTACATTGTCCTCAATGTAATTGAATCGTCCTAGTAAAGTCAAGGTGGGAAATTTTAACATGAAATGGAACAAGAAAAAGAAATAAAAAAAAAAAGCAAAAAGGATAAGAAATACAAAACCTATGGGTTGCCTCCCATTAAGCGCTTGTTTTAAAGTCGACGGCCCGACTTAGCTCTTGCAAGATTCATTAGCCCGCATCAATCTCTTTCACGGGAAAACATGACTTCACATCACTAGGGTACCTCATTGTCTCAAAGATATTGAAGTGGATGAGTGTACCATCAAACTCCATAGTCAAGGTGCCATTTTGGACATCAATCTTAGTTCGGCGGTGCTTAAAAATGGTCTACCCAATAGCAAAGGTGTAGACTTGGAAGAATTCTCATCATTCATGTCTAAGACATAGAAATCGGCTGGAAATACAAGCTCATTAACCTGCACCAAAACATTCTCAACAATCCCTTCGGGTAAACATTAGATCGGTTAGCAAGTTCAAGAACTACCCCGGTCTCCTTAAGAGGACCAAGATTGAAAGAATCATAAATCGAGGAAGGCATAACATTAACCGATGCTCCCAAATCTAGTAAAGCTCGAGTAAACCTTGTTTTACCAATTGTGCAAGGTATAGTGAAACTACCAGGGTCCTTTAATTATGGTGGGAGTTTCTTGAGAATGAACGCCGAAGCATTGTCCCCCACACTCATGACTTCATTCCCTTTTAACCTTTTCTTCTTCATGCACAACTCCTTTAAGAACTTTGCACAACGAGGAATTTGACGAATAGCTTCAATGAGTGGAATATTGACTTGTACTTTCTTAAGGATGTCCCAAATATCCTTGTATTCCAAGTCTTTCTTCGATTTAGCAAATCGACTAGGAAACGGGGGTGGAGTTGTGAAAGTAGGAACCGTCTCCTCGGGTTGGTTGGTTGGGGATGTATTCTCCTTTGGTGCGGTTTCAATTTCCTCTTTCTCATCATACACCTATCTTGTTGATTTGGTTGCTCCACTTGTTTCCCACTCCTCAAAATAATCGCATTAACGCTCTCTCTTGGATTAACAAATGGTTGTGAAGGAAGCTTTGTGGACGCTTGAGCTTTCAAGAGGTTCACATCGGTCGCCAATTGCCCCACTTGAATTTCCAAAGCCTTGATTGCCGAATCGGTCTTTTGTTGTTGTTGTTGAACCAAAGTGGTGATACCTTGCATACCTTGCATCAATGCATTGAGCTTGTCATCAATTGAAGAATCTCGCTCCTTGACTTGTTGTGGTTGGAATTGTTGTTGAGGTTGGAAGCGTGATTGTTGGAAACCACCTTGTTGCGCATATGGATTAGGAGCCTCCTCTTGCTTGTTTGCGTAACTAAAGTTGGGATGATCCTTCCAACCGGGATTGTAAGTATTCGAGTATGGATCGTACCTCGGCCTTTGATTTGGATATAAAGCATTTACTTGTTCGGTCTCATCATCCGGAATAATAACCGCGGCCATCCTTTGAATTATTATCTCCATGTTACCCATCCTTTGATCAAGGTGTGATGATGAATCACTAACTTCATGCACTCGCCTAACCATTGGTTCATCTCTTGTGTAGAATTGTTGCGAGTTTGCATCCATACTTTCAATCAACTCGGTAGATTGGGTCACCGTCTTGTTGATTAGTGCACCACCACCCGCGGCGTCAAGAAGAGATCTATCATTTGGGTGGAGAGCTTCGTAGAAGTATTAGAGTATCATAACATCGTTGAATTGATGGTGTGGGCAGCTTGCCACCAATCTCTTGTATCGCTCCCAACATTCATACGACGACTCTCCCACATGTTGCTTCAACCCACAAATCTCCTTGCGAATTTGAGTAGCTTTTGATGCTGGAAAATATCTCTCGAGGAAAAGTTTCTTCATACCATTCCATGTTGTGATACTTCCGGAAGGCAAATAATATAACCATTCCTTAGCATTGCCCGCCAAAGAAAACGGGAAAGCTTTCAACATTGCTCCATCCGCATTAGTCTCCGGTGGAAGCATGGCCATAACTATGGTATAGAAGTCCATAAGATGTTTGTTTGGGTCTTCATTCACCATGCCATGGAACTTTGGTAACTCTCTAATCAACCCCGGCTTGATCTCAAAGGTTGAGTTAGTTTGGATACACCATTGTTGTGTATCAAGCCTGTGAGAAGCTAGGTCCTTGAGTGTACGATCATCCATTGCTTCTTCTTCTTTGTCCGAATCTGCGAACTCACTTGATGAAGAAGGAGGAGGTGGAGTGTTAACCGCTCGAATGAAATCCTTTAGTTGAGTGCCGGATCGAAGACGTATTGGACTCGGTCTGCCCTTTTTAAGCATTCACCAATGGTATAGCAACTGAAACAAGATTCTCAAAAACTAAGTTAGATACGGTATAGAATCTAACAAAGCAAGAATAAAGCAAAAATAAAAATAAAAACAACTAAAATCGTCCGCTGCTCCCTGGCAGCGGCGCCAAAATTTGATACGTGTCGTAGGTGCAATCAAATTAATATCTTATTTCCACTCAATTAAAAATAATATAATGGAAGTCAAGTTCGTTCCCACGAGGAGCAAGAGATTCTAGTTGTAAAAATTGTCACAAAAGGGGGGTGTGTAAAGCAAAAGAAAATAAACAAAGCAATTAAAAGATAAAGTTGAAATCAATAAGAGAGACAAGATCAAGGAATCATTCTTCGTTGCAAAACAATGATTCAAATTATGTTTTTCATTCCACTTGTTATTAGTCACAGATTATCACCAACCATAGGATAGTAGGTTCGCTTAGCTAGCCCCAAAATCCCTTATTTCACTGAGTAACAAGTCCGCTTAGTTATCAGATTCTATTCAAAAGAACCACCTTGAGGTTCGCTTACAAGATGTAATTCCCCGAATGCATTAAGATCTATGAATTTAGGTTTAGTACTAGTAGTTAAACTCGGTTCGCTTGGTCCACTTTCTAGCGTTGTTTTTACACACAATCGCTCCACGGAATCCCTCCGCAAGGTCTCGTGTTTTCTAATTGTGTAAAGTGTCGAGAACGATTACTTATTCCCTAACTTATACTAGAATTAGGTTGAATTAACAAATCAATTTAGCGTGCACTCTAAACAATCTATCAATCAATTATGAATGAATAAACATTCCTATTAGTAAAAACAAACGATAATCATGTGAAAAACTTCAAGATAGAATTGAAACAAAACTCAAATCATATATTAAGAACTAGAAATTCATCCTCAATCAATAAGAAAATTAGCTACTCATGTTTTTGAAATTCACACAAAATAATTAAAAGGAGAATTTTCAAGTTCTCACAAATAATTAAGAAGAAGAATTGAAAGCAAAAACACAAGTGTTGTGTGTGTAGAGAGATGTGTAAAGGATATATAAAAGTGTGTAGAGAACTTCTCTACTTATAGGCTTCAATGTTCTCCAATTCTTCCAAGGAATAGAATCCCTTTCCTTTAGCAATTCAATTTCCAAATTTGAGCCTTTCTCATCTTCCATCTTCTCTTTCCAAATTTGAGCCAAATTCTCCATCCAATTCCAAGTCCAAGTCTTCACACCCATGAGTAGAATCCACACAAAAATCTGTAATTTTGGTCGCGGGAAAAGTCGGTATTATGGCCGGAATTTGGCGGAATCCGTCATCGCCGGTCACACAATTCTTCGCACGTCACTGGTATATTCGACGGAATATTCCAGTCCAGTCCACCGTTAGGACTAACGGTAAAAAGGGTCAAACCGTCGATCAACTGGGTCAAGGCGGATGATGAGTTAGCTTCTAGTCGCCTTACGATTCGAAACTTATCTGGTCTGATCAGGTGGGTTGAGTCGTGCAGATCGGTCATCGCCAAGGTTGAATCGCTTGTGTCGTGAAAACCGAAGCGAGTCTCTGCTTTTTTACAGTGTTTCCGGCCAAATTCGAGCCTTTTCAGTCTTCTCCTGTGACAATCCTAACATACATCTAAGGTTTAACAATCACAAACCACTCTTCAATTCAACCTTGGCAGCATAACGCCTCCTTTCCTCCTGTTTTATCGATTCAACAGAGTCAATGATAATATCAGAACCACCCCATTTCCTCTCCACCTCTCGATTCTCAATTCAATTGATCAACAGCAGACCCTCAATCGACTTCCCAGTGTACCCATTTCAGTTTCATCCTCTCTGTGTTGTTAGCAGCACCACCAACACTCCATTACCGATTCGCTCATTCTCTTCTTGTAACAAATTCAATCTTCTCTGATTTCTTCACCATGAGCTCGATCTGGTCACGGCAGAGACCCATCTCTTGCCTGGAATCATCATTTAGCATCTCGTTCTTCACAGACCCATCTCCAATTTCACTCAGCAACATCGACCTCTCCATTCACAGACCCCATCTCACTGAGCTTCCATGGCTTTATCTTCTAACCCATTTCACCGAGCTTCAAAAAGCGGCCACCATTATCGATTCTTCTCATATGTTGATCAATTTGAAATAAATTTCGACAATTACCACAAACCCATTCTCAGTGCAACTCAAATCCATTCCTCTCTGCATCTTAATCATCCATGGAAACAATCAACAGAACTCTCAGATTTAATCTCTATCCCTGAAATCTTCGAACCCATCTGATTTCTTCATCATCTCATCACAGCAGATCCCCTTTTGTTCTTCAAATACACGACCTTAAGTTTGTTCATCACAGATCGAGCAACTTCTTCTTCTTCTCCATACAAATCTTCCATTAAGCTTTCTCCTGAGTCCCTGAATCTCTTACAAGAAACTTTAATTTCTCTCGACCGATGTCTCCCTTTTCTTTCTCAATTTCTGTTAATGGGATGAATGAAAATGATTGGGAGAAGATAACTCTTCTCGATTTAGGGTTGGGGGTTATTCAGTGTCTGATCCCTTTGATAAGGGCTAACCTGATGGCAGCCCCTTAACCTCATCTGGACTGCGTCTAGTAATCCTCCCAAAAGAGTTTCCCCTTAACCTTGGATGGGCTTCAGATAGTGTTCGCCCATGAAATGACAATTTTGCCCTTTTGCTCAAATTGGGTGATTTCTTCTTCTTTTCCTCCGTGTGACTCCATAGTAGCTATAAAACTCAAAACAAGCATAAAATACATAATTTACAAGAAAAATAACAAAGAAAGCATAAACAATAGATAGTAAATAGGATGTATTCTACACCCTATCACACACCTCCTGTGTGATACTAGTTGTATAAGCTAGAGTCGATTCTCCTTTAACCTTAGGTTTTTCACGAAACCTTGTAGGTTAACGACTTAAAGAATTCATTGGGATTGTGAAGCCAGGCCCAACTATTTTCTCTGTAGTTGTGTGATCTGATCTTGATGTTTTCTATCGTGATTGAGTACAATCGTAATGTTGGCTTGGGATTTATATCTCTAATAGGAAAGATAGAAAAGTAGTCACAAACATCTTCGTCTCATCGTTTGTGATTCCACAATATCTTGTTTTTTTAATCAATTAAGATTATTGTGAGGTGATTGATAATACTAGGCTGTTCTTCAGGAATATAAGTCCGGGTTATCAATCAGTTCCGGTTCACCTTGATTTATCAAAAGATGGAACAAAAACTCGTAGGTATATCTGTGGGAGAAAAATTTATCTATTCAATAGAATTTTCTGTGTGAGACAGATTTGATTATCAAGTCTTCGACTTTGGGTAATAGCAACTCTTAGTTGTGGGTGAGATCAGCTAAGGGAATCAAATGTGTAGTATCTTGCTGGGATCAGAGACATAAGGAACGCGACTGTACCTTGATTATTGTGAGATTGATTAGGGCTCAACTACATTCCAGAAAGAAGTTAGCTTTGTAGTAGGATAGTGTCTATAACGGCTTAATACAGCATGGTGTTGAAATCTGGACTAGGTCCCGGGGTTTTTCTTCATTTACGGTTTCCTCGTTAAGAAAACTTCTGGTGTCTGTGTTATTTCTTTTCCGTATTATATTTTGTTATATAATTGAAATATCACAGGTTGTGCGTTTAATCGATCAATTGGTAAATCCAACCTTTGGTAGTTGATTGAAATTGATTGATCCTTGAACATTGGAATTCCTCTAACAAACCCATATTGTTACCGAGACTCCAAGCATCATAACTTCTGATGGAAAAGATGTTAATATGATTGTTATGCCATCAATCATGAAGGAAAAAGACATTCCTCCTATTCACTCACACTTGAAAAGAAAAAGGAGGAATGTGAGAAAACCAAGAGCTGTCCCTTCAAATCTTCAGAAATTTTCTGGTATTCTTGAAGAATTGAAGGAATTAAGAAAGCAAGTGCAGCAAATAAAGGCTTTTGTGTTTAGGACTCTTGAGATTCATAAGGCCCTGGTTCGGCATCAGTCAAGAAGGTTTATTGATATCAACTCCTATCTTCATAAACCTTATGTCCCAATGGTTGTTGACGACAAGGAGTTCGGGGACGATAAACAATTTTCCAAAGGTCTTAATGTCTAGGAAACTTCTTATGAGAATTTATTAAATAGTGTTTGGAATAGCAATTATTGTGAGTACACATAGCTATGTGCTAAAGGATTTATTTGGAAGATGATTTTGCAGCATTAATGTCCAACGTCCGTGATTTTCATCTTGTTGTTTTTCTTATAAAAGATTTATTTATTTAAATTCTAAAGTACACATAGCTATGTGCCTATGTCCAACGATTTTCATCTTGTAATGTTTTTAGATTTATTTATTTAAATTCTAAAGTTTATTTGGAAGATGATTTTGCAGCATTAATCTTTATGGTTTTATATATTGCAACTTGTTATGTGATATGCGTGTTTGCGTCCGTGAACTATGATTGTCCCATACGTGGTCAAAAGTTAAGTCTATCATATGTCGGTATGAAAGTATTGATAAAAGATAAAATGAACTTTTGACAAACAAAAGTTAAGCCTATTATGTCATTATGAAAATATTGATGGAAGATAGGATGAACTTTTGTTAACAAAGATTAAGTCTATTATATGTCATTGTGCAAATAATGATGAAAAATAGAATGAATCTTTGTTTATTCCGCAGTATTGGTATTCCCTAATCCATATCTTTATGTAAATACTGTGCGGCTCTGAAGTTTTCTTATGTGAGCATTTCTGATTAAATTAATCATAGGTTCTCTGTGGTTAATTTAATTGAGATTTTTGGATACAAATTTATGTTTCATGTAATTTGTTAATGTCCAAAGAAATCCTTCTTTACTTGTGAAAGTAAGGTCGCTCTTGTTGTTCTTTCGGGAATGACAATTATGGGGGAGAGTTCTTAATTGAACTTGTGCTTAATTGCCAAATCTTTGTGGGGAGTGCGGCTGTGGAATATTATAGGGGTTATCTTGTATCTTTATAAACTCCTTGATGAATGCATTTAGTTTCGGATATATGATTGCATCTAAAAAATTTGATATGTGCTTTTCTTTTGGTCATGAAGTATCTCTATGGAAATTTCATTAGGATCCAAATTATTTCCGTACCTTTGCCAATTTTATTGACAAAAAGGGGGAGAATTAATGTGTAGTTCACACTACAAATACATATGGTTTTCGGATCGTTATGTAAGTGGGAGTGGTTTTCATGTGAGATGAAGTATTGACTAAGTGGGAGTGATACATATCACCATAGTATTGTTGTCGAAGTTGTGATACAATTGAACTTTGATGTTGTATAATAATATTATGACACTGTATAACAATGATTGAGAGCTATTGTTTTCTCATTGTTATAGCCATGGATCTTCAACAACGATGATGCTGAGTTGAACACATTTTGAATAATTGGAATACTTGGAAGTGATGAAGATTTCGAGTAATGTTGAAGAACCAAGGAGATCAAGCATTTGGATGAGAAGTTACAAAGTTTATTTATTTTGTATTCCATACGTATTGATAGTTTTGTCACTAAAATTGACAAAGGGGGAGATTTTTAGAGCATTGCTCGGTCGAACTCGCAAGCGTTGCTATCTCAAGCTTATTTGTCAAGTTTAGTTGCCAAAACTATAAGTTTTGATTTCTAGTCTACTTATAGCTAAGTCTCGGATTAGGATAGTAAGTGTAGTTGAGCTTTAGACTCCACAAATTTCATCAAATGAAGACAAAGAACTACTCGAGGGAACTTGTGGAACTTCAACGACAAAAGGTATGTGGAGACTTGAACTTATCTATCGTTCAAAAGTCTATCTACTATATCCCCTATTTGAGACAAAAGTTGTATTGCTATATAGACTTTAATTATACACATTTTCTATTTCGAGCCGAGTTTATCTCGCTTATCTATTTCTCGAAATATGTGTTGGTAAGCTTTCGCTTTAGCCAAGTTCATCTTTACTAGTGACGAAAGTCATGTTGATTATTTCAATAACTTGAAAATCGCTTTGATGAAAATAGTTTGTGGATACCAACTATTTTAACATCCTCTAAGAAAGTTTCAATGATTGAATTGAGAGTTTAGAACAAGTAACCATGTTTGGATATAAACATAGTGTGTTCTCACATTTGTGTAAAATTCCAAACCAGGAACCTAAAGTATGCGTACCTGTACGCGTACTGGCGGTTGTTGGAAATCCAGGTAAGTATGCGTACAATACGCATACTGGCGGAAGTTTCACGTCCGTGAATTTCCGCTTGAGTTTGGAAGTAAAAACAAACTCAATCCGGTCCCTTAATTATGCGTACATTTTTGCGTACCGTAAGGAGGTTACTTTCTAAAATCGGTTTGTTCATGAACTAAAAACATTTATATAATAAGCAATGCAATCTTTGCAAACCGTTGGTATAATGTTTATGTATTGATTCGAGTGAATCGAAATCGATTTTTATTCGATTGTATCTTGTATACTTCAATGAGATCTAAGCAATTGAACAACTATCTAACTAGTTATGGTAAAGACGAATAAGGTTGATATGAAAGTTCTCATATGGCTAACCATTGGTTAACTATTATTCAACCGACTAAGTGTACACGTTTAGGTACGGTTACTCAAACCTAAATGAAGGTGCATTTATTTTGTGTATAACAAGGTAAGTACGATCTAAAAGTTGAAAGATATTAGCTTGAATCTAATCAGGTTTTCATCTAACGGTGAATATTGAATGCTTTGTTACCAAGGTAACTTAGATTGCAAACCCTGATTTGAAATCTATATAAAGGAGAACTCTAACAACTGGGAAACCTAATCCCCACACCTCCTGTGTGATACTAGTTGTATAAGCTAGAGTCGATTCTCCTTTAACCTTAGGTTTTTTCACGAAACCGTGTAGGTTAACGACTTAAAGACTTCATTGGGATTGTGAAGCCAGACCCAACTATTTTCTCTATAGTTGCGTGATCTGATCTTGTTGTTTTCTATCGTGATTGAGTACAATCGTAATGTTGGCTTGAGATTTATATTTCCGATAGGAAAGATATAAAAGTAGTCACAAACATCTTCGTCTCATCGTTTGTGATTCTATAATATCTTGTTTCGTTAATCGATTAAGATTATTGTGAGGTGATTGATAATACTAGGCTGTTCTTCGAGAATATAAGTCTGGGTTATCAATCGGTTCCGGTTCACCTTGATTTATCAAAAGATGGAACAAAAACTCGTAGGTATATCTGTGGTAGACAAATTTATCTATTCAATAGACTTTTCTGTGTGAGACAGATTTGATTATCAAGTCTTCGACTTTGGGTCGTAGCAACTCTTAGTTGTGGGTGAGATCCGCTAAGGGAATCAAATGTGTAGTATTCTGCTGGGATCAGAGACATAAGGAACGTGACTGTACCTTGGTTAGTGTGAGAATTATTAGGGCTAAACTACATTCCAGGTTGAAGTTATCTTTGTAGTATTCTAGTGTCTGTAGCGTCTTAATACAGCGTGGTGTTCAAATCTGGACTAGGTCCCCGGGTTTTTCTGCATTTGCGGTTTCCTCGTTAAGAAAGATTCTGGTGTCTGTGTTATTTCTTTTCCGCATTATATTTTGTTATATAATTGAAATATCACAGGTTTTGAGTTCAATCGATCAATTGGTAAATCCAACCTTTGGTTGTTGATTGAAATTGATATATCCTTGAACATTGGTCTTTGGTATCGTTCAAGTTATTTCTCTTATATTTAATTAGGTTCTCAAATTCTTATTTGTTTGATTGCGGATTGAATTGAGAGATTGAGATATAACTCTTTGATATATTTTTTTTAAGATTGAGTCTAACTGTCTAGTTGATTCTCTTAAGTATATTGGAGTTAGTCCATATAGATTGCTAAGCGAAATATTGATTCGGTTGTTGTACCCCCGCTTTTTTAATTGGTATCAGAGCAGCCAAACACGTTTAAGACCTCATAAGTCTGTGTTTGTAGCGATCTGACTCTAGGGACAGAAGTTATATCTCACTAAACGTACCACCAATCTTCGATGGATCGAATTACTTATGGTGAAAAATTGCGATGCGTGACTTTCTTCAAGCGCGTGATTTTCAATCATGGGTTTACATGTTAAATGGATATAGTCCTTCGGTTGTTACACTAGGAACTGTAACGGTTCCAAAGGATATTGGTGAATATGATGCTGCCGAGATTCTTGCTTCGAAGAAAAATTCTGATGGATTGAATGCAATCATCCATGCCATTACCCCAGATCTTCAGCATCATGTGACTACTTGCACAAAGTCTAAAGATGCTTGGGATATCTTAAAAACCGTATTTGAAGGGAATACCTGTGAAAAGGAAGCTAGGCTTTAAAACATAAATTTTGATTGGGAGAACCGTTGTATGGCATATAAAGATTCATTTGATGAGTTTAAACAAAAAGTGTCTGAAATTGTTAATGCATCTTTTGCATTGGGTAAGACTATTCCTGAAAAGGTCATCGTGATGAAGATTCTAAGACCTCTGCCATCTAGATTCGATTCTAATAAACACGCCATCATTGAAGGAAATAACCTTGATGTGCTTTCCAGAAATACTCTTGTTGGGAAGTTAAAGATCTTTGATCATGAGTATATATCCAAATCAGGAAAGGATATTGCTTTCAAGGCACAAAAGAACACTAAATTGCTTGACAAAAGTAAAAGTGTTGGCATCTCTGATGATGATCTTTCTGAGACTGATTCTTCATATGAATATCTTGACAAGTCAGTCTCATTGATCACAAGACAATTTAGAGATCTTCTATTGAAGATAAGTAAACGGTTCACTAGAGAGAAACCTAAGTCATCAGTTAAACCTCATAATCGTGTTCCTCCTAAAAATAGGGATACTGACGATACTGATGACGAGGATATGCCACAGTGCTTCAAGTGTAAAGGTTTTTGTCATTTTGCAAATGAGTGTCCAGATCGTAGAAAGTACACTGGAAACCAAGGTATTTCTGTAACTCTTGATGAAAGTTCTGACCATTATGATTCTAATGAAGATGAAAAATCAAATGTTGCACTTATCTGTGAAAATACTGATTTTGATAATTGTAGCGATACGTTCATTAACCTTGATATTCTATGCAGAATAAACTTTAACTACATTCAAGGATAAAATGGATTTATCTTTACTCGCTGGAAATTCTTTTTCTAATTTTGCAGGTTCAACCGTGTGTCTAGCAGCCCGCACGACAGTGAGATATAAATCTTCCTCCAGTTTGACATGTTCTATTGTACTCTCAGAGGTCATGAGTTATCAAAATGTTTCAAGTACAAACATAAGATAAGATATGTCAACAAACTTCAACGAAGATAAAATCGATTAGCCAACAAGCTCAAACTTGTTCAGGAATCGACTGAGGTATGTAATCTTATCCCATCTTCAAAGAAATTAATTTCCAAAGATGTGTCCAGACCATTAAGAAAAAAATTTCAGTCTGAACAGTCTGGGAAACATAGAACTAGGAATTCCATTCAACGAAGGTATGGTGGACAGATTGTTGTTCACCCCAGCACAATGTAATTGTGTTGGTTAAGTGTCTTATCTCACGCGCCTGGTTCAAAAGAGATAAGAGTTGGCACTCCACAGTCTTTAGAAAAGGTGTTCCTTCTTGGTTTTTTTGCTGATTTGTTTTCATTGTTTTGGAATTCTTCAATCTTTGCACATCTAATTGATATTGAAAGGACTCTTCTCTGTTTTATCAATAAAAGAGGGTTAAAGTAGACAATTCTGCCTATTTCAGGGTATGAGTTGTGCGTACGTGAATCCTTTAAGTGTATAAAGGTTCTGTAACCCTACATTCCTTTTTCCTTCCCTAAGAAACTCTTTTATCACAAGTTTTCTTGTAGAGCTTGTTCAGAGAAATTCCTATCACAAACCCATATTGTTACCGAGACTCCAAGCATCATAACTTCTGATGGAAAACATGTTAATATGATTGTTAAGCCATCAATCATGAAGGAAAAATACATTCCTCATGTTCACTCAAACTTGAAAAGAAAAAGGAGGAATGTGAGAAAACCAAGAGCTGTCCCTTCAAATCTTCAGAAATTTTTTGGTGTTCTTGAAGAACTGAAAGAATTAAGAAAGGAAGTGCAGCAAATAAAGGCTTTTGTGTTTAGGACTCTTGAGATTCATAAGGCCCTGGTTCGGCATCAGTCAAGAAGGTTTATTGATATCAACTCCTATCTTCATAAACCTTATGTCCCAATGGCTGTTGACGACAAGGAGTTCGGGGACGATAAAGAATTTTCCAAAGGTCTTAATGTCTAGGAAACTTCTTATGAGAATTTATTCTTATGTTTTAAGAAGGATAAATAGGGTTTGGAATAGCAATTATTGTGAGTACACATAGATATGTCCAGTGTAGTTAAAATCGCTCTCCAAGGCCGATTACTCGCCGAGTAATCGCTACAAGCTATATGACCGAGGCGATTTCCGATTCCAAGCCATCTCCGATTTTTAGCGATTAAGTCGGCCAATTTTGGCGATTTGGACCGATTTTTGGGGAAAACGAGTTGGCGATTTTTCCGAGTTGGCCTTGCATGTACCGAAATCATAAAAGAAAAAAATTTGTAACCCCTCGGATGAGAGTTATTAAATGGAAAAACCTCTAAAAACATTATAAATAGGTTCAATGTGACAATATTACACTTATTTATAAGATAGTGTTAAAATTTTAATTTTAATTAGGTACAAATCTTGACTCATGAGCAGAAATCTATAAGTATCTAATAAATATGCTTCGAGTATTAGGCCGAGTTTTAGCGATTTCCAAGTCCAAACTTACCGCTCCTTGCTCCTAGCTCCCCAACCGAGGAACGATTTCGACTACTTTGGCTTCCAACGATTTTCATCTGGTAATGTTTTTAGATTTATTTATTTAAATTCTAAAGTTTATTTGGAAGATGATTTTGCAGCATTAATCTTTATGATTTTATATATTGCAACTTGTTATGTGATATGTGTGTTTGTGACCGTGAACTATGATTGTCCCATACGTGGTCAAAAGTTAAGTCTATCATATGTCAGTATGAAAGTATTGATAAAAGATAGAATGAACTTTTGACAAACAAAAGTTAAGCCTATTATGTCATTATGCAAATATTGATGGAAGATAGGATGAACTTTTGTTAACAAAGATTAAGTCTATTATATGTCATTATGCAAATAGTGATGAAAAATAGAATGAATTTTGTTTATTCCGCAGTATTGGTCTTCCCTGATCCATATCTTTATGTAAATACGGTGCGGCTCCGTAAGTTTTCTTATGTGAGCATTTCCGATTAAATTAATCATGGGTTCTCTTGTGGTTAATTTAATTGACATTTTTGGATACAAATTTATGTTTCATGTAATTTTTTAATGTCCAAAGAAATCCTTCTTTTCTTGTGAAAGTAAGGTCGCTCTTGTTGTTCTTTCGGGAATGACATTTATGTGGAGAGTTCTTAATTGAACTTGTGCTTAATTGCCAAATCTTTGTGGAGAGTGCGGCTGTGGAATATTATAGGGTTTATCTTGTATCTTTATAAACTCCTTGATGAATACATTTAGTTTCGGCTATATGATTGCATCTAAAAAATTTGATATGTGCTTTTCTTTTTGTCATGAAGTATCTCTATGGAAATTTCATTAGGATCCCACTAATTTTCGTACCTTTGCCAATTTTATTGACAAAAAGGGGGAGAATTAATGTGTAGTTCACACTAAAAATACATATGGCTTTCAGATCATTATGTAAGGGGGAGTGGTTTTCATGTGAGATGACATATTGACTAAGTGGGAGTGATACATATCACAATTGAACTTTGATATTGTATAATCATATTATGACACTGCATAATAGTGATTGAGATCTATTTTGTTCTCATTGTTATAGCCACGGATATTCAACAACGATGATGCTGAGTTGAACACATTTAGAATAATTGGAATACTTGGAAGTGACGAAGATTTCGAGTAATGTTGAAGAACCAAGGAGATCAAGCATTTGGATGAGAAGTTACAAAGTTTATTTATTTTGTATTATATATGTATTGATAGTTTTGTCACTAAAATTGACAAAGGTGGAGATTGTTAGAGCATTGCTCGGTCGAACTCGCAAGCGTTGCTATCTCAAGCTTATTTGTCAAGTTTAATTTCCAAAACTATAAGTCTTGATTTCTAGTCTACTTATAGCTAAGTCTCGGATTAGGATAGTAAGTGTAGTTGAGATTTAGACTCCACGACTTTCATCAAATGGAGACGAAGAACTACTCGAGGGAACTGGTGGAACTTCATCGACAAAAGGTATGTGGAGACTTGAACTTAACTATCACTCAAAAGTCTATCTAGTCTATCTCCTATTTGAGACAAAATTTGTATTTCTATATAGACTTCAATTATACACATTTTCTATTTCGAGCCGAGTGTATCTCGCTTATCTATTTCTCGAAATATGCGTTGGTAAACTTTCGCTTTAGCCAAGTTCATCTTTACTCGTGACGAAAGTAATGTTGATTATTTCAATAACTTGAAAATCGCTTTGATGAAAATAGTTTGTGGATACCAACTATTTTAACATCCTCTAAGAAAGTTTTAATGATTGAAATGAGAGTTTAGAACAAGAAACCATGTTTGGATATAAACATAGTGTGTTCTCACATTTGTGTAAAATTCCAAAACCGAGAACCTAGAGTATGCGTACATGTACGCGTACTGGCGGTTGTTGGAAATCCGGGTAAGTATGCGTACCTGTAAGCATACTGGCGGAAGTTTCACGTCCGTGTAAGTATGCGTACCCGTTTTCATACCTAAGTAGGTTACTTTCTAAAATCGGTTTGTTCATGAACTATTATTCAACCGACTAAGTGTACTCGTTTAGGTACGGTTACTCAAACCTAAATAAAGGTGCATTTCTTTTGTGTATAAAAAGCTAAGTTCGATCTAACGGTTGAAAGATATTAGCTTGAATCTAATCGAGTTTTCATCTAACGGTGAATATTGAATGCTTTGTTACCAAGGTAACTTAGATTGCAAACCCCGATTTGAAATCTATATAAAGGAGAACTCTAGCAACTGGAAACCTAATCCCCACACCTCCTGTGTGATACTAGTTGTATAAGCTAGAGTCGATTCTCCTTTAACCGTAGGTTTTTCACGAAACCCTGTAGGTTAACGACTTAAAGACTTCATTGGGGTTGTGAAGCCAGACCCAACTATTTTCTCTGTAGTTGCGTGATCTGATCTTGCTGTTTTCTATCATGATTGAGTACAATCATAATGTTGGCTTGAGATTTATATCTCCGATAGGAAAGATAGAAAAGTAGTCACAAACATCTTCGTCTCATCGTTTGTGATTCCACAATATCTTGTTTCGTTAATCGATTAACATTATTGTGAGGTGATAGGTAATACTAGGATGTTCTTCGGGAATATAAGTCTGGGTTATCAATTGCTTCCTGTTCACCTTGATTTATCAAAAGACGGAACAAAAACTCGTAGGTATATCAGCGGGAGACAAATTTATCTATTCAATAGACTTTTCAGTGTGAGACAGATTTGTTTATCGTCTTCGACTTTGGGTCGTCGCAACTCTTAGTTGTAGGTGAGATCATCTAAGGGAATCAAGTGCGTAGTATACTGCTGGGATCAGAGACGTAAGGAACGCGACTGTACCTTGATCAGTGTGAGATTGATTAGGGCTTAACTACATTCCAGACCGAAGTTAGCTTTGTAGTAAGCTAGCATCTGTAGCGGATTAATACAGTGTGGTGTTCAAATCTGGACTAGGTCCCGTAATTTTTCTGCATTTGCGGTTTCCTCGTTAACAAAACTTCTGGTGTCTGTGTTATTTCTTTTCGCGTTATATTTTGTTATATAATTGAATTAAATATCAGAGGTTGTTCGTGAATCGATCAATTGGTAAATCCAACCTTTGGTTGTTGATTGAAACTGATTGATCCTTGAACATTGGTCTTTGGTACCGTGCAAGCTATTTCTCTTATATTCAATTAGGCTCGCAAATTCTTATCTGTTTGATTGCTGATTGAATTGAGAGATTGAGATATAACTCTTTGATATATTTTTTCTTAAGATTGAATCTAACTGTCTAGTTGATTCTCTTGAAAGTATATTGGAGTTAGTCCATACAGATTGCTAAGCGAAATATTGGGTGTGGTTGTTGTACCCCCGCTTTTTCAATGTCGAACTTATTTTATGTAAAATTGTGAGTCATAAATCATTTTCGGATTTATTCAAAAAGAAAAAGAACATGAGATGGGAAGTTGAATAGGAATAATTTAACGGGGATTTTCTCTGTGGTTCGATTCGAATGTTTAAAATGCATACATCGAGCGTAGTTATAAGTTGATGAATTAAATTTTGATTGTAGATGATAAGTTCAAACCATATGCCGCCAGTTAGTTCAACAGCTAGACACTTACCTCACAAACTGCAGATCAAGGATTCAGTTATTCCTGATGTCTATTATTACAATAAATACTGTAAGCTAATCTGGTGTGGACGAAAAGGTCCACGGTAGTAACCATCATCCGGGATTAGTCAGGTCCTCTAAGACTTGGATAGCTGTCATATATCTAGGGCTTGTGATTACGTTGTCTGTTAGGTCGGGTGAGTATATTAAGTCTATTATGTCGGTTAAATCCATGTGGGTCGTTTTATAATTTCTGTTTTTACTTTAATTATTAGGGGAGTTATTTTTTTGTTCACACCCAACGTCTAGATTAGTGAAATTGAGTCTATTTATGGTCTTGGGATCATAAGGAAATAATTATGTTGAAAAATAAACAGAATTATTGAGGCTCATCCTTGAATTAGGAAGAGAAAGGACCGTGGAAGTGAATCAAATGACATCTGGTATAAGACAGGTTTAATCATGATTACTGAGTTATGAATGGAGGAGGAGATAAACTAACTATAGTTATAGAGGTTATTGTTATTCAACAAGCTCAAGCAGATCGATTACACTCTTTAGAAGATGATTTGAAGAAAATATTTTCTGAAGTCCATTATTTCTGTTCATATCTCTACCGTCAAAGAATCATATCTACTTTGGTGTGTTGATCTGTAAACAATTGGGTATTGATAAGTTACACCAGCTTTACCAGATTCGAATTTTACTTCTGATGACGTAGAATTCCTCCTTTTCAGGCGTTGGTTCACCAGTTTGATAAATTTTCTCGGCACCTTAAAATTGATTTTCCTAGATTTGATGGTAACAATCCTAAATGATGGACTCGTAAATGTGAAAGATATTTTCAGTTTAACTCTATGGAAGAAGTTAATAAAGTAATTCTAACTTTTATTCATTCTGATGGTAAGGAAGATTCATGGTTTTTGGATTATCAAGAGGGTAAGAATTTTATATAATTGCATAAATTTGCTTCAGATATTTGTTGTCGTTTTGAGGATGTAGCTTATAATAATTATGTGGGAAGGTTTAATAAATTGTCTCAGATAACTACTGTTGAGGAGTATTTTGAGAGATATGAGTCTTTGAAAGCTTTAATGAAATCTAAAAATAATAATTTATCTGAAGAGCATTTCACGATGAGCTTTATCAGTCGTTTGAAAGAAAAAATTCAAACCATTTTCTCATACTGATATTTTCTATCTTGATCGAATGCAACACGCCTCAGTGGAGTTTTAAGCCAAATGATGTAGACCTTTCTCCAGGCCGTTTCAACCTTCCACTAATACTTTTTCCATTCTACTTCAGCTTCAAGACCTTCTATAACCCCACTTACTACAATCCCATAACCGTCCTTCTCTAACACCAAAACTTTCATTACTCATCCTACTACCCCTACCAAGCTTGAACCACATATTCCACCTATTAAAAGTCTCACTCCTACTCAAATGAATCTCAGAAGAGGCAAGGGCTTGTGTTATAATTGTGATGACTTATATAAACCTGGTCATGTTTGTAAGACTCAACAACTGTTCATGTTAGTTGCTTCAGAGGATGCTAGCTCTCCTTATTTTGTAGTAGAGATTGAAGAGGATGACGTTTCTCCTTCTTCTCCAACTGAATCCACCATGAAAATTTCTCTCTATGTTTTGAATGGTCTTGTAGCACAAAATACAATCAGCCTACCCGGTTAACTCCAATTATGAGATATTTTAATATTCGTGGACACTGGTAGCATCTACAGGAAGCTGAATTGGCTGAGCAATTACAACTTCCTATTGAGCCCACTGGTCACAAATTAGTGACAGTTGATAATGTGACATTACCATTAGTAAATTTGTTTGTTCTGACTTGGTTTAGAGTATGCAAGGATATCAATTATGCGGTGATTTTAAGGTTCCTTCCACTTGGAAGTTGTGACATATGTTTAGGGTGGATTGGATTAAACAGCTTGGTGATGTCATGTTCAACTTAACTGATCTCAAACTTTCATTATTTCATCAAGGCCATCAAATTACTTTACAAGGAAACTCCTTTTACCATCTTGTAATTTGATTAGTGGCAAAAAAAATTTAAGGCCATCATTATTGGTCAGCTTTTCTTTATTTCTGCTACTCCCTTAGAGCCAGTGTCTTCTGTTACCACTTATGTATTGGACTCCTTCTTAGATGTGTTTACTAAACCTAAATCCTTACCTTCTCGGAGAGTTATGGATCATCACATACCCTTGAAACCTAATTCATCACCTATCTTTCAAAGACCATATAAGTGTCCATACATACAAAAGGCAATAATAGAAAAATTGATACAAGAAATGCTCATTGATGGTTTGATACAAGATAGTCGTAGTCATTTGCCTCTCCTATAACTGTGTAAATTATAGGAAGTTGAATGATATAACTGTCAAGGATAAATTTTCCATTTCCTTAAATGAGGAGTTACTTGATGAATTACATGGTGCAAATATTTTTTCTAAAATTTTCCTGGTTATCACCAAATTAGAATGAATGTGTATGACATGCACAAGACTACTTTAGAACACATCTGGGGTATTATGAGTTCAAAGTTATGTCCTTAGTCTTAATCAATGCACTTTCAACCTTTCAAACACTCATGAATATTATTTTCAAGTCATTTTGATATAACTCATCCTTGTGTTTTTTGATGATATTCAGGTTTATAACGATTCTTTGGAGGAACATGTCTTACATCTCTCACATATATTATCCTTATTTGGCTACAAAAACAAGTTCTGTTTTGCTCAGCCACAGTTATAGTGTTTTCAAATTGAAACATTCCAAAATTATAAAATCATTGCTTTGGTTATTTTCAAATTGATCTACAATATAATTCTTGAACAATAATTTTTTTTTGTTAAAGACCTTTGAACGTCCAATGCTTGAATCATATTTTGAGATGTTTAACAAGACAAGCTTGAATCGAAGTTTCTTATTTGCAATAAATTTATTAAAAGTCATACGACATAGTCTCAAAAGATAGAATAGTAAGATAGTTATTAAATGGAAGGGTTCAGTCTTCACATACCTTGTTGATGAAGTTTTCCAAATATGTTCGTTGATCTGCAGTCTTCGAGGGTGATGTTTGATACCCAACTACCAAATTTTAAACCTAGTCCTAGACTTAACTTAGTAGACTAGAAATCAAGATATACTTTTGTTCAACTAACATTGACAACGTTCATGTTAGAGCATTTCTCGGTCAAACTTGCATGCGTTGTTATCTCAAGCATGTTTGTCAATGTTAGTGATCAAAACTATAAGTCTTGATTTCTAGCCTATTTGTAGATGTCTCGGACTAGGACATAGATAGTGTAGTTGAGCTTAAATATCTCGACGTTCATCTCTTGAAGACGAATAACTACTAAGGGGAGCTTGTGGAACTTCTTCGACAAAAAGGTATGTGGAGACTTGAACTTATCTATCACTTGGAAAGTCTATTTCTACTATCTCCTATATTGAGACATAAGTCGTGTTACGATATAGTTTCTCTATACACATTTGAGATTTCGAGCTGAGTATATCTCGCTTACATATTTCTCGAAATATGTATTGGTAAGCTTTCGCTTCAACTAAGTTCATCTTATATCATGAGAAAATTGCCGAGTAACATCTTACATGGTTTGTGTGATACAATCATTTGGTGTAAGACTTGGAAGATTTCAATAATGATTATTTCAATATCTTGAAAATTGCTTTATGCTAATAATGTGTGAAAACGGCTATTGACATTATAGAAGAATGTTTCAATGATTGAAATAAAGAGTTGATGATGTAACCATCTTTGGATATAAGCATATATAGTGCGTTCACACATTAGTGTATAAGTCCATAAACCGGGAGCCAAGAGTATGCATATGTGTGTATACGAAATTGGTGAAGGAGACAGGTTAAGTATGCGTACCCGTACTGGCGGAAGTTCTCAAACCGAGAATTTCTGCTGAGTTTGGGTTTTGTAAAACTCACAAACCAGTCACATTAAGTATGCGTACATGTACGCATATTGGCGAAAGTTTTTGAACCGAAAATTTCTGCTTGAGTTTGGAAACTTTAAAAACTCAAAACCGGTTGCTTAATAACGCATACTATACGCATACTTAATCTGGTTACTTTGTCAAATCGGTCAAGTCCATGAACTTAAACATTTAAATCATAAGAAATGCAATATTTGCAAACCGTGGCTATAATGTTCATGATTGATTCAAGTGAATCAAACCGATTTGATTTCAATCGTGTTTTCTAAACAATTGAACAACTCTTAACTAGTTTCATTTGAGTCATTTGAACTAGTTCTGGTTAAGATGAATAAGGTTGATATGAAAATAATCATATGGATAACCTCGGTTAACTATTTGTGAACCAACCTGGTGTACACGTTTAGGTACGGCTACATACACCTAAATGAGGGTACATTTCATTTGTGTGGAACAAGCAAAGTTCGATCTAACGGTTGAAAGATATTAGCTTGGTTGAATCAGGTTTTTCATCTAACGCTGGATATTGAATGCTTTGTTACGAAGGTAACTTGGATTGCAAACCCTTATTTGAAAACTATATAAAGGAGAACTCTAGCAACTGGGAAACCTAATCCCCACACCTCCTGTGTGTTACTAGTTGCATAACTAGATTCGATTACCCTTTAACCTTAGATTTCTTCTCGAGACCCTGTAGGTTAACGACTTGAAGACTTTTTTGGGATTGTGAAGCCAGACCCAACTATTATCTTTGTAGTTGCGTGATCTGATCTTGGTGTTTGTATCGTGTTGAGTGCATTTGGAATAATTCGCTCTAGATTTTATATCTCCGATAGGCAATATAGAAAAGTAATTACAAACAAACTTCGTCTCATCGTTTGTGATTCCACAATAACTTGTTTCGCTAGTCGATTAAGTTTATTGTGAGGTGATTGATAATACTAGGCTGTTCTTCGGGAATATAAGTCTGGTTTATAAATTGGTTCTTGTTCACCTTGATTTATCAAAAGAAGGAACAAAAACTCTTGGGTATTTATGTGGGAGACGGATTTATTCAATCCTATATACTTTTCTGTGTGAGACAGATTTGTCTATCAAGTATTCGACTTTGGGTCGTAGCAACTCTTAGTTGTGGGTGAGATCAGCTAAGGGAATCAAGTGCGTAGCATCCTGCTGGGATCAGAGACGTAAGGAGTGCAATTGTACCTTGAATAAGTGTGAGATTGATTAGGGTTCAACTACAGTACAGTCCGAAGTTAATTGGCAGTAGGCTAGTGTTTGTAGCGGCTTAATACAGTGTGGTGTTCAATCTGGACTAGGTCTCGGGGTTTTTCCGCATTTGCGGTTTCCTCGTTAACAAAATTTTGGTGTCTGTGTTATTTATATTCCACATTATATTTTGTTATATAATTGAAATATCACAGGTTGTGCGTTAATACCAATCAATTAGAATATCCAACCTTTGGTTGTTGATTTACATTGATTGACACTTGAACATTGGTCTTTGGTACTGTTCAAGTAACTCCTCTTATATTCAATCGGGCTCGCAGATTCTATTTGTTGATTGCGGATTGAATTAAGAGGAGATATTAAACTCTTTGATATACTTTAATCTAGATTGAGTCTGACTGTCTAGTTGATTCTCTAGAAAGTGTATTGTAGTAAGTCCTCTTAGATTTCCAAACGAATTGTTGGGTGTGGTTGTTAGACCCCCACATTTTCAGTTCAACTAACATTGACAACAAGCTTGAGATAGAAGAACTTGTGAGTTCAACCAAGAATTTCTCTAACAAACCAAGTACAATTATTTTATTGCCTTGATCCACCCATTCGCTGCTATTTCCGTAGCTAATTAAGGAGTTTATGCATCATATTTTAAAGCTTCATGGCCTACCCAACTCTATAGTTTCTAATAGAGATAAGGCATTTCTCAGTGCCACCTCTTTAAATCTTTGGGTACAAAGTTGAATCTCAACACCTCTTACCATCCTCGACAAATGGCCAGACTGAGTGAATGAATGCATGTTTTGAGCAGTATCTGAGATTTATGACTATTTCCACACCTAAACTTCGTCTCAATTGGTCAGTATTAACAGAATGGTGGTTCAACAAAAACTATCATACCATCTTGAATATGACTACATTTCAGGCCTTGTATGTTGCACTCCACCACACATAACAAAGCATTTTACAAATTTTCAGGCCTTGAGAATAACTCCATAGAGAACTGACAGGTCATAGACAAACTTTTATGGCATTGAGAACCAACTTGAAACTGTCATCTAAATATTTTGGCCAATTTTAAGTTTTATAGAAAATTGGTGTTGTTGCTTATAAATTGAAGCTTCTAGTGGGTCCAAGATCCATCATGTGATTCATGTGTCTTAATTGAATAAGAAAATTGGACGACTTGCAGTTACAGCTTTAGAGTTTCCTTTGGTGGATACTTATGGTATCTTCATAGTCGCTCAAGTGGCTTGATTCTAGACACATTCTTAGAGGTGGCAATCTTATCTTTCAAGTTCTTATTCGGTTGGAAGGTTCTCCACCTGAAGATGCTACATGTGAAGATTCCGGCCATAGTCAGACTGATTTTCAAGACTTCATCCAAATCCATATCAATATTTGTTATAATTCTTGCATTCTATCTTGTTATTACTCTTGTTTTGTTTTGTTCTGTTTATTTCAATTCGGTGAATCATCCCAAGAAGAGTAAAAATGGATACAAAAGAGCTAACAAGTGAAGTACTCGAAGTATCAAGTATCTAGAGCCAAGAAAAATGGAAGAAGTGCGACCAAACGATGCAAAAAACGTTGAAAAGCAAGTAAGGAATTGAACCTTCAAGTCAAGAATTTTTTCTCATCATCTTGTAAAAAATTGAAATACCAAGAGAACAAAAAAAGAATGAGGTCATTTTGAGTTCGTACGAAGAAGTTATGAGCAAAATGTTGAAACCAATTTCTGTTGGGCCTGTTTTGGGCCTGCGTGAAAAGAGAAAGGAGTGATGCATTTTGGGCTTGCGTTGGACGTAAAAATTAGGATTGTTGATGGATTTTGAAGAGGGTAAGTAACCTAATTGGATAAGCATCAATAAGAGGTGAAAATACTTGATAGTTATTTATTTTCAAACAACCTGGAGGAAGAGGTTTCCAAGTAGACTAAAGATGGAAATGGTTCTATTAGTACTCATTGCAATACCAGTTGGGCTGCCAAGGTATTGCAATAATGGAGCTGTCATAGAGCCAGTTAACATGTTTAAGAATTTTCAAGACCATGAATTTATGCTTTGCCCTGTCCAACTTGTGTTACCCGGAAGAGGATGAAATAAGGTGGAGGTTACATATTTCTATCGGATCGACAATGTACATTCAATGGGCTTGTTTCTCAAGCCCACTAAATATTCTGCCTCATTTCCCTTTCCGTGACTCTTATTGTTTTACTTGCATTAATGTGATGAACCCTTTTGTCTTCTTTGTTCTTACCAGAGAGTTTGGATACTTTGTATACATTATTCCGTGTCTGGATCGGAAGAACACTTAAGCTTGATGATGGTCGAACTTCCGCCCATGGCGCCCGTTCAACGTATATAACCTCTGTTCATTTACCAGCATGACATCAAAACCTAAACTTCATCTGTTGCCAGCATCATTTATCATTCTAGGAAAATGTCAGCTGATCCGTTCACTAGTTGCCGTTCAGATATACTACTCATGCAGGTTCTTATATATACATGGTTGGTAGTTTACATTTTCGCGTTAAGTTGCATCCATGCATATAATCAAAGCTACAATCGTGTTTAAGAGATGAACAAACTAGAAAAATCATTCTCATCAAAAATCAATCGATGTTTAGCTGGCGTCGCCAACATGTTCATATGGGTTGTTGCCTAGATTTGGGCATTTTTACTAAACCCAGCTTCGCAATGGGCTTTGAACAACACAAAGACAAAAACGGTCACATGGTTTTTCTCCGGTTTCAAAACAAACATCAAAAGTAACCAAAAATGCCGTTATATATATTCAAAAATATACGAAGCTTATGTTATGAATCATGATCACCTCATCGATGATGAAATTCAAACAGTGGTCACCATTAAGCTAGCTATGAGTAAAGTGGAGTATGTCAGTAATGGGGATTTACAAAATGGAGATCTTGAAATGATTTTCTGAAGATGACACAAACATGAAAATCAGGGTATAGATTAGCCTCGTGATACTATCATCATTACATTACATATATCAAAAGCCCAATACATAAGCTAATAATAGTATACCTGAAAAGGAGTATATATACACAAATGAAATGATAGACCATTGGTATAATTTTTCACATGAAAAAGTTTTGAATGATGCTTTAACAAGAAATTTTTTAGCTTAAGGTGTAATTGCACTTGATTAGCATGGAAGATTAATGGCGATGATTTCGCAAAATTAATACGACCATCTTTCTTATTTGATCCGGATGTGTGCTTTCTTTCTCATCTCAAAATGTATTAAGGCACTCGTGAGTCATGAGCACTTTTCAAGAGCTCAGAAGTGGCTCTGGAGTGTGTTTGGATACCTGAAATACAAGTGGCTAGGAGAACCAGAAAAGCACAACCGGAAGTAAATAAATTTTACTTCACAACAAGTTAATATTTTTGTTTCTAAAAGTCATGCTGAAATTATATGGCCTACTATTATCAACTTAGTTAAATTTCAAGAGCACTTTTCGGGTTACATAAAAGTTATTTAGAGCATGTTTGGATATCATAAGTAAAAGTATTTTTGCTTTTATAGAAGTAAGAGTCAATCCCAAAAGTTATATAAGCCAACCATTTCTGCTCCTAGAGGCCATTTTGAAATTATATCGCAATATTAGATTCTTGATTTTCGATTTTTAGAAGTCAAAAAGAAAAAAGTGTGTCCAAAAGCTCCAAACACGTTATTAGTGTATTGGTTCCAAAAAGAAAATAAAAAAATACAAAATTACACCCCCATGAAACAGTGAAAAGGGTCGTAAAATCACAAGCTTTGAATTTACGTCCCTAAGCGGCCGTTAAACATATTTTGATTGTTCATAACTCAGTTAAATCATCAAATTGATCACACTCAAATTGTTTGTTTATTCACAATAATATTGGATGGACAACTTTTAAATATTGATAACATATTTTGTCTGTAAATATCATTCTGATACGGTGATAAAGTCGCGAGGGAGCGATATAATTGACCAAAATTCGAAAATTGGTAACACCAAATTCTTTATCGATTAAAAGAAAAACATGACTACAAAATTATGTCAAATACACTTGCAAAAAAAAAAAAAAAGGAATTGGAAAGGGACTACACTAGATAGTTAAAAATTGAGAATCATACATTATCCAATAAGTTAATTTGTAACTTATAATTTATGATGTAGGGTCTTAAAATGTAAGTCTAACTCACTAAGAAATTGCTGATTCTTAGGGATACAATGTAAACAACCCCACATTCCCTTCACCATCATACAAATCTTGGAGTTTTTGACTTCAAAAAGTGCTTTTAATAAGTGGGTTTCAATGGCTTATAATAACAAAAAATAAAAGTGACTTATTAGAAACAAATCAGATTCCAATTTCAGGCTAAAGAAAAGGAAAAAGTGAAAAAAAAAGTACTTAATAGAAACTACCCTTGGACCCCGGTGGTGGATTCCTCTGTTTGTCTTGACCCTCTTTAAACCTTTCTTCTTTTCTTTCATTTTTTGATTTTTGATTTTTTGATTTTTTGGTTTTTTACTTTTTCTTTTTATGTTTTAAATTTTTTTAACTTCTTTTATGAAAAGTACTTTTGTTGCTTTTTTTACTCTTTGAATCTAAATACTACTTTTGTTACCTTTGTTCTTCTTTTCTCGTGTTAAAATTGATTTTAACTGCACATTTGCACAACCGCACAACTACCACTTCTACTTTGTTTGTAAAAGAAAGTCACTGTAAAAAGACTTACTTTACTTATTGCCCTTGCAATGTACTTTTGATTTATTTCTTGTTAGAATCTCTTTTACACTTATGTAATCCAAGAAATTACCGGCATGCAGTAAAAATTCCTTTGACACTTTCTACAATCAAAGAAAGCACTACATAGTGTAAATATCCTTTTTCATTGTAAAAAATACGGTGTTGACGAGTTTTGAATTCAGGGCACTGGTATTTAATACGTAATAAAATTTTATTTTATCACCGTAAAAAATATAGTGTTGACTAGTTTCATACCCAGATCACTGATATCATCACCTAATGAATTTTCCGATGTACTACACTAACCTCGACAACCATTATCCTTCGTATATAGAAATGCCTCCAAAAATCAATGCAATGGCGATAGTGTCCGTCGGATACACGATTGAACGTGTGACAAATGAGAGGTAATTACTAGATGTACACGCACGAATGCCTCATTTAAATGTCAACCGACTTATTTAAGATTTTCCATAATGATGATGTGATGCCTGCCTGGTAGTACCACATCTTGATTCCAAGTTCATTAACCTCATGTCTCATATCATATCAATGTCACTGGTGCAAAATTTTCAAATATCGCTCATTCACGGTCCAGCAATTACTGGCAAGATAATTAGTCAACTTCGTCACAATTAAACAGTCACATTAGTTCACTTAAATGAATATATTAACTACATTCATGTATATAAGTCTAAATCAAGGGATATTTTGACTTTGGGTCACAACAAAGTGACCAGAATTGCGTTTGGGTCATGCAAAAATTTTAATTAGAGTTTGGGTCACAAGACCGTGGTTGACCGTCTTGACTATTAGTTAATTATTTATTCTTAAAAATTAATTTCAATTTGTTTGACTCTGTTAGTTGTCGTTAACACCATCATCACCACCACAACCAGCACAACGTCGGCTTCATTCGGTTACAGCAGCAACACCGCCACCACCCTCTTTCACCTCCTTCAGTTCTAGGAGCAACAACGTCATGGGTAGCAGAGGGCAACAATGAGCTCTCATCTTACCTATTTTTCTAGCTGAAATATACAATTACTCAAACCCTAAAATAATAACTCGGCAACTTCCGAACCTCTGCCATACCCTTCTCGACTGAAACCCATCTAGCAATTTCATTCTTGATTTCGATTAAGTCATTACACACCCAAACCCAAATACACTTCGTTGATTTATCATATTTAACAACTGCAACATCAAATTTTTATAAGATTGATTGTTTCTTCCGACAACAACATGGTCTTCTTCCCTTCTTCAAAATTGAGTTTTAGACACAACCCATCTCTCTACATACTGTCAATCTGATACGGGAAATCCTGTAATTTAAGATTAATGAGATGTTGGAAGTTTGTTTGATTGATATCCATCAAATAACAAGATATCAGATGATTAGCATAGGAATTACAACACACACAAAATAAATCATTTGCAAATTTGTTGATGCGAGAATAGATCTTTATCTTCATATAATCGTTGTAGTTGTGATTCTATGAAGTGGATAAGTATAAGAAGGATCGATAGGGAAAGAGGCGCAGAAAGACTTATATTAAGGATTACTGGGATAGGGTTTAAATCTCAGCCGTTCTTGCAAAGCATAAATCTCACTCATACACGTGCCTAACAGAAGAGGAATGGCTAGGTTAGTAAATAAATCAAACTCTAATATTATGGTGGTCATTTACTTACTTAACCAAGTTCTATAACTGTCAACCCGGTCAACCACGGCCATGTGACCCAAACTCTAATTAAAAAATTTTGGTGACCCAAACGCAATTCTGGTCACTTTGTTGTGACCCAAAGTCAAAATATCCCCTAAATCAACGACTAATCTATGCTTGCTAAAACACTCGGCAAAATGGAAAACTTCTAGAAATCGAATTAGAATTCGGTTTTTGTAAACAAAAAATGCATAAATTTCAAGAAAATTCAAATAACTGATTATCATTGGTCCGACGTGAAAAGTTTCTTGCAGAATATTTGTAACTTTGTATTTTCTAAAAAATTTGTACCAGTAGTAATTCGTTGAAGTGGATGCCAGAAACCCAAATACAACAACTAGGGGTTAGTCTTATAGTGCTTCAAAATTCAACATTCAACATGGTGTTACGTCGCTTTGAATCATTGTGCATCTCCTACGGCGATTCAAGATTGTTCAAGAAAGAGCAGATCGAAAAGACGCTGAGCAACCTACTATCTAGCGTCCCAACATTGGAGCCATTAAATTTTTAAGCTTAAAAAGAATCCGGTGGCCGAGAATGAAAGCGCCTAATGGTTTGGTATTGGGCACTGAATGGTTTGGTGCATTCAAATATAACCATCAGATTTTAATTTCTAACATAAAATATGATGGCTAAGATTAAAAGCACCAAACCATTTGGCACTTTGAAAAAAATTTCTAACGCCAAACCATTGGTCGCTCCTATGTCGACTCAAGATTGTGTTCACGGCTAAGATTAAAAGCACCAAACCATTTGGGGTTTTGAAAAATTTCCTATCGCCAAACCATTGGTAGCTCCTATGTTGATTCAAGATTGTGTTCAAGCAATGCTGAATGTTGAACTTTGAATGTCTATTGGGAAAGCCTAACACATCAGACAAGTAACCAACTAGCTACCTTTTTTTTTTTTTTTTTACCATATTTCATTATAAGACTAAGTTTTATTGGCTAGATTTGACCGCTAGATTAGTCAAAAAGTGTTGTAGATTGCACAAAAAGCGGTGACTATTATTTAACACTACTTTTCTTTCCATATATGTCTCGAACTCCAACTAGTAGTTAGATAGTTTCGTTGAATGGTTCAGCGCAAAGAAAATCAACTTTTCGCTATTTATTTTAGCGTAAACTGATTTTTTTTTTATCCGACGGCTAAGATGGTTGCGTTGTTCCATTCAGCGTATCTATATGCTAGATTAGAAGACCATACGACTTTCGCCATGTTTGTTTACTCGTGACTCATCTGACTCAAAATTTTATGAGTTATTGGTTTGGTTCCATGAGACAGGGATATTTGTTACTTGATCCGAATCAGAGGTTATGTATGAGTCATAAGTTGAGTCAGATCTAATTAAAAATTAAAAACAATTGGTATGACTGCTGATTCGGTATGAGCGAGGGGTTGACTCGGACCCGGACCCGGACGCTTGCAAACAAACAAAGTCTTAGCCTAATTCATTGACCTCGGGGTAAAAACATTGGCATGGGTATTTACCATGTACAGTAGACACCAATGTTAAATACATGTAGAATACAACTCCCAACCATATCCATACCTACTCTGTATTTTCTTTTCCACACTTGGCTTCTGACTCTGACTCTGGAAGAGAGACCTCACATGCTTCTGACTTCTGTACATCTCCAGCACCACGTACCCCCCCAGACCTCCATTAAAATACAACAAATTCACAGTACCAGCAACAACAAATTTAAAGCAGCAGCAGTACCAAACAACCAAACCCCTGTTAAAAGCACTATTCCCTCCCTCCTCTCTCTGTTTTCTCTGTCAATTTTTTTAAAATAAATTATAATTCAGTACTCTGTTTTTCTTTTCTTTTTTAGCATTTCCTCACTCGGTTTTTCATTTTCTCATTTTCACCACTTTCTTATCCAAGTATAATATCAATAGTAAAAACCAGACCAGACCCATTACATAAATCAAACACCCCCCACACCCATCTTTCACAAAATCACTCAAATTCTGGCATTCCTAACAATGGAAGCTTTTAGTTTACTCAAGTATTGGAGAGTTGGTAGTGGTAATGGAGTTAATAAAACTACTGAGAAACAACAGCAGCAACAGCAACCTGTTACTACTACTATTGCAACTACTGTTAGTAAAATGAGTGTTGAAGATGAAGGAGAAGAATGTGTTGTTGATGCTGATGATGAAGGACCATTTTTTGATCTTGAATTTGCAGCACCTGATGATGAAGAAGAAGATGATAACAATGGTGGAGATGATGCTGATGATGGTGATTCTGTAACAACAGATGAGGATGATGATGATGATGAAGAAGATGGGTTTGATTTTGCAGTAACTCCTGGTTCTGTTTCAAGTGGTGGTAATCTAATTGATTCTGCTTCTTCACCAAATAATTTAACATTTTCACCTTCTGATGATATTTTCTTTAAAGGGGACGGTGGCAAATCAGTTCCTCCTCTTTTTCAATCTTCATCTTCTTCATCTTCTAGTACTTCATCTTCATCATCAGTTGAGAATGGGGTTAACAATAATCCTAAAGTACAATTTCCTGTTTCTTTAATCAAAACCGCTACTAAAATCAGGGTTTTCATGTTGGGGTTTAAGAGTAACAACAGTAGTAATCCTAAACCCAAATCAGAAGAACAAAAACCAGAGCAGAAACAGAGCACCATCAGAACAGAGCTAAAACAGAGCAAGAAATTTGTGACAGTGAAATTCAGAGTTGATGAACTTCTCCCAATGATTTCATTATTCACCAGAGATTCTTCATCATCATCAGCTGCTGCTAATTCAAATAACAACAAAATCATGTCCTCCTCTCAAGAAGAAATCGAAGTAGAAGATGAAGAAGGTAAGAAATTGGTTTCTAAAGATGTTGTTCAAAAATATCTAAAAATGATCAAACCTCTGTATGTTAGAGTTTCTAAGAGATACAACAACAATGGTGGTTCATTTTCTCCGTCAAGATCAATGGATAATTCATCTCCAATACCATCATCTCCATTACCCGTTAAGGTTGAAGATGAAATCTCTTCGAAGAGAAAACAGGGGGTGAGTAATTTACCAAATGGGTTAAGAATCGTGAGAAAACATTTAGGGAAAAGTCGATCAGCATCATCAGTGAACCCTGTAACAACAAATTCTTCTTCAATTCAAGCCAAGAGAAGAGATGATTCATTGTTACAACAACAAGACGGGATTCAGAGTGCTATTCTACATTGCAAACGTTCTTTCAATGCTTCAAGAGGTAATAATCCATCCAAAAAATAAAAAAAAAAAATCAAAACTTTGATTCAATTCTAATTGAAATTAAGCAAAATTTCATTCTGGGTTTGTTCTGATTTCTGTTTTTGTACTTGTTGTTTCAGATACTGATTCGTGTCCAAGATCATCTACGGAATCACATGAGATATCAATGGATTCAACTAGAAATTCAATCGATGAAGCAGCAGCTGGGAAGTGAGAGCTCTCTGTTCTTATTTTTAGAGGCTTCTTGTCATTTGATTTTGCTTCTTGTAAAAATTTTAGAGGGAACCCTTTGCTGATTAGAAATGTAGTGTAGATGGTATGATTATCAGATCTATCATCATAACTCTCTCAGTTATGTATCAAATCCATCTTCTTTGTAGAAATGTAGAAGAAGAGGAGAAGAAAAAAATAAAATCTCGACTGATTTTGTTTAGTGTTTTGTAGGTTTTTGTGGATCTTTCAGTGTTGTTTAGAATTGTCTTACTGAAAGTTCAGAATGTTTTACAGTGAAAGGGTCATTTTGATTGTTTGTGTTTTTCTCTGGATGGTCCGGTTTTTTCAGCAATTCTTACATCTTTGCAAGCAAATGTTTGGAAGCAATTCCTGCATCTTGCAAAGCTCCTGTTTGCAAGCAAATGTTGCATCCGAACTACATGGGGTGTCATGGACTAGAGTTGAATTTTGAGTATCAGTAAATGGGGGAAGAGAATGGGGTTCTTCTTCTTCTTGATTATTCTTGTCATCCAAAATCTACTGAAAATCATGGGACATATTTTATTACTAGGAGTTTAGGGTTTCAATGTTGTAGGGTTTTAATAATAATGTGCATGATACCAAAACAAAGTTGGTTTCTTTCTTCTTTAATGATGGATAGTCAACCAAGGAGAAAGGTAACAAACAAGACAAAGATGGGAGGGAAATAGTCGAAGCTTTCAGAGATTTGGATTTTGATACGCATGAAAACAACAAGAAAACACCTCTCTATATATTAGAGGGAGGGAGGAGGGACCTCTATCTATTCCCCCACTTTGCGTGTGCTGCTTTTTATTAGTCTCTTTCTCTTGAGTTAGACTAGTCAGACAGACAGAGTAGGCGAGGATTTGTTGAATCTTCTTTTAATTCACTCGTGAGTGAGATATGAAAATTAAACAACCAAAAAATCTTTGACGTTGATGCAAAACCAAATGACCCAACTTTGCTGTTTAAGCCAAGTACATTGCAGGAAGGAAATGAATTTTGTTTTGTTGTTGCAGCTCCCGTATGATATTTAGGGTAGTAGAGGGTATGAAATGTAGCTTCAACATTGTCGTTTCTTTTGTGGGGTGGTGTTGGGGCCATTCCTTGATTGCCAAATCTTGGGGGCATGCCTTCATATAGGACGCCACTTAGTCATTTACCCTAGATTTTACATTGACTCTAGACCATCTCTAGGGAGATCCGGTTGGAGATTCTGTCATGATACAGCGATGTACTTATAGCGCGTTTGAATATAAATCTGTCTAAGCAGAAGTCAAAAGCAAAAACTGAACTGACTTTTTCTGTTTCTAGAAGTCGATTCACTTTTGCCTTTTCAACTTATAATCTTTAGTTGCCAAGTCCGAGAAGATATTGTGATGCAGTGACTTTCACAGCAAACTCAAAGCCACGTTTGTCTTTTAAAAACAAAATCTAAAATTTTTCAAATGTGAATAAAAGTTTGAAAGTGGGAGTTTTTTCATCTTCTTCCAAACTTTAGCACATTGGAGTCGGTATCATGTAATCTTTCTTTCTTTCTTTCTTTTTTGTAATGGATTGGGTGCACAAAAACAAAGAAGAGAAGAAGAAAAGCAAAAGAAAGAAGAAGAAGAAGAAGAATGATGACGATGATTAGTTTCATAATCATAGTGTAATTTTTCCACTAATAATAAACAATCAATTTTTGACCACCTATGGTTTTTAAGGATAAGTCTTAGCTTTTACAAACACTTTGAAGCCATTTTTATAATTACCAACCCCCATGATTTCACTATTCTAACTAGATGATTGGTTTGGCAGCTATTCTCCTATAAGAGGATTCAAAATCCCAAAATGATTTGCATCCCGCGAAGAAAACCGTGTGAGAGAATGCCGGGACCCATACGAGTCTTTACCATCCCGATGATGAGAACGCTCCCCTCTGCCGCACGATCTATCCGCGGGATCTCACCCGGTATTTTTGGTTGTCAACGTAGCATCACTCTTAAAAATCACCTTTCAACCAAGAAATGGCAGTAAAGTTCATGCTGTGACGCACCGACACACCGCTATTGGTGCCGTGTCCGCGTCCGACGTGCATCGGACACAAGACGCGCGTTGTACACCATCACGACGCACGTGTAAAAATTTATACTCTATTTTACTAGTTGGGTAATCTCGTGTGTCATGGAAACTAGTATAATTGTGTGATTAATGTATTTGATATATCATAACACTATGATTTTAGTATATAAAAATTATTTAATTAGTATATATATTAATGTGTCCGTGTCCTGATGATTTTGAGTTTTGGAGGTCCTTGTGTTCGTGTCGTGTTCGTGTCGGTGCTTCCCAGTGTTCATATGAACCAAAAAAAAAAAAAAAACTAGAGGTCGGGAACTAGATGAATTGCCTGACCTGAAATTAGAATGCAATCCAAAATGACAAATGCATAGTTTGGCGACGTAGCACATTTTGAATCGTTCATTTTCCCGGTGAACTCATGTTTTGACAAAGCAAGTTTTTTCATCCTCCCATGCAGATAAGAAGGTGATGAGGGTCTAAATATAGCCGCAGTGTACCAGAAAAGTTGATCCAAGTATAAATCCCGTGGTAACTCTCTGGTGGTTTTGGTATTTACTCTGTTGGTCAGGATTCAAGGAAGTAGTTGAGAAAACCTTTCCGGGAGGTTTAAGTACTCCTCGAGCAGCGGGAATTGAAAAAAATATACCGGGGCCGTTAATGCTGGATCAGGCAAACTTTTCAGTCTTATGATGCTGGAAATCGAGGAAGACCGCGTTTTGCCCCCTGGGTCATATCAATACCAATCAGTGTCGGGGTAAATAAACAATGTGTAACTTTGTCTCATGCAGAGGTCTATGTTTTAAAGCAACACAAGATTCCCCCTAGCTAGTTATAGGCCTTCATTTGGTGGTAGTTGTGCCAAAATCTTGTTTGTTTTAACGGAAAATAAGAAAATCAAATTAGAGGGGCATACAGCCTTCATGTGTTGAAATGTTGTCCAGTAGAATGGAGAAGATGTTAGACATACTCATAAAAAAAAAAAAAACAAAAAAAATCGGGAAAAATTCGGAGATGAGTAATCTCATATTCCTGTCTAATATCAAGATAAGCGCAGAAAATATAGAATCCGGGAAAAATTCGGAGAAAAGATTTAAATATAATATGATATTCTTGTCTAACATCAAAATAAGTGCAGAAAATATAAAGGCCATGTTGCGCTAAAACCCGGCGGAAGCGATATGCACAGCTACAAACGGTACTCCAAATATTGCCAAGAACACAAACTAAAGAAGAAAAGAGACGAGAATTTAACGAGGTTGAATCCTCGGGAAAAATAAGTGATTTATATATTATCGCAAGGGAGAATACATATAAACCCTAAGAGAGAAAGAAGAAATTTTTTTGGTGTTCTTTTCAAGGTTCGCAAGTAGGCTATTTATATACACATAGGTAGGGATTAGGGTTTCATAACTCAGCTAATAAGTCCCTAAACTTTAGGATTAAGAAACCAATAAGAGTTATCAAAACTCTTTGTGACCGACTGATTTTGGTTTATCCAAAATCAACTCCACCGACCTTAGCTACTTACACGGTTTTGGAGTTCCACAAGTTTTGGACTCTCACACAAAACCATGTCCTACAATCCCGCCAGCATCCAACAATTCTCCACCTCGGATCATGCATTCATGCATGAGACGATCAATACACTAAATCACCATCGTCTTCCAACGTCGATTGCGCCATAGGCTGCCTACGTATCCTCTTCAAGGAATCAAACCGACCGTAGATCACTCAATGGTCTTACTAGAAGGCCTCGACTAGGTTCCTAAGAACCTCTACCCCAAAGGGTCTCACCAAACCGGAAGAATGTGGATCAATCCCGAGCAATGACGAAACTTGATCCCAGATACTACTTTCGTTAACATATCAGCTGGATTGTCTTTGGTATCGATCTTCACAAGTAGAATGTCTTCTTCTTCCATAATTTCTCTAACAAAGTGAAATCCAACATCTATATGTTTGGTTCTGGCATGATGAACTTGATTCGTATCCAAGTAAATTGCACTAAGACTATCACAATGCACAGACAGTTGTTCCTGCACAACACCCAAGTCATCTAGCAAACCTTGTAACAATATAGCCTCCTTAAATGCCTCAGTCACTGCCATATACTCCGCCTCCGTATTTGAAAGCGCCACAGTAGACTGCAAGATTGATCTCCAACTTACTGGTGCTCCTGCTATGGTAAATACATACCCTGTAGTTGAACGTCTCTTGTCCAAATCACCATCATAGTCAGAATCCACATAACCAACACACAGCTGATTGTTCCCATCTTCCTTCACAAATTCCAAGACAACATCAACAGTACCATAAAGATACCTCAAAATCCATTTCACAGCTTGCCAATGTCCTTTACCAGATTATGCATATAACGGTGATCATACTTACCGCATGTGAAATATCCGGCCTTGTACATACCATTGCATACATCAAGCTACCAACAAAGACTAGCATATGGGACTTGGGCCATATACTCACGCTCTTCTTCGGTAGTAGGAGACATATCGAACTCAACTTAAAATGAGGACCAAGGGGAGTACTTACATGATTTAGTTCCTTCGCAAATACCAAATTTCTGTAACACTTTCTTCAAGTATGCCTTTTGAGACAAACAAACTTTACCCTTCTCTCTGTCACGTTGAATCTCCATGCCAAGAATCTTCTTAGCTTCTCCTAGATCTTTCATCTCGAACTCAGTTGACAATTTACTGCTTCAAATGATCAATCTCTTTCTTTTTATTCGATGCTATCAAAGATATCATCGACATACAAGAGCAAATATATGAAAGACCCATCACGTAGCTTCTTGAAGTATACACAATGGTCATAGTGACTTCTTGTGTATTTCGGCCAATCATAAACCGATCAAATCGGTTGTACCACCGTCTTGAGACTCGCTTCAACCCATACAACGATTTTTTCAAATTGCATTCTTTTCCAAAGAACTTTGAACCCACTCGGTGAGTCATATAGATCTCCTCTTCTAGATCACCATGTAAGAATGTCGTCTTGACATCTATCTCGAACTAGGTCTAAATCATATTGTGCTACCAAGGCCAACAAAATTCGGATTGATGAGTGCTTCACAACTGGAGAGAACACCTCATTGTAGTCAATCCCTTCTCTTTGGGCATAACCTTTTGCAACTAACCTTGCCATGTAGCGTACTTGATTCACCTGAGATCCTTATTTCTTAGCATATACCCATTTGCACCCAATGGCCTTCTTACCGTTCGGAAGCTTCGTAAGAACCCATGTGCCATTCTTGTAAAGAGACTCCATCTCATCCTGCATAGCAACTTCCCATTCTTGACGCTCTACACACCGTATAGCTTCAAAATAGGTATTAGGAATGCATTCAATAACTGGTAATGCATTAGCTATAAAATCATCCATCTAACCAGGTTTCCTGATTGATCTTCTCGGTTTGCTGGTTGCTATGGTCTCAGTGACCGTAGCTTCTGTATCTTCTACTTGCTTCATGTTCTTCTTAATTAACATCGTCACTATCGTTTGGAACTTCAGTATTTACCTCCCTTGTAGATGCCACGCCTTCGGAAGTAGTCATAACAGATACAGACTTAGCTGGAATTAGTGGAGTTGCATCAATCTCCACCTGCTGTAAAGGCTCACTGGTACTGGTAGTGTTCCGCACCTGCCGAAACCCTTAGAATTCACCATAGACGCTTCATCAAATGTAACGTCTCTACTCATGACTATCTTCTTTTCAACTGGATTCCAAATTATGAACCCTTTAACTCCTTTCTTCACACCCATAAAGATCCCTTTAACAACACGGCTATCAAGCTTGTTTTCACTAACATGATACCAAGCAGGGCAACCAAAGATATAAATTGAGTCATAATCATAATATGGTTTACCATACCACTTATCCATTGGAGTTTTACCTTCTAACGCAGCTGATGGCAACCTATTAATGAGGAAGCACGCATATGTCACTGCCTCAGCCCAAAACGCTTTACCTAATCCAAAGATTAGATAACATACATCGTACCTTCTCCAAAGAAAGTACGATTCATGCGTTCAGCTACCCCATTTTTTTGTGGTGTCTTCTTAACTGTGAAGTGCCTCTGTATTCCCTCATCCTGACATACTTGCAAGAATGGATCACTTTTGTACTCTCCACCATTGTCCGAACGTAGTACCTTGATCTTTCTGCCAGTTTGAGTCTGAGTCTCAGTTGCCTTTTTCCACCTCACAAAGACTTCTAGGACTTCATCCTTATGCCTCATAGTGTACACCCATACGCGCCTAGAATAGTCATCAATAAACGACATGAACCAATGTTTCCCTCCCAATTAAGCATTCTTGGAGGGACCCCAAACATCTGAGTGAACATAATCAAGAACTCCACTAGTGTTGTGAATTGCTGTGCCAAAGCTTGTTCTTGTCTTCTTGCCTTTCACACAATGTTCACAAAACTCTAATTTGCAGGCAATAGCACCTTTCAATAAATCTTGACGAATTAAAGAATGTAACGACTTATCACCTGGATGTGCAAGCCGCATATGCCATAACTTCGTGGTCTCCATCGCTGCAGTCTCGATGTGTTCAGAAATTGACACATCTCCCTTTACTGTACTCCCAGTTAAGTAGTACAAGTTATGATGCCTTGTGCCCTTCATGATTACCAACGATCCAGAAATTACCTTTAGAATGCCATTTTCAGCGACTAACTTATAGCCCTTAGCTTCCAAAGTTCCGAGCGAGATCAGATTCTTCTTCACAGCAGGTACGAACCTTACTTACTTCAGCTCCCGCACCATACCATCATGCATCTTGATTCGAACACTACCAATCCCAATCACCCTGCAGGTGTGATTATTCTCCATACGCACTTCTCCATCAAACTCTTCAAAGTTTGAGAACCAGTCTCGATGAGAACAAATATGATAAGTAGCACCAGAATCTAATACCCACGTACCGTCAGTTACGATAAAAGTTGATGGTATCATAGTCAGCGAGAAATCTGAAGCTTCATCTGAATCTTCACTTGCCTTAGCAATGTTCACCTCGGTGTTATCCCTTTCTCGATCCTTACGCTTGGTACAATCCTTAGCCCAATGGCCAAAGTTATGACACCATGCACATTCATCCTTCTGCAGACGCGCTCTTGACTTTGAACGCCCTTTCACTTTGCCACGATCACCATTCTTCTTTTTCCTGTCTGTTGAACGACCTCTTGCAAGAAGCAAGTCACTGTTAGCTTCAGTTGACAGGTATTCACGGTCCATCTTCCTGAACTCCTCACTACGCAATGCTGTAGTGACCTCGGCGTATGTCATCTTATCCTTTCCGTGCATTAAATCCTTGATCACGGGTTCATACCTTTCAGGAAGAGAGTTTATCAGACACACATCTTGTTCCTCGTCGTTGATCTTCTCATCGTAGTTAACCAAATTTCAAGAAGAAGTTTATTATATGAATCTAGGTGCTCAGTTAGAGAGGCACCCTTATTTAGGTTATATCGATACAAATTTCTCTTAAGATGTATCCTATTAGCCACTTTCTTCACAAGGTACTCATTCTCTAGCTTTTCCCAGAGATCCTTAGCTGAAGTCTCGTGCTGATAATTAACTCTTACTGCTGTTGCTAAACACCCTCGAATTGAACCAAGACATAATTTATTCATCTTGTTCCACTGCTTTTCAGACATCTCCACTGGCTGACCTTCTAAAGCTTCTTCTAGGTCAAGATGAACAAGAGCATCCATTATGTATGTTCTCCATAAACCAAAGTTATTGGTTTATGTGAACTTTTCAACCTTCAGTTGTGATCTATGAGAATGCAGTCTTTCTTCTTTTGTTTCTTTATCTTTACTTGTGGACTCCGAATGTTCTCCCTCAGGATCGTTCGGATCATCTGGTTTATCCCCGTCAACCATTGTTCACAAACAACCAAATATAGATAAAAAACTAAACCTTGAGATTAGAATTACCTCAAACAACTTCAGAAAAAAAAAATTACCCCCGCTCCAAAATTATGAATACCCAAAAAATCCAAGAACGTTACCCGAGCTCTTGATTCCAATTGTTGCGCTAAAACCCCGCGGAAGCGATATGCACAGCTACAAACGGTACTCCAAATATTGCCAAGAACACAAACTAAAGAAGAAAAGAGACAAGAATTTAACGAGGTTGAATCCTCGGGAAAAATAAGTGATTTATATATTATCGCAAGGGAGAATACATATAAACCCTAAGAGAGAAAGAAGAAATTTTTTTGGTGTTCTTTTCAAGGTTCTCTACTAGGCTATTTATATACACATAGGTAGGGATTAGGGTTTCATAACTTAGCTAATAAGTCCCTAAACTTTAGGATTAAGAAACCAATAAGAGTTATCAAAACTCTTTGTGACCGACTGATTTTGGTTTATCCAAAATCAACTCCACCGACCTTAGCTACTTACACGGTTTTTGAGTTCCACAAGTTTTGGACTCTCACACAAAACTGTGTCCTACAATCCCGCCAGCATCCAACAGGCCATTCACTCACTCAGGATTTTTTTCGGGATTTTTATATTGTCTTTTACAATCAACTTCGCAAAAAAAAAAAAAAAAGAAAAATTGTCCTTTACAATCAAACATTTAGCATGGCAACATCAATTAATTAATATTGTTATAAGGTTATCAAATTTCACCGGAAATTTTGGAAGATGGTTTTTGTATAATACCGGTAATCTTGCTAAAATAAGTAACCTCATAGCCTTGCTCTGTATTTCCTCGCCACATAGCTTGAAAACTGACCATGCATGAATACATCATTCCTCGCCAGGGAGCTCGAAAACTGACCATGCATAAATTTATCAATCCTCGAGCATCAAGCTACACAATCTTGGAACTATGACAACCCAAAAGCAACACTTATTTGTAGTTAGTTCATGAACTTATTGGGCTGCATATCAATGTCCATCCTTATCTAACGAACATTATTTTGAAACGGCCAAGAAATGAATATACATGCACTTGATCCGACACTACTTACGACATGTTATCGTGATTCAAGGACCATAGATTTGTTATGTTCTCTATGCTGATTTTGCTTGTGATTTTGTCTCTCCTCACAAAAAATGTACTCGCGCAATTCGCGGATAGTTTTGACATCATTTGGTAATAGAAAATAGGTGCAGAATTGCATGTAATGTCTTTGATCGGGGGATATGGGCTATCTATGAAACATTATGCCATTGCCATAAGATAGGGGAGCTGCAATTGCAATTGTAACCATATAATATTGAACCTAAATTGAGAATTATTTTCCTGACTTGCTCATTTTTGTTTCCGGAATGAGCATTGGCACAGAGACCCATATTCTTGATCAATGTATATCTAAATTCTTTTATGCATCTTTTATTGGCTTGGAGCTTCTCATATTTTGAGGGTAGAGGTTTGTCTCTAGCATTTATCGGAAGTGATAGACATCCCGCGGGCCCATTCTCGCGGCTCACAAAACATTAGAGACCTAGTGACCCGGCGGATTTATAGGGGGTTTTGGTGTGGGTCCCACCCCCTTGTGAGATATCATAAAGAAGTAAATTTTTTGATTTTATGAGTTGTTTGAGATTGTTTACATAAATTTTTTTGATTTTATGAGTTGTTTGAGATTGTTTACATAAACTGACTTATGATTCTGGTTTTTTTTAGGCCGGTTCCTATGGGTGTGATAAATCTATTGATTTGCCAGTTTTGCACCCATCATGTAGCTGGCAAACAAGCAAACTGGCCTGGCCAGTCTAGTTTCTACCGAGCGGTCGAGTCTCGACAGCTCGGTGTAGAAAAAACCGGTAAGTGTAGTTTTTACCGCTCGTATCATCTCATCTAACGGTCATAATTTCATCATCCTATAAATACAATATCAAATTTCATTTCAACTCACACAATTTCTTCAATCTCCGTTCTTCCACTCTACAAATCCAATATGTGAGTTCGAGTTCAAGCTCGCAAATTTAGCATAGCTGAAGATGAATCCATTTGCAGGCATTATGTTTTTGTTATGCAAGACATGGCCAATGATGGACAATATCAACATCAAGAGATTGTATGGAGTTGCATATTTCAGAGATTTCAGGAAGAAACATTGAACCTCAATAATCGAAATGCAAATGGATTGTGTCATCGCTTCGGAATAATCAGCAAGGATATGAAGTTGTTTGTTGCTGCACTTACTGAAGGCTATCGAAATAGACAAAATGGCCAAAACTCATTTGATGTGGAGCAAATGTGTCGGCTCGAATGGCGCAGCAGAGTGGTATAAGATTTTCAATTTAATCGTTGTTATCTTATCTTGAGGTGTTGCCCAAATATGATCAGTTTAGATTAGCTGCCCAAATATAATGCATCTGTCATTTGTATGATGCATCTGTCATTTGTATCAAATTTTAATTTTAAGATATTATTAATATAAAACTACGGCATCTTTCACTAAAAGTTTATAATTTTAATTTACATTAGTGCCTCTTTCATTCATCTAGATAATGACATAACTTATTACAATAAAGACTTTAAAAGTAAAAATTTGGGACAATGTTCTTCATCTTGTTTATCTTCTTTATTTCACCAAACTTCCAATCAATGCGCTCATGAACGGAGTTTCCTTTGTTTATCTTCTACTTTGCCTTCAAATTTTCTTTCCCTTGAACTTTTCTTTGTCTTTTCTTAGTTGGAGGTTTGATTTGGTTAATATCCAAAACTTGTAGACTTCTTTGGTTTTTACCTATTTCTTTATAACCTTCACATATCTTACTAACGGCGGCTTCAAGTTCCACTCCAGAGAAATCAAGTTGGGTAGCCAAGTCAAGTTGGGATTCAAACTTTGCCATTTTGAAAGATAAGATAGATAAAGATAGAAATTTTTTGTGTAAAAAATTTGGTGTCTTTTTTGAGTGTGAATGTCACATTTTTATAGCGGTGGAGAAAGAGCCGTTGGAGGTTTAAATTCTCGATAGCTAGCGGTATAGTCTCCACCGTTCGGTTGAGACTCGATCGCTTAACGTTTTTACCATAGTGACGCGACCAGTTTGCCAGGCCAGCTGGCATGGCAAATGGGTTGGTTAGCCACCCCATAGGAACCGGCCTTAGAAATCAAGAAACATTTTCTGAAATAGTAATAATCATATGCTCTTCGCATGGATTTCGATCTAATGGGTCAACTATATACCAAGTCGAAAGGTTAGAAATTAGCTTGGGAATACAATTATAAAATGATATTTGAAAGCAAAAAAAGTTTACTTTTTACGAAACCAAATATTTATGTTTTAAAATTATGGAATTAACTTTTGCTTCTAATTTTGTAAACACCCTATTAGAATTAAACATTTAGCATAATATAGCATAGCATTAGTTCATGAACACCTTCAATAATTGATCACCTTGCTTGAATTTATCAATCCTCTTCCGACAAGACCAAGCTACACAATCTTGGAACTATGAAATAAACCACCCAGAAACCAGACTAAGCCGTTAGTTCATGAACCTCTTCTGCATATAAATGCATTTTCGACCCAATCAAATCTTATCCAATCCAATCTAATGAACATTATTAGTGTGATAATAACAAAGGAACAATACGATTTATCAAAATTTTGGAGTGGCCAAGAAACGAATACAATGCACTTGATCCATAGATTTGTTATGTTCTCTATGCTGATTTTGTCTGATCTCTCTACTCTCTAGTCTTCACAAATAATGTAGCACAGAAGAATGAGATAAGACAGACTCGCTCTCGAATCATTTGGGCGTAATTCGTGGGTAGTTTTGACATCATTTTGTAATAAAAAATAGGTGCAAAATTTCATGTAATGTCTTTAACTAGGAGACTATGGGTTACAAGGAAACCAAGACAATTTGGATGCCATTGCCATAAGGTAAGGGATGCAACTGCAGTTTCCTAAAATTTAGAATATCATTGTTTGTTTCCTGATATAGAGTAAAATTTAGATCGAAGTGTTTGGGCAGTTTGGCCGACCACCTTGACGTTTTCAATGTCGTTGACTTAATTTTACAATACGGTCAAACAAATTTCAGGCATACCATATGTCCACATACCACCACTATGGCACCATGGAACCAACAACGCAACTTTAATTCAATAAATTCTAATTGAGTGCAGCAGTCCTTGGAACTCTAATGCGAACACAAAGAAAAAGAAAGAAAGTCAATATCTAGCTGACAAAGACTAAATGCTCGTGTAGGTACAAAAATCCTACTCGCCACGTGGACGAACGAGGTTGAACGAAATCCACGAAGTAAATCTGAAATTAGAAGGTCTTTCATCATCCCCGAGAAGAGATGTCAGTGACAAGTCAAATCAGGTGTCAGACTTACTTTAACGAATATTGGATCTGCAAAGTATAGTTCGGTCAGGATAGTAGTTGACGAAATATGATTACTTGGGCGAGAGGATAACTCACGAAGAAAGAAGAGTTAGACGAAGATAGGATTGTTGTGCAAGAAATAGGACATCTATGCCGACAAGATACCGAAGTTATCGGCGAAAAGGATGGAATTACTTTATAGAAAATGGCTTGGGCGAAGTAAAAAGCAGAGTCACGTGGATTGTGTGACTGACCGCGAAGTAAAATGAGTTGTATCCCATTACTTGGCTTTGACTATAAATAGTGACCTTAGTTGATTGAAAGAGGGGTTGAAAAATTTGTATGGGAGAGGTTATGTTGAGAGAGAATAAGTTAGGGTTCTTGAGAGTTTTCTATACTTGTATCATCATCTTAACTTATTGAAAAAGGAAACTTCTATTTCGTATCATTAATAAATAGAAGAATTTGATCTTGTCCCTATAATCATGTCTTAGGATTTGTGTGTTTCATCATTTGGGTGTACTACTGGATTCCCAGTAGTTACATTTTGGCGCCGAGAAACAGGGAACTCATGTTGAGAGTTTCCTCTCACTTGAGATTTGGATAAGAGTTGAGGTTGTTTTTTGAGTTCTCTTATCAAAATCTTTTAACGAGTTATTTTTCATAAAAGATATGATTTCGTAAGATAGGAGGGTAAATTTGTGTTAAAGGTTAGGAAAGTAGAGTAGATCTAACTCCATTTTGAAAGATTCACCAAAGTTTTGGAAGTTTGTCTCAAGTCTGAATCAGAAGCAGTTTCACTCAGCAGAAGATCGTCAGTAAATCAGTGAGAAGAGGATAATTCGGCTGGAATTAGTTAATGGCAATGGTTCCGGATCGAGCAAAATAACTAATGGCATCGAGGAGAAGCAAGCGTATATAAGCGAAAAGAGGAAGAAGAATGGAGATAGGAGAAACATCAAACCCAGGAGGCAGGCGTGGCGTGAATAAGCGGCAAAATGGCAACCCTGATGAGAATCGATGTATAAAGGGATCGGTTCATACTACTGATACTGACACGGTTGAAGGAGAAGAACCCACTGGCGAAGAGAGAGGGGAAAATATTAATGAGAAAAATATGACATTGGAGCAATTGAGGGAGGTACTTCATCTACAAAGAGAACGGGAGAGAGATCTAGTAGAGCAGCGAACCAGACTCGCGAGGCAGAATATTACTTTAACGCAACAAAACCAACATCTCAATGAAGAGAGAGCAGCTAACGACCAACGAGGAGGGGAATCAGACGCGAGAACGGGCTCATCATCAAGGAGAAACTTACGTCAGAGAGAAGAGATGTTGGAAGGGGACGAAAATGGGGAAAGGAGAATAGAAGAACGAAGAGAGCGAAGGAGGAGACGCCAAAGAGAAAGTAGCGAAGAAAGAGAGTTGAGAAGAGCATTAGAAGAAACCAGATGTGAAGATCAAAGGCGAAGATTTGAAGAAGAAAGAAGACGCATAGAAGAAAGGGTACGCGAGGAAGAGGAGAGACGAGAGGAAGAAAGGGAATACGAAGAAGAAAGGAAATGCGAGGATATGAGATGCGAGGATGGTAGAAGAAACGGAGAAGAAAGAAGGAACATGAGAGATGAAGGTGGAAATAATTTAAACCAGGCAGTCTTAGACGAGTTAGGAGATATGAGGTCAATGATTAATAACTCACGAAGAGGAGGGCGAGTATAACTGGCAGAGGCAATAGAGGAGGCTGGGAAATCTCCATTTACTCGTGATGTATTGGAGGCGAGGATTCCTTCGAGATGCTTATTACCTACCTTCGGGAGTATATTCAGTGGATCCGAAAGTGCAATGCAGCACTTGAAGCAATACACTCTTTCCTTGATGTAATGGGCACATAACGAAGCTGTATTGTGTAAATATTTTCCTGCGAGCCTAACCGGCGAAGCATTGGCATGGTTTGACGGATTACCAGAGAGATTAATTTCTTCATTCAGAGACCTACAGAGGATATTCTTAACAACATACATAAGCAACAACATGCTACGACCCGGAATAGAAAGTCTATTCAACCTGAGACAAAAACCGGGAGAAAGCCTGTGAAGTCTGGTGACGAGATGGAGGACTGTATGTAGTGAACTTGCAGGGAGAGTCGATGAGAAGAACTTCATTCTAGCCTTCGTGAACGCCCTAATTCCCGTGGACCTCTTGTACACTCAAATATTCTTAATTCGTGACTCATTGACGATGAATGAATTAAGAGAGTACCAGGAAGAATACATTTCCCTGGAGGAGAAGCAGAGAGTAATAGGCGGAATCGTTTAAATACCATCAAAAGTGGGAAACTCGCGTCTTTTACCAAGGATGGCAAATGCTATAGAAAATGGCTCGAAGCATGAAAAAGGGGAACCGTCAAATACAGTCCCCGCGAAATTAGTATCAGTGTCAAGTGGAGATCAGAAATTGATCGATCAGCATCCGAGGTATATAGATCCGAGACAAAGAAATTACGAATCGCAAGGAGATAATTCAGGGAATCAGCGAAGATATAATCAAGGTCAGAGATACGGTGAAAGAAGACCACCATTTGAAGACGCAACGCTCCCTAGACTCAACACGATTGTGGAAAAAGTATGAGAGGAAATTGTATTGACTGAAGAGATTCCCTCTCCTCCGAATCTAAGGAGAGAACCACCACCAGGGAGCACAAGCCACGTGTTTTGCAAGTATCACTGTTTTCATGGACATTACACAAATAATTGCAGTAACATGCGAAGAATAATACTTCGTTTAATTCAAAAGGGGAAACTCGATCATTTTTTAGAAAATCAAGCACCACCACCACCGCCTCCACCTCGCGATAATAATCAGAACCAGGCACAGGTGTAGCGAATTGAAATAGATAGAGGAGTGCAAAGGCCGAATTGCAATTCTATAATTCATTCTACAAAAGATATTCAACATTTCCATGATAATGTACTAAAAAGGGTGCATAAAAGGGATTTTGAAGGGAACGAGATATTCAGTATCGCGAAGAAGGGACCTTTAGAAGAATGGAAGAAGCGATCTATTTCCTTTTCAGCACTGGATGCGCTGGAAGGAGGAGTATCACATACGGATCCACTGGTCATAACCTTAAATTTTGGTAAGCACTCACGATGAGAGAACGATCCTACGCGAGATAGGAAGATATGGGTGATAGATAAAATATTGGTGGATATTGGAACTTCAGTGGACATTCTTTTTTATCATACATTTAAGACTATGGGTTACAAAGACTCAGATCTCGTGCCATCCACTTACAACATATATGGATTCAATGGTGTTGCATCTAAAACAAATGGTGAATTGGTTGTGAAGATCTTCGCGGGAGAGTTGGAGACAGAAGTCACTGTTTGCGTGGTAGACGTAGAGTCACCTTATCATGCCCTCATAGGCAGGCCTTGGATTCTTAGAATAAAAGGAGTAGCGTCAACTTTCTATCAAGCAGTTTGATTCCCAATGCCGAGTGGAATAGGCGAAATAAAAGGAGACCAAAAGGATGCACGAGATTGTAATGAAAAAGATGTCAATAACTACGAAGAAATGATGAAGAAAAAGAAAGAACAAAGTAAAAGTGTGCAAGTAGAAAAGAAGGAAGAAGAGCTAATGGTCTATATGACGAATAAAAAAGAAGGATGGGCAATACCAAGCGAGATACCTGAAAAAGAAGGAGAGCCTTTATAGCAATTAAAGGAACCATCCCCACTTGGAGAGACAATCATGAATTTCGCAGCAGTAGAACCCACGAATGAGATAAACCTGGGTAGTGAGGAAGAACCAAAGATGATAAAGATTGGAACGAAGATGGAGGTGGACGAAGAAGAAAGATTGATGAAATTGTTAAAAGAGTATCTCGACGTGTTCTCCTGGAGCATGGATGAGATGCCAGGAATCGAGCCGCGAGTTGCTTGTTATAAGTTAGATCTTAATCCAGCAATTAAGCCAATATGACAGCACATACGAAAGATAACAACTGCATATCATGAGCAAATAGAGGAGGAACTTCAAAAAATGATGGATTCTGGAATTATACGGCCAGCGAAGTATCCATAGTGGATTCCAAATATGGTGATAGTGCCTAAGAAGAACAAAGGGATACTAATATGCATAGATTTCAGTGATTTGAAAACCTTTTTCCCAAATGATAGCTTTCCTTTACCAAAAATACCTCAACATATGGTAGAATCAGCATCAGGGTACAAAAGGCTTTCATTGATGTATGGATACTCAGGTTACAATCAGATACTACTTGCAGAAGAAGATCAAGAGCATATAAAGGTGTCGTTTATCATTCAACAGTTCCCACGATCCAGAACGAGTGCTGCGTTCAGCTTGGATCCAAGTTGGAAGTACCCAAGACACGCAGTTTCAACCTGCGTGTGGAAAAAGCACAAAACGCATTTCCAAACTGCGTATGGAAAAAAAATCCACGGAATATTCTTCTGGACGCAGTTTGAACCTGCGTCGCACGCATATTGAATCTGCGTATCTTGTAAACGCAGTTTCAAACTGCGTGGATGTTTTATATTTGTTTGACCTTTTTTTCCTACACCCGGTTTACACTGTAATGTTAAATTCAAGTAATTTTCGTATACTATCTAAATTATAACTCTGGTTGAACATAGCCCAGTTATGTAGATAAAAACACTCGTACTACTCAGCATCTGCAGTTGCCATTAAGTCATCCAGACACTGTTTTGGATAACGATACTTCTGATAGAAATCTTGTTATCCTTATCAACACACTATGACGGCAAGATTTTTTATTGGGGATTTCATGTATAAATAATAATAATTTTTTCCTATAAATACACTCAAAGATATACACCATCAAACATAAAACGCTACTTCAAATTTAGCCGGATAAAAATGAATTCCAATCGCAAGGGAAAACAAATTGTGTGTGTAGAGGCAAACCAAATTTGTCCGCTATGTTTCCTTGAAGACCATTCAGCCATGCAATGCCCTTGGATGTATTCCAAGTGCCCGAAGAGAGGTTGTCCGGGAATAAAATTGTTATTAGAAGCGGAACCTGGAAAGAGTAGGTACCTTCGATGCCAGTTCGATAATTGCCGTGAAGAAGCTCAATGGTTAGAAGATGCAATCAAGTCCAAAGATGATAAAAATATTAACGTACTCTGCAAAAACTTCAAAGAGAAAGGTATGATTAAGGTTGAACATGAAAAGGGGGCGTCATGCCTAGGTGCCGATGTAGGTTTTTTATGAAACTACATCGTTCTAAAGATAACAACACCTATGGTAAACAATTAAGCAATGTCCTGGGTGTAATTTGGTGGAATGGGCCGAATAATTAAATTTTTGGTTGCTCTTTAATATGTTGTGTTATGTTATGTGTTTATGATGTAATGTTTAATCCTGTGTTTAATTCTGGTCAATGAGGCGTGGTCTGATGTACTGTTTTTTTTTTTTATGTATTGTGTATTTTTTATGTTGTTTATGTATGTTAACGTTTATTTGGGTTTGTTTATGTATGACTATTCTAGGACCTCAAGTTAGGGACAAACTTCCTGGCAAACTCTCATTCGTGAATATTTCAACTTAAGTCGGTAATCTCCCCAACCACCAGATCCCAATCTCAAGTATTCCAGTCCATGTGTATGATAATAAATCAAAAGGGCAAGCTGCATAATTCAATGCCCATCTTTACACTTTAGTCTGACATACAAGTGGTGGACAACTCAATGGGGCGTGTTGCGAAAACACAATGTGACGAGTGATAATTGTAGATGTCAGAGACTACTATTACACGTCTAATCAGTAATAGCGTACAACAGTCTTTAGCTGCCTCCTCTTTCAAAGGTCATTTTCTATTTAACCATTACCCAGATTACAAAAATATATCACGCTACCGAAGATGACATGCAAAATAATGCCCGACCAATGATACGTACTCATGCAGCAAAGTTGGCAATATTTATAATTTATTCCGTACCAGAATTTCAAAATTACATTTAAACCCATCTGAGAGTTTTAGTATAAATTTGTGATAAACGCCTCACAAATCAATTATCTGCGAAGGTGTAATGCTCTGTAAACTCAACCAAAAGATAAAGTTTTTTCAATCCCAAATTGTAAAAGTTTCATATCTTATTTCCACAACAATAATCACACACGATGCCTCGTTTTTCGATGCATGAAGATACCGCTCTAGTGATTAGTTATTGTAAGGTTGCGGATATGGATCATGATACAGAAAATCCTCCCGCGGGTATGGCATTTTGGATTCGAGTGAGGGAATACTTTTTGATTCAAATTGGGAATGGAAGCGTTAGGTATTCCGCCATACGTATCCAACACCGTGTTAGCATGCTGAAAAGGATTTGTGGTCGTTTTAGGCAGTATCGCGTTGTTGCAAATGGAAATGGTGCTCATGCGATGGCAATGTATGAAGCGGCAGAAGGGAAGCCTTTCAGGCATTTCGTGGCCAATTATTTTTTCGGCCGTCGCATATAAAATTGAATGTTGTTCTCGTGAGATGTTTATGAGTGGTTAATATTGTTCGGTTGAAATCGTTGGGTTTTTATGATGTAATGTGTTTTCTTACTTATTGCAATGACGTAACAGACAACTTTGTAAATAACGACTTTCATGTTTAACATCGTATTACATTAGAACAACGTAATTAATAACCTAACTCACTTTCGTAGGAATCACGGTTACACTTAGCACGTGTAACAAGCCTTTAAACCCTTAGGTGACCCTAACGGACGAGTTTAGTCTCGTGAGGGTTCATAACAGACTAACCCACAAAGTAGTTACAAACATAGATTCCAGTTTTAGACTTCACTCGATGAAGTCGATGAATTGCCCGGTGATCCATACTCTGGGATTTTGGATACCATGAAATTATAGCATTCATCGAATGTGAATGCCTCACCTTTTTCCTCTAAATACCCCGCCTTAACCAATTCGTGCTACAAAAACACAGTGAAAATATACTCAGCAAATTTAGAACCAATCAATTAAACAATGGACGGAATAAATTAAACAACACTTACAAATTGTCGAGATGACATTCTAATACGGCCGTGTTTGGTGAGTCGTTCTTGAATATCTATAAAATCGCAAATGGCTTTTTGTATAATCTGGTACCTATCGTGAATCTGTTGAAGACTTCTTCCGTTTCGATTCCCATATTCCCTTATATATTGGTTGTATATATTTGCCCAAAAGGTTTCGGGCTCCGTCTTTACCGGCGAGCGGTCTGCTACTCGAGATTCTTTGTACCATGTTTTAGTGATTTGCAAATCTTCAAACGAATCAAACGATCCCATTGTTGTGTACGTACAATGAGTTAATTTTGGGGTAGAAAGCCGCGAGAAGATTTCCCGGGTCTATGTTGTTTGGAGGAAGATAATCCGATTTCCAATTACTCGGTGGGTGAGAAGTACCTTTGGGTAAACCTGGATATTTATAGGATCCAAATTAATAATCTGCGTGGAAATTGTTAAAACACATCCAATTCACTCGTAGTAAATGAAAAACTGTTTGCACGCACAGAGCGCTTTCAACCGACAAGCCTTCTCGCTTTAAAACACACTTTTGATGTTCACATACGCCCTTTACTGTTTGAAATAGCTTTTGGGGGACAAGGAAAGACCTATCTCGGGCAAGAAGAGATGGTACAATGACCATTGTTGGGGTTAAATCAACTTGTACATATGGTGTCATAGTATAGGGTTGGAAACAAAGAAGATCAAGGAATCATGATTTGATGACTCAAAATAATGCATCAACACAAATGACAATTCATGGTGGAAATGAATCCAGCGATATTAATAAAGACAGTACTCAAATTATTAACCACCCACGAATCTTTATCCAAAAGTCGTTTACTGTTACCAAGGGACACTTACTGTTTATATAGCGACCCTTACTATTTATCGATAACCCCTACATTGCATTGACCCAAATTCTGTCTTCCCAAAGAATCAAATATCTCGTCTGAAAAGCAGTTTACGTGGTGAAACCAAACCAAGGGGGACCCATGACGATATTTATTACGGAAAATATCATTATGAATAAAATAAAAGGAGAAAATACTATTCGTAATAATTTGATGCTGATACATTGATGGGATGATTAAAGATCGCTAATTTTTTTTTCAAAAGTATACTTAGCTAACTTTTACCAAAGACATCTACCATTTAAACCGTTATGTGGCCATAACGGACGAGTTTTGTCTCGTGAGGGTTTACAAAGAGGTTTGCCCACAAAACCATTAAATTGATATCATGGTGTTGATGCGGTATTGTTAATCTTCGTCCCCTTGTTGCGGAGGATTCGGTGGCGGTTGTATCGTGTTTAGTTGGGGGATGTTAGCCTTCATGATTAAGTAGCATTGGTAAAACATGAAATCTTTGCCTGTATCACGAGCGTATTTCCAATTTGCATATCTGATAGGGTGTAGAATACATCCTATTTACTATCTATTGTTTATGCTTTCTTTGCTATTTTTCTTGTAAATTATGTATTTTACGCTTGTTTTTTGAGTTATTAGGTACTCTGGAGTCGCACAGAGGAAAAGAAGAAGAAATCACCAAAATTAAGCAAAAAGGGCAAAGCCGTCATTTTACAGGAAAACACTATCTGGAGCCCAGTCAATGTTAAGGGGCATCTCTATTTTGGAGGATTATTAAAGACAGACTAGCTGTGGTTAAGGGGCTGCCATCTGGCTAGCCCTTATCAGAAGTGATCACCTATTATAGGCACCCATCTGGGGTGGCTCTTATGTTGGGCGTTTTGATCCCAAGTCATTACACGAACCCTAAATCAAGAGTAATCTTTACTCTCAATCATCTCCACACCTGAAACCGAGAGGAAAAAAAAAACACAGCCATGGCTGCTGTTAAAATCAAGAGGAAAAGATCGAGAAATTTTCAGAGCAGTCGAGACTCGAGAGAAGAAGAAGCTGAAATTGTTCTTGATGGTCTGTGAATTGAGAAGACCCTGATGCTTGAGATGGGTTCGATCTGGAGGTAATGTTGATGGATGCTGCTGTTAAAAATCGAGAGAATTGATGAAGTAGAAGATTAGGGTTCGTGCAGTTGAAGGTCGAGAATGATGCTTAAAGCTCAGAGTAAGATAGAGATGGAGAAATTAGGGTTTGCTATCTCTGAAAACCAAATGAAAATGGAGTTAGGGTTTTCATCGCTGTTTTGATTTAATGGGTCTGTGGTTGAGAACCAGTTCATGTGGCTGAAATTGAACCAAGGATGGTGATGGTGGTATCTGAGATGGGTTCTGTTGTTCGATCTGTGAAGATGGAGATGGGGTCGTAGCTCAGACGAATCGATGGGTTTGTGGAATTGACAATGAGTGGTGCTTGTTGGTTGGGTCGAGATTGAGGAGCAAACATGATGATAATACAAGTCATGGAGTTTGAAGTTTTGAGACAGTTCGGAAGGACGAAATGGTTCGAGTTTGAATCTGAGCGACTTGAAGATGAAAAGAAGTGATGGGTTTTGAGAGAAGAGAAGAACCCAATTAATGCTGTTGATTTCCATGGGTTTGAGTGAAAGAAGGGAATGAATCTGTGATAGCAAAGAAGATAAGCAATTGAAAGGGTTTTTGTGAATTTATGAGTTGTAAGTAGAAATGGAGTTGGTAACATTGGCAGGGATGTGTGTTGATGCTCAAGAAGATGCACTGGTGGTGCAAGTGATGCTGCAAGACTGGATGATGAAGCTGAGTTATTGCACAAATGAAACTCAGGTTGCAGGGTGATGTCAGGTGTTGCTGCAATCGATTCCGAGAATCGAAGTTGTGAATGAGCAGTGCTGCTGTTATACAAGGTCGTGATGGAGTTGGAAATGCCGAGATAATGGGTTTTGCTGTGGATTGTTGGTATTGCAGTCATGGCCACAGTTTTGTGGGTTTGAGGCTGTGCAACTGTAAAAGAAAGTGCCAGGGTTGTGCAGTATTGCTGGTGGTTGCAGCTGTTGCAGGCAAGGCTGAGTTTATGGAATTGTGGTGATTGAGTTAATGTGGATGCAGCTGAGGTCGAGAATTCAGTGCAAAGGGAAGATTAAGGTGGTGCTGTGCTTCAACATTGAATGATGTTAGATGTATGTTAGGTTTCTTAGCAGGATTGGAGCTGAAAAGAACGGCCTGAATGTGGCCTGGAAGTCCTGTAAATAGCCGAAACTCGGCCGGATTTCTGTTCCGGCGAGTCAACTCAGACCGGCGATGACCGATCCAACTCACCCAGTTAGACCAATCAGCCGAATCAGAAGCTGACTAGAAGCTGACTCCTCCCTCTCTTTGACCCTGCTGACTAACAGTTGACTGACGGTTTGACCTTTTGACCGTTAGTCCTAACGGTGGACTGACGGAATATTCCGTCGAATATTCCCTTGACGGCAACAGAACTCAGGTGGCCGGCGGCGACTATTCCGGCCATAATACCAGTTTTCCGGCGAGCAAAAATTCCAGAATTTTCTATGGACTTCTCTCATGGGTGTGAAGACTTGGACTAGGAGTTGGATGGAGAATTGGGCTCAAATTTGGAAAGAGAAGATGGAAGAGTTGAGAAAAGCTTGGATTTGGAAATTGAATTGCAAAAGAAAAAAGGATTCTATTCCTTGGAAGATTTGGAGAATATTGAGGCTTATAAATAGAGAAGTTTTCTACATCTTTTACACACCTCTCTACACACACAACACTTGTGTTTTTGATAGCTTTTGAAAATTCTTCTTCTTAATTATTTGTGTGAACTTTAAAATTCTTCTTTTAATTATTATTTGTGTGAATTTAAAAAACATGAGTAGCTAATTTAATTATTGATTGAGGATGAATTCCTAGTTCTTAACATATAATTTGAGTTTTGTTTTCAATTCTATCTTGAAGTTTTTCACATAATTATCGTTTGTTTTTACTAATAGGAATGATCTTAATGACATTCATGATTGATTGATAGATTGTTTGGGTGGCCAACTAAATCGATTTGTCGGTTTAATCTAAAGCTAGTGAAAGTTAGGAGATAAGTAATCGTTTCTTGACTTTTTACATAAGTAGCAAACACGAGACCTTGCGGAGGGATTCCGTGGAGCAATTGTGTGTGAAAACAACGTTAGCAAGTAGACCTTGATCTAAGAGTCTAACTACTAATATTGACCTAATAAGTTCATAAATCTTAATGCGTTTATTTAAATTACATCTAGAGTGATCTACTACTAGGTGGTTTGGTAAATAGAATCCGGTAGTCGAGAACTTCCGTATCCGGTGGTACAAGGGATTTAGGGGTTTAGCACTGATCTAGCTGCTTTACCTACGGTTGGTGATAATTTGTGACTAATAACAAGTAGAAAAGAACATAACTTGATTCATTGTTTCGTAACGAAGAAGGATTCCTTGGTCTTGTCTCTCTTATTGCTTTCAACTTTCGATTTTAATTGCTTTGTTTATTTTCTTTTGCTTTTTACACCCCCCTTTTGTGACAATTTTTACAACTAGAATCTCTTGCTCCTCGTGGGAACGAACTTGACTTCCATTATATTATTTTTAATTGAGTGGGAACATTAATTAATTTGATTGCACCTACGACACGCATCAAATTTTGGCGCCGTTGCCGGGGAGCAACGGGCGATTTTTAGTTGTTTTTTTTTTTTTTTTTTTTTGCTTTATTCTTGCTTTGTTAGATTCTTTACCGTATCTAACTTAGTTTTTGAGAATCTTGTTTCAGGTGTTATACCTTTGGTGAATGCTTAAAGAGGGCAGACCGAGTCCGATACGTCTTCGATCCGGCACTCAACTAAAGGATTTCATTCGTGCGATTAACACTCCACTTCCTCCTTCTTCATCAAGTGATTCGGACAAAGAGGAAGAAACAATGGCTGAACGTACACTAAAGGACCTAGCTTCTCACAAGCTTGATACACAACAATGGTGTATCCAAACTAACTCAACCTTCGAGATCAAGCCGGGGTTGATTAGAGAGTTACCAAAGTTCCATGGCATGGTGAATGAGGACCCAAACAAACATCTTATGGACTTCTATACCATAGTTATGGCTATGCTTCCACCGGGACTAATGCGGATGGAGCAATGTTGAAAGCTTTCCCGTTTTCTTTGGCGGGCAATGCTAAGGAATGGTTATATTATTTGCCTTCCGGAAGTATCACAACATGGAATGGGATGAAGAAACTTTTCCTCGAGAGATATTTTCCCGCATCCAAATCTATTCAAATTCGCAAGGAGATTTGTGGATTGAAACAACAAGTGGGAGAATCATTGTATGAATGTTGGGAGCGATACAAGAGGTTGGTGGCAAGCTGTCCACACCATCAATTTAGTGACGTTATGATACTCCAATACTTCTACGAAGCTCTCCACCCAAGTGATAGGTCTCTTCTTGACGCTTGCGGGTGGTGGTGCACTAATGAACAAGACTTTGACCGAAGCTAGAGAGTTGATTGAAAGTATGGCGGCAAACTTGCAACAATTCTATACAAGGGATGAACCAATGGTTAGGCGAGTGCATGAAGTTAGTGATTCTTCATCACATCTTGATCAAAGGATGAGTAACATGGAGATAATGATGCAAAGGATGGCCGCGGTAATTATTCCGGATGGTGAAACTGAACAAGTGAATGCTTTATATCCAAATCAAAGGCCAAGGTACGATCCATACTCCAATACCTATAATCCCGGTTGGAAGGATCATCCCAACTTTAGTTATGCAAATAAGCAAGCGGCGGCTCCTAATCCATATGCGCAACAAGGAGGTTTTCAAGAATCACGTTTCCAACCTCAACAACAAGGTGGTTCTCAACAATTCCAACCACAACAAGTCAAGGAGCGTGATTCTTTGAATGATGACAAGCTCAATTCATTAATGCAAGGTGTGCAAGGTCTTACTTCTATGTTCCAACAAAGCCAACAAACGACCGATTCGGCCATCAAGGATTTACAAACTCAAATGGGACAATTGGCGACCGATGTGAACCTATTAAAATCTCAAGCATCCACAAAACTTCCTTCACAACCATTTGTGAATCCAAGAGAGAATGTTAATGCGGTTACTTTAAGATGTGGAAGACAAGTGGATGGTCCAAGTCGTCATGAAGAAGCTATTGAAGAGGTAGTCAAAGATAAGGAGGAAACCGCACCAAAGGAGAACTCCACACCAAACGACCAATCCAAGGAACCGGTTCCTACTTTCACTACTACACCTCCTTTTCCTAGTCGTTTTGCTAAATCCAAGAAAGAAGCTCAAGACAAGGCACTTATGGATATCTTCAAGAAGATTGAAATCAACATACCATTCATTGAGGCCATTAAGACAATTCCAAGGTATGCCAAGTTCATGAAGGAATTATGCATCAAGAAAGATAGGTTGCTTGATAATGAAATTACTAAAGTTGGTGAGAGTGCATCGGCTATGCTATTGAAGAAGATGCCTACAAAGTGCACGGATCCCGGTGGTTTCACGGTGCCAATTACTATTGGTAAGCAAAGGTTTGAACATGCTTTACTTGACTTGGGTGCTTCCATTAGTGTGATGTCGGCCGAAATATATGACTCCTTGAATCTTGGACCTTTGAAAGAGACAAGAGTTATTATCCAATTGGCAAACAAGTCTAACATATATCCTAAGGGGATTGTAGAAGACGTGCTAGTGCAAGTAAATGAGCTTATTTTTCTGGTGGACTTCTTTGTGGTGGATATGGACAATAATGAAAACCGATCATCTACTTCTTTACTTCTTGGGAGGCCATTCATGAAGACCGCAAAGACGAAGATTGACGTTGATAAGGGTACACTCACTATGGAATTCGACAAGGAGATAATACACTTTAACATATTTGAAGCCATGCGCTACCCAAGTGATGTGCATTCCGTTTACTCCATTGATGTGGTTGATTCATTAGCGCAACAAATGGTGGAATTGAACCAAGAGGATGACTTGATGTGGTGTTGCAAAAGAGCATTGAATTGGACGTCCATGGCTTGTCTAACTTGGATGTTGAAATCTCCAAGGAATTGGTGGAGATGTGTGGTGCTTTGGAAACATTGCAAGAAGCTAAAAAGGGTAATGTTTCATATATTTCTTTACCCGTGAATGATGAAGTACTTGTACCATCTATTGTGAAGGCGCCGAAACTAGAATTGAAGCCGCTTCCGGACCATTTGAAGTATGCTTTCTTGGGAGATGGAGATGAGCTTTCGGTGATTATTTCAAAGAACCTCACACCGATACAAGAAGACCGTTTGCTTAGAGTCTTGAGAGAGCACAAAACGGCTATTGGGTGGACAACTGCGGACATCAAAGGCATTAGTATATCCATGTGCATGCATAGGATTCTAATGGAAGAGAACGTGAAGCCGGTACGTGATGCTCAACGTCGGCTTAATCCTCCCATGATGGAGGTTGTGAAAAAAGAGATACTCAAATTGCTAAGTGTGGGGTAATCTACCCAATTTCCGATAGCAAGTGGGTTAGTCCGGTACAAGTGGTACCAAAGAAATCCGAGTCACGGTTGTTCGAAATCAAGACGATGAACTTGTTCCTACAAGAGTTCAAACCGGTTGGAGAGTGTGCATTGATTATAGAAAGCTTAATTCCGCAACCCGAAAGGATCACTTTCCTTTACCTTTCATTGATCAAATGTTGGAGCGGTTAGCGGGGCATTCTTATTATTGCTTCTTGGATGGTTATTCGGGATACAACCAAATTGTTATTGCACCGGAGGACCAAGAGAAGACCACTTTCACTTGTCCGTTTGGAACGTTTGCATATAGACGGATGCCGTTTGGTCTTTGAAATGCGCCGGCTACTTTTCAAAGATGCATGGTAAGTATATTCTCGGATTATGTGGAGCGCATCATCGAGGTATTTAAGGATGACTTTAGTGTTTATGGCAATTCTTTTGATGGATGTTTAAACAACCTTGAACTAGTTCTTAAACGATGCATAGACACAAACCTTGTCCTTAATTGGGAGAAATGTCACTTTATGGTAAACCACGGCATAGTACTTGGTCACATTGTGTCTTCTCGAGGGCTCGAAGTGGACAAGTCAAAGATAGATTTAATAAGAAACTTACAATATCCCACTTCGGTGAGGGAAATTCGTTCTTTTCTTGGCCATGCAGGTTTCTATAGGCGGTTTATCAAGGATTTCTCCAAAATCTCCATGCCGATGTGCAAGTTATTACAAAAGGAGGTGCCTTTTGACTTCAACAAGGAATGTGAGGATGCTTTTGACAAATTGAAGGAAATGTTGACAAGTGCGCCAATTATCAAATCACCGGATTGGAATCTTCCATTTGAATTAATGTGTGATGCTAGTGATTATGCGGTTGGAGCCGTTTTAGGTCAAAGGGTGGACAAGTTGCCCCATGTTATCTATTATGCATCTAGGACCCTTAATGATGCACAAATCAATTATTCTACCACGGAGAAGGGGTTATTGGCTATAGTTTTTGCTTTGGAAAAGTTCTGGTCATACTTGGTGGGTATGAAGGTTATTGTGTATTCCGATCATGCCGCACTAAGACACTTAATAAAGAAGAAAGAAGCTAAGCCAAGATTAATCCGGTGGATCCTATTGTTACAAGAGTTCGACATAGAAATTCGTGATAAGAGGGGTGTGGAGAATACCGTTGCGGATCATCTTAGTAGACTTGTTATGTCTCAAGAGGAACTTCCATTACATGACCGCTTTCCGGACGAACAACTTTTCTCCATGGAAGAATCAACACCTTGGTATGCGGATATAGTGAATTACTTGGTGACAAGGAAAGTACCTAGTACAATGTCTAATTTCCAAAAGATGAAACTTAAGAAGGTCGCTAAGCAATATGTGTGGGATGAACCATACTTATGGAAATATGGCGTTGATCAAATAATGCGAAGGTGCGTGCCTAATTCCGAATTTCAATCCATTCTCTCCTTTTGCCACACTTTTGCTTGTGGTGGCCACTTTGGTTCTAAACGCACCGCTCTCAAAGTTCTCGAGAGTGGATTTTATTGGCCCACCTTGTTTGAAGATTCATATGTTTTTTGTAAATCGTGTGATAGATGTCAACGAACGGGCAATCTAGGTGCTCGAAATCAAATGCCACTCACACCAATTCTCGCCGTTGAGATTTTTGATGTGTGGGGTATCGATTTTATGGGCCCTTTTGTCAATTCGAATGGAAACTTTTATATACTTCTTGCCGTAGATTATGTTTCGAAATGGGTGGAAGCTAGAGCCACCAAAACTAATGACTCTCAAGTTGTTTGTGATTTTGTAAGGGAAAACATATTCAATAGGCATGGAACACCAAGAGTGGTGATAAGCGATGGAGGCTCACATTTCAAGAAGGCTTTCCACGCTCTCCTCAAGAAGTACAACATAACACACAAAATTGGTACGCCTTATCATCCACAAACTAGTGGACAAGCGGAAATTTCGAATCGTGAGATAAAGTCCATTCTTGAGAAAACGGTGAATACCACAAGGAAAGATTGGAGCTTTAAGCTCAATGATGCACTTTGGGCGTATAGAACGGCGTATAAGACACCGATTGGTATGTCTCCATATAGGTTGGTTTATGGTAAGGCTTGTCATCTTCCGGTTGAATTTGAACATAAGGCTTATTGGGCGATAAAGAAATTCAACATGGAGTATGATGAAGCAGGGAAACAAAGGAAGTTACAACTAAATGAGTTAGAGGAGATACGTAATGATGCTTACGAGAGTGCCCGGATTTACAAGGAAAAGACCAAGCTTTTTCATGACAAGATGATTTCTCGTAAAAGCTTCATCGTGGGACAAAAAGTCCTTTTATATCATTCTCGCCTTAAACTATTTCCTGGAAAGTTAAGGTCCCGTTGGATTGGACCATATGTTGTTACTAATGTTTTTCCTCATGGTGCAGTAGAAATTACTAGTCTTAGAGACAATTCGGTTTCCAAAGTCAACGGCCATAGATTGAAGCCATACTATGAGAACATCGCTTATGTGAATTTTGATGAACTTTCATTTGGAGATGCACTCCCTATGGAGGAGTAATGTGCCGCAAGAGCTAAGTCGGGCCGTCGACTTTAAAACAAGCGCTTAATGGGAGGCAACCCATAGGTTTTGTATTTCTTATTCTTTTTGCTTTTTGTTATTTCTTTTTCTTGTTTCTTATCATGTTAAAATTTCCCACCTTGACTTCACTAGGAGGATTCAATTACATTGAGGACAATGTAAGGTTTAAGTGTGGGGGAGTGGTTAAGCATGTATTTAAAAAAAAAAATTTACAAAAAAAATTAAGAATTTTTTTTAAAAAAAAAAAAAAAAGTTTTACTTAAAAAAAAACTCCAACTTTTAAAGATTTTAGAGTCACTAGCATACTTCTAGGTATGTTTACATAGAGATTTTGACCGACATAATTGAACTTGGAAATGTTAGAGAACTACATTCGGATTTCTTGTTTGTTAGAGTGTTAAATAATGGATTTAATCATGCCGGTGATGCGAATTTGGTGCAGGGAGAAATGCGTTATTAGAGTTGCTGATCAATCATTAGTGGAGACTACCCGTATTCATATCATGTGAGGCACCGACCAGAAATTTTCCATCTACTAAAAAGCTTTCTTTTGAGTGTGTGTCACCGTAAGTAAATTCCGGGTAGAATGGTGAGCTACCCAACCTCCCACCAATAGAAGCACTACTCTTTGATCTCTTGAGTGCTAATTTTGTCAATCATGAGGGTGACGTCTATAGATGAAAGCTTCCTTCTTGTAGTTCGATTTGCAGTTAGCACCATTCTCTCTCGCGACAACAACGGATCCATAGAAACACATTCATCATCAACAAGGAGCGACATCAAAATTTACAAGGAAAGTTGGAAAAAGTTCAAGGTTTACAAGCAACGGAACGAGAAAAAGAGCAAAATTTCATATTCAAGTAAAGCAACATACAAAGAGCGGATTTTACATATATGTTGAGGACTTACAATACAATGAGGTAATTTTATATCCAAGTATGAAGACTTATTTATAAGAGCAAAGAAAAATCAAAAGGTGAGAATTTTTGAAGTTTATGATTTCAAGACGATACAAGTTGTGAAGAATCAAGCAATAAAATACTTCTTCCACGGCCATGGTTTATTTTGTATTTAATTCTTCTTCTTAAAAAAAAAATTTGAAAAAAATAAAAAAATAAAAAATAAAAAATAAAAAAAATAAAGAGAAATATTTATTTTGTTAATAAGCCGTGGGGAAGGAAAATCTATAAGGAAGTTTCAAGCGACAAGGATTTAAGGTAAAAAGGTTACAAATTGTTAAGGATTTATGAAATTCAAGAGTTTATCATCAATAGTTGAAACCGAAGACGAAGACCAAGAAGATAAAGACGAGGAGCGGAAGACGTTTCTATTGGATGCCGTGAGAGTGGTGTTATCATAATTGGCGATCGGATGTGAAGGTGAGTAAGTAATCTCATCCTCGATAATAATGGTTGAATTCCTTTCGTAGAGATCGTCAGAAAAATGGTTTTTCAAAATATTAAAAGATGTGGGTTTTTAAAAAATATTTCGGAAGTTATCCTTCCCACCATTCAACGTATTGCAGGAATTCTCTCTTCATTCCTACCTGCACACATGTGAGAACCATAAAAAAGCCGTCTTTTTGAGTGCAATTATCATAAAATCCTTTTTGGTAAGGCAGAAGTCGAGGCGAAATGCTTATTGATCGTTTCTCAAACACGCGTTCTCTCATTATGGTGTGGTTATTTCTCACTCAACATTTAAGAAAGAGAATATGTTCTTTAGTATTTCTAACTTCTTATTACTAGCATGCAGAAACTCTATGTCCTCATAACTCTTTGGATGCTTGGGACGCTTGAACGCTTTGAAGTTGTGAGTTTTTAATTTGATTTGCTTGAGGACTAGCAAAGTCTAAGTGTGGGGGAATTTGATAGGGTGTAGAATACATCCTATTTACTATCTATTGTTTATGCTTTCTTTGCTATTTTTCTTGTAAATTATGTATTTTACGTGTGTTTTTGAGTTATTAGGTACTGAGTCGCATGAGAGGAAAAGAAGAAGAAATCACCAAAATTAAGCAAAAAGGGCAAAGCCGTCATTTTACAGAAAACACTATCTGGAGCCCAGTCAATGTTAAGGGCATCTCTATTTTGGAGGATTATTAAAGACAGACTAGTTGTGGTTAAGGGGCTGCCATCCGGCTAGCCCTTATCGAAGTGATCACCTATTATAGGCACCCATCTGGGGTGGCTCTTATGTTGGGCGTTTTGATCCCAAGTCATTACACGAACCCAAAATCAAGAGTAATCTTTACTCTCAATCATCTCCACACCTGAAACCGAGAGGAAAAAAAAAACACAGCCATGGCTGCTGTTAAAATCAAGAGGAAAAGATCGAGAAATTTTCAGAGCAGTCGAGACTCGAGAGAAGAAGAAGTAAATTGTTCTTGATGGTCTGTGAATTAAGAAGACCCCGATGCTTGAGATGGGTTCGATCTGGAGGTAATGTTGATGGATGCTGCTGTTAAAAATCGAGAGAATTGATGAAGTAGAAGATTAGGGTTTGTGCAGTTGAAGGTCGAGAATGATGCTTAAAGCTCAGAGTAAGATAGAGATGGAGAAATTAGGGTTTGCTATCTATGAAAACCAAATGAAAATGGAGTTAGGGTTTTCATCGCTGTTTTGATTTAATGGGTCTGTGGTTGAGAACCAGTTCATGTGGTCAAAATTGAACCAAGGATGGTGATGGTGGTATCCGAGAGATGGGTTCTCATTGCTTCGATCTGTGAAGATGGAGATGGGGTCGTAGCTCAGACGAATCGATGGTTTTGTGGAATTGACAGCAGTGGTGCTGTTGGTTGGGTCGAGATTGAGGAGCAGCTGATGATGATAATACAGTCATGGAGTTTGAAGTTTTGAGACAGATTCAGAAGGACGAAATGGTTCAGAGTTTGAATCTGGAGCAGCTTGAAGATGAAAAGAAGTGATGGGTTTTGAGAGAAGAGAAGAACCCAATTAATGCTGTTGATTTCCATGGGTTTGAGTGAAAGAATGGAATGAATCTGTGATAGCAAAGAAGATAAGCAATTGAAAGGGTTTTTGTGAATTTATGAGTTGTAAGTAGAAATGGAGTTGGTAACATTGGCAGGGATGTGTGTTGATGCTCAAGAAGATGCACTGGTGGTGCAAGTGATGCTGCAAGACTGGATGATGAAGCTGAGTTATTGCACAAATGAAACTCAGGTTGCAGGGTGATGTCAGGTGTTGCTGCAATCGATTCCGAGAATCGAAGTTGTGAATGAGCAGTGCTGCTGTTATACAGGGTCGTGATGGAGTTGGAAATGCCGAGATAATGGGTTTTGCTGTGGATTGTTGGTATTGCAGTCATGGCCACAGTTTTGTGGGTTTGAGGCTGTGCAACTGTAAAAGAAAGTGCCAGGGTTGTGTAGTATTCTTTGGTGGTTGCAAATGTATTGCGAGCAAGGCCGAGTTTATGGAATTGTGGTGATTGAGTTAATGTGGATGCGGTGAGGTCGAGAATTCGAAGTGCAAAGGGAAGATTAAGGTGGTCTTTGTGCTTCAACATTGAATGATGTTAGATGTATGTTAGGTTTCTTAGCAGGATTGGAGCTGAAAAGAACGGCCTGAATGTGGCCTGGAAGTCCTGTAAATAGCCGAAACTCGGCCGGTTTTCTGCTCCGGCGAGTCAACTCAGACCGGCGATGACCGATCCAACTCACCCAGTTAGACCAATCAGCCCAATCAGAAGCTGACTAGAAGCTGACTCCTCCCTCTCTTTGACCCTGTTGACTAACAGTTGACTGACGGTTTGACCTTTTGACCGTTAGTCCTAACGGTGGACTGACGGAATATTCCGTCGAATATTCCCTTGACGGCAACAGAACTCAGGTGGCCGGCGGCGACTATTCCGGCCGGATTCCGGCCATAATACCAGTTTTCCGGCGAGCAAAAATTCCCGAATTTTCTATGGACTTCTCTCATGGGTGTGAAGACTTGGACTAGGAGTTGGATGGAGAATTGGGCTCAAATTTGGAAAGAGAAGATGGAAGAGTTGAGAAAAGCTTGGATTTGGAAATTGAATTGCAAAAGAAAAAGGATTCTATTCCTTGGAAGATTTGGAGAATATTGAGGCTTATAAATAGAGAAGTTTTCTACATCTTTTACACACCTCTCTACACACACAACACTTGTGTTTTTGATAGCTTTTGAAAATTCTTCTTCTTAATTATTTGTGTGAACTTTAAAATTCTTCTTTTAATTATTATTTGTGTGAATTTCAAAAACATGAGTAGCTAATTTAATTATTGATTGAGGATGAATTCCTAGTTCTTAACATATAATTTGAGTTTTGTTTTCAATTCTATCTTGAAGTTTTTCACATAATTATCGTTTGTTTTTACTAATAGGAATGATCTTAATGACATTCATGATTGATTGATAGATTGTTTGGGTGGCCAACTAAATTGATTTGTCGGTTTAATCTAAAGCTAGTGAAAGTTAGGAGATAAGTAATCGTTTCTTGACTTTTTACATAAGTAGCAAACACGAGACCTTGCGGAGGGATTCCGTGGAGCAATTGTGTGTGAAAACAACGTTAGCAAGTAGACCTTGATCTAAGAGTCTAACTACTAATATTGACCTAATAAGTTCATAAATCTTAATGCGTTTATTTAAATTACATCTAGAGTGATCTACTACTAGGTGGTTTGGTAAATAGAATCCGATAGTCGAGAACTTCCGTATCCGGTGATACAAGGGATTTAGGGGTTTAGCACTGATCTAGCTGCTTTACCTACGGTTGGTGATAATTTGTGACTAATAACAAGTAGAAAAGAACATAACTTGATTCATTGTTTCGTAACGAAGAAGGATTCCTTGGTCTTGTCTCTCTTATTGCTTTCAACTTTCGATTTTAATTGCTTTGTTTATTTTCTTTTGCTTTTTACACCCCCCTTTTGTGACAATTTTTACAACTAGAATCTCTTGCTCCTCGTGGGAACGAACTTGACTTCCATTATATTATTTTTAATTGAGTGGAAACATTAATTAATTTGATTGCACCTACGACACGCATCAATATCGCTCCTTTAGACAAATGGTTCATAACGCATTTAGTGTTCATGTTAAAGATTAAAAAAAAATTGGTATTAGTAAAAAGATAAACTACTTACAAGCCTCTGAACTGTCCATAGAGGAGATTGGTTATGTGTCATATAAATTTCTTTCTGGTATTGGACGTAAACCCTCACCCCCTTTTTAATTACTCCAAGCCTAGCCTTTACAGCAACTGCTGTTCTTTGATGAATATTTGGGAATAGTTGTGTGTAATTTTCAAATACGTTGTTCCAAATCGTATTAGCCGGAACCCGGTGATGGTCCACCTCGGGAAGGGTAACAACACTTGCCCACGCATTAGTGATAGCAACATCCTCTTCGACGGTATACCTAGCCATAATACTATTGTTGTATGTTTTGGATAAAAGAGACGAGATGAAACAATGTTACAGGAGAAGCTAAACTAGATGGATTTGAATACCTTATGTTTTGCACCTTTATCCTGATGGCCGAAAAAGTTTTTTTATAGAGGACCTGGTAACAGTCCTTTCATGTAGCGATGAATAGACACCCAACTGTCAGACACTTTAGTTATTTGCCCTTAATTCACGGTAAAATAATAGGAATGTTAAATATGATGGTACTTCTGTGTATTCCCAAAACATTTATTTTGGATATAATGACTGGTAAGAACTAAATGTCATCGAAATATTAAATATGATGGTACTTTTGTCGGCCCCGCAATATAGAAAACCCTAAAAAATGGATTGGTTTCCTTTACCCTACTGGATCCTAATCTGCAATGACTGACTTTGATTTCACCAAAGATCGGGCAATAAGGAAGTTTATAATAAAACTTGTCATTCTTAATAAGGTTCATGACCTAATTGCAAGAAAGATGAAACAAACAATAAGTAATACCATGGTTAACATGATAAACATCTGTTAACCAAAACAAAACAAACGATAAAACGCGTTTACCCAACGGGACATCTTCAACTTCAGCTTCGTTTAACTATTGCGATTACAAGATCTATTATGGTAAAAGCCTATATAACCTCGTCGGATTGTACTCGTTCTTGGCGTCCTTCATAAGTAAGTAGCATTCGTAATATCTGAAAGGACGTCCGTTTCTTTCAAGGAAATATGCTTTGGTCATCGTTTCTGCATGAAGCATTCAAATTATCATATGCTATATTATGTTTGTTAAAATTGGGTATTTAATGACGAAAACTGCTTACAATATCCATATCCTCCGTAAGGACCGCCGGTGGAACGCATATCATTAGTCTACCTTGCAGGGCAACATACAATTTTACGTCTCTTTTTATACTCCCAATCCGGTATCTTAATGCTTGGCTCGATCTACGTATTGGATCTCCAAATCTTTCGACAAACTTGGTATGTACCTGATGCCAAATGCTCTGGGTGGGTCTATCAACACCTTCAGCCACCGGCGCTGCCAATACAGCAATCCATGCGGCAACAACTGCAATGTGCTACTCAACGGTGAATTCGGCAACCATATAGAAAGAATAGAATAAAATAGTAGAAGGAAAATTCTAATGATGTGTTAAAGATTGTGTATTCCATCTTGGTTCAACAACATCCATTTATAGGGAAATGTCGCACTGTAGGAGTCCTGCGATACAATTTTTGCCCGGGCTTGCAATGTCATTTAATGATGGTGTTGAACATAAGGAGGTACATGTCTGCCCACAAAATTAGTGTGGTAGACTTTTTTTTTTTGCCTTAAATGATAAGAACCGATTGTCCATATGAAATTAAATTTTTATTTATACGATGTAGACCACACTCTATTACTACCAAGAATGTATTTGGCCCCAAATACAAATTCCCCCTGAAGTTACCAAACAAACCAAAATTACAAAAACATTAAAAATTGATGTCATTGTCGTGTGACACGCGATTACACTTAGCTCGTGTAACAAGCCTTTCAACCAGTGGGCGGCCCTACTGGACGAGTTTTGTCTCGTGAGGGTTTTCATAAAGGTTTACCCACAAAGCCTTCAGACAATGTGTCGTTGTCTTAATCATGCATAGCATCCTGATGAGGAGGAGGAATCTGAACTGGTTGTACATAGATCTCAGGATCATACTCAGCAGGAAATTGTGATTTCATCACTTCAAATACTGCATGTAGACGCCATCTTTGGGAGAAATGTCCTTGTTCTTCGTAAGCCATTTTACCCTCCTCATACTGGATATAAATTTATAAGATGTGTTAGTACCTGGGATTCATTAAAAGGATTTAAATTTAAAATAAATTTACATTTTACTCACACATCGTGCATTGTTCCATCCATTAGGTACGTTCATCAAAAAACGCCAAACACAAACAACATATCTTGTAACTTCCCTAACCAACAACCTAACCCTGTTCCGCAACACGTGATCGTTCCTTATTACCGTCCCATTATCCCATGAGGTTAGGTATCCGACTCTAACCCGGGACCAGAATTCAACGCTTTCTTGGTCGTGGCCAATTTCTGGATCTAATCTAACAGAACACCATGCACCAATTAGAGCGACGTCCTCGTTGCATGAAAACATAGCCATTCTTTTAAAACTGTTGAAGACTTGATAATTGGAAGACGATATATAGATGGATGAGATAAAGAAGAAGGTTTGTTTCTGCGTTTTATTTAAGATGAGTGATACTATATTTATAGAGTTCACAATAAATGGCGTAGCTGGGGAATCAGGGTAATGTAGGGGACGCATAGGTGGTCACTTAGGGGACGCCAATATTCAATAAAATAAAGTGGTAATAATTATGACAGGTCACCATCACTCGTAAATGAAAATTGAAAATATATGTATATCCACCACAATACCAATTCACCACCAAATTTGGTTGGAAAGCACACCAATTTATTATTAAATCTAAAAGGATGTCATTATCGTGTGACACGCGATTACACTTAGCCCGTGTAACAAGCCTTTAAACCACTAGGCGGCCCTACTGGACGAGTTTAGTCTCGTGAGGGTTTTCATGCTGGTTTAACCCACAAAACCTTTAGACGTTTTTTGTCATGTCTTAAGCTTCTTCCCCATATCGATTTCCTTGTAACGGAGGAGGAACGAACTCTGGATCAAAGCTCTCGCCAAATGTATCCTTCAGTATTTGAAAAACTGTTTCGTGCGTCCATAATCTTCCCTCCGCCTCATATGTAGTTTGTCCCACGCGGTACTGCGCGAAATTCATTTATGGTGTTAGTCTACGGATAATATGTCATACAATAACGTAAATGATACAATTTTAATAAAACTTACAGCCGCTCTTAGGTCATAACCCCCATCAGCCATTCCCCGTATACTCACTCTCACAAAACCGACGTATCTCTTAATATGTTTTTTCAACATTGAGACTCGACACTGGATTGACTTTGTGGATCTTGCATTGTCGTTGTGGATCACCGATCTATATTCTCCAAGGGTTCGCTCCCAAAAACTCCTAGTATCCATGTCTCTTCCAATAGTAGGATCACTGGCAACGCGACAATAAACGCGAATTAACGCGACATCCTCTTCGTTTGAATATCCGGCCATAGTTTTTTTTTGGAAAAAGATGAAATAGTTGGTATGAAAGTAAGAGTAGTTGATGGTGTTTCTGATTGACATTACACATACCCCCATTATATAATTTCAAAAAAGTGGTTGGTGAGTATCATTTATCCTACGCACTAGGGCAAATAAACCCTTCATTGATGGAAGGGACAAACACTGGTCCAAAAAAAACCCCATCGTTTCTCAAGGGAGGATTACTGTTTTGCATGACAAATCCAAAAAAAAAAAAAAAAAAAAAACCAGAAACTTTAAATAATGCATGGAAAAATACAATTATAATTTGTCCTTCTCACATGACACATGAACATATATTAACCAACCTAAAAGGTGAGTCACTATTACCACACGCATTGTTTGATTAAAAAGCACGAGTCCGGGACCAAAAAAAGGATGAAAATAATAAAACATTAAAAATTGATGTCATTGTCGTGTGACATGCGATTACACTTAGCCCGTGTAACAAGCCTTTAAACCACTAGGCCGCCCTACTGGACGAGTTTAGTCTCGTGAGGGTTTTCATGCAGGTTTAACCCACAAACCGCGAATTTATGAGGTCGTCATGCTTCACGACGGGCCTAAACTTGGGGGTTCATATAGGAAAAGTGATGGCTCATGCTGAGGTAGCAATTGAAATACATGAATCTCTTTCCCTTCCTTTGTAGGTACAACTGGCGCGCATCAGTCTCCTACAGTTCATTAGAATATATAGTTATGATAAGTGTTATTTAAGGAAACACATGTTTGCAATAACAAAGGGAAACCTACAATCTTATCTGCGGACCACCCATCGGGAACACTGCGATACAGTGGAATCTGGATGGCAACAAAAAAATTAACCTCGTTCTTTATTGTGAAGAGACGTGATTTTAAGGATTTCCAAGTACGAAGGTTGTGATTTCCAATTATATCGGTAAACTCATGCGCAACAGACATCCAAAACTCGTTTGATTTCTCGTCGGTTAATACGTCGGGATCATTAGAAACATTGCAGTAAGCCCTAGTAAGAGCTTCATCTTCCTGTGGTGTGTATTTGGTGGCCATTTCTTGGTTGATACTAGTATAAAGGTTGAACCAGAAAGATAATTTATACTTTTTAGGGGCAATTTTTTACACTAGTTCAAAGGGGGTGTATTTATAGGCTAAACGAGACGGATCCGGCAACTGTGAAAACCCATATTAATGTATTCATTTTATGACATACTCCCCACTGGTGACGACGTACCGTAGTTACAGCTAATAATGTAGTAAAGGACGAAAGTAAGTGACCTTTACTTTTATGAGAGAGTATTAGCGCTGTTTACAAATGACCCCAGGAGGGAATAAAATCAAAATGTTATATCAGAGGCCATCCCTATTCATAAACGTCCCTTTAGTGGGTAACTAGAATTTTAAAAATCACCCGATTAATAAATTGTCCCTAGGACATCATACACATTAAATAAATAACCTAACTCACTTTCGTAGGAATCACGGTTACACTTAGCCCGTGTAACAAGCCTTTAAACCCTTAGGTGAACCTAAAGGACGAGTTTAGTCTCGTGAGGGCTTACATAGAGGTACACCCACAAAACCTTTTATTATACTAACACACTGCAAAAGTTAAGAAAATTAAACATTATACTACGGGGATCTTGGATATTATATGCGAGGACCGAATAAACCGTCCTCAACTAAATGTCTAAAAGGATGTTGTTGTTCGGCTTCATACATTGAAATTGCAGTTGCATGAATACCGTTTGCAAGAATAAGGTACTGCCTAAAACGAATACAATATCGCTTAATGGTGGTTATGCGTTGTTGGATACTCTTACATGAATACACCTTGTCAACGCTGCTCATTTGGATACTAAAATCAGCAAGAATCTGAAACCAAAAATGTCTTCCCATTTCTTGGTTTTCTTGGTTTTCTTGAGTTTGATTCAAATCATATACCCTACAATAACTTCTTACTAGTGCGTTATCTTCTTCCATTGATAATCTTCCCATCCTCCCCCCTTATTAAGGTAGGATAAAAATTTGTAAATAATAAGGTTTTGTTTTTGCGTTGAGTTCTGCATATGGTTGTCTGATACATATAGTAATTGTTTATTTGATATGTCGGTAACTGGGACCAATTTTGAATTTGTTATCATTACAGGGTAATAAACTCGATTCGTTGAAAAAAGGATAAAGAAGATTCCCACAATTATTAAAAATATCGGGTAACATGTCATAAGCCTAAGGGACGCCTAGTGAGGTACTTTGGAAGCTTGTAATTATCACCATACGCAAGTGGGCTGTTGTCCAACACAAGTGGATATTCAAAGGCCATCCCTATTCATAAACGTCCCTTTAGTGTGTAACTAGAATTTTAAAAATCACCCGATTAATAAATTGTTCCTAGGACATCATACACATTAAATAAATAACCTAACTCACTTTCGTAGGAATCACGGTTACACTTAGCCCGTGTAACAAGCCTTTAAACCCTTAGGTGACCCTTAAAGGAGGAGTTTAGTCTCCTGGGGGCTTACATAGAGGTACACCCACAAAACCTTTTATTATACTAACACACTGGGACCTTGATGAGGTACGAGATAATAAACTCTATTTGATATGTCGATGAATCGGGACCTATTTTGATATGTCGGTAACTGGGACCTATTTTGAATTTGTTATCATTACAGGGTAATAAACTCGATTCGTTGAAAAAAGGATAAAGAAGATTCCCACAATTATTAAAAATATCGGGGAACATGTCATAAGCCTAAGGGACGCCTAGTGAGGTACTTTGGAAGCTTGTAATTATCACCATACGCAAGTGGGCTGTTGTCCAACACAAGTGGATATTCAAAGGCCATCCCTATTCATAAACGTCCCTTTAGTGTGTAACTAGAATTTTAAAAATTACCCGATTAATAAATTGTTCCTAGGACATCATACACATTAAATAAATAACCTAACTCACTTTCGTAGGAATCACGGTTACACTTAGCCCGTGTAACAAGCCTTTAAACCCTTAGGTGACCCTTAAAGGAGGAGTTTAGTCTCCTGGGGGCTTACATAGAGGTACACCCACAAAACCTTTTATTATACTAACACACTGGACGCCCAGTGAGGTACAGGATAATAAACTCTATTTGATATGTCGGTAACTGGGACCTATTTTGATATGTCGGTAACTGGGACCTATTTTGAATTTGTTATCATTACAGGGTAATAAACTCGATTCGTTGAAAAAAGGATAAAGAAGATTCCCACAATTAATAAAAATATCGGGGAACATGTCAGAAGCCTAAAGGAACGCCTAGTGAGGTACTTTGGAAGCTTGTAATTATCACCATACGCAAGTGGGCTGTTGTCCAACACAAGTGGATGTTCAAAGGCCATCCCTATTCATAAACGTCCCTTTAGTGGGTAACTAGAATTTTAAAAATCACCCGATTAATTAATTGTTCCTAGGACATCATACACATTAAATAAATAACCTAACTCACTTTCGTAGGAATCACGGTTACACTTAGCCCGTGTAACAAGCCTTTAAACCCTTAGGTGACCCTAAAGGAGGAGTTTAGTCTCCTGGGGGCTTACATAGAGGTACACCCACAAAACCTTTTATTATACTAACACACTGGACGCCCAGTGAGGTACAGGATAATAAACTCTATTTGATATGTCGGTAACTGGGACCTATTTTGATATGTCGGTAACTGGGACCTATTTTGAATTTGTTATCATTACAGGGTAATAAACTCGATTCGTTGAAAAAAAGGATAAAGAAGATTCCCACAAGTAATAAAAATATCGGGGAACATGTCAGAAGCCTAAAGGGACGCCTAGTGAGGTACTTTGGAAGCTTGTAATTATCACCATACGCAAGTGGGCTGTTGTCCAACACAAGTGGATGTTCAAAGGCCATCCCTATTCATAAACGTCCCTTTAGTGGGTAACTAGAATTTTAAAAATCACCCGATTAATTAATTGTTCCTAGGACATCATACACATTAAATAAATAACTCAACTCACTTTCGTAGGAATCACGGTTACACTTAGCCCGTGTAACAAGCCTTTAAACCCTTAGGTGACCCTAAAGGAGGAGTTTAGTCTCCTGGGGGCTTACATAGAGGTACACCCACAAAACCTTTTATTATACTAACACACCTGGACGCCTTGAGTGAGGTACGGAGATAATAAACTCTATTTGATATGTCGGTAATCGGGACCTATTTTGATATGTCGTAATCTGGGACCTATTTTGAATTTGTTATCATTACAGGGTAATAAACTCGATTCGTTGAAAAAAGGATAAAGAAGATTCCCACAATTAATAAAAATATCGGGGAACATGTCAGAATCCTAAAGGGACGCCTAGTGAGGTACTTTGGAAGCTTGTAATTATCACCATACGCAAGTGGGCTGTTGTCCAACACAAGTGGATGTTTAAAGGCCATCCCTATTCACAAACGTCCCTTTAGTGGGTAAGTAGAATTTTAAAAATCACCCGATTAATTAATTGTTCCTAGGACATCATACACATTAAATAAATAACCTAACTCACTTTCGTAGGAATCACGGTTACACTTAGCCCGTGTAACAAGCCTTTAAACCCTTAGGTGACCCTAAAGGAGGAGTTTAGTCTCCTGGGGGCTTACATAAAGGTACACCCACAAAACCTTTTATTATACTAACACACTGGACGCCCAGTGAGGTACAGGATAATAAACTCTATTTGATATGTCAGAATCGGGACCTATTTTGATATGTCGGTAACTGAGACCAATTTTGAATTTGTTATCATTACCGGGTAATAAACTCGATTCGTTGAAAAAAGGATAAAGAAGATTCCCACAATTAATAAAAATATCGGGGAACATGTCAGAAGCCTAAAGGGACGCCTAGTGAGGTACTTTGGAAGCTTGTAATTATCACCATACGCAAGTGGGCTGTTGTCCAACACAAGTGGATGTTAAAATATCACCATATGCAAGTGGGCTGTTGTTTACCTCACTTTTTGTTGGTTTATATAAACCAACACTAGTTTACATAATATCCTTCAAACTTGCTTCAGACAACCAATAGGCAACTAAATTAGTATCCATTCTTCCAAACATACTAATCATCCACAAATGGCCGACGCCGACCCATGAGAAGGTTTTGATGATGAAGAGCTTGCAGCAGTGTTAGATAGTTACTCGGATGACCCACAACACAGTTCCATGGAGTACTCGACAAACACACCAGATGTGGCTGCCATATCAAACCCATATCATAACCGCAATAAATCGGTTGTCGTTGATCTCACCCCATGTCCAGTAGTGAAAAAATCAGACAGTTTAATCCAGAACTCACGTGGTGCATCCAGTAGTAGAAAAATCATTCCGGGACCAGCGGGAGAGCTTCAAAAGTTACAAGATCACAGACATCGAAGGATAGTAACGGGCGAGGCTGATGTATCTACACAAGTCCTCCAAAAAATAGTTAGGGATGAAACAGAAGGTGTTAACGATCTTCAGTTTCAGACTAAACCTTGGTTCTTTGCACAACAAGATATTACTCGGAGGGGAGAACCACTGGGATCTATCAAACCAATAAACCAGAGAATCGAAATGTTGGTTGTACTGGTCGAGGAGGTACGACAATATTTTGGTGACTTAACTTTGAAAGTGAAGGTGATTTGTCCATTTAGGTAATCTTATTTAATTTCCTGATTAATTGTTGGATTCGATTACTCATTGTGGGGTTTCTAATAATATTGCAGGATCCTAGTGGTAAAATGCCAGCAAACGTCCATCGCGAGGGTTGTGGAACATCCGAATATGGGAAGCATATTAGGGTGGGAGCGGTATTAGTTCTGAAGAAAGTGGTAATCTTTTCTCCAACGAAGAAAAACCATTGGATTAACATAACCCTACCCAATATAGAAGAGGTATGTTCCAAAAAATACCAGTGTCAGGTGTTATGTCATAGACCTTTATGAAAAAAATTTATTAACTTCGTTTATATACTACAGGTCATACCTTCGGAATCCACAGTCGGTGAGATGCGTCGTCGACAAGTATGAGATATCGTTGATTGCGTCCTCCTCAGTTTTAATTTCATTTTTGGTGTTACGATTGTACTACGTTGTTTAAGTATCTGAATAAAATGGACTTATTTAAGAATTATTTTAACTGGTTGTACCAGAAATTTTTATTAATGCCAGATTACCCAAATTAAACATACAATCACTTTAAATTGCTGCCGGTCCATAACGATACTATAACTGGGAAATATAAAATTATGTGTCTTCGGTACTACAGTGTCATTCTCAAATTATAGAGTCAAAATTGGTGTCATACTCAAATTATAGAGTCAAAATTGGTTCATCTCTTCATAAAACCGTTGAAGCCACCCACCAGAATTAAAATACCACCCACCCACAGAAACCATCGGATTCTTTCAACCGTTGCGGATCTAACGGTTAGTTGAGGCACGCAAATGGAAATACCGTGGCACGCAGTTAGAAACTGCATACGGCGTAGTTTCAAATTCCGTCACACGCATCTTGAAATTGCGTTCCATTTCTTAGACGTTGGATCACCAACGGATCGATTGATCCGATGGCTGCTAGCAGCGTCCCGTTAATGAGGCCCAACGTTCGGATTTTCTTTTGCCTTAAATTCATGTTTGTTGCCCCCAAACCAAACACGCCAAATACATTTTCCATCAAAACAACCATATCTCCATCTCTCGCTTCACGCATCCTTCAACAATTTCAGTCATGTCAAAATTCACTAGAATGGAAGATGTAGCGGTAATAGGTGCTTGGTGTGCGATAACTAGCGACCCGATTACAGGTAGGGAACAAGAGTCTAGAGAGTTCTGGTCTCGTATTGTTGAGGAATACAACGCACGATGGCGGGGAGAGACAACTAGATCTCTCAAGTCGCTCCAAACGAGAGTAGCCACATTGAGAAAGGAAGTCAAAAGATATGTTGGTCATGTTAGAGAGGTTTTCAGGGCTAACCCAAGCGGAAACGACCCGCAATCTATGGTGAGCTTCGTAAAATTAATTTATGCAGTGTTTATTATATATAAAAGGAATTATATCCCTAATCCATAGTTGGTCAAATTTAATTGCAGTACCGGGATGGAGAGGTACTCTACGAGGAAGATCCGAAAGATCCAAAACGCTGGAGACATCAAAAGGTTTTCGAAATTTTGAAGATGCACTATCCCAGGGAATATGATCCGTCCATCTTAGTTCCTCAAACTTGCAGCCAAGCCTCCCAACAAAGCCAAGCTATGAGCGGTACAGAGACCAATGATGAAACGTTTAACGATTCTCAAACCACAAACGGTGAATCCTCAGACCAAGGACGAAGAAATGCATTTTATCGGGATCAAGGTCCCCGGCGTGCACCGGGTAGGGAACAGTCTAAACGAGCTAGAGCGGAAGAGAGAAGAGTCACTGAAGGAGTGAACCAGACACTAGCATATTTCCAACAGAGGATGTTCAAAGGTTTGAATGGGAACAAAAAGAGGCTGAGAAAAGGATGAATTTTCTAAGAACAGACGATGGCGGTCCGTCTATTAGAAATTTGGCGGCGAGCACCGAGTTGTTAGCTAGGAACACACAGCGTGTGACTGACATGGAGATAATGAGAATTGATCTGCGTCAAATAACCTACGAGAGTGAAAGGGAGTATTTCGCGAATCTCAAAAATGAGATTATGATTCGCGGGGGTCCAATCGCCGTTACACCTAAGTTGGAGCAGTTGGTTGCATTTAAGTATTGTCTGGAACTTAAGTATTTACTTAATCGTGTCGCATTATGTAGTTTGGTTTTTCCTTACATCCTTCTTGTTTTTTATTCCCCCTAGGTTGTCGTTGTGGTATTTAATTTGCAATGTCGCAGTTTCTTTATATGTTGTACCTCTTAATGTTATTTAGACTTTTCGATTCGAATGAGACCACCTTAAACTTAGTTGAAACATTACTACATATTATTATTAGGAATACATCTAAAGTATGTAATCATTCCACATTGTATGCGGGCATAACGTCCTTTAGTAGCTCGTATAGATGATCATACATGAAAGGCTTAGCTAATTCTGCACGGAAATCGACCCGGGATCTTGTTTTCTGTAAAAAGGTAGTAAAAAAAAATTAATTATGCGTTCGTATTTATAATAATGGAGGTAACACTCGGTATATATTGAAGGGTATGCTTACTAACCCGATCTTCGTACGATAGCGTAGGATGGCTTATGTTTACATGCAGCAGACATGCAACAAAAGCATCAACATCCGCGGTTATCAGACCAAATCTTTTTTTTACCGAGGCTTTAGTGCGGTTGTTGTCGTTTCCGGTAAGATCTTCAAAGTTTTGAAAAACACGGTTCCAGAAAACTTTTGGATCTTCTAAAACCCCCTGTGGTGTTCCATGAATTGTTCCCGCAATCCATGCTCTTACTACTCCTAAATCTTCATCACCGGTGAAGCGCATAGTGGTGGGATGATATTGAAAGGCAACCTTATCGACGGTTTTATAGTGGTAGTCTGATGGAAAAGGTAATCTGGTGAACAGCAAAGGACGTTTACAAGTGCAACAGAAATGGGTCATTTGTGAATAGTAAACATGCTCTTTCCAGAAAGTATAGGTCGTTTTCTATTTAAGTGTATGTCGGTATCTAGCGGTACATAGGCTCAATCATCACAGTTGGATTTGGCGAATGAGGGCTCGCATTTGTCGGAAAAATACTGAAGTAATCTAAAATGAATATTAGTAAGACAAATAAGAAAGCGAATTTTGTTAAGAAAAATTATATCTTAAAATATCATAATTATTAATTAAAATTATAAAAACATAACCAGTCTTAAGAAACAAGGGCAGTAGTAGTCTTATAAAAGGCAACAATGGTGGCATCCTCACTTACTAAAGTAAGTGCATGTTCCTCCTACTCTCCGTTGTCATAAAAGTTATCATCACCCAATGGGTAAACATCAGCGTTTTCATCCACATCGGTAGTACCCGCATCGGAAGTGAGGATGGCATCATCCTCCTCACCGGGGTCCAATTCACCGTCTCGCAATCCTAGGAGGTGACGCTGCCAAATGTGCTCCGTGATATCGGCTTGCAAGAATCTCCAGCGGGCATGGCTCAGATAATACGCGCGGGCTTCTGCCACGTTACCTTGTACCAGAGGTGTATCTTCTCGTTCATCCAAAGTTGCCCATTCCGTATCACGGTACTCATGTTCCACACACATGTTATGCATAATTAAACACGCTCTCATAATAGTGTGTATGTCACGATGAGACCGATGCGACAAGGATTCCTTATTATACCCCATTTCGACTTTAGACCACCAAAATCACGCTCCACATCCTTCCTCTTTGCGTGGTGGTATTCATTAAATTTCTTCTGGATGGGCGGCATAACATCACGTTTCTTATAGCTATGGACCACCCCAGGCATTTGGTTGTAGATGCCGTCCACCAGATAGTATCCACGTTTGTACTCGTTGCCCATGATACGAAAATTGCAAGGGGGGGCTAACGCGTCATTGTCTCTGTCAAATAATCCCGACTGCGCCAACATATTCAAGTCGTTGTTAGACCCGGCTCGCCAAAAAACAGTGCGAACCATCTATCGCAAATGCGATGCCACTTGCACGGAGAACAAGGTTTGGTTTCTTATGGTGTCCCACATGCCGCCCTGCTTCTTCAGTAGGACATAACCTCCACTCCCAATGGGTGCAATCGAGGCTTCCTATCATTCCAGAAAAACCACGAGCTGCGTTTTGAGCCAATAACCTCTTAGTATCTTCGGTTGTTGGCAGCCTCATGTAACGGTCGTTAAATTCCCAAAGTAGTGCATCCATAAACTTCTTAGCATACATGTATATTGTTGAAGCAGCCATCGCGGTGTAATCGTCTAAGCTATCCGCCGCCACCCCCTTTGCCAGGTGTTTCATGACGGCAAGCATTTTCATATGAGGAGTGTGACCCGGGATGTTACACGCATCTCTTCGCTGCAAAAAATCGGGATCTCTAGCGCAAATTTGAGGCAGTATTCTAAGAAAAACTTCTCGGGGCAAACCATGACGTCCCTTAAAACGCTGAGGTCCAAACCTGCATCCGGGGTTAAAGTAGTCCTGCATCATCCTGGCATCTGCCTCCACACGACATCGGTGTACGGTTCTTCTAGTCAAGACCTGTACCGGTTCGGGTTGGTGCAAGTCATGCGCCTCCTGCAAAATTTGCTGATGCATGACGACGAAATCTCCATGGCTATCATCGTGGTACCGTTTCGGGTATGTCGCCTCTCTCCGTCGGCGCATATATCTAACGATGTGCGACTCCATTTTTCAGCTAAATATCAATTTAAATCATCATCGCCACGGATTTAAAACGGGGTATTATTTTGTAAGCGGAATTAAGAAAATAACAAATAACGCACTTAAACATGGGATATGAACAACATAAAAAAGGGATAAGACGATGACCAACATACATGAGGAAAAACTTAATATATCATACAAGAACTAAATAGCAAACATGTACTACGCCCTAGCTAATCAACATAATTTTAGCCGGTTTTACTGGAGTCACCTAAAAAACTGACTATCTGGCACAACATCCATATCAGCTCCATCATCACCTCTAGGACCACTACCCTGCACACTACCTGGCCAACTACCACCCAAGCTAAGCCCTAGAAAATCACTTGAGGTGGGTAAGTCACTAATCACCGGGGAGGCATGCTCCAATAACGGGTTATGCTCTGGAGGGGGGTTACTATCATGATGGTGAGGGACATAATAAGCATTCGAAGGGGAAGGGTCTCCAGCCGGACGCTTGCGACGGTGTTGGGTTTCCGGCAAGGATACTCCAGCGCAATATGTGGTGGGAAATGTCTGTTCTTCCTGACTTGAATAGAATTGGCCTTCAGATGTTCCGGAACTACGATGGGTAGTGGGGGTGTTATACACCGCTCGACGACGACTCTCATCATATGCCACCTGTCTGCTACTCTGAATCAGCCAGTATGCCTCCCCCGCAAACCTGCGTAACTCTTCCTAAAAAAACAAAATAAAGTTTTTTTAAACAATTATGTTTAACAATGAAGGAACTCCAAATGAAAATGAAAATGAGATATAAAATGACTAACCTCCGAGACGTTGACGTCAGAAAAATTGAATGGGTTCTCTCCTTCCATGGGGACTGGAACTAGCTCCTCGAACGAATCTTTGTAGAAGGGCAAGTCCCATTGTAGGTTTGGGAGTTGGCTCATGGACTGTCCTGCTTGGTCGTATGTGTATGTCTGGAATGACATGCTAGGGGGTGGGCCTCGGGGCATCAAACTACGGGGTATACCGCCGTGACCAACTCCGATATCATCATGTGTGTCTATGTGAGTTGTTTTTTTCCTAAGGGCCCCCACGCTATGAGTTTTCCAAAATTTGGAATACACTTCATCAGCGGCAGGAGTGAAGTGATCAATAACCTCAACCTCCATACCATCTACTACGTCCTCCAATCTAGGTGGGTTGCATGGGATAATAATCGCACCAAACACCTGCCTCATACACCTCTCGGCCAGATAAAATGAAACTCTTGCACCATCCTTGTCCTTAAAGACACATCTCCTCTTAGACCTCTCTAGTGCCGTTTGGAATGCATCAGTGTGTTGGTGTTAACTATCCCCAAACCAGGGGTCCCAGATAACCGCATCACCCATCCTAATATCTATCTGAGCGCGTGCATCTGACAGAGAGTGTTTGTGAAGATCTTTTTGTCCCTTACTCATAAGGTTCGACACATTAAATAGACTAATAGCCGGGTGTGGATCCAGTTCATCATCTCTCAGGTCTTCCTTCAAAACAGGTTGACAATTACGGAAATAAAAATAATACCAGAACTCTAAGATCATCGACATGCCACCAATATCCTTCTGTTTGCACGAACTCCAGTCATCCAGGTGTTTGTACAGAACGCCCAAAGCTGGAGTACCCCAATCATAAGACCCAACTACATCCAAATTATCCAACACTATACACCATCGTTTATCTACTCTAACACTACAGTCTGCAAACAAAAAGAACCGATACACCAGAGCAAGAACATTCTAGTCGGTTAAATTCGGCAATGCCGTTTGTCAACATTGGCCCTACTTAAAATGAAATTAGACAAGTGAGAAACTCGCATCGTGCATGCCTTGGAATCATAATCTCCCGTTCTCACATCATGTAGTCTTCTCCGTTCCATAACATCCAACACACCCCGGAAATACCTACCATCCATAGCTTCTACTTCTTGCGCCGTCATTGTTTCCTTTGGTACTTCTGGGATTGGCTTACCTCCTCCAATTGGAATACCAGTCAACCGATAGAAATCTATAGGAGTCAAACCTATTTCAAACTCTTTGAAGTGAAAAGTTCTAGTCTTCTTCCACCACCTCTCACATATAGCTTCGGTTAATCCTTTATCCCCATACTTAAAATTAAATTGGAATATAGACTCTAAAACACAAAGATTGAAGAATTAATAATGCACGGGGTTGTTTCTAACCACTATCTTATAAAATTTATTTAGGTTGGTCCAAGTGCCCCTAAATGTTCCGTCTCGCTTATCTACTAAGTTGTCGGCCTTATGTTGTATCTCGCCGACACCTTGAGATAGTTGGGATAACTTCTCATACCTAGACCAATCGATATCCTCCATTATCTAAAAGTGAAAAGACCAAGGGAAACACAATCAACATGTGAATAACAAATATCAAACGCCTATGTTAATCTATGCACAATCAACACGTTCACATTCACATCACATGGGGGGATGCACATTGCTCAAATGAAAATCTTAGGCAAAGTGATACTAACAACATCAATTCCACCCCTTGAATCTTCTAAACATCTACTCAAAAGAATACATGACTTAATCCTAAAAACACATTGCAAAATGCTATAAACCACAAAATCAATTTCCAACAAAATAATATTTACAACAAAATCATATTAACAACAAATTAATATTAACTACATCATATTAACAACATCAATTTCCATCAAAATCATATTAACAACATCAATTTCACCTATATATTGTTCACAACCTCAACTACATCATATTAACAACCTCAATTTCACCCATATATTCATCTCAACCTCATCTACATCATATTAACAACATCCATTTCCAACAAAATCATATTAACAACATCAATTTCACCCATATATTCATCTCAACCTCATCTACACCATATTAACAACATCCATTTCACCCTTATCAAATTAAAAATTTCAAATACATTATACCAAGCATAAACACAACTAATTCAATCCACCAAATTAAGAATCAATCAAGGTTTAATGTTTCACCAAAATTAACCACAAATTGCAAAAACCCTAAATAACATTTTAATTTTTTGAAATCAATACAAAAATTATACAACTACAATATCAACATAATCAAAATTATGCATCCAATAACACCTAAATCAATCCATTTATAACTAAAATCAAGAATCAAAAAACAACTAAATCAAAAAAACAAAAATTACTTACCTAGGGTGGATTTTGATGATGAAATCTCACAAAAATACCACCAATCGATTACCCTCGGCTTCTAGAACAAACCCCTGAAAATTTTCCGCTCCTTAAACACAAATTGTTTTCAATCAAACCATTAACAGAGGTGAGGTGAAGGGAAAAAGAGAGGAAGAAAGAAAGGAAAAGAAGAAGTGCGGCTTCTGTAGGTTTTAGGGTTTTCTCCGAAACGCAAGTTCAAACTGCGTGTTGACGGTCAACATGGTCAATACGCATGTTGAAACTGCTTTTTTTGAGTTTCCCTATGAAACGCAGTTTCAAACTGCGTCGCACGTAGGTTCCAAATGCGTTTCATCTGGGGATCTTGGATTCCCATTGCGCCCGGGCCGTGTGTTTTGGTGACGTGGATCCAGAGAAAACCTTGAATCTTGGATCCCCGTTAGAGCTAGCCTTATGTATCAATCTATCTTCTTTGTAGAAATGTAGAAGAGGAGAAGAAAAAAATAAAATCTTGACTGATTTTGTTAGTATTTTAGGTTTTTGTGGATCTTTCAGTGTCTAGAATTATCTTGCTAAAATTACATTACCATCTCATGTTTGTGATTACTATCTAGCATTAAAATGCTGGAAAGGGTCATTTTGTTGGTGGTTCTTGCATCTGGAATGCTCGGATGTAAGGGCATTGAATCAAACAATGCAACTTTGTTTGTGAAGCAATTCTTCTTGCTGCATCCACAATGCAAGGGGCATGGAGCCATGGACTAGTGTTGGTCCAAGTTTGAATTTTGACTAGTATCAGTAAATGAGGGAAGAGAAATAGAGAATGGGTTCTTCTTCTCCTTGATTATCTTTTGATTCTTGTTATCCAAAATCTACTGAAAATCATGGGACATATTTTATTACTAGGAGTTTAGGGTTTCAATGTTGTAGGGTTTTAATACAATAATAATAATAATAATAATGTGCATGATACCAAAACAAAGTTGGTTTCTTTCTTTAATGATGATGGATAGTCAACCAAGGAGAAAGGTAACAAGACAAAGATGGGAAATAGTCGAAGCTTTCATAGATTTGGATTTTGATACGCATGAAAACAACAAGAAAACACCTCTCTATATATATTAGAGGGAGGGAGGAGGGACCTCTATCTATCCCCCTCTTTGCGTGTGCTGCTTTTTATTAGTCTCTTTCTCTGAGTTAGACTAGTCAGACAGAGTAGGCGAGGATTTGTTGAATCTTCTTTTAATTCACTCGTGAGTGAGATATGAAAATTGAAGAACCAAAAAATCTTTGACGTTGATGCAAAACCAAATGACCCAACTTTGCTGTTTAAGCACCTGGCTTGATTGGGTATACCCAAACTAATTGGGGTAGACAAATGATATCCCGCACCGTTTTGCGGGGAGGTATCCCGCTCAAGCGGCTTCTTTACCGTTAGATGATCGAATCAACGGTTGGATTCGCGTTCAGGAAAGGAACCACCACTTTCAGGAAAGGACCCACCATTTCTCCTAAAGGGTTCAAGGCTGTTGGATCTGGGTTTTAGCGTGATCGAACGGCAAAGAAGCCGCTTGAGCGGGATAGTTTCCTGCAAAACGGTGCGGGACAGCATTGCTCGTTGGGGTATACCCAATTTTAAAGGGACAGTTTTTGTGGGTTTTAGGGGAGTCCTAATGGGTAAGTTACAAAACTACCCTTACCCATTAATAATCTTAATTACCCTAAATCAGATTTTATTCTCTTCATTTCATCTTCCTCTCTTCTTTTCTCCTCCCCACCATACCGACCCCCACCACCACCACCATCAAAAAAACTCGACGATCAATTCGTTAAAATTGTCGATTCCAAAACTCCGATTAATCTTCGTCAATGGATCCGCTGAGGGCTAGTAAGATGAAGCAAACAAATAGAAAGCACAATGAATTCAATCCCGAAATTGCAAAAATAGTTCAACAAAAAGTGAAGAAAAAAAACTGTCGAAGAAGGAGAAATCGAAGCCGCCGAAAAAGCAGAAATGATGCGATTAAGAAAGTAAAGGCCTACTTAAACTCACTATAGTACTTCGATTTCATGTTTGCATGTCAAATTAGGTCAGAAAATCCGAAATTTTGAATTTGCAGTTGCAACGCCGGCAAGGTATTTTGTTATCGACCTTGCCGGATTTTCATAGTTAGGGTTTGGCCGGCAAGCTATAAGGTTGAAGAACTTGCTGGATGTATAGTTTCTGTAACTGCTACTAGCAGGGCCGGCAGGTTATTCAACTGTATACCTTGCCGGCGTAAGTTTTTTTTAATGAAGCCGGTTACTTTTTGTTTTTTACCCTGCCGACTGCTTCTTTTGAATGTTTCCTGATGCCTAGAGTTTTTTAATCCGGAAGGGTATTTGTATAAAACCATGCCTGCGGTTTGTCAGCCGGCAATGTATGTGTAATGGACCTTGCCGACCGGTATAGTGAAAATTTATTGTTTCTATTGTGTACATTTTTGTTGGGAGCCGGAAGGCTATTTTAGTGATACCCTGCCGGCTGCGGCTTAGCCGACACGCATCTTTTGGTGGACCCTTTCGGCCATGTTTCCGCCGGATTGTCGACCCTGCCGGCCTGTAATGTTTTTTTTTCTGAATTGTTCTTGTTCAGGGTGGAGAAGGCAAAGAAGAAAGCTCTGAAAGCTATTAGTCCTCCTTCAAGACCTCCTCGTGTTGGTGGAAAACTCTTGACTTCACAACATCGGGGGTAGCCTAGGGTTTTAAAGGCTATAACTCGTCCACTAGGGTCGCCTAGGGGTTTAAAGGCTTGATGCACATGCTAAGTGCATTCGTTTTTATGTTTCAATCAATGTAGTAACCAAATTTGCATGAATAAAGTGAATTACATCTTCCATATTTTCTGTTTTCTGTTTGGTATAAGTACAAGCCGGCAAGGTTATAAATCCTTAACATGCCGGCTACAGGTCAGTCGACAGTGTTAAAAACATTTGCTTGCCGACCTTATGACCGCCGACATTGTAGGAAAATTTTCCATGCCGACCGTAAAATTCTGGCCCAAGATAGTCGGCGTGTTCTTCAACCGAGACAATGCCGGCCGAAACCTGGTCGACAGCTTATTCAAAGTGGACCCTGCCGATTGAACATTGGTCGGCAGGTTATCCAAAGTGGACCTCGCCGGCCAGAGAACAGCCGTCACCATATTCAAACCACGACCTTGCCGGCATTGTGCATTTTCAAAACCAAATTTTTTTGATCTAAATCGAACTCATAAGACAGATGAAAGGTTTAATTTACTGAATTCATAATTTCAAAATTTTAATCTAAACTCAATTAATTAACCTAATCAGAATTTTAGTGTTAATTAACCAAGGGCATATTAGCCATTTAGAAAATACAAGGTTAAGGGGTGGCTTGGCTTTACTTCATAATGACCTGATTTTTTCTTATTGGGTATACCCCAATTAATCTGGGTATACCCCAATCAAGCCAGGTTTAAGCAAAGTACACAACAGGAAATGAATTTTGTTTTGTTGTTGAAGCTCCCATATGATATTTAGGGGAGTAGAGGGTATGAAATGTAGCTTCAACATTGTCGTTTCTTTTGTGGGGTGGTATTGGGGCCATTCCTTGATTGCCAAATCTTGGGGGCATGCCTTCATATAGGACGCCACTAGTCTTGGGCGCTTTCATTTCCCTAGATTTTACATTGACTCTAGACCATCTCTAGGGAGATCCGGTTGGAGATTCTGTCGTGATATAGAGATGCACTTATAGCGAGTTTGAATATAAATCTGTCTTGGCAGACGTCAAAAGCAAAACTATTTTGCTTCACAAAAAAACCGATTTTTTCAGTTTCTAGAAGTCGATTCACTTTTGCCTTTTCAACTTATAAGTGTACATACAAATACTATACTAATCTTTAGTTGCCAAGTCTGAGAAGATAGTGTGATGCAACGACTTTCACAACAAATTCAAAGCCAAACACCACGTTTATCTTTTAAAAACAAAAATCTAAAATTTTCAAATGTGAATAAAAGTTTGAAAGTGGGAATTTTTCAACTTCTTCCAAACTTTAGCACATTGGAGTCGGTATCATGTAATCTTTCTTTCTTTCTTTCTTTTTGTAGTGGATTGGGTGCACAAAAACAAAGAAGAGAAGAAGAAAAGCAGAAGAAGAAGAATGATGATGATTAGTTTCATAATCATAGTGTAATTTTTCCACTAATAATAAACAATCAATTTTTGACCACCTATGGTTTTTAAGGATAAGTCTTAGCTTTTGCAAACACTTTGAAGCCATTTTTATAATTACCAACCCCCATGATTTTACTATTCTAACTAGATGATTGGTTTGGCAGCTATTCTCCTATAAGGGGATTCAAAATCCGAAAATGATTTACATCCCGGGAAGAAAACCGTGTGAGAGAATGCCGGGACCCATACCATCCTGATGGTGCGAACGCTCCCCTCTGTGCCGCACGATCTGTCCGCGGGATCTCACCCGGTATTTTTGGTTGTCAACGTAGCATCACTCTTAAAAATCACCTTTTCGGCCAAGAAATGACAGTAATATTCATGATGTGACGCACCAACACACCGCTATTGGTGTCGTGTCCGCGTCCAACGCGCGTGTAAAAATTTATACTCTATTTTACTAGTTGGGTAAACTAGTGTGTCATGGAAACTAGTATAATTGTGTGATTAATGTATTTGATATATACCATAACACTATGATTTTAGTATATAAAAATTATTTAATTAGTATATATATTAATGTGTCCGTGTCCTGATGATTTTGAGTTTTGGAGGTCCTTGTGTTTGTGTCCGTGTCAGTGCTTCCCGGTATTCATGTGAACCAAAAAAAAAAAAAAAAAACTAGAGGTCGGGAACTAAATGAATTGCCTGACCTGAAATTTGAATGCAATCCAAAATGACAAACGCGTAGTTTGGCGACGTAGCACATTTTGAATCGTTCATTTCCCCGGTGGACTCAAGTTTTGACAAAGCAAGTTTTTTCATCCTCCCATGCAGATAAGAAGGTGATGAGAGCATCCACAGTCATCGACCAAAACTAAAAATTTGGTCGAAAACACAGACACTATCGAGTGGAGTAAAGACTAAATCCTATACTAAAACTAAAAACCAAACCAAATTTGGTCTTTGGTTTAGTTATAGTCTGGCGTAATTTGACACTACGCCTGATTGGGGCGTAGCTGTAATTTGCGTTTGTTAATGAGACGTAAATTTAATGTACGCCCGATTGTGTAGCTTGATGCTCCAGGGTTGTCATAGTTCCAAGATTGTGTAGCTTGATGCTCGAGGCAGTGGCGGAACCAGAAGAAAATGAATGTTGGGGTGGCTTGAAAACAGATTGGCTTGATTTGGGTTGGCTTAAGCCTATTGTTTAGACTTGATTTTTTGTAACCAAACACAATAACACTATAAAATGTGATCTTTTTTTGGACTTAGGGCTGGCTTAAGCCAGCCCAAGTCTCTCTACATAGATCCGCCCCTAGCTCGAGGATTGATAAATTCATGCATGGTCAGTTTTCGAGCTCCCTGGCGAGGAATGATGTATTCATGCATGGTCAGTTTTCAAGCTATGTGGGGAGGAAATACAGAGCAAGGCTATATGAGGTTACTTATTTCCTAGCAAGATCACCGGTATTATACAAAAACCATCTTCCAATCGTATAGAGTTTGGTAATTTCCAGTAAAATTTGATAACCCTGTAACAATATTAATTAATAGATGTTATCATGCTAAATGTTTGATTGTAAAGGACAACTTTTTTTTTTTTTTTTTGCGAAGTTGATTGTAAAAGACAACGTGAGATAAAAATCCCGGAAAAAAAAAAGAAGAGTGAATGGCCTTTATATTTTCTGCACTTATTTTTGATGTTAGACAGGAATATCAGATAATATTTAAATCTCTTCTCCGAATTTTTTCCGGATTCTATATTTTCTGCGTTTTTCTTGATATTAGACACGAATATCAGATTACTCTTCTCCGAATGTTTCCCGATTTTTTTTTTTTTTAAAGTATGTCTAACATCTTCTCCATTCTACTGGACAAAATTTCAACACATGAAGGCTGTATGCCCCTCTAATTTGATTTTCTTATTTTCAGTTAAAACAAGATTTTGGCACCACTACCACCAAATGAAGGCCTATAACTAGCTAGGGGGAATCTTGTGTTGCTTTATAACATAGACCTCTGCATGAGACAAAGTTACACATTGTTTATTTACCCCGACACTTATTTGTAGTTAGTTCATGAACTTATTGGGCTGCATATCAATGTCCATCCTTAATCCTTATCTAACGAACATTTTTGAAACGGCCAAGAAATGAATATACATGCACTTGATCCGACACTACTTACGACATGTTATCGTGATTCAAGGACCATAGATTTGTTATGTTCTTTATGCTGATTTTGCTTGTGATTTTGTCTCTCCTCACAAATAATGTACTCGCGCAATTCGTGGATAGACTTTTGACATCATTTGGTAATAGAAAATAGGTGAAGAATTGCATGTAATGTCTTTGATCCGGGGATATGGGCTATCTAAGAAACATTATGCCATTGCCATAAGATAGGGGAGCTGCAATTGCAATTGTAACCATATAATATTGAACCTAAATTGAGAATTATTTTCCAGACTTGCTCATTTTTGTTTCCGGAATGAGCATTGGCACAGAGACCCATATTCTTGATCAATGTATATCTAAATTTTTTTATGCATCTTTTATTGGCTTGGAGCTTCTCATATTTTGAGGTTAGAGGTTTGTCTCTAGCATTTATCGGAAATGATAGACATCCCGCGAGCCCATTCCCGCCGATTGTCTCGCATCTCACAAAACATTAGAGACCTAGTGACCCGGCGGATTTATAGGGGGGTTTTGGTGTGGGTCCCACCTCCTGTGAGATATCGGGACAACCCGCGGGAATGGGCTCGCGAGATGTGAATAATTTTTGAGCATTTATTGACTTTTACAATTTACTTGTAAGGGACAAGTGAACTCAGGTTTACAAGCGGTTGAAAAATACATTAAAATCTCTTGCTAACCTCCAAGAATCTAGAAGTCGGGAACAAAAATAATTTGATCATAAAGAAGTAGATCTTTTGATTTTATGAGTTGTTTGAGATTGTTTACATAAACTGACTTATGATTTTGGTTTTTTTAGGCCGGTTCCTATGGGTGTGATAAATCTATTGATTTGCCAGTTTTGTACCAATCATGTAGCTGGCAAACAAGCAAACTGGCCTGGCTAAGTGGCAAATTTGCCACTTAGCCAAGCCAGTCTAGTTTCTACCGAGCGGTCGAGTCTCGACAGCTCGGTGTAGAAAAAACCGGCAGGTGTAGTTTTTACCGCTCATATCATCTCATCTAACGGTCATAATTTCATCATCCTATAAATACAATATCAAATTTCATTTCAACTCACACCATTTCTTCAATCTCCGTTCTTTCACTCCACAAATCCAATATGTGAGTTCGAGTTCAAGCTCGCAGATTTAGCATAGCTGAAGATGAATCCATTTGCAGGAATTATGTTTTTGTTATGCAAGACATGGCCAATGATGGACAATATCAACATCAAGAGATTGTATGGAGTCGCATATTTCAGAGATTTCAGGAAGAAACATTGAACCTCAATAATCGAAATGCAAATGGATTGTGTCGTCGCTTCGGAATAATCAGCAAGGATGTGAAGTTGTTTGTTGCTGCACTTACTGAAGGCTATCGAAACCGACAAAATGGCCAAAACGCATTTGATGTGGAGCAAATGTGTCGGCTCGAATGGCGCAACAGAGTGGGATAAGATTTTCAATTTGATCGTTGTTATCTTATCTTGAGGTGTTACCCAAATATGATCAGTTTAGATTAGTCAGCCCAAATATAATGCATCCTGTCATTTGTATGATGCATCTATCATTTGTATCAAATTTTAATTTTAAGATATTATTAATATAAAACTACTGCATCTTTCATTAAAAGTTTAGAATTTTAATTTACATTAGTGCCTCTTTGATTCATCTAGATAATGACATAACTTATTACAATAAAGACTTTAAAAGTAAAAATCTGGGACAATGTTCTTCATCTTGTTTATCTTCTTTATTTCACCAAACTTCCAATCAATGCGCTCATGAACGGAGTTTCCTTTGTTTATCTCCTTCTTGGCCTTCAAATTTTCCTTCCCTTGAACTTTTCTTTGTCTTTTCTTAGTTGGAGGTTTAATTTGGTTAATATCCAAAACTTGTAGACTTCTTTGGTTTTTACCTATTTCTTTATAACCTTCACATATCTTACTAACGGTGGCTTCAAGGTCCACTCCAGAGAAATCAAGTTGGGTAGCCAAGTCAAGTTGGGATTCAAACTTTGCCATTTTGAAAGATAAGATAGATAAAGATAGATTTTTTTTGTGTAAAAAATTTGGTGTAATTTTGAGTGTGAATGTCACATTTTTATAGCGGTGGAGAAAGAGTCGTTGGAGGTTTAAAATCTCGATCGCTAGCGGTATAGTCTCCACCGTTCGGTTGAGACTCAATCGCTTAACGTTTTTACCATAATGGCGCGACCAGTTTTCCAGGCCAGCTGGCATGGCAAATGGGTTGGTTAGCCACCCCATAGGAACCGGCCTTAGAAGTCGAGAAACGTTTTCTGAAATGGTAATAATCATATGCTCTTCGCATGGATTTCGATCTAATGGGTCAACTATATACCAAGTCGAAAGCTTAGAAATTAGCTTGGGAACACAATTTTAAAATGATATTTGAAAGCAAAAAAAGTTTACTTTTTACGAAACCAAATATTTATGTTTTGAAATTACGGAATTAACTTTTGCTTCTATTTTGTAAACACCCTATTAGAATTAAACATTTAGCATAATATAGCATAGCATTAGTTCATGAACACCTTCAATAATTGACCTTGCTTGAATTTATCAATCTTGGAAGTGAAATAAACCACCCAGAAACCAGACTAAGCCGTTTGTTCATGAACCTCTTCTGCATATAAATGCATTTTCGACCCAATCAAATCTTATCCAATCCAATCTAATGAACATTATTAGTGTGATAATAACAAAGGAACAATACGATTTATCAAAATTTTGGAGTGGCCAAGAAACGAATACAATGCACTTGATCCATAGATTTGTTATGTTCTCTATGCTGATTTTGTCTGATCTCTCTACTCTCTAGTCTTCACAAATAATGTAGCACAGAAGAATGAGATAAGACAGACTCGCTCTCGAATCATTTGGGCGTAATTCGTGGGTAGTTTTGGCATCATTTTGTAATAAAAAAATAGGTGCAAAATTTCATGTAATGTCTTTAACTAGGAGACTATGGGTTACAAGGAAACCAAGACAATTTGGATGCCATTGCCATAAGGTAAGGGATGCAACTGCAGTTTCCTAAAATTTAGAATATCATTGTTTGTTTCCTGATACAGAGTAAAATTTAGATCGAAGTGTTTGGGCAGTTTGGCCGACCACCTTGACGTTTTCAATGTCGTTGACTTAATTTTACAATACGGTCAAACAAATTTCAGGCATACCATATGTCCACATACCACCACTATGGCACCATGGAACCAACAACGCAACTTTAATTCAATAAATTCTAATTGAGTGCAGCAGTCAAAAGAACTCTAATGCGAACACAAAGAAAAAGAAAGAAAGTCAATATCTAGCTGACAAAGACTAAATGCTCGTGTAGGTACAAAAATCCTACTCGCCACGTGGACGAACGAGGTTGAACGAAATCCACGAAGTAAATCTGAAATTAGAAGGTCTTTCATCATCCCCGAGAAGAGATGTCAGTGACAAGTCAAATCAGGTGTCAGACTTATTTTAACGAATATTGGATCTGCAAAGTATAGTTCGGTCAGGATAGTAGTTGACGAAATATGATTACTTGGGCGAGAGGATAACTCACGAAGAAAGAAGAGTTAGACGAAGATAGGATTGTTGTGCAAGAAATAGGACATCTATGCCGACAAGATACCGAAGTTATCGGCGAAAAGGATGGAATTACTTTATAGAAAATGGCTTGGGCGAAGTAAAAAGCAGAGTCACGTGGATTGTGTGACTGACCGCGAAGTAAAATGAGTTGTATCCCATTACTTGGCTTTGACTATAAATAGTGACCTTAGTTGATTGAAAGAGGGGTTGAAAAATTTGTATGGGAGAGGTTATGTTGAGAGAGAATAAGTTAGGGTTCTTGAGAGTTTTCTATACTTGTATCATCATCTTAACTTATTGAAAAAGGAAACTTCTATTTCGTATACATTAATAAATAGAAGAATTTGATCTTGTCCCTATAATCATGTCTTAGGATTTGTGTGTTTCATCATTTGGGTGTACTACTGGATTCCCAGTAGTTACATTTTGGCGCCGAGAAACAGGGAACTCATGTTGAGAGTTTCCTCTCACTTGAGATTTGGATAAGAGTTGAGGTTGTTTTTTGAGTTCTCTTATCAAAATCTTTTAACGAGTTGTTTTTCATAAAAGATATGATTTCGTAAGATAGGAGGGTAAATTTGTGTTAAAGGTTAGGAAAGTAGAGTAGATCTAACTCCATTTTGAAAGATTCACCAAAGTTTTGGAAGTTTGTCTCAAGTCCAATCGGGAAGCGCCACTCAAAGAGAAGATCGTCGAATCAAATCGGTGAGAAGAGGATAATTCGGCTGGAATTAGTTAATGTCAATTGTTCCTGGATCGAGCAAAACAACTAATGGCATCGAGGAGAAGCAAGCGTATATAAGCGAAAAGAGGAAGAAGAATGGAGATAGGAGAAACATCAAACCCAGGAGGCAGGCGTGGCGTGAATAAGCGGCAAAATGGCAACCCTGATGAGAATCGATATATAAAGGGATCGGTTCATACTACTGATACTGACATGGTTGAAGGAGAAGAACCCACTGGCGAAGAGAGAGGGGAAAATATTAATGAGAAAAATATGACATTGGAGCAATTGAGGGAGGTACTTCATCTACAAAGAGAACGGGAGAGAGATCTAGTAGAGCAACGAACCGCACTCGCGAGGCGTAATATTACTTTAACGCAACAAAACCAACATCTCAATGAAGAGAGAGCAGCTAACGACCAACGAGGAGGGGAATCAGACGCGAGAACGGGCTCATCATCAAGGAGAAACTTACGTCAGAGAGAAGAGATGTTGGAAGGGGACGAAAATGGGGAAAGGAGAATAGAAGAACGAAGAGAGCGAAGGAGGAGACGCCAAAGAGAAAGTAGCGAAGAAAGAGATTTGAGAAGAGCATTAGAAGAAACCAGATGTGAAGATCAAAGGCGAAGATTTGAAGAAGAAAGAAGACGCATAGAAGAAAGGGTACGCGAGGAAGAGGAGAGACGAGAGGAAGAAAGGGAATACGAAGAAGAAAGGAAATGCGAGGATATGAGACGCGAGGATGGTAGAAGAAACGGAGAAGAAAGAAGGAACAGGCGAGATGAAGGTGGAAATAATTTAAACCAGGCAGTCTTAGACGAGTTAGGAGATATGAGGTCAATGATTAATAACTCACGAAGAGGAGGGCGAGTACAACTGGCAGAGGCAATAGAGGAGGCTGGGAAATCTCCATTTACTCGTGATGTATTGGAGGCGAGGATTCCTTCGAGATGCTTATTACCTACCTTCGGGAGTATATTCAGTGGATCCGAAAGTGCAATGCAGCACTTGAAGCAATACACTCTTTCCTTGATGTAATGGGCACATAACGAAGCTGTATTGTGTAAATATTTTCCTGCGAGCCTAACCGGCAAAGCATTGGCATGGTTTGACGGATTACCAGAGAGATTAATTTCTTCATTCAGAGACCTACAGAGGATATTCTTAACAACATACATAAGAAACAACATGCTACGACCCGGAATAGAAAGTCTATTCAACCTGAGACAAAAACCGGGAGAAAGCCTGTGAAGTCTGGTGACGAGATGGAGGACTGTATGTAGTGAACTTGCAGGGAGAGTCGATGAGAAGAACTTCATTCTAGCCTTCGTGAACGCCCTAATTCCCATGGACCTCTTGTACACTCAAATATTCTTAATTCGTGACTCATTGACGATGAATGAATTAAGAGAGTACCAGGAAGAATACATTTCCCTGGAGGAGAAGCAGAGAGTAATAGGCGGAATCATATAAATACCATCAAAAGTGGGAAACTCGCGTCTTTTACCAAGGATGGCAAATGCTATAGAAAATGGCTCGAAGCATGAAAAAGGGGAACCGTCAAATACAGTCCCCGCGAAATTAGTATCGGTGTCAAGTGGAGATCGAAATTGATCGATCAAAGATCCGAGGTATATAGAGCCGAGACAAAGAAATTACGAATCGCAAGGAGATAATTCAGGGAATCAGCGAAGATATAATCAAGGTCAGAGATACGGTGAAAGAAGACCACCATTTGAAGACGCAACGCTCCCTAGACTCAACACGATTGTGGAAAAAGTATGAGAGGAAATTGTATTGACTGAAGAGATTCCCTCTCCTCCGAATCTAAGGAGAGAACCACCACCAGGGAGCACAAGCCACGAGTTTTGCAAGTATCACTGTTTTCATGGACATTACACAAATGATTGCAGTAACATGCGAAGAATAATACTTCGTTTAATTCAAAAGGGGAAACTCGATCATTTTTTAGAAAATCAAGCACCACCACGACCGCATCCACCTCGCGATAATAATCTAGAACCAGGCACAGGTGTACCGAATTGAAATAGATAGAGGAGTGCAAAGGCCGAATTGCAATTCTATAATTCATTCTGCAAAAGATATTCAACATTTTCATGATAATGTACTAAAAAGGGTGCATAAAAGGGATTTTGAAGGGAACGAGATATTCAGTATCGCGAAGAAGGGACCTTTAGAAGAATGGAAGAAGCGATCTATTTCCTTTTCAGCACTGGATGCGCTGGAAGGAGGAGTATCACATAGGATCCACTGGTCATAACCTTAAATTTTGGTAAGCACTCACGATGAGAGAACGATCCTACGCGAGATAGGAAGATATGGGTGATAGATAAAATATTGGTGGATATTGGAACTTCAGTGGACATTCTTTTTTATCATACATTTAAGACAATGGGTTACAAAGACTCAGATCTCGTGCCATCCACTTACAACATATATGGATTCAATGGTGTTGCATCTAAAACAAATGGTGAATTGGTTGTGAAGATCTTCGCGGGAGAGTTGGAGACAGAAGTCACTGTTTGCGTGGTAGACGTAGAGTCACCTTATCATGCCCTCATAGGCAGGCCTTGGATTCACAGAATAAAAGGAGTAGCGTCAACTTTCTATCAAGCAGTTTGATTCCCAATGCCGAGTGGAATAGGCGAAATAAAAGGAGACCAAAAGGATGCACGAGATTGTAATGAAAAAGATGTCAATAACTACGAAGAAATGATGAAGAAAAAGAAAGAACAAAGTAAAAGTGTGCAAGTAGAAAAGAAGGAAGAAGAGCTAATGGTCTATATGACGAAAAAAAAAGAAGGATGGGCAATACCAAGCGAGATACCTGAAAAAGAAGGAGAGCCTTTATAGCAATTAAAGGAACCATCCCCACTTGGAGAGACAATCATGAATTTCGCAGCAGTATAACCCACGAAGGAGATAAACCTGGGTAGTGAGGAAGAACCAAAGATGATAAAGATTGGAACGAAGATGGAGGTGGACGAAGAAGAAAGATTGATGAAATTGTTAAAAGAGTATCTCGACGTGTTCTCCTGGAGCATGGATGAGATGCCAGGAATCGAGCCGCGAGTTGCTTGTCATAAGTTAGATCTTAATCCAGCAGTTAAGCCAATATGACAGCACATACGAAAGATAACAACTGCATATCATGAGCAAATAGAGGAGGAACTTCAAAAAATGATGGATTCTGGAATTATACGGCCAGCGAAGTATCCATAGTGGATTCCAAATATGGTGATAGTGCCTAAGAAGAACAAAGGGATACTAATATGCATAGATTTCAGTGATTTGAAAACCTTTTGCCCAAAGGATAGCTTTCCTTTACCAAAAATACCTCAACATATGGTAGAATCAGCATCAGGGTACAAAAGGCTTTCATTGATGTATGGATACTCAGGTTACAATCAGATACTACTTGCAGAAGAAGATCAAGAGCATATAGAAGTGTCGTTTATCATTCAACAGTTCCCACGATCCAGAACGAGTGTTGCGTTCAGCTTGGATCCAAGTTGGAAGTACCCAAGACACGCAGTTTCAACCTGCGTGTGGAAAAAGCACAAAACGCATTTCAAAACTGCGTATGGAAAAAAAATCCACGGAATATTCTTCTGGACGCAGTTTGAACCTGCGTCGCACGCATATTGAATCTGCGTATCTTGTAAACGCAGTTTCAAACTGCGTGGATGTTTTATATTTGTTTGACCTTTTTTTCCTACACCCAGTTTACACTGTAATGTTAAATTCAAGTAATTTTCGTATACTATCTAAATTATAACTCGGTTGAACATAGCCCAGCTTATGTAGATAAAAACACTGTATTACTCAAAGATCTGCAGTTGCCATTAAGTCATCCAGACACTGTTTTGGATAACGATACTTCTGATAGAAATCTTGTTATCCTTATCAACACACTATGACGGCAAGATTTTTTATTGGGGATTTCATTTATAAATAATAATAATTTTTTCCTATAAATACACTCAAAGATACACACCATCAAACATAAAACGCTACTTCAAATTTAGCCGGATAAAAATGAATTCCAATCGCAAGGGAAAACAAATTGTGTGTGTAGAGGCAAACCAAATTTGTCCGCTATGTTTCCTTGAAGACCATTCAGCCATGCAATGCCCTTGGATGTATTCCAAGTGCCCGAAGAGAGGTTGTCCGGGAATAAAATTGTTATTAGAAGCGGAACTCGGAAAGAGTAGGTACCTTCAATGCCGCTTCGATAATTGCCGTGAAGAAGCTCAATGGTTAGAAGATGCAATCAAGTCCAAAGATGATAAAAATATTAACGTACTCTGCAAAAACTTCAAAGAGAAAGGTATGATTAAGGTTGAACATGAAAAGGGGGCGTCATGCCCGGTGCCCGGATGTAGGTTTTTTATGAAACTACATCGTTCTAAAGATAACAACACCTATGGTAAACAATTCTGGCAATGTCCTGGGTGTAATTTGGTGGAATGGGCCGAATAATTAAATTTTCGGTTGCTCTTTAATATGTTGTGTTATGTTATGTGTTTATGATGTAATGTTTAATCCTGTGTTTAATTCTGGTCAATGAGGCGTGGTCTGATGTACTGTTTTTTTTTTATGTATTGTGTATTTTTTATGTTGTTTATGTATGTTAACGTTTATTTGGGTTTGTTTATGTATGACTATTCTAGGACCTCAAGTTAGGGACAAACTTCCTGGCAAACTCTCATTCGTGAATATTTCAACTTAAGTCGGTAATCTCCCCAACCACCAGATCCCAATCTCAAGTATTCCAGTCCATGTGTATGATAATAAATCAAAAGGGCAAGCTGCATAATTCAATGCCCATCTTTACACTTTAGTCTGACATACAAGTGGTGGACAACTCAATAGGGCGTGTTGCGAAAACACAATGTGACGAGTGATAATTGTAGATGTCAGAGACTACTATTACACGTCTGATCAGTAATAGCGTACAACAGTCTTTAGCTGCCTCCTCTTTCAAAGGTCATTTTATATTTAACCATTACCCAGATTACAAAAATATATCACGCTACCGAAGATGACATGCAAAATAATGCCCGACCAATGATACGTACTCATGCAGCAAAGTTGGCAATATTTATAATTTATTCCGTACCAGAATTTCAAAATTACATTTAAACCCATCTCGAGAGTTTTAGTATAAATTTGTGATAAACGCCTCACAAATCAATTATCTCATGAAGGTGTAATGCTCAGAAACTCAACCAAAAGATAAAGTTTTTTCAATCCCAAATTGTAAAAGTTTCATATCTTATTTCCACAACAATAATCATACACGATGCCTCGTTTTTCGATGCATGAAGATACCGCTCTAGTGATTAGTTATTGTAAGGTTGCGGATATGGATCATGATACAAAAAATCCTCCCGCGGGTATGGCGTTTTGGATTCGAGTGAGGGAATACTTTTTTGATTCAAATTGGGAATGGAAGCGTTAGGTATTCCGCCATACGTATCCAACACCGTGTTAGCATGCTGAAAAGGATTTGTGGTCGTTTTAGGCAGTATCGCGTTGTTGCAAATGGAAATGGTGCTCAGGCGATGGCAATGTATGAAGCGGCAGAAGGGAAGCCTTTCAGGCATTTCGTGGCCAATTATTTTTTCGGCCGTCGCATATAAAATTGAATGTTGTTCTCGTGAGATGTTTATGAGTGGTTAATATTGTTCGGTTGAAATCGTTGGGTTTTTATGATGTAATGTGTTTTCTTACTTATTGCAATGACGTAACAGACAACTTTTTAAATAACGACTTTCATGTTTAACATCGTATTACATTAGAACAACGTAATTAATAACCTAACTCACTTTCGTAGGAATCACGGTTACACTTAGCACGTGTAACAAGCCTTTAAACCCTTAGGTGACCCTAACGGACGAGTTTAGTCTCGTGAGGGTTCATAACAGACTAACCCACAAAGTAGTTACAAACATAGATTCCAGTTTTAGACTTCACTCGATGAAGTCGATGAATTGCCCGGTGATCCATACTCTGGGATTTTGGATACCATGAAATTATAGCATTCATCGAATGTGAATGCCTCACCTTTTTCCTCTAAATACCCCGCCTTAACCAATTCGTGCTACAAAAACACAAAGAAAATATACTCAAGAAATTTAGAACCAATCAATTAAACAATGGACGGAATAAATTAAACAACACTTACAAATTGTCGAGATGACATTCTAATACGGCCGTGTTTGGTGAGTCGTTCTTGAATATCTATAAAATCGCAAATGGCTTTTTGTATAATCTGGTACCTATCGTGAATCTGTTGAAGACTTCTTCCGTTTGGATTCCCATATTCCCTTATATATTGGTTGTATATATTTTCCCAAAAGGTTTCGGGCTCCGTCTTTACCGGCGAGCGGTCTGCTACTCGAGATTCTTTGTGCCATGTTTTAGTGATTTGCAAATCTTCAAACGAATCAAACGATCCCATTGTTGTGTACGTACAATGAGTTAATTTTGGGGTAGAAAGCCGCGAGAAGATTTCCCAGGTCTATGTTGTTTGGAGGAAGATAATCCGATTTCCAATTACTCGGTGGGTGAGAAGTACCTTTGGGTAAACCTGGATATTTATAGGATCCAAATTAATAATCTGCGTGGAAATTGTTAAAACACATCCAATTCACTCGTAGTAAATGAAAAACTGTTTGCACGCACAGAGCGCTTTCAACCGACAAGCCTTCTCGCTTTAAAACACACTTTTGATGTTCACATACGCCCTTTACTGTTTGAAACAGCTTTTGGGGGACAAGGAAAGACCTATCTCGGGCAAGAAGAGATGGTACAATGACCATTGTTGGGGTTAAATCAACTTGTACATATGGTGTCATAGTATAGGGTTGGAAACAGAAGAAGACTGCGAATCATGATTTGATGACTCAAAATAATGCATCAACACAAATGACAATTCATGGTGGAAATGAATCCAGCGATATTAATAAAGACAGTACTCAAATTATTAACCACCCACGAATCTTTATCCAAAAGTCGTTTACTGTTACCAAGGGACACTTACTGTTTATATAGCGACCCTTACTATTTATCGATAACCCCTACATTGCATTGACCCAAATTCCTGTCTTCCCAAAGAATCAAATATCTGTCTGAAAAGCAGTTTGCGTGGTGAAACCAAACCAAGGGGGACCCATGACGATATTTATTACGGAAAATATCATTATGAATAAAATAAAAGGAGAAAATACCATTCGTAATAATTTGATGCTGATACATTGATGGGATGATTAAAGATCGCTAATTTTTTTTTCAAAAGTATACTTAGCTAACTTTTACCAAAGACATCTACCATTTAAACCGTTATGTGGCCATAACGGACGAGTTTTGTCTCGTGAGGGTTTACAAAGAGGTTTGCCCACAAAACCATTAAATTGATATCATGGTGTTGATGCGGTATTGTTAATCTTCGTCCCCTTGTTGCGGAGGATTCGGTGGCGGTTGTATCGTGTTTAGTTGGGGGATGTTAGCCTTCATGATTAAGTAGCATTGGTAAAACATGAAATCTTTGCCTGTATCACGAGCGTATTTCCAATTTGCATATCTGATAGGGTGTAGAATACATCCTATTTACTATCTATTGTTTATGCTTTCTTTGCTATTTTTCTTGTAAATTATGTATTTTACGTGTGTTTTTGAGTTATTAGGTACTCTGGAGTCGCACAGAGGAAAAGAAGAAGAAATCACCAAAATTAAGCAAAAAGGGCAAAGCCGTCATTTTACAGGAAAACACTATCTGGAGCCCATTCAATGTTAAGGGGCATCTCTATTTTGGAGGATTATTAAAGACAGACTAGGTGTGGTTAAGGGGCTGCCATCTGGCTAGCCCTTATCAGAAGTGATCACCTATTATAGGCACCCATCTGGGGTGGCTCTTATGTTGGGCGTTTTGATCCCAAGTCATTACACGAACCCTAAATCAAGAGTAATCTTTACTCTCAATCATCTCCACACCAAAACCGAGAGGAAAAAAACACACGTGCCCATGGTCAGCCGTTAAAATCAAGAGGAAAAGATCGAGAAATTTTCAGAGCAGTCGAGACTCGAGAGAAGAAGAAGCTGAAATTGTTCTTGATGGTCTGTGAATTGAGAAGACCCTGATGCTTGAGATGGGTTCGATCTGGAGGTAATGTTGATGGATGTCTTTCACTATTAAAAATCGAGAGAATTGATGAAGTAGAAGATTAGGGTTCGTGCAGTTGAAGGTCGAGAATGATGCTTAAAGCTCAGAGTAAGATAGAGATGGAGAAATTAGGGTTTGCTATCTCTGAAAACCAAATGAAAATGGAGTTAGGGTTTTCATCGCTGTTTTGATTTAATGGGTCTGTGGTTGAGAACCAGTTCATGTGGCTGAAATTGAACCAAGGATGGTGATGGTGGTATCTGAGATGGGTTCTGCTGTTCGATCTGTGAAGATGGAGATGGGGTCGTAGCTCAGACGAATCGATGGGTTTGTGGAATTGACAGCAGTGATGCTGTTGGTTGGGTCGAGATTGAGGAGCAGCTGATGATGATAATACAGTCATGGAGTTTGAAGTTTTGAGACAGATTCAGAAGGACGAAATGGTTCAGAGTTTGAATCTGGAGCAGCTTGAAGATGAAAAGAAGTGATGGGTTTTGAGAGAAGAGAAGAACCCAATTAATGCTGTTGATTTCCATGGGTTTGAGTGAAAGAATGGAATGAATCATGGATAGCAAAGAAGATAAGCAATTGAAAGGGTTTTTGTGAATTTATGAGTTGTAAGTAGAAATGGAGTTGGTAGCATTGGCAGGGATGTGTGTTGATGCTCAAGAAGATGCACTGGTGGTGCAAGTGATGCTGCAAGACTGGATGATGAAGCTGAGTTATTGCACAAATGAAACTCAGGTTGCAGGGTGATGTCGCAGTGTTGCCGCAATCGATTCCGAGAATCGAAGTTGTGAATGAGCAAATCTTCTTTGTTATACGAGGTCGTGATGGAGTTGGAAATGCCGAGATAATGGGTTTTGTGTGGATTGTTGGTATTGCGCTCATGGCCACGCTTTGTGGGTTTGAGGTCAGTGTAACCGTAAAAGAAAGTGCCAGGGTTGTGCAGTATTGCTGGTGGTTGCAGCTGTTACAGGCAAGGCTGAGTTTATGGAATTGTGGTGATTGAGTTAATGTGGATGCAGCTGAGGTCGAGAATTCAGTGCAAAGGGAAGATTAAGGTGGTGTTGTGCTTCAACATTGAATGATGTTAGATGTATGTTAGGTTTCTTAGCAGGATTGGAGCTGAAAAGAATGGCCTGAATGTGGCCTGGAAGTCCTGTAAATAGCCGAAACTCGGCCGGTTTTCTGCTCCGGCGAGTCAACTCAGACCGGCGATGACCGATCCAACTCACCCAGTTAGACCAATCAGCCGAATCAGAAGCTGACTAGAAGCTGACTCCTCCCTCTCTTTGACCCTGCTGACTAACAGTTGACTGACGGTTTGACCTTTTGACCGTTAGTCCTAACGGTGGACTGACGGAATATTCCGTCGAATATTCCCTTGACGGCAACAGAACTCAGGTGGCCGGCGGCGACTATTCCGGCCATAATACCAGTTTTCCGGCGAGCAAAAATTCCAGAATTTTCTATGGACTTCTCTCATGGGTGTGAAGACTTGGACTAGGAGTTGGATGGAGAATTGGGCTCAAATTTGGAAAGAGAAGATGGAAGAGTTGAGAAAAGCTTGGATTTGGAAATTGAATTGCAAAAGAAAAAGGATTGTATTCCTTGGAAGATTTGGAGAATATTGAGGCTTATAAATATAGAAGTTTTCTACATCTTTTACACACCTCTCTACACACACAACACTTGTGTTTTTGATAGCTTTTGAAAATTCTTCTTCTTAATTATTTGTGTGAACTTTAAAATTCTTCTTTTAATTATTATTTGTGTGAATTTCAAAAACATGAGTAGCTAATTTAATTATTGATTGAGGATGAATTCCTAGTTCTTAACATATAATTTGAGTTTTGTTTTCAATTCTATCTTGAAGTTTTTCACATAATTATCGTTTGTTTTTACTAATAGGAATGATCTTAATGACATTCATGATTGATTGATAGATTGTTTGGGTGGCCAACTAAATTGATTTGTCGGTTTAATCTAAAGCTAGTGAAAGTTAGGAGATAAGTAATCGTTTCTTGACTTTTTACATAAGTAGCAAACACGAGACCTTGCGGAGGGATTCCGTGGAGCAATTGTGTGTGAAAACAACGTTAGCAAGTAGACCTTGATCTAAGAGTCTAACTACTAATATTGACCTAATAATTTCATAAATCTTAATGCGTTTATTTAAATTACATCTAGAGTGATCTACTACTAGGTGGTTTGGTAAATAGAATCCGGTAGTCGAGAACTTCCGTATCCGGTGATACAAGGGATTTAGGGGTTTAGCACTGATCTAGCTGCTTTACCTACGGTTGGTGATAATTTGTGACTAATAACAAGTAGAAAAGAACATAACTTGATTCATTGTTTCGTAACGAAGAAGGATTCCTTGGTCTTGTCTCTCTTATTGCTTTCAACTTTCGATTTTAATTGCTTTGTTTATTTTCTTTTGCTTTTTACACCCCCTTTTGTGACAATTTTTACAACTAGAATCTCTTGCTCCTCGTGGGAACGAACTTGACTTCCATTATATTATTTTTAATTGAGTGGAAACATTAATTAATTTGATTGCACCTACGACACGCATCAATATCGCTCCTTTAGACAAATGGTTCATAACGCATTTAGTATTCATGTTAAAGATTAAAAAAAAAATTGGTATTAGTAAAAAGATAAACTACTTACCAGCCTCTGAACTGTCCATAGAGGAGATTGGTTATGTGTCATATAAATTTCTTTCTGGTATTGGACGTAAACTCCAAGCCTAGCCTTTACAAAGAATCACGTTTTTTGATGAATATTTGGGAATAGTTGTGTGTAATTTTAAAATACGCTGTTCCAAACCGTATTAGCCGGAACCCGGTGATGGTCCACCTCGGGAAGGGTAACAACACTTGCCCACGCATTAGTGATAGCAACATCCTCTTCGACGGTATACCTAGCCATAATGCTATTGTTGTATGTTTTGGATAAAAGAGACGAGATGAAACAATGTTACAGGAGAAGCTAAACTAGATGGATTTGAATACCTTATGTTTTGCACCTTTATCCTGATGGCCGAAAAAGTTTTTTATAGAGGACCTGTAATGTTCCTTTCATGTAGCGATGAATAGACACCCAACTGCCGACACTTTAGTTATTTGCCCTTAATTCACTATGTAAAATAATAGGAATATTAAATATGATGGTACTTCTGTATTCCCAAAACATTTATTTTGGATATAATGACTGGTAAGAACTAAATGTCATCGAAATATTAAATATGATGGTACTTTTGTCGGCCCCGCAATATAGAAAACCCTAAAATGGATTGGTTTCCTTTACCCTACTGGATCTTAATCTGCAATGACTGACTTTGATTTCACCAAAGATCGGGCAATAAGGAAGTTTATAATAAAACTCGTCATTCTTAATAAGGTTCATGACCTAATTGCAAGAAAGATGAAACAAACAATAAGTAATACCATGGTTAACATGATAAACATCTGTTAACCAAACCAAAACAAACGATAAAACGCGTTTACCCAACGGGACATCTTCAACTTCAGCTTCGTTTAACTATTGCGATTACAAGATCTATTATGGTAAAAGCCTATATAACCTCGTCGAATTGTACTCGTTCTTGGCGTCCTTCATAAGTAAGTAGCATTCGTAATATCTGAAAGGACGTCCGTTTCTTTCAAGGAAATATGCTTTGGTCATCATTTCCTGCATGAAGCATTCAAATTATCATATGCTATATTATGTTTGTTAAAATTGGGTATTTAATGACGAAAAACTCGCCATAAATATCCATATCCTCCGTAAGGACCGCCGGTGGAACGCATATCATTAGTCTACCTTGCAGGGCAACATACAATTTTACGTCTCTTTTTATACTCCCAATCCGGTATCTTAATGCTTGGCTCGATCTACGTATTGGATCTCCAAATATTTCGACAAACTTGGTACGTACCTGATGCCAAATGCTCTGGGTGGGTCTATCAACACCTTCAGCCACCGGCGCTGCCAATACAGAAATCCATGCGGCAACAACTGCAATGTGCTCCTCAACGGTGAATTCGGCAACCATATAGAAAGAATAGAATAAAATAGTAGAAGGAAAATTCTAATGATGTGTTAAAGATTGTGTATTCCATCTTGGTTCAACAACATCCATTTATAGGGAAATGTCGCACTGTAGGAGTCCTGCGATACAATTTTTGCCCTAAGCTTGCAATGTCATTTAATGATGGTGTTGAACATAAGGTGGTACATGTCTGCCCACAAAATTAGTGTGGTAGACTTTTTTTTTGCCTTAAATGATAAGAACCGATTGTCCATATGAAATTAAATTTTTATTTATACGATGTAGACCACACTCTATTACTACCAAGAATGTATTTGGCCCCAAATACAAATTCCCCCCTTAAGTTACCAAACAAACCAAAATTACAAAAACATTAAAAATTGATGTCATTGTCGTGTGACACGCGATTACACTTAGCTCGTGTAACAAGCCTTTCAACCAGTAGGCGGCCCTACTGGACGAGTTTTGTCTCGTGAGGGGTTTCATAAAGGTTTACCCACAAAGCCTTCAGACAATGTGTCGTTGTCTTAATCATGCATAGCATCCTGATGAGGAGGAGGAATCTGAACTGGTTGTACATAGATCTCAGGATCATACTCAGCAGGAAATTGTGATTTCATCACTTCAAATACTGCATGTAGACGCCATCTTTGGGAGAAATGTCCTTGTTCTTCGTAAGCCATTTTACCCTCCTCATACTGGATATAAATTTGTAAGATGTGTTAGTACCTGGGATTCATTAAAAGGATTTAAATTTAAAATAAATTTACATTTTACTCACACATCGTGCATTGTTCCATCCATTAGGTACGTTCATCAAAAAACGCCGAACACAAACAACATATCTTGTAACTTCCCTAACCAACAACCTAACCCTTGTTCCGCAACACGTGATCGTTCCTTATTACCGTCCCATTATCCCATGAGGTTAGGTATCCGACTCTAACCCGGGACCAGAATTCAACGCTTTCTTGGTCGTGGCCAATTTCTGGATCTAATCTAACAGAACACCATGCACCAATTAGAGCGACGTCCTCGTTGCATGAAAACATAGCCATTCTTTTAAAACTGTTGAAGACTTGATAATTGGAAGACGATATATAGATGGATGAGATAAAGAAGAAGGTTTGTTTCTCGTTTTATTTAAGATGAGTGATACTATATTTATAGAGTTCACAATAAATGGCGTAGCTGGGAATCGTGGTAATGTAGGGGACGATAGGTGGTCACTTAGGGACGCCAATATTCAATAAAATAAAGTGGTAATAATTATGACAGGTCACCATCACTCGTAAATGAAAATTGAAAATATATGTATATCCACCACAATACCAATTCACCACCAAATTTGGTTGGAAAGCACACCAATTTATTATTAAATCTAAAAGGATGTCATTATCGTGTGACACGCGATTACACTTAGCCCGTGTAACAAGCCTTTAAACCACTAGGCGGCCCTACTAGACGAGTTTAGTCTCGTGAGGGTTTTCATGCTGGTTTAACCCACAAAACCTTTAGACGTTTTTTGTCATGTCTTAAGCTTCTTCCCCATATCGATTTCCTTGTAACGGAGGAGGAACGAACTCTGGATCAAAGCTCTCGCCAAATGTATCCTTCAGTATTTGAAAAACTGTTTCGTGCGTCCATAATCTTCCCTCCGCCTCATATGCAGTTTGTCCCACGCGGTACTGCGCGAAATTCATTTATGGTGTTAGTCTACGGATAATATGTCATACAATAACGTAAATGATACAATTTTAATAAAACTTACAGCCGTTCTTAGGTCATAACCCCCATCAGCCATTCCCCGTATACTCACTCTCACAAAACCGACGTATCTCTTAATATGTTTTTTCAACATTGAGACTCGACACCTTTGATTGACTTTGTGGATCTTGCATTGTCGTTGTGGATCACCGATCTATATTCTCCAAGGGTTCGCTCCCAAAAACTCCTAGTATCCATGTCTCTTCCAATAGTAGGATCACCGCAACGCGACAATAAACGCGAATTAACGCGACATCCTCTTCGTTTGAATATCCGCCATAGTTTTTTTTTTTGGAAAAAGATGAAATAGTTGGTATGAAAGTAAGAGTAGTTGATGGTGGTTCGATTGACATTACACATACCCCCATTATATAATTTCAAAAAAGTGGTTGGTGACTATCATTTATCCTACGCACTAGGGGCAAATAAACCCTTCGTTGATGGAAGGGACAAACACCTGTCCAAAAAACCCATCGTTTCTCAAGGGAGGATTACTGTTTTGCATGACAAATCCAAAAAAAAAAAAAAAAGAAATCCAGAAACTTTAAATAATGCATGGAAAAATACAATTATAATTTGTCCTTCTCACATGACACATGAACATATATTAACCAACCTAAAAGGTGAGTCACTATTACCACACGCATTGTTTGATTAAAAAGCACGAGTCCGGGACCAAAAAAAAAGGATGAAAATAATAAAACATTAAAAATTGATGTCATTGTCGTGTGACACGCGATTACACTTAGCCCGTGTAACAAGCCTTTAAACCACTAGGCCGCCCTACTGGACGAGTTTAGTCTCGTGAGGGTTTTCATGCAGGTTTAACCCACAAACCGCGAATTTATGAGGTCGTCATGCTTCACGACGGGCTAAAACTTGGGGGTTCATATAGGAAAAGTGATGGCTCATGCTGAGGTAGCAATTGAAATACATGAATCTCTTTCCCTTCCTTTGTAGGTACAACTGGCGCGCATCAGTCTCCTGCAGTTCATTAGAATATATAGTTATGATAAGTGTTATTTAAGGAAACACATGTTTGCAATAACAAAGGGAAACCTACAATCTTATCTCAATGGACCACCCATCGGGAACACCGCGATACAAAGTGGAATCGGATGGCAACAAAAAAATTAACCTCGTTCTTTATTGTGAAGAGACGTGATTTTAAGGATTTCCAAGTACGAAGGTTGTGATTTCCAATTATATCGGTAAACTCATGCGCAATGTACATCCAAAACTCGTTTGATTTCTCGTCGGTTAATACGTCGGGATCATTAGAAACATTGCAAAGTAAGCCCTAGTAAGAGCTTCATCTTCCTTTGGTGTGTATTTGGTGGCCATTTCTTGGTTGATACTAGTATAAAGGTTGAACCAGAAAGATAATTTATACTTTTTAGGGAAATTTTTTACACTAGTTCAAAGGGGGTGTATTTATAGGCTAAACGAGACGGATCCTAAGAATCGTGAAAACCCATATTAATGTATTCATTTTATGACATACTCCCCACTCGGTGACGACGTACCGTAGTTACAGCCTAATAATGTAGTAAAGGACGAAAGTAAGTGACCTTTGCTTTTATGAGAGAGTATTAGCGCTGTTTACAAATGACCCCGTGAGGGAATAAAATCAAAATTTTATATTCGTGAGGCCATCCCTATTCATAAACGTCCCTTTAGTGGGTAACTAGAATTTTAAAAATCACCCGATTAATAAATTGTCCCTTGGACATCATACACATTAAATAAATAACCTAACTCACTTTCGTAGGAATCACTTACACACTTAGCCCGTAACAAGCCTTTAAACACTTAGGTGACCCTAAAGGACGAGTTTAGTCTCGTGAGGGCTTACATAGAGGTACACCCACAAAACCTTTTATTATACTAACACACTGCAAAAGTTAAGAAAATTAAACATTATACTACGAGGATCTTGGATATTATATGCGAGGACCAAATAAACCGTCCTCAACTAAATGTCTAAAAGGATGTTGTTGTTCGGCTTCATACATTGAAATTGCAGTTGCATGAATACCTTTTGCAAGAATAAGGTACTGCCTAAAACGAATACAATATCGCTTAATGGTGGTTATGCGTTGTTGGATACTCTTACATGAATACACCTTGTCAACGCTCGCTCATTTGGATACTAAAATCGGCAAGAATCAAACCAAAAATGTCTTCCCATTTCTTGGTTTTCTTGAGTTTGATTCAAATCATATACCCTACAATAACTTCTTACTAGTGCGTTATCTTATTCCATTGAAAATCTTCCCATCCTCCCCCTTATTAAGGTAGGATAAAAATTTGTAAATAATAAGGTTTTGTTTTTGCGTTGAGTTCTGCATATGGTTGTCTGATACATATAGTAATTGTTTATTTGATATGTCGGTAACTGGGACCAATTTTGAATTTGTTATCATTACAGGATAATAAACTCGATTCGTTGAAAAAAGGATAAAGAAGATTTCCACAATTATTAAAAATATCGGGTAACATGTCATAAGCCTAAGGGACGCCTAGTGAGGTACTTTGGAAGCTTGTAATTATCACCATACGCAAGTGGGCTGTTGTCCAACACAAGTGGATATTCAAAGGCCATCCCTATTCATAAACGTCCCTTTAGTGTGTAACTAGAATTTTAAAAATCACCCGATTAATAAATTGTTCCTAGGACATCATACACATTAAATAAATAACCTAACTCACTTTCGTAGGAATCACGGTTACACTTAGCCCGTAACAAGCCTTTAAACCCTTAGGTGACCCTTAAAGGAGGAGTTTAGTCTCCTGGGGCTTACATAGAGGTACACCCACAAAACCTTTTATTATACTAACACACCGGACGCCCAAGGAGGTACGGAGATAATAAACTCTATTTGATATGTCGGAATCGGGACCTATTTTGATATGTCGGTAACTGGGACCTATTTTGAATTTGTTATCATTACAGGGTAATAAACTCGATTCGTTGAAAAAAGGATAAAGAAGATTCCCACAATTATTAAAAATATCGGGGAACATGTCATAAGCCTAAGGGACGCCTAGTGAGGTACTTTGGAAGCTTGTAATTATCACCATACGCAAGTGGGCTGTTGTCCAACACAAGTGGATATTCAAAGGCCATCCCTATTCATAAACGTCCCTTTAGTGTGTAACTAGAATTTTAAAAATCACCCGATTAATAAATTGTTCCTAGGACATCATACACATTAAATAAATAACCTAACTCACTTTCGTAGGAATCACTGCACACTTAGCCCGTGTAACAAGCCTTTAAACCCTTAGGTGACCCTTAAAGGAGGAGTTTAGTCTCCTGGGGCTTACATAGAGGTACACCCACAAAACCTTTTATTATACTAACACACCGGACGCCCAAAGGAGGTACAGATAATAAACTCTATTTGATATGTCAGAATCGGGACCTATTTTGATATGTCGGTAACTGGGACCTATTTTGAATTTGTTATCATTACAGGGTAATAAACTCGATTCGTTGAAAAAAGGATAAAGAAGATTCCCACAATTAATAAAAATATCGGGGAACATGTCAGAAGCCTAAAGGGACGCCTAGTGAGGTACTTTGGAAGCTTGTAATTATCACCATACGCAAGTGGGCTGTTGTCCAACACAAGTGGATGTTCAAAGGCCATCCCTATTCATAAACGTCCCTTTAGTGGGTAACTAGAATTTTAAAAATCACCCGATTAATTAATTGTTCCTAGGACATCATACACATTAAATAAATAACCTAACTCACTTTCGTAGGAATCACGGTTACACTTAGCCCGTGTAACAAGCCTTTAAACCCTTAGGTGACCCTAAAGGAGGAGTTTAGTCTCCTGGGGGCTTACATAGAGGTACACCCACAAAACCTTTTATTATACTAACACACTGGACGCCCAGTGAGGTACAGGATAATAAACTCTATTTGATATGTCGGTAACTGGGACCTATTTTGATATGTGGGTAACTGGGACCTATTTTGAATTTGTTATCATTACAGGGTAATAAACTCGATTCGTTGAAAAAAGGATAAAGAAGATTCCCACAATTAATAAAAATATCGGGGAACATGTCAGAAGCCTAAAGGGACGCCTAGTGAGGTACTTTGGAAGCTTGTAATTATCACCATACGCAAATGGGATGTTGTCCAACACAAGTGGATGTTAAAATATCACCATACGCAAGTGGGCTGTTGTTTACCTCACTTTTTGTTGGTTTATATAAACCAACTCTAGTTTACATAATATCCTTCAAACTTGCTTCAGACAACCAATAGGCAACTAAATTAGTATCCATTCTTCCAAACATACTAATCATCCACAAATGGCCGACGCCGACCCATGGGAAGGTTTTGATGATGAAGAGCTTGCAGCAGTGTTAGATAGTTACTCGGATGGCCCATAACACGCCCCATGGAGTACTCGACAAACACACCGATGTGTGGCTGCCATATCAAACCCATATCATAACCGCAATAAATCGGTTGTCGTTGATCTCACCCCATGTCCAGTAGTGAAAAAAATCGCACAGTTTAATCCAGAACTCACGTGGTGCATCCAAAGAGTAGAAAAATCATTCCTAGACCAGCGGAGAGCTTCAAAAGTTACAAGATCACGTACATCGAAGGATAGTAACTAAGCGAGGCCGATGTATCTACACAAGTCCTCCAACAAATAGTTAGGGATGAAACAAAGGTGTTAACGATCTTCGTTTCAGACTAAACCTTGGTTCTTTGCACAACAAGTATTACTTGGAGGGGAGAACCGCAAATCTATCAAACCAATAAACCGGAGAATCGAAAGGTTGGTTGTACTTGGTCGAGAGGTACGACAATATTTTGGTGACTTAACTTTGAAAGTGAAGGTGATTTGTCCATTTAGGTAATCTTATTTAATTTCTGATTAATTGTTGGATTCGATTACTCATTGTGGGATTTCTAATAATATTACAGGATCCTAGTGGTAAAATGCCAAAGAAACGTCCATCGCAGGTTGTGGAACATCCGAGAATATTGGAAGCATATTAGGGTGGGAGCGGTATTAGTTCTGAAGAAAGTGGTAATCTTTTATCCAACGAAGAAAAACCATTGGATTAACATAACCCTACCCAATATAGAAGAGGTATGTTCCAAAAAATACCAAGTCGTGTTATGTCATAGACCTTTATGAAAAAAATTATTAACTTCGTTTATATACTACAGTCATACCTTCGGAATCCACAATCGGTGAGATGCGTCGTCGACAAGTATGAGATATCGTTGATTGCGTCCTCCTCGCTTTTAATTTCATGTTTGGTGTTACGATTGTACTACGTTGTTTAAGTATCCGAATAAAATGGACTTATTTAAGAATTATTTTAACTCAAGTTGTACCAGAAATTTTTATTAATGCCAGATTACCCAAATTAAACATACAATCACTTTAAATTGCTGCCATCCATAACGATACTATAACTGGGAAATATAAAATTATGTGTCTTCGGTACTACAAAGTTGTCATTCTCAAATTATAGAGTCAAAATTGGTGTCATACTCAAATTATAGAGTCAAAATTGGTTCATCTCTTCATAAAACCGTTGAAGCCACCCACCAAAATTAAAATACCACCCACCCACGTAAACCATCGGATTCTTTCAACCCTTGCGATCTAACGGTTAGTTGAGGCACGCAAATGGAAATACCGTGGCACGCAGTTAGAAACTGCGTACGGCGTAGTTTCAAATTCCGTCACACGCATCTTGAAATTGCGTTCCATTTCTTAGACGTTGGATCACCAACGGATCCATTGATCCGATGGCTGCTAGCAGCGTCCCGTTAATGAGGCCCAACGTTCGGATTTTCTTTTGCCTTAAATTCATGTTTGTTGCCCCCAAACCAAACACGCCAAATACATTTTCCATCATAACAACCATATCTCCATCTCTCGCTTCACGCATCCTTCAACAATTTCAGTCATGTCAAAATTCACTAGAATGGAAGATGTAGCGGTAATAGGTGCTTGGTGTGCGATAACTAGCGACCCGATTATAGGTAGGGAACAAGAGTCTAGAGAGTTCTGGTCTCGTATTGTTGAGGAATACAACGCACGATGGAGGGGAGAGACAACCGCATCTCTCAAGTCGCTCCCAAACGAGAGTACCCACATTGAGAAAGGAAGTCAAAAGATATGTTGGTTATGTTTGAGAGGTTTTCGTGGCTAACCTGCGGAAACGAACCGCAATCTATGGTGAGCTTCAAAATTAATTTATGCAGTGTTTATTATATATAAAAGGAATTATATCCCTAATCCATAGTTGGTCAAATTTAATTGCAGTACCGGGATGGAGAGGTACTCTACGAGGAAGATCCGAAAGATCCAAAACGCTGGAGACATCAAAAGGTTTTCGAAATTTTGAAGATGCACTATCCCAGGGAATATGATCCGTCCATCTTAGTTCCTCAAACTTGCAGCCAAGCCTCCCAACAAAGCCAAGCTATGAGCGGTACAGAGACCAATGATGAAACGTTTAACGATTCTCAAACCACAAACGGTGAATCCTCAGACCAAGGACGAAGAAATGCATTTTATCGGGATCAAGGTCCCCGGCGTGCACCAGGTAGGGAACAGTCTAAACGAGCTAGAGCGGAAGAGAGAAGAGTCACTGAAGGAGTGAACCAGACACTAGCATATTTCCAACAGAGGGATGTTCAAAGGTTTGAATGGGAACAAAAAGAGGCCGAGAAAAGGATGAATTTTCTAAGAACAGACGATGGCGGTCCGTCTATTAGAAATTTGGCGGCGAGCACCGAGTTGTTAGCTAGGAACACACAGCGTGTGACTGACATGGAGATAATGAGAATTGATCTGCGTCAAATAACCGACGAGAGTGAAAGGGAGTATTTCGCGAATCTCAAAAATGAGATTATGATTCGCCAGGGTCCAATCGCTGTTACACCTAAGTTGGAGCAGTTGGTTGCATTTAAGTATTGTCCGGAACTTAAGTATTTACTTAATCGTGTCGCATTATGTAGTTTGGTTTTTCCTTACATCCTTCTTGTTTTTTATTTCCCTAGGTTGTCGTTGTGGTATTTAATTTGCAATGTCGCAGTTTCTTTATATGTTGTACCTCTTAATGTTATTTAGACTTTTCGATTCGAATGAGACCACTTTAAACTTAGTTGAAACATTACTACATATTATTATTAGGAATACATCTAAAGTATGTAATCATTCCACATTGTATGCGGGCATAACGTCCTTTAGTAGCTCGTATAGATGATCATACATGAAAGGCTTAGCTAATTCCGCACGGAAATCGACCCGGCTCTTGTTTTCTCGTAAAAGGTAGTTAAAAAAATTAATTATGCGTTCGTATTTATAATAATGGAGGTAACACTCGGTATATATTGAAGGGTATGCTTACTAACCCGAGCTTCAGACGATACCGTAGGATGGCTTATGTTTACATGCAGCAGACATGCAACAAAAGCATCAACATCCGCTGCTATCGACCAAATCTTTTTTTACCGAGGCTTTAGTGCGGTTGTTGTCGTTTCCAGTAAGATCTTCAAAGTTTTGAAAAACACGGTTCCCTTAAAACTTTTGGATCTTCTAAAACCCCCGTGGTGTTCCATGAATTGTTCCCGCAATCCATGCTCTTACTACTCCTAAATCTTCATCACCGGTGAAGCGCATAGTGGTGGGATGATATTGAAAGGCAACCTTATCGACGGTTTTATAGTGGTAGTCTGATGGAAAAGGTAATCTGGTGAACAACGAAAGGACGTTTACAAGTGCAAATGAAATGGGTCATTTGTGAATAGTAAACATGCTCTTTCCAAAAAGTATAGGTCGTTTGCTATTTAAGTGTATGTCGGTATCTAGCGGTACATAGGCTCAATCATCACAGTTGGATTTGGCGAATGAGGGCTCGCATTTATCGGAAAAATACTGAAGTAATCTAAAATGAATATTAGTAAGACAAATAAGAAAGCGAATTTTGTTAAGAAAAATTATATCTTAAAATATCATAATTATTAATTAAAATTATAAAAACATAACCAGCCTTAAGAAACAAGGGCGTAGTAGTCTTATAAAAGGCAACAATGGTGGCATCCTCACTTACTAAAGTAAGTGCCTGTTCCTCCTACTCTCCGTTGTCATAAAAGTTATCATCACCCAATGGGTAAACATCAGCGTTTTCATCCACATCGGTAGTACCCGCATCGGAAGTGAGGATGGCATCATCCTCCTCACCGGGGCCCAATTCACCGTCTCGCAATCCTAGGAGGTGACGCTGCCAAATATGCTCCGTGATATCGGCTTGCAAGAATCTCCAAATGGGCATGGCTCGATAATACGCGTGGGCTTCGCCACGTTACCTTGTACCAGCAGGTGTATCTTCTCGTTCATCCAAAGTTGCCCATTCCGTATCACGGTACTCATGTTCCACACACATGTTATGCATAATTAAACACGCTCTCATAATAGTGTGTATGTCACGATGAGACCAGTAACGACAAGGATTCCTTATTATACCCCATTTCGACTTTAGACCACCAAAAGCACGCTTCACATCCTTCCTCTTTGCGTGGTGGTATTCATTAACTTTCTTATGGATGGGCGGCATAACATCACGTTTCTTATAGCTATGGACCACCCCAGGCATTTGGTTGTAGATGCCGTCCACCAGATAGTATCCATGTTTGTACTCGTTGCCCATGATACGAAAATTGCAAGGGGGGGCTAACGCGTCATTGTATCTGTCAAATAATCCCGACTGCGCCAACACATTCAAGTCGTTGTTAGACCCGGGCTCGCCAAAAAAACAGTGCCAGAACCATCTATCGTACGATGCCACTGCCTGGAGAACAAGGTTTGGTTTCTTATGGTGTCCCACGTGCCGCCCGCTTCTTCAGAGGACATAACCTCCACTCCCAATGGGTGCAATCGAGGCTTCCTAGCATTCCAGGAAAACCACGAGCTGCGTTTTGAGCCAATAACCTCTTAGTATCTTCGGTTGTTGGCAGCCTCATGTAACGGTCGTTAAATTCCCAAAGTAGTGCATCCATAAACTTCTTAGCATACATGTATATTGTTGAAGCAGCCATCGCGGTGTAATCGTCTAAGCTATCCGCCGCCACCCCTTTGCCAGGTGTTTCATGACGGCAAGCATTTTCATATGAGGAGTGTGACCGGATGTTACACGCATCTCTTCGCTGCAAAAAATCGGAATCTCTAGCGCAAATTTGAGGCAGTATTCTAAGAAAACTTCTCGGGGCAAACCATGACGTCCCTTAAAACGCCGAGGTCCAAACCGCATCCGGGTTAAAGTAGTCCCGCATCATCCCGGCATCTTCCTCCACACGACATCGGTGTACGGTTCTTCTAGTCAAGACCTGTCTTAGGTTTGGGTTGGTGCAAGTCATGCGCCTCCTGTAAAATTTGCTGATGCATGACGACGAAATCTCCATGGCTATCATCGTGGTACCGTTTCGGGTATGTCGCCTCTCTCCGTCGGCGCATATATCTAACAATGTGTGACTCCATTTTTCAGCTAAATATCAATTTAAATCATCATCGCCACGGATTTAAAACGGGGTGTTATTTTGTAAGCGGAATTAAGAAAATAACAAATAACGCACTTAAACATGGGATATGAACAACATAAAAAAGGGATAAGACGATGACCAACATACATGAGGAAAAACTTAATATATCATACAAGAACTAAATAGCAAACATGTACTACGCCCTAGCTAATCAACAAATTTTAGCCGGTTTTACTGGAGTCACCTAAAAAACTGACTATCTGGCACAACATCCATATCGCCTCCATCATCACCTCTAGGACCACTACCCCGCACACTACTCGGCCAACTACCACCCAAGCTAAGCCCTAGAAAATCACTTGAGGTGGGTAGGTCACTAATCACCGGGAGGCATGCTCCAATAACGGGTTATGCTCTGCGGAGGGGGTTACTATCATGATGGTGAGGGACATAATAAGAATTCGAAGGGGAAGGGTCTCCAGCCGGACGCTTGCGACGGTGTTGGGTTTCCGGCAAGGATACTCCAGCGCAATATGTGGTGGGAAATGTCTGTTCTTCCTGACTTGAATAGAATTGGCCTTCAGATGTTCCGGAACTACGATGGGTAGTGGGGGTGTTATACACCGCTCGACGACGACTCTCATCATATGCCACCTGTCTGCTACTCTGAATCAGCCAGTATGCCTCCCCCGCAAACCTGTGTAACTCTTCCTAAAAAACAAAATAAAGTTTTTTTAAACAATTATGTTTAACAATGAAGGAACTCCAAATGAAAATGAAAATGAGATATAAAATGACTAACCTCCGAGACGTTGACGTCAGAAAAATTGTATGGGTTCTCTCCTTCCATGGGGACTGGAACTAGCTCCTCGAACGAATCTTTGTAGAAGGGCAAGTCCCATTGTAGGTTTGGGAGTTGGCTCATGGACTGTCCTGCTTGGTCGTATGTGTATGTCTGGGATGACATGCTAGGGGGTGGGCCTCGGGGCATCAAACTATGGGGTATACCGCCGTGACCAACTCCGATATCATCATGTGTGTCTATGTGAGTTGTTTTTTTCCTAAGGGCCCCCACGCTATGAGTTTTCCAAAATTTGGAATACACTTCATCAGCGACAGGAGTGAAGTGATCAATAACCTCAACCTCCATACCATCTACTACGTCCTCCAATCTAGGTGGGTTGCATGGGATAACAATCGCACCAAACACCTGCCTCATACACCTCTCGGCCAGATAAAATGAAACTCTTGCACCATCCTTGTCCTTAAAGACACATCTCCTCTTAGACATTTCTAGTGCCGTTTGGAATGCATCAGTGTGTTGGTGTTCACTATCCCCAAACCAGGGGTCCCAGATAACCGCATCACCCATCCTAATATCTATCTGAGCGCGTGCATCTGACAAAGAGTGTTTGTGAAGATCTTTTTGTCCCTTACTCATAAGGTTCGACATATTAAATAGACTAATAGCCGGGTGTGGATCCAGTTCATCATCTCTCAGGTCTTCCTTCAAAACAGGTTGACAATTACGGAAATAAAAATAATACCAGAACTCTAAGATCATCGACATGCCACCAATATCCTCCTGTTTGCACGAACTCCAGTCATCCAGGTGTTTGTACAGAACGCCCAAAGCTGGAGTACCCCAATCATAAGACCCAACTACATCCAAATTATCCAACACTATACACCATCGTTTATCTACTCTAACACTACAGTCTGCAAACAAAAAAGAACCGATACACCAGAGCAAGAACATTCTAGTCAGTTCGTCGGCAATGCCGCTGTTGTCAACATTGGCCCCACTTAAAATGAAATTAGACAAGTGAGAAACTCGCATCGTGCATGCCTTGGAATCATAATCTCCCGTTCTCACATCATGTAGTCTTCTCCGTTCCATAACATCCAACACACCCCGGAAATACCTACCATCCATAGCTTCTACTTCTTGAGCCGTCATTGTTTCCTTTGGTAATTCTGGGATTGGCTTACCTCCTCCAATTGGAATACCAGTCAACCGATAGAAATCTATAGGAGTCAAACCTATTTCAAACTCTTTGAAGTGAAAAGTTCTAGTCTTCTTCCACCACCTCTCACATATAGCTTCGGTTAATCCTTTATCCCCATACTTAAAATTAAATTGGAATATGGACTCTAAACCACATCATTGAAGAATTAATAATGCACGGGGGTTGTTTCTAACCACTATCTTATAAAATTTATTTAGGTTGGTCCAAGTGCCCCTAAATGTTCCGTCTCGCTTATCTACTAAGTTGTCGGCCTTATGTTGTATCTCGCCGACACCTTGAGATAGTTGGGATAACTTCTCATACCTAGACCAATCGATATCCTCCATTATCTAAAAGTGAAAAGACCAAGGGAAACACAATCAACATGTGAATAACAAATATCAAACGCCTATGTTAATCTATGCACAATCAACATATGAATTCACACGTTCACATTCACATCACATGGGGGGATGCACATTGCTCAAATGAAAATCTTAGGCAAAGTGATACTAACAACATCAATTCCACCCCTTGAATCTTCTAAACATCTACTCAAAATAATACATGACTTAATCCTAAAAACACATTGCAAAATGCTATAAACCACAAAATCAATTTCCAACAAAATAATATTTACAACAAAATCATATTAACAACAAATTAATATTAACTACATCATATTAACAACATCAATTTCCATCAAAATCATATTAACAACATCAATTTCACCTATATATTGTTCACAACCTCAACTACATCATATTAACAACCTCAATTTCACCCATATATTCATCTCAACCTCATCTACATCATATTAACAACATCCATTTCCAACAAAATCATATTAACAACATCAATTTCACCCATATATTCATCTCAACCTCATCTACACCATATTAACAACATCCATTTCACCCTTATCAAATTAAAAATTTCAAATACATTATACCAAGCATAAACACAACTAATTCAATCCATCAAATTAAGAATCAATCAAGGTTTAATGTTTCACCAAAATTAACCACAAATTGCAAAAACCCTAACTAACATTTTAATTTTTTGAAATCAATACAAAAATTATACAACTACAATATCAACATAATCAAAATTATGCATCCAATAACACCTAAATCAATCCATTTATAACTAAAATCAAGAATCAAAAAACAACTAAATCAAAAAACAACTAAATCAAAAAACAAAAATTACTTACCTAGGGTGGATTTTGATGATGAAATCTCACAAAAATACCACCAATCGATTACCCTCGGCTTCTAGAACAAACCCCTGAAAATTTTCCGCTCCTTAAACACAAATTGTTTTCAATCAAACCATTAACAGAGGTGAGGTTAAGGGAAAAAGAGAGGAAGAAAGAAAGGAGAAGAAGAAGTGCGGCTTCTGTAGGTTTTAGGGTTTTCTCCGAAACGCAAGTTCAAAATCTGCGTGTTGACGGTCAACATGGTCAATACGCATGTTGAAACTGCGTTTTTTGAGTTTCCCTATGAAACGCAGTTTCAAACTGCGTCGCACGTAGGTTCCAAATGCGTTTCATCTGGGGATCTTGGATTCCCATTGCGCCCGGGCCGTGTGTTTTGGTGACGTGGATCCAGAGAAAACCTTGAATCTTGGATCCCCGTTAGAGCTAGCCTTATGTATCAATCTATCTTCTTTGTAGAAATGTAGAAGAGGAGAAGAAAAAAATAAAATCTTGACTGATTTTGTTAGTATTTTAGGTTTTTGTGGATCTTTCAGTGTCTAGAATTATCTTGCTAAAATTACATTACCATCTCATGTTTGTGATTACTATCTAGCATTAAAATGCTGGAAAGGGTCATTTTGTTGGTGGTTCTTGCATCTGGAATGCTCGGATGTAAGAGCATTGAATCAAACAATGCAACTTTGTTTGTGAAGCAATTCTTCTTGCTGCATCCACAATGCAAGGGGCATGGAGCCATGGACTAGTGTTGGTCCAAGTTTGAATTTTGACTAGTATCAGTAAATGAGGGAAGAGAAATAGAGAATGGGTTCTTCTTCTCCTTGATTATCTTTTGATTCTTGTTATCCAAAATCTACTGAAAATCATGGGACATATTTTATTACTAGGAGTTTAGGGTTTCAATGTTGTAGGGTTTTAATACAATAATAATAATAATAATAATGTGCATGATACCAAAACAAAGTTGGTTTCTTTCTTTAATGATGGATATAGTCAACCAAGGAGAAAGGTAACAAGACAAAGATGGGAAATAGTCGAAGCTTTCATAGATTTGGATTTTGATACGCATGAAAACAACAAGAAAACACCTCTCTATATATATTAGAGGGAGGGAGGAGGGACCTCTATCTATCCCCCTCTTTGCGTGTGCTGCTTTTTATTAGTCTCTTTCTCTTGAGTTAGACTAGTCAGACAGACGGAGGAGGCGAGGATTTGTTGAATCTTCTTTTAATTCACTCGTGAGTGAGATATGAAAATTGAAGAACCAAAAAAATCTTTGACGTTGATGCAAAACCAAATGACCCAACTTTGCTGTTTAAGCACCTGGCTTGATTGGGTATACCCAAACTAATTGGGGTAGACAAATGATATCCCGCACCGTTTTGCGGGGAGGTATCCCGCTCAAGCGGCTTCTTTACCGTTAGATGATCGAATCAACGGTTGGATTCGCGTCGAAAGGAACCACCGGTTTCGGGAAAGGACCCACCATTTCTCCTAAAGGGTTCAAGGTGTTGGATCTGGGTTTTAGCGTGATCGAACGCGGCAAAGAAGCCGCTGAGCGGGATAGTTTCCTGCAAAACGATGCGGGACAGCATTGCTCGTTGGGGTATACCCAATTTTAAAGGGACAGTTTTTTGGGTTTTAGGGAGTCCTAATGGGTAAGTTACAAAACTACCCTTACCCATTAATAATCTTAATTACCCTAAATCAGATTTTATTCTCTTCATTTCATCTTCCTCTCTTCTTTTCTCCTCCCCACCATACCGACCCCCACCACCACCACCATCAAAAAAACTCAACGATCAATTCGTTAAAATTGTCGATTCCAAAACTCCGATTAATCTTCGTCAATGGATCCGCCGAGGGCTAGTAAGATGAAGCAAACAAATAGAAAGCACAATGAATTCAATCCCGAAATTGCAAAAATAGTTCAACAAAAGTGAAGAAAAAAAACTGTCGAAGAAGGAGAAATCGAAGCCGCCGAAAAAGCAGAAATGATGCGATTAAGAAAGTAAAGGCCTACTTAAACTCACTATAGTACTTCGATTTCATGTTTGCATGTCAAATTAGGTCAGAAAATCCGAAATTTTGAATTTGCAGTTGCAACGCCCAACAAGGTATTTTGTTATCGACCTTCTTGGATTTTCATAGTTAGGGTTTGGCCGGCAAGCTATAAGGTTGAAGAACTTCTTTGGATGTATAGTTTCAGTAATCGTTTACTAGCGAGGGCGGCAGGTTATTCAACCGTATACCTTCTTTGGCGTAAGTTTTTTTAATGAAGCTAGGTTACTTTTTGTTTTTTACCCCGCGATTGCTTCTTTTGAATGTTTCCTGATGCCTAGAGTTTTTTAATCCGGAAGGGTATTTGTATAAAACCATGCCTGCGGTTTGTCAGCCGGCAATGTATGTGTAATGGACCTTGCCGACCTGTATAGTGAAAATTTATTGTTTCTATTGTGTACATTTTTGTTGGGAGCCGGAAGGCTATTTTAGTGATACCCGCCTGGCCAGGCTTAGCCGACACGCATCTTTTGGTGGACCCTTTCGGCCATGTTTCCCGCTGGGATTGTCGACCCCGCCCGGCACCGTAATGTTTTTTTTTTTTTCCCGAATTGTTCTTGTTCGGGTGGAGAAGGCAAAGAAGAAAGCTCAAAGCTATTAGTCCTCCTTCAAGACCTCCTCGTGTTGGTGGAAAACTCTTGACTTCACAACATCGGGGGTCGCCTAGGGGTTTAAAGGCTATAACTCGTCCACTAGGGTCGCCTAGGGGTTTAAAGGCTTGATGCACATGCTAAGTGCATTCTTTTTTATGTTTCAATCAATGTAGTAACCAAATTTGCATGAATAAAGTGAATTACATCTTCCATATTTTCTGTTTTCTGTTTGGTATAAGTACAAGCCGGCAAGGTTATAAATCCTTAACATGCCGGCTACAAGTCAGTCGACAGTGTTAAAAACATTTGCTTGCCGACCTTATGACCGCCGACATTGTAGGAAAATTTTACATGCCGACCGTAAAATTCTAGCCCAAGATAGTCGGCGTGTTCTTCAACCGAGACAATGCCGTAGGCGAAACACAGTCGACAGCTTATTCAAAGTGGACCCTGCCGATTGAACATTGGTCGGCAGGTTATCCAAAGTGGACCTCGCCGGCCAGAGAACAGCCGTCACCATATTCAAACCACGACCTTGCCGGCATTGTGCATTTTCAAAACCAATTTTTTTTTATCTAAATCGAACTCATAAGACAGATGAAAGGTTTAATTTACTGAATTCATAATTTCAAAATTTTAATCTAAACTCAATTAATTAACCTAATCAGAATTTTAGTGTTAATTAACCAAGGGCATATTAGCCATTTAGAAAATACGAGGTTAAGGGGTGGCTTGGCTTTACTTCATAATGACCTGATTTTTTCTTATTGGGTATACCCCAATTAATCTGGGTATACCCCAATCAAGCCAGGTTTAAGCAAAGTACACAACAGGAAATGAATTTTGTTTTGTTGTTGAAGCTCCCATATGATATTTAGGGTAGTAGAGGGTATGAAATGTAGCTTCAACATTGTCGTTTCTTTTGTGGGGTGGTATTGGGGCCATTCCTTGATTGCCAAATCTTGGGGGCATGCCTTCATATAGGACGCCACTAGTCTTGGGCGCTTTCATTTCCCTAGATTTTACATTGACTCTAGACCATCTCTAGGGAGATCCGGTTGGAGATTCTGTCGTGATATAGAGATGCACTTATAGCGAGTTTGAATATAAATCTGTCTTGGCAGACGTCAAAAGCAAAACTATTTTGCTTCACAAAAAAACCGATTTTTTCGGTTTCTAGAAGTCGATTCACTTTTGCCTTTTCAACTTATAAGTGTACATACAAATACTATACTAATCTTTAGTTGCCAAGTCCGAGAAGATAGTGTGATGCAACGACTTTCACAAAGAAACTCAAAGCCAAACACCACGTTTATCTTTTAAAAACAAAAATCTAAAATTTTCAAATGTGAATAAAAGTTTGAAAGTGGGAATTTTTCAACTTCTTCCAAACTTTAGCACATTGGAGTCGGTATCATGTAATCTTTCTTTCTTTCTTTCTTTTTGTAGTGGATTGGGTGCACAAAAACAAAGAAGAGAAGAAGAAAAGCAGAAGAAGAAGAATGATGATGATTAGTTTCATAATCATAGTGTAATTTTTCCACTAATAATAAGCAATCAATTTTTGACCACCTATGGTTTTTAAGGATAAGTCTTAGCTTTTGCAAACACTTTGAAGCCATTTTTATAATTACCAACCCCCATGATTTTACTATTCTAACTAGATGATTGGTTTGGCAGCTATTCTCCTATAAGGATTCAAAATCCGAAAATGATTTACATCCCGAAGAAAACCGTGTGAGAGAATGCCGGGACCCATACCATCCCGATGGTGCGAACGCTCCCTCTCGTGCCGCACGATCTGTCCGCGGGATCTCACCCGGTATTTTTGGTTGTCAACGTAGCATCACTCTTAAAAATCACCTTTTCGGCCAAGAAATGACAGTAATGTTCATGATGTGACGCACCAACACACCGCTATTGGTGTCGTGTCCGCGTCCAACGCGCGTGTAAAAATTTATACTCTATTTTACTAGTTGGGTAAACTAGTGTGTCATGGAAACTAGTATAATTGTGTGATTAATGTATTTGATATATACCATAACACTATGATTTTAGTATATAAAAATTATTTAATTAGTATATATATTAATGTGTCTGTGTCCTGATGATTTTGAGTTTTGGAGGTCCTTGTGTTTGTGTCCGTGTCAGTGCTTCCCAGTGTTCATGTGAACCAAAAAAAAAAAAAACTAGAGGTCGGGAACTAGAATGAATTTCCTGACCTGAAATTTGAATGCAATCCAAAATGACAAATGCGTAGTTTGGCGACGTAGCACATTTTGAATCGTTCATTTTCCTGGTGAACTCATGTTTTGACAAAGCAAGTTTTTTCATCCTCCCATGCAGATAAGAAGGTGATGAGAGCATCCACAGTCATCGACCAAAACTAAAAATTTGGTCGAAAACACAGACACTATCGAGTGGAGTAAAGACTAAATCCTATACTAAAACTAAAAACCAAACCAAATTTGGTCTTTGGTTTAGTTATAGTCTGGCGTAATTTGACACTACGCCTGATTGGGGCGTAGCTGTAATTTGCGTTTGTTAATGAGACGTAAATTTAATGTACGCCCGATTGAAACGCAACTTTAGACTCCGCCCGGTGGGACGTAATTAACATTTGCGCCTGATACCAAGCGGCATCATAATATTGCGCCTCATTCAGGCGTAGTCACAAGTTACGTCTCACCGGGCGAGATTTTAAAGTCCGCCTGTAGTCAGGCGCAATTACTAGTACCGCCTGTAGAATGATGGGGCGCAATTATAAGTAACGCCTGTTGAATGCATGGGGCGCAATTGGCAGTAACGCCTGCTGAATGTATGGGGCGCATTTATTAAGTTGCGCCCCATCAGGCGCAGGCCCAAGCTACGCCCCATTTGTTGGTTTTAACTATGTGTGTGCTTTCTGCCCATATATATAATTTAGAACTTTCCTAATTATCATTATTAGTCAAGTTTGTAATTTCTTATGTTATGTGGTTGTTATCCTCAGCCATGTTGATTTGATCTTTATCTTGGATTACCATCTTGTTTTACAGGGCGGAGTCACTAAGTTGCGCCCCATCAGGCGCAGGCCCAAGCTACGCCCCATCAGGCGTAGTTCCAAGTTGCGCCCCATCAGGCGAATTGTAGTATTTGCGTCCCATTCAGGCGTATTTTGTATTTGCGCCCGTCAGGCGTAGTTCTGGATTACGTTCCACACCAAACGCAAATTTAAACACCGCCCAACATCAGGCGTAACTTAAAGTTGCGTCCAACCCAAACGCACTTAACAACTACGCCCCATATCAGACGAACCATTCTAACTCCGCTCCACCAAATTTACTCCTCCAACGTAGTGTCTCACCACGGACTAAAACCATATCTTTAACTTTTTTTTAGTTTTTAGTCTTTAGTTTTACTCGTCCCACTGCAGTTGCTCTGAGGGTCTAAATATAGACGCAGTGTACCAGAAAAGTTGATCCAAGTATAAATCCCGTGGTAACTCTCAGCTGGTTTTGGTATTTACTCTGTTGGTCAGGATTCAAGGATGTAGTTGAGAAAACCTTTCCGGGAGGTTTAAGTACTCCTCGAGCAGCGGGAATTGATAAAAATATACCGGGGCCGTTAATGCTGGATCAGGCAAACTTTTCAGTCTTATGATGCTGGAAATCGAGGAAGACCGCGTTTTGCCCCCTGGGTCATATCAATACCAGTCAGTGTCGGGGTAAATAAACAATGTGTAACTTTGTCTCATGCAGAGGTCTATGTTATAAAGCAACACAAGATTCCCCCTAGCTAGTTTTAGGCTTTCATTTAGTGGTAGTTGTGCCAAAATCTTGTTTTAACCGAAAATAAGAAAATCAAATTAGAGGGGCATACAGCCTTCACGTGTTGAAATTTTGTCCAGTAGAATGGAGATGTTAGACATACTCAAAAAAAAAAAAAAAAAAAAAAAAAAAAACGGAGAAGAGTAATCTGATATTCCTGTCTAATATCAAGATAAGGCTGGGTCTAATGGTACGCCAAGATTCAAGTTTCTCACTGGATCCACGTCACCAAGACTCAACGCCTGGGCGCAGTGGGGATCCAAGATTCCTAGCCGATAGGCTGTTTGAAGAAGCGCGGCACGCACTTAGAAACGGCGTGTCGTTGAATCCCAACTTCAGGTCATTTTCCTCTTCATCCCTGCACAATCCCAACTTCCTAACATACATCTAATTGAATCCATAGTCAGGCAACTTCATTCATTCTTCTTCTCTGAATCACAGCATTGTTCTTCACCTTAATCACCCACCAAAACCCTAACCAATTCAATTGAAACCATCACAATCTACAACAGCAGATTCTCAATCAACATCAAACCCATCTCTTATTTCACAATCTCCATCAATTACAGAGACCAAACACCACCATTGCTTCGCTCAACATCTTCTCTGTCTTGATTTCTTGATCTCAATTCCATCTTCTCTGTTCAATCTCAGCTGCAAACCATCTTCATCACTTCGAACACAAATTCATCCCTAAAAGTCCTCCATTAATCGATTCGGTCCAAACCCCATCTCTTACTTTACTGATTTATCATCCTGAATAAACTCCCTCTTTGTTCATCAATCAATATCCTTTGAATCTCCTTCTTGTCTTCTCGAATTGGTAGCAAAACTCATCAGTCTTGTTATTGGAAGCAAACTACACTACAGATCAATCAACTCTGGTCTTGAGCCCTCAATTTCATCTATGTGGTCTCTCGGTTTTAGTAGCAGCAGCCATTGTTCTTCCCAGTTTTAGATGTGTAAATGAACGGCGTGCGGAAGAATATTTCGGTAGAATATTCGCTGATACGCAGTTTCTAAATGTATACGATGCTTTTTTTGGTATGCAGTTTAAAACCGTGTGTCTGGGTTACTTCCATCTTGGATCCAAGCAAATCGCAACACTCTCTGGGAATCAGCCTAACAGTGATCAAATAAACGACACTTCTACAGGATTAATCTTGAATGTTGGATCCCATTGATTAGACCCAGCCTAAGCGCGGAAAATATAGAATCCGGTAAAATTTTGGAGAAGAGATTTAAATCTGATATTCCTGTCTAACATCAAAATAAGTGCAGAAAATATAAAGGCCATTCACTCACTCAGGATTCCGGGATTTTTATCTAACGTTGTCTTTTACAATCAACTTAGGAAAAAAAACGGAAAATGGGTCATTTGTCCCAATATTTTTAGAACATGGTTCTAATGGACGAGTAAAAATTAGTATGGGTGAAATGGACACCAAAAAAATATCAAGAATGACACTAGATTCATCCTGGCTTAAACTTAAAAAAGAGTAAGGATGAAACTGGATGCATCCTAATATAAATTAAAAATAAGAAAAAGTATTTGAAAATGGGTAGGATGAAACTGTTTACATCCCGACTATTTTTACATTCTCGTCCATTTAATTTTAAACAATATCAAATTTTACATATTTTTTTCACTCAGGAATTGTTGATTTTGATCTTTTTAACCAATTTTGTGAAGAAAAAAAGTTATCCTTTACAATCAAACATTTAGCATGACAACATCTATTAATTAATATTGTTAAAGGGTTATCAAATTTCACAGGAAATTACTAAACTCTATATGATTGGAAGATGGTTTTTGTATAGTACCGGTAATCTTCCTAGGAAATAAGTAACCTCATAGGCTTGCTCTGTATTTCCTCGCCACACAGCTTGAAAATTGACCATGCATGAATATATCATTCCTCCATCATCAAGCTACACAATCTTGGAACTATGACAACCCAAAAGCAACACTTATTTGTAGTTAGTTCATGAACTTATTGGGCCGCTGCATATCAATGTCCATCCTTATCCAACGAACATTATATTTGAAACGGCCAAGAAATGAATATACATGCACTTGATCCGACACTACTTACAAAGGATACATACGACGACATGTTATCGTGATTCAAGGACCATAGATTTGTTATGTTCTCTATGCTGATTTTGCTTGTGATTTTGTCTCTCCTCACAAATAATGTACTCGAATCATTTGGGCGCAATTCGCGGATAGTTTTGACATCATTTGGTAATACAAAATAGGTGCAGAAATGCATGTAATGTCTTTGATCGGGGGATATGGGCTATCTAAGAAACATTATGCCATTGCCATAAGATTGGGGAGTATATAATATTGAACCTAAATTGAGAATTATTTTCCTGACTTCCTCATTTTTGTTTCCGGAATGAGCATCGGCACAGAGACCCATATTCTTGATCGATGTATATCTAAATTCTTTTATGCATCTTTTATTGGCTTGGAGCTTCTCATATTTTGAGGTTAGAGGTTTGTCTCTAGCATTTGTTGGCTTTTACAGTTTACTTGTAAGGCCTATTCTTATGCACATGCTAAAAAAATTGGTGTTTGGCATACCAGGTGGCATGGCAAACCATTTGCTCCACTATGGAAAAAACTAATAAGCGACGGACTTTCTAGCGAGCGGTATTCACAATATCGCTGGCGATAATGACTTTATTGCCGGAGATAATAATTATATCGCCAGCGCTATTAACTCTAGCGCTAACGGCTAGTTCTTCATCACTATAAATATGTAACTTTCAAACTCAAAACTTACCCCAAATTTTTTACACAAAAAGTTTCTCTTCTTCTCAATCTATTCTCTGTTTCTCAATTTAATTTATTTCTTCTATTTTCTCCAAATGGCACAATTAACCCAACTTGATTCGGCAACACAACTTGATTTTTTCTGGAGTAGTGCTTGAAGGTGCCGTTGAGAAGATATGTGATAGATTTAAAGAAATAAGTAAGAAGCAAAGAAGTCTCCAAGTTTTGGATATCAACCAAGTCAAAACCGCAACTAAGAGAAGGCAAAGAAAGGTTAAAGGCAAGGAAAATCAAGGCAAAACAAATTTGAAGCCAAAGAAGAAGATAAACAAAGGAGACTCTGTTCATGAGCGCATTGATTGGAAATTTGGTGAAATGAAGAAGATTAACAAGATGAAGAACATTGTCCCCAATTTTTATTTTTAAAGTCTAGTTATATTTATTTTGGAACTTATATTGTCTAGTTTTTATGTCTTGTAAAAATTACTATTAAGAAATTTGAATTTTGAATTTGAAAATTTGAGTATTATTGAAAATTAAGCTTAATTCTATTCGTAATCCAATCTTGAACTTTAATTAGAGTTAAAATATTAAAACTTTTAGGACATGATTAAGAAATTTTACAAATAACTTTTACCATATATAAATTGGAAAATATCTGGGCAAGCAACTTAAAATCTCGAAACAACTCCCATATTCGAAGTCATGTTCGTAGATGCGACGATATTCCGCACGACACCTTTGTTTAAGTTCCAAATAGGTTTCACCACTCCATAGATTTGGACCTTCTTGCTGAAGTAAAACAAGATACTTAGTAACATCACGACTGATTATAGTGAAGCGATTACTCAACCCTTTAACATCACGTTGGTTGGGGTTCATTGTTTGTTCTTTAAATCTCCTCAAAACCCTATCCCAAAAAATAACTTGACGAGATTCTTCTGCGAATAAAGTCTCAATACAATGAACATAACTTCTGCAAATACATTCATCTTCCGCAATTGTAAATTTTGGTACTCTTCTCCTAATTTGAACTCTTTGATTTTCCGCAACATGTTGGTTTGCTATGAAATCATCCATGCTCGCATTATCAGCCATGCTCTATGAGGAATTAGAAGATCAGAAAAGAATTCGAGATTGAGAAATTCTAGAGAGATTTAGAAATTCTGGTGTGAGTTAAAATGAGATTGAAATCATGTATTTATAGGGGGGAAATGGTATCCGTTGGATGAAGAGCTGATAAGCGATTATCATAGAAGCGAGCGACAGCTTGACTGCCGTTGTCGATTTAATGACCATCGAGAGATTAATTGACCATCGATCGACCGAGACTCTATCGCTCGATGGAAACTCTGTCGTGTATGCCTATATGCCAGGAAAAACATATTGGCATATGAGTTTGGCAGCATACCCATAGTGGGTGCATATATGTCAAATATCATGTTTTGGCATGTGCATAGGAATAGGCCTAAGGGAGTGAACTAAGGTTTACAGGGGGTTGAAAAATATATTAAAATATCTTGCTAACCTCCAAGAATCTAGAAGTCAGGAACAAAAATAATTTGATCATAAAGAAGTAGATTTTTTGATTTTACGAGTTGTTTGAGATTGTTTACATAAACTGACTTCTGAAAAAACTGGTAGGTGTAATTTTTACCGCCAGCAGTCTAGACTCGACCGCTCGTATCATCTCATCTAACGGTCATAATTTCATCATCCTATAAATACAATATCAAATTTCATTTCAACTCACACCATTTCTTCAATCTCTATTCTTTCACTCCACAAATCCAAAATGTCAGTTCGAATTCGAGCTCGCAAATTTAGCAGGCATTATATTTTTGTTATGCAAGACATGGCCAATGATGGACAATATCAACATCAAGAGATTGTATGGAGTCGCAAATTTCAGAGATTTCAGGAAGAAACATTGAACCTCAATAATCTAAATGCAAATGGATTGTTAGGCCTGTCAATATCTGTCCGATATCCGGAATCCGTTTCCGATTATTCGATATCCTATAGGATTTTATCCGTTGTATCGGATATCGGATATCGGATATAAATATTTATCGGATATTTATTCCTTAACCTATCGATATCGGATTAGGCTATATCCGTTTCGTTAATATCCGATAGCATTAGGGACACACTTGTAATTTTTCCAATTCCTAATATCCTATATTCCTATTATAGTCGAGTTACTCGAGAAACAAACCGAGCGTGTTTCCTTCTCTTTTTTTTTCCTCTTCTCTTCTCACGCCTCTCCACTCCTCTCGCCTCTCTCGATCAATCACTCACTCGGTTGATTATCAATCACTCACCCTCACCCGCTCAATCAGTGCGATTCTCTTCTATTTTCTCGTGTTCGATTTTTGTGATCGATTGTCATGAAATTAGGGTTTTTAATCTTGCAATCAAAAATTAGGGTTTGATATGACTTACATGTATGGATGAAATTAGAGAATGATTTGAGATGGGTTTAACTTAAATAAGAATATGAGACATTGAGGTTGAAGAATAACTCAATATTGATAGTTATTAGTTTAGGGTTTGATTGAATTGATCTTTTGCAGTTTCTGTTTTACTTTCTTTGGGTGTTAAAACAAGTTATATCCGATTATGTTTCGATTTATATCTTTTGGGTGTTAAAATGTGGTTAATTTTGACATTGATTTGCATGACAACAAAGACAGCAAAAGTTAATTTCCACTCTATCGTATCATAGATTCATAATCGCTTGTTATTCTCTTGGAATTATGTTTCGATTCTCTTGGATTACACATTGCTCAGTTCTAGTTGGTTGTTCTTGCCAATATACTAAGTTTTTATGAGTTTAGTATGTGATGCATTATTTGGTGTGTATAGTGTATTTTTCTTTTTCTGACTGGTTAATTGACTTATGTTGAATGCCTATAGAAACTTGTTGAACTCGTGTTTTGGTTTAGAGGGAGATCGAGTGATTACGAATAGTGCTTATTAGCAAGAGTTCATTAGAAGTATAATTTTTGGATTGGAAAGGCTTCGATAATCTACACTGGCTGCGGCACCTAGAGCTTATTGAAATTCTCACGGGGTTGTAGCCTTGTAGGAGATGCAGGTTTTGTGTCTGCTAATGGTGTTTGCCTTTTCTACTTTGTTCTTTGTAGCTTACGTTTTAAATTGTTTTAGAGAGTATTGCAGACTCTCATGTCCTCGAATCAACCTGATAATTATTCCCCTGTTGAGCTACTCAATAAACAAATCCTATTACAAGTTGCTTCGTCTTATCTGTGTCAATTTAGATCGTTATGCCAAAAACCTTGTCACTGCGGTTTCAGCACTAGTCCGACAATTGATCAAGAAGTTGCGAACCATTTTTAGTATTTACGTTGATAGTTATTAATGCTTTTTTCATTTCTTTGGTAACTTACTCTGTGTTTAATTTTAATATAGGTGATTGCAAAAATGTTTAAAAAACCAGCCAAGGGCAAGAAGGTTGCAACCTCAAAGTCAACCCCTTTGCCTCAATCTCAATCAAATGCTGTCGTTTCTAGGGATGGTTCACAATCACAAAGTGTTCAAGCTTCAAAGAATTGGCTCAACACCGGGTATTAGTGACACTAGTAGATTACCAGAACTAGAAGAGAACCCAGCTGATGATAACATTTCAGGCTCTCATACAGATGATGAAGATGGAGAAGTCGGTGAGGATCCACCGATAACCGCTCCGAAGAAAAGCTTAGATCAATAAGGTCAGCGAGTGTGGGATGAATTTGAAAGGGATTGTAAAGTAAGACACAACAAGAAAACACACGTGAGGGAAGTCGTTGTACTAGGTACATGCCATCATTGCAAGAAGGTGGTTGATGCCGATAGTGGCGGTGGTACTACAAGGTTACTAATCATCTAAAGATTTGCCATAAGAGACCACAAACAAGGTTGGACAACAAAAGATTTCTACTTCACTTAAAACAAGAGTAACAAAGCTTTAAAATTAGCTAATTGGCGGTATGATCCTGCAGCTTCTAGGGAATACATGGTTAAAATGATTGCTAAGCATGATTACCCTCTAAACATGGCTCAACATTATTACTTTAGAATGTATTGCAAGTCTTTGAACCCTGCTGTTAAGATCATGAGTAGAAACACAACTAGAAGTGATTTGATAAAGTTTTTTCATGAACAAAAACAAGAATTGCAAATAGTATTGGATAATTTGACCTCTAGATGTAGTCTTACAACTGATATGTGGACTGCTAAGCACACTAAAGATGGGTACTGTTGTGTAACATGCCACTACATAGATGATGAATGGAATTTGGTTAAGAAAACATTAGCTTATATTTTAGTGCCATCACCACACACAGGGGATGTTCTCACAGAATGTATCAAAACTTGCACTCTTGAATGGAACATAGATAGGAAATTCCTTGCTTTAACTGCTGATAATGCTGCTGCTAATGGTGTTATGATGAGAAATTTGATTAAGTGGCTAAATAATAAGGATTGTCTAGTTCTTGATGGGGAATTGTTTCACATGAGGTGTGCCAACCACATTCTTCATTTGGTTGTCCTAGATGGTATGAAAGTTGCTGCTGAGTTTGTGCAATCAATTAGAGCTTGTGTTAAGTATGTTAAAGCTTCACAAGCTAGAAAAGAGAGGTTTGACACGGCACTGTCACAAGTTAGGTTGTCTGGAAAGGCAGTTAGTCTTGACGTGGACACTCGATGGAACTCGGTTTTCTTATGCTTAAAAATGCAATTGAGTTGAAAAATGGGTTTCAAAGATTAGCCGTCCTTGATCCTGAATTCGATTGTATACCAAGTGAATCCGAGTGGCAACAAGGGGTTGTTATTTGCAAGTGTTTAGAGGTGTTTAATGATGTTTCAACCAGGTTTGCAGGGATGAAGTATCCAACTGCAAATCTATACTACAATGGGGTCTATGAAGTTAACAAGTGCATCAAACAATGGGAAGACAAGAATATAATTATATCGAGATATGGGGTTGAAGATGAGGGAAAAGTTCGATGTGTATTGGCTTGAAAGTAATTTGGTTATGGGCATTGGAGTTGTGTTAGATCCTAGATACAAGGCAAGATGGGTAGAGTTTCGTTATAAGAAAATGTATGGAATCGGCTATGCAAAGGAGTATAACAAATTCAAAACAAAATTGACAGCTCTTTTCTATGAATATGATTCACAAAACTCAAATGCAGATGAACAATATTTTGGCGCCCGCAGCTCTGTCTCTAGCTCGAGTATGATGGATTCAGACAATCCAGATGAAGTACGTGATCCTGAATATGTTGAGTTTATGATGGAGAACATTGAGTTTGAGGTGAAGAAATCTGAGTTGGACCAGTATTTAGAAGAACCAATGCTTAGCAAAGGCTCACCAAAAGATGAGTATTTGTTTGAAATCTTGAGTTGGTGGAAGCTAAATGCACCTAAGTACCCAACTCTTGCAAAGATGGCAAGAGATGTCTTGGCTATCCCAAATACCACGGTGGCATCCGAATCAATGTTCAGTGCAGTGTGGTAGAGTGCTTACAACACACGGGGCTTCATTAGATCCAGAGGTTGTTGAAGCATTGTTGTGCTTAAGCGATTGGTTGCCAGATTTCATTTGTGAAGGTAACATTTTCTTTTTTCTTTTTTTCTTTGCTTAAACTCAGTGCATACTGCATAGTTTCATCTGTTATTCTTCTTAGTTGCTAAAACTCAGTGCATACTTACATAGTTGTGTATAATGCAGATGATATGGAAAATTTGGAAATCGAAGATGACTGAAGTCTATAGAGTCAGAGGCTGGAGAGGAGAGTGGCAGATACTTACTTCGTGTTTCGAAGTTTCTTACTTTCTATAGCATTTGCTTGTGTTTTTTTTCATGTATGTTTGTGAGTAAGAGATACTTAGAGACATAACTACTTAGAATAATGTTTTTAGACTGTTTTTGAAGACAATTTGGATGGTATGTATGAGAAATAGAACTTAAATTTCACCTCTGCATATGTTTTACAGAAATAGAACTCAGTATCGGATATTATCGGATAAATATCCGATATCCGATAGCTTAACCTATCGGTATCGATATCTGATTTTGATATCCTATAGGATATTATCGGATATCGGATATCCGATAATCCTTAACCTGTCAGATAACGGAATTCCTAATATCCGACGGATATTCTTCCATTGACAGGCCTATGGATTGTGTCATCGCTTCGGAATAATCAGCAAGGATGTGAAGTTGTTTGTTGCTGCACTTACTGAAGGCTATCGAAACCGACAAAATGTCCAAAACACATTTGATGTGGAGCAAATGTGTTGGATCGAATGGCGCAACATAGTGGGAAAAGATTTTCAATTTAATATCCAAAACTTGTAGACTTCTTTGGTTTTTACCTATTTCTTTATAACCTTCCCATATCTTACTAACGGCGGCTTCAAGCTCCACTCCGAGAAATCAAGTTGGGTAGCCAAGTCAACTTGGGATTCAAATTTTGCCATTTTGATAGATAAGATAGATAAAGATAGAAATTTTTTGTGTAAAAAATTTGGTGTAATTTTTGAGTGTGAATGTCCATTTTTATAGCGGTGGAGAAAGAGCCGTTGGAGGTTTAAAATTTCGATCGCTAGTGGTATAGACTCCACCGTTCGGTTTAAACTCGATCGCTTAACGTTTTTACCATAGTGGCGCGACCAGTTTGCCAGGCCAGCTGGCATGGCAAATGGGTGGGTTAGCCACCCCATAGAACCGACCTTAGAAGTCGACAAACATTTTCTGAAATAGTAATAATCATATGCTCTTCGCATGGATTTAGATCTAATGGGTCAACTATATACCAAGTCGAAAGGTTAAAAGTTAGCTTAGGAACACAATTTTAAAATGATATTTGAAAGCAAAAAAAGTTTACTTTTTACGAAACCAAATATCTATGTTTTGAAATTACGGAATTAACTTTTGCTTCTATTTTGTAAAGAATGATTAATTGGGGGATAGATAAACTAATTGGGGGATATGTGCCAGCATAGTTTTCAATGAAAACCGGCATGGTCGACGGACTACCAACATTGAAAAACCATGCCAACAGCTACAGTAAAATATCCCCAATTAATTTTTCTATCCCCAATTAATCATTCTTTATATACACCCTATTAGAATTAAACATTTAACAGAATATAGCATAGCATTAGTTCATGAACACCTTCAAATAATTGACCTTGCTTGAATTTATCAATCCTCTTCCGACAAGACCAAGCTACACAATCTTGGAACTATGAAATAAACCACCCAGAAACCAGACTAAGCAGTTAGTTCATGAACCTCTTCTGCATATAAATGCATTTTCGACCCAATCAAATCTTATCCAATCCAATCTAATGAACATTATTAGTGTGATAATAACAAAGGAACAATAGGATTTATCAAAAGTTTGGAGTGGCCAAGAAACGAATACAATGCACTTGATCCATAGATTTGTTATGTTCTCTATGCTGATTTTGTCCGATCTCTCTACTCTCTAGTCTTCACAAATAATGTAGCCAGAAGAATGAGATAAGACATACTCGCTCTCGAATCATTTGGGCGTAATTCGTGGGTAGTTTTGGCATCATTTTGTAATAAAAAATAGGTGAAAAATTTCATATAATGTCTTTAACTAGGAGACTATGGGTTACAAGGAAACCAAGACAATTTGGATGCCATAAGGTAAGAGATGCAACTGCAGTTTCCTAAAATTTAGAATATCATTGTTTGTTTCCTGATTCCGTTCTGGGTTACAGAGTAAAATTTAGATCGAAGTGTTTGGGCAGTTTGGCCGACCACCTTGACGTTTTCAATGTCGTTGACTTAATTTTACAATAGGTCGAACAAATTTCAGGCATGCCATATGTCCACATACCACCACTATGGCACCATGGAACCAACAACGCAACTTCAATTCAATAAATTCTAATTGAGTGCGGCAGTCCTTGGAACTCTAATGACCATAAAGAAAAAGAAAGAAAGTCAATGTCTAGCTGACAAAGACTAAATGCGTCATGTAGGTACAGAAATCCTACTCGCCATGTGGACGAACGAGGTTGAACGAAATCCACGAAGTAAATCTGAAATTAGAAGATCTTTTATCAACCCCGAGAAGAGATGTCAGTGACAAGTCAAATCAGGTGTGTCGACTTACTTTAATGAATATTGATCTCGAAGTATAATTCGGTCGATAGTAGTTGACGAAATATGATTACTTTGGCGAGAGGATAACTCACGAAGAAAGAAGAGTTAGACGAATATAGGATTGTTGTGCAAGAAATAGGACAACTGTGCCGACAAGGTACCGAAGTTATCGGCGAAAATGATGGAATTACTTTATAGAAAATGGCTTGGGCGAAGTAAAAAACTGAGTCACGTGGATTGTGTGACTGACCGCGAAGTAAAATGAGTTGTATCCCATTACTTGGCTTTGCCTATAAATAGTGACCTTAGTTGATTGAAAGAGGGGTTGAAAAATTTATATGGGAGAGGTTATGTTGAGAGAGAATAAGTTAGGGTTCTTGAGAGTTTTCTATACTCGTATGATCATCTTAACTTATTGAAAAAGGAAACTTCCATTTCGTATACATTAATAAATAGAAGAATTTGATCTTGTCCTTATAATCATGTCTTAGGATTTGTGCGTTTCATCATTTGGGTGTACTAATGAATTTCCAGTAGTTACATTTTGTCGTCGAGAAACAGGGAACTCATGTTGAAAGTTTCCTCTCACTTGAGATTTGGATAAGATTGAAGTTGTTTTTTGAGTTCTCTTATCAAAATCTTTTAACGAGTTGTTTTTCATAAAAGATATGATTTCGTAAGCTAGGAGGGTAAATTTGTGTTAAATGTTAGGAAAGTAGAGTAGATCTAACTTCATTTTGAAAGATTCACCAAAGTCTTGGAAGTTTGTCTCAAGTCTGGATCAGAAGAAGTTTCACTCAGCTGAAGATCGTCAGTAAATCAGTGAGAAGAGGATAATCCGGCTGGAATTAGTTAATGGCAAGGGTTCCAGATCGAGCAAAACATCTAATGGCATCGAGGAGAAGCAAGCGTATATAAGCGAAAAGAGGAAGAATAATGGAGATAGGAGAAACATCAAACCCAGGAGGCAGGTGTGGTGTGAATGAGCGGAAAAATGGCAATCCTGATGAGAATCGATATAGAGAGGGATCGGTTCATACTACTGATACTGACACGGTTGAAGGAGAAGAACCCACTGCGAAGAGGGAGAGGAAAATATTAATAAGGAAAATATGACATTGGAGAAATTGAGGGAGGTACTTCGTCTAGAAGAGAACGAGAGAGAGAGATCTAGTAGAGCAGCGAGCCAGACTCGCGAGGCAGAATATTACTTTAACGCGAAAAAAACCAACATCTCAATGAAGAAGAGTAGCTAACAACCAACGAGGAGGGGAATCGGACGCGAGAACGGGCTCATCAGCAAGGAGAAACTTATGTCAGAGAGAAGAGATGTTGGAAGAGGAAGAAAATGGAGAAAGGAGAAACGAAGAACGAAGAGAGCGAAGGAGGAGACGCCAAAGAGAAAGTAGCGAAGAAAGAGAGTTGAGGAGAGCATTGGAAGAAACCAGATGTGAAGATCAAAGGCGAAGATTTGAAGAGGAACAAAGACACATAGAAGAAAGGGTACGCGAGGAAGAGGAGAGACGAGAGGAAGAAAGGGAATACGAAGAAGAAAGGAGACGCGAGGATAGGAGACGCGAGGATGGTAGAAGAAACGACGAAGAAAGAAGGAACAGGCGAGATGAAGGTGGAAATAATTTAAACCAGGCAGTCTTAGACGAGTTACGAGATATGAGGTCAATGATTAATAACTCACGAAGAGGAGTGCGAGTACAACTGGCGGAGGCAATAGAAGAGGCTGGAAAAATATCCATTAACTCGCAATGTATTGGTGGAGAGGATTCCTTTGAGATGCTCGTTACCTACCTACGGGAGTATATATTCAGTGGATCCGAAAGTGCAGTGCAGCACTTGAAGCAATACAATCTTTCCTTGATGCAATGGGCACATAACGAAGTTGTATTGTGTAAATATTTTCCTGGGAGCCTAACCAGCGAAGCATTGGCATGGTTTGACAGATTTCCAGAGAGATCAATTTCTTCATTCAGATACCTACAACGGATATTCTTAACAACATACATAAGCAACAACATGCTACGACCCGGAATAGAAAATTTATTCAACTTGAGATGAAAACCAGGAGAAAGCCTGCGAAGTCTGGTGACGATATGGAGGACTGTATGTAGTGAACTTGCAGGGATATTCGATGATAAGAACTTCATTCTATCCTTCATAAACGCCCTAATTCCCACGGACCTCTTGTACACTCAAATATTCATAATTCGTGACTCATTAACGATGAATGAATTGAAAGAGTACCAGGAGGAATACATTACCCTGGAGGAGAAGCAGAGAGAAGTAGGCGGAATCGCACAAATACCATCAAAAGAGGGAAACTCGCGTATTTTACCAAGGATGGCAAATGATATAGAAAATGGCTCGAAGCATGAAAAAAAAAGGATCCGTCAAATACAGTCCCCGCGAAATTAGTAGCAGTGTCAAGTGGAGATCATGAATGGGTCGATCAACATCCGAGGTATATAAAGTCGAGACAAAGAAATTACAAACCGCGAGGAGATAATTCGAGGAATCAACGAAGATATAATCAAGGTTAGAGATACGATGAAAGGAGACCACCATTTGAAGACATAGCGCTCCCTAGACTCAACACGACTGTGGAAAAGTATGGGAGGCAATTGTATTGACTGAAGAGATTTCCGCTCCTCCGAATCTAGGAAGAGAGCCACCACCAGGGAACAGAAGCCTCGAGTTTTTCAAGTATCATCGTTTTCATGGACATTACACAAATGATTGCAGAAACCTGCGAAGAATAATACTTCATTTAATTCAAAAGGGGAAACTCGATCATTTTTTAGAAAATCAAGCACCACCACCACCGCCTCCACCTCGCGATAATAATCGAAACTAGGCACGGTGTGTGCGAATTGAAATAGATAGAGGAGTGCAAAGGACGAATTGCAATTCTATAATTCATTCTGCAAAAGATATTCAATATTTCCATGATAATGTACTAAAAAGGGTGCATAAAAGGGATTTTGAAGGGAGAGAGATATTCAGTATCGCGAAGAAAGGACCCTTAGAAGCAGTGGCGGAGCCAGGAATTTAAGAGAGGGTAGGCAAGCAAAAAATGCCCAAAAAAAAATTGGTTGCACATGAAAATCGCATTACAACACCTAATAGCGTTTGATAGCAACAAAATATACATATACAACACGAGACACGTTGTCTAGTTAATTCTTCGATCATATCTTGTTCTACAATTTTACATAATTATACATCGTGTAGAAGTATTTCAATATTCACAAAAAAACCCCAAAAAACTTTAAATACAGTATTTTCCTTTGAATAAAACTAAAGCATCTTCACAGTAGATGCAAACTCTGAAATCAAATTGAGAGAAAAAATATCGTTTGATACAACTTATACTATATTTTTCTAACGATCAACAGAAGATATGACTTAACAATAGCAGCGATTTAATTCGATTCGAGTTCTGCACCTCTAATTCTTCAAAGTATTTCTTAGATGTTTTTTGTTCATGACAGAAGAAAAGGGACGGAGAGATCAAAAGGAAGTAGACGCACGTTCAATTTTTTACCCTTTCTTTGCCTTTCTTTTTTTTAAATTTTATGTAGGATTGCATTGGACTTGGGCTTTTTTATGGTAGGCAAAAATATTAATATTTCTGATTTGGGCTTTAATATGCACTACTAGAGGAGAAATGGGGAAGGCAAGGGTAGGCAGTTGCCTACCCTTGCCGTGTGTTGCCTCCGCCCCTGCTTAGAAGAGTGGCAGAAGCGAGCTATTTCCTTTTCAGCACCGGATGCGCCGGAAGGAGGAGTATCACATACGAATCCACTGGTCATAACCTTAAATTTTGGTAAGCACTCACGATGGGAGAACGATCCTACGTGAGATAGGAAGATATGGGCGATAGATAAAATCTTGGTAGATACTGGAAGTTCAGTGGAAATTATTTTTTATCATACATTTAAGACTATGGGTTACAAAGACTCGGATCTCGTGCTATCCACTTACATCATATATGGATTGAATGGTGTTGCATCTAAACCAAAGGGTGAATTGGTTGTGAAGATCTTCGCGGGAGAGTTGGAGACAAAAGTCACTGTTTGATTGGTAGACGTGGAGTCACCTTATAATGCCCTCATAGGCAGGCCTTGGATTCACGGAATAAAAGGAGTAGCGTCAACTTTCCATCAACCAGTTCGATTCCCAATGCCGAGTGGAATAGGAGAAATAAAAGGAGACCAAAAGGATGTACGAGATTGTAATGAAAAATATGTCAGCAACTACGAAGAAAGGCTGAAGAAAAAGAACAAAGGAAGAGAGTGCAAGAGGCAAAGAAGGAAGAAGAGCTAATGGTCTATATGACGAAAGCAAAAGAAGGATGGGCAATACCAAGCGAGATACCTGAAAAAGAAGGAGAACCTTTATAACAATTAAAGGAACCATCCCCACTTGGAGAGCCGATCATGAATTTCGCAGCAGTAGAACCCACAAAGGAGATAAACCTGGGTAGTGAGGAAGAACCAAATATGATAAAGATTGGAACGAAGATGGAGGTGGACGAAGAAGAAAGATTGATAACATTGTTAAAAGAGTATCTCGACGTGTTCGCCTGGAGCATAGATGAGATGCCACCTGGTAGGCTTGGGAATGGGGTTTATGTTTTAGCCTACTTGTTAAACCGCAAGTGCACGGTGTCTACAATGTAGAACTGGGCAAATACGGGTCGATCCCACAGAGAAATGGTGTGTGCCTAAGTGATCTAAAGCTTACTAAACTAAATTCCAAGAAGTGACAGAGTTGTGATTTGTTTTGGTTGTCGAAACGACTAAGTTGGAGTTGTATGACTCTAAACCTGAAGCAAAAAATAAATTGTGAGGTACTAGGGCAAAGATCCACCCTCTAGTTCTAAGCTAAGACAAGGCAGCTTCTCATTGTGTCTTGAGCCTTCCCTTGAAGGCCTCGTAGATTTTTGGTTAACTAAATCACTAATTCTCCCCTAGTATAGAGTGTCTTCTTACAAAGACACTCTATCACAGGATTATTTGATCAACTAGCTAAGCAATAATCATAAAATAATTCAAGCACATCAAGAACAACATGATTACTGGATGTATTAGCATATGAACTAGGGGTTTCATCAACACCCTAGCAATTTACTTAGAACATAATGGAAATAATTAAAACACAAATTACACTAAATTGGTGCTCTGGCTAGCCCAGGCATAAGTTCAAACAAACATTCATAAGCCCTATTTATACCACCAAAATACCCAACCCTAATTCTCTTCAAAACAGAAAATAAATGCAAACCCAATCGCCCATACTCCCTGAATCGCGTGCTCTCCTCTGTCAATTTGTCTCAGAGCTCCATGCATGGGCTGTTGTACAAACCCTAGTTCTAGTTATCTCTAATTTAGCTTCTAGGGTTATGGAGAAGCTAAAAGAGAGATAGCTCGACCTATAGGGGAGGTGAAGGTGGCTGAGGCGGCTGCTGTGGTGACATGATATGGAGGTGGTGGTGATGGCTCTGCTCTGCCATGGTATGGGTGAAGGAAGGGAGGAGAAGATGGGTTTCTCTGCAGGCGGTATGGAGAAGAAAGAGAAGATGAAGGAGAAAATGAGGTTAGGTCGATGGGTATAGGGTTTGATGGATTCGTTGTTGAGCGGGCACATCAAGTGTTGATGGGAAGGACGGAGCGACCGTAGGATCTAGGGAGACAGAAATCTCACGGCTTAGGATATTAGCGGTTTTGGTGTGGAGCGGAAGTATCAAGAGATGATGTATAGGAGCTGGAGCGAGCGTTGGATGAAGATTAGATCAAATCTAACGGCTCGGAAAGGACGGGCTCGAATCCGGGTCGTGGATCGGGTTTTGGATAGCTTGGGCCCATGTCTTGTAGATGGGTTGCTCCTTGTTGGGTTGCAACTGTTGCGCGCGGGCTTTGGCTTTTTGCTCCATAGACGGTCGTCTCCAATTTTCTGCTCTTTTGGCTCCTCAACTTCTCCGAATTATTTACTACCTAAAAACACAAAATTAATTAATACAAATATTTATTCTTGAAAACAAAGAAAACACAGAATCTGGGATAATATCTGATTTCTGAGCACAAAAGATGAGTTAAATGCCAATAAATAGATGTAGAAATATGCAATTTTTGGCACTCATCAAATACCCCCAAACCTGAATTTTACTTGTCCTCAAGTGAAACAAATTAAGAAATCCTAACTATACCACCTGTCGCGGGTCTCTCGAATGCATTTAGCGTATGCACTAAGCCTTTAAACCCCTAGGTGTCCCTAGTGGACGAGTTGTAGTCTCGTGAGGGTTTACCAGAGGTGTACCCACAAAACCTTCACCAACTTCAGAGTGTAAAAGAGTCTCAAGCATCTAAGGAGCTATGAGGACATAGAGTTTCTGCATGCTAGTAACACGAAGTTAGAACTATCAAAGAACGCATTCTCATCCTTAAGTGCTGAGCGAGAAGTAACCATACCATATGAAAGAATTCGGATTCGATTGTGATCATAAGCCTCGACTTCTGCCTCACCATTAGGGTTTTATGATAATTGCACTCAAAAATATCGCTTTTTTAGTCTCTCATGTGTGCAGGCAGGAATAAAGAGAGAAATCCTGCACACGTTGTAGGTGAGAAGGATAACCTTCCGAAATAATTTCTGGAGACTCCACGTATGTGGACAAAAGAATCTTTTTCTCGATGATCTCTAACAAAGGAAATCAACCATTAGCAAGGATGGGAGTACTCACTTACCTTCTCACCCGATCGGCAATTAATATCACTCTCTCAGCATTCATAGAAACGTCTTCAATCTTCGGTCTTCAAATGTTGATGATGAACTTCTGAACTTCACAAAAACTTGACAAAATTTTTTAATTTTTTTATCTTTTTTTTTTCAGAACATACATGACATGAAAATAATAAAACAGTAAAACTCAATTTTTGTCTTGACTTCATAAACTTCATTAATTCTCATCCTATTTTTTTTTCTTTTCTTTGTTGCACGAGAACCTTGGACTATTTCAACTTTTCTTCAAATATTCTGATGATGCTCCGCTTGCTGACGATGATGTGTTTCTATGAATGTGTTGATGTTGTTGAGAGGGAGAGAGTGATGCTAACTGCAAATCGGTATTTAGAAGAAGTTTTCATCTTTAAACGTCACCCTTATGATTGACGGAATTAGCACTCAAGAGATCAAAAATAGTGCTGAAAGTGGTGTGAAGTTGGGTAGCTCACCATTCCTACCCTAATTGACGTACGGTGACACACACTCTAACAACTTTTCTAGAAAGTCACAAAGAGTGAAGGTCGGTACCTCGCTTGATGTAAAATGGGTAGTCTCCACTATGGTTGATCACAATTCTACTACCGAATATCTAAACAAAGACCTAATTAGCCCTCCCAGTATGGTTAAATCCAACTTTAACGCTCTAATCAACTAAGAAACCCGATTGCGTTCTCCAAGACTTCCAAGTTCTCGTTATTTCGGTCGACTCTCTATGTAAACATAGCTAGACGCATGCTAGTGACTCTAAAATCTCTAAAAGTTGGAGGTTTTTATTTGCAAAAAGTTTTGATTTTTTTTTTTTTTTTTTTTTTTTTTTTTTTTTTTTTAAATAAAAGACTAAAAACTCTATATGCAAATGCACCCCCAAACCTAAATCAAACATTGTCCTCAATGTGTCAACAGATAATAAGAATTTAAACAGTCACATACCATGAGAACTATGCTGATAAGAGAAAATGGAAGAGATTACCGGTATGTCGGCGGGACCAAGGTTAGAGCTTCATTTGTCAAGGCTAGAATCCAACATTCTCGAAGGAGATCATATCGGATTAGCACAATATATGTACAAGAAGACTCAACCGATTCAAGAAAAGAAAATTTAACAAGTCCTACTGGATTATATACAATGAAAATTCACCATATACCAACAATCTAAAGAGTTGAGGATCAACCCAAAAGACGGTATGCAGACACATCAACAGTCTTACACAGATATAACATGAGAGTGAAGGAAAGATTGCATACGTGAACAAGTTACCCCCTGTTGATGGTGGTTTTTAGACAAGGGGTAAAATCGTAAAACCCCATGACCTAGTGTTACCCGCAACACATTGAATAAGAGCATTTAACTCAGGTGTAAATAATTAATAGGGGTATTTTTTCAAAATACCGCATTAGGGTTTTCAAATACGTAACCCTAATTCCAAAACTAAGCCGCATATCGCGCACCATGGCAACAATGCCAAACCAAGCCGCATATCGCGCACCATGGCAACAATGCCAAACTAAGCCGCATATCGCGCACCATGGCAACAATGCCAAACCAAGCCGCATATCATCGCGCACCATGGCAACAATGCCAAACCAAGCCGCATATCTCGCGCACCATGGCAACAATGCCAAGCCAAGCCGCATATCGCGCACCATGGCAACAATGCCAAACCAAGCCGCATACTTGCGCACCATGGCAACCATGCCAAACCAAGCCGCACTCGCGCACCATGGCAACCATGCCAAGCCAAGCCGCACTCTGCGCACCATGGCAACCATGCCAAACCAAGCCGCATACTGCGCACCATGGCAACAACGCCAAATTCCAAGCCGCTATGCCTTTGGCCCACACCAAACATAGCGCCCTAGGCTTGCAAGACTTGCAACTAGGTCAACATGGCCGCACGTGCCATTGGCACATGCCAACACGTGCCGCAAACCATATTTCCAAGCCGCTATGCCTTTGGCCCACGCCCAACATAGCTCCCTAGGCTTGCAAGACTTGCAACTAGGTCAACATGGCCGCACGTGCCATTGGCACATGCTAAAACGTGTCGCAAGCCATATTTCAAAGCCGCACCCTGCGCACCATGGCAACAACGCCAAATTCCAAGCCGCTATGCCTTGGGCCCACGCCCAACATAGCGCCCTAGGCTTGCAAGACTTGCAACTAGGTCAACATGGCCGCACGTGCCATTGGCACATGCCAACACGTGCCGCAAGCCATATTTCCAAGCCGCTATGCCTTTGGCCCACGCCAACATAGCGCCCTAGGCTTGCAAGACTTGCAACTAGGTCAACATGGCCGCACGTGCCATTGGCACATGCCAACACGTGTCGCAAGCCATACTTCCAAGCCGCTATGCCTTTGGCCCACGCCAAACATAGCGCCCTAGGCTTGCAAAACATGCAACTAGGTCAACATGGCCGTACGCGCCAATGGCACATGCCAACATGCTCGCTAGCTAGTTTCCCTAGCGAAATCACGGCCCTAACGGCCACGCATGCCATTGGCACATGCCAACATGCTCGCTAGCTAGTTTCCCTAGCAAAATCACGGCCCTAACGGCCATGCATGCCATTGGCACATGCCAACATGCTTGCTAGCTAGTTTCCCTAGCAAAATCACGGCCCTAACGGCCATGCATGCCATTGGCACATGCCAACATGCTCGCTAGCTAGTTTCCCTAGCAAAATCACGTCCCTAACGGCCACGCATGCCATTGGCACATGCCAACATGCTCGCTAGCTAGTTTCCCTATCAAGGTCACGGCCCTAACGGCCATGCATGCGATTGGCACATGCCAACATGCTCGCTAGCTAGTTTCCCTAGCAAAATCACGGCCCTAACGGCCATGCATGCCATTGGCACATGCCAACATGCTCGCTAGCTAGTTTCCCTAGCAAAATCACGGCCCTAACGGCCACGCATGCCATTTGGCACATGCCAACATGCTCGCTAGCTAGTTTCCCTATCAAGGTCACGGCCCTGACGGCTATGCATGCCATTGGCACATGCCAACATGCTCGCTAGCTAGTTTCCCTAGCAAAATCACGGCCCTAACGGCCACGCATGCCATTGGCACATGCCAACATGCTCGCTAGCTAGTTTCCCTATCAATATCACGACCCTAATGGCCACGCATGCCATTGGCACATGCCAAACACACACGATGGTAGCCTAACTTGCAAACCGTGCAACCTACCACCAAGGCATTCCGCACATGCCAAACACACACGCTGGTAGCCTAACTTGCAAACCGTGCAACCTACCACCAAGGCATTCCACACATGCCATTGGCACATGCCACACGCGCCACTAGCAGCGCCACTTGCACTCAAGATGCAACCAACACTCGAGACATCAACACAAACCGGGGATGCTTCCTTAGGGTTTTGGTTTGGCGGTCACAAAGATGCGGCGTACACTACGCTCACATTAAGAAAGCGTGAAAAGGAATAAAGCGGTCAAATAAAATAGGAAATAATGGTGAAAACGTTTTCCCCATTCAACCATGCGGTTACCACCTCCTCCCATTATTTCACCCTTTACTCTCTTCCTTCATGAGGCCAGTGGTACGTTTCAATCTCGACTTGTATAAATAGGTCTTACCTATTTCCACCGGACAACAAGTCTCGGTCAGAAAAAATATACTACACCTACACTCTCGGAAAGGCAACTTTGCAAGCTCTCTCAAAAGCTTCCATCTCTTGCAAGCTTCCTAAGCTTTCACTTTCTCGATACAAGTCGAGATACTACTCTCCTCAACACCTTTCTTTGCTTCCCTCCCCAAATCAACCCTTCTCCTCCACTTTGTGACCGAAGCAAGTCCGGAACGGCCATTTCTTGGTTTAGGCCGGACTTGTACGATCGATCTCGAACCTATAAAGTGCTCACGCACGCACATTTGTTTAGGGTTTGAATCAGTTTCTCACTCACTCACGTAAATTACCGAAATCAGCAGAAACGATTTTCACCCATAAACAATTGGCGACCACAGCGGGAGGATTGATCTATCGGCTACAATATCAACTCCAACTCCTGATTTCGTTTCCGGAACGTCAAATCCCAACATGGTGGAACTCATATATGGAGCGGCAACAGAGAACATCAACGCAGAACGCATCCCTGATGTTGGCGTCTCCCCCAATAACATTGTTACTTCACCAGCTGACAACAGCAACATCGAATGCACTCCTTTAAGTGTAACACCGCCTATCACCAGGGCCAGAGCCACTGCCTCCTCTAGCGTCTCTGGACAACCCTCTAATCACGGCAACGAGAATATCACTTCAGGTGTCACGCCCCCAGTCACCAGGGCTAGGGCCGCCACCGCGACCCCGAATGCTTCTTCCATCATGGCGCCTCCGACAACTAAGGCTCCAATTACCCCGCCGACGGGACGAGAGACCGGAGGGACTAGAGGAAGTCGCCCTTACGTCACCATCGCCGATTTGATGGAATGACAGGGACGCCGCGAGCCCGGACATGACATGGTTTCAACACAAAAGGAGGTGCTCACCTTTCTCAAAACCCCGACAGAGCGACTACCCCGTGAGTCGCATCCTCCGTAGACGCCTAGAAACATCTCCAACAACCCCGACGCCGGCACCTCGGCTAAGCAGGCACGCCTCCACGGATGAAGAAACTCGCACTAGAGTCGCGTTGGAGAGAAATCAACCACCAAATTTCGTCACGAGAGAGGATTTGGAACAACTCCTACGTGACCGAATCAAGCATGATGAGTTCGATGTACATCATCACCAACCCCTTACCCGTCCGAAATACGAGAGAATCCCTCTCCCAAGGGGGTACTCTTCCCCTCAATTTACCCCCGTATGATGGTACCGGAATGCACGCGAACATGTTTCTCGTTTCCTGGAATCCTTGGGTGAACATGAATATAATCACGTTCTTCGTTTAAGGGAATTTTCAAAATCACTTACCTAAGGGCGTATACATGGTACAACAAAGATCCCACCGAACAAAGATTCCCAACCGGAGTAGCATGGTCACCGCGTTTACAGAAGTATTTCTTCGTGTCCAACAAGTTACCTTTTCGCACCTCGGGAGAATGTACCAGTGGGATAACGAACATCCGAATGATTTCGTCAAAAGGTTCAGTGGTTCAAGCACTCGATGCGCCACGACCCAAACGTGACCGAGCAACAATTGGTAAACGCGTGCATCAATGGTATGGTCCCGATCTACCGCGCCCGCTAGAAAACTTGCGTTTCCAAACATTCTCCGAACTTCATGAAGCCACCGACGATCTCGCAACAACAAGACCAAAGATTACGGAAATGACTAGGCCAACTCGAATCAAGACGCACGCGAAACTCGCGGGAGTAGGCGCCTCATCAGCAAACAATTTAATGCCGGCTCATCCTCCGTGAACATAGTGAACGAAAGAGGAAAAAGGAAAGCCGCAACTACGAGCCACCAGCCGAAACGTGACGCGCCGGCGCAACGGAAGATCGCCACTAAAACTCTTGTGCAGCATCGTGGGACCGAAGGAAATGTCCTTGATTTCCAATTCCCCATCGAGGAGGTGATTGACCTCCTAGAAGCCTGGGTTCAAGATGATGTCATCGACCGCCACCGCCTAGACGTCCACCAACCGAGGCTGAGATGGCAAATCCCAAATACTGCCATTACCACAGGTTCGTTCACCACCCGACTAGCGATTGCAACAGATTAAAGCATATTTTCAAGGAAAGGATAGAAGTAGGAGAACTCCAACTAGGAGACGAAAGAGTGCATCGAGACCCACTCCCAATAAGAAACTGCGGTTCCTCTGGGGACTCCGTGCACGAGACTGTGCAATCCATGATGCGGCATATATGCGAAATTCTCTATCTCTCCAAGGTTCAACGCCAAGATATTTTCGCAGCTCTCAATCGTGTTGTATCCGGCAAACGTCTTTTTCTCCCCTCGGAATCCACGCCAAGGGCCCAATCTTCCCAAACAAGCGAAGTGGAGAACTGGGGACTGCTGACCACGTCCCGTTTAAGAGGTACCGAACTTGACGACACGCTCATCGACACGACCTCGACCACAACATCATCACTTTCAAGACACTAAAGGCAGCCAGATTTACAAAGCAAGACGCTACCTATTTCCCGTCTGTGATTAAGAGCTTGAGAGGAGAGGCTTTGAACGCGCATGGCTACATCAACCTAGAGATCGAGATAGGAGACGCTATAACGCACAGTAAGTTCCACATCGTCAAAGAACTAGATCATGACATGATTTTGGGACGCTTATGGGCACTCGACAACAAGGCAAAACTGGGCGTACACCCTCTGCCGACATCCCTGCCCGAAGGGATTCCCAACAAATTGTCCCACGGGTTATCACATCAACGAGCTATTGAAGGAACCCAAGCGTCCGAAGAGGACCCGTTGGCGCTAGCCCATGATTTTCAAATGCAAGTAAGTCTGACCGAGCAACCTTTTCTGCAACCGACCTTTTCTTTCCCCATTCTCGTCATGGGGACTCCTGGCGCAACAACCTAAGCACGAACGCTGTCAAAAAATGTGAATGGGGAGCTGGACCATTCGAACACTTTGCAAGAAGCTTGGAAGCTTCGTTTAAACCAACGGAGCCAAGGCTCAAATGGTTACACGACGTCCGAACCCGTTTTCAATCGGAGATATAGTGATTAAGGAAAGCTCGTTTCAAGTTGGGAGGATGACAAGAAAGATGGATTTGCCCGAGGAAGGTGAAGGCGAGCTATACCTGTTGCGGATACCCTTTTGGGAGGATATTGCAAGCTCATCAATACCGACACACCCGAAGGCGTGATAGTTCACTCGCGATGGCTCAAGGAATCCAATCCCTAAAATGCTGTATTTCCCAATCACTCCCCTTTTCAGTACTTCCTTTGAATCATTTCTCTTAATAGCCGTACTTCCCCAGGATGAATACACCGTTTGTATTTTTTCCCTAGAGATCTACCCTTTTGTCAAAAAAATAAAAATAAAAAAAAATAAATATATCTCTTCCCGAGCGAATCCTTCAGATATCAGAGAAATACATCAGAAGAACCCAGAAAACCATTGCAGAGCCATCATACCACAACCCCTTTCAAAAATATATATATATGAAGCAAAAGGTTTACTGATGAAGAAGAAGGGAAAGATGTGTTTACAAAAAAAAAAAGAAGGGAAAAACATCAGGGAACTAAACAGCTAACAGAAAAAACAAAGGGAGGAACTAGCCCTCGAAGGACAGAGCGCAAGTCTCTTCGGGCAAAGCTATCTTCAAGCATTTCCCCCATCAATCCTTCGGGCAACAAAGGTTCCACTCGGCGGCTTTAGCAAATGCGCAACCTCAACATCCCATCCCGGCAGCCACAAGCAGCAGCAGCAGTGTCCTCCCGACAACTATTCCAAAGATACGCCACCATGACGCCTCCTAGATCGTCAATAACACCTTTGGCATCAACTTCAAAGGTTGTCTCGCTCTTATCATACGCTCTTTCGAAAGTTTTCTCATTGACGCTTCGAAGAAAGTTTGTTGATTCATCCACATCAAAATCGAGAACCATGGCGTTCTCCTCCGCGTCCACTGAACCCAAGGGGGTCCGAACATGCACCTGTTCTTCATGGGGATATATGGGAGGGAGGTCCTTAATAATTTCATTAGCTTCATGGAACAAAGATTCAACCCCGACCGATACCTCCTCAAGAGAAGAAGATCGATCTCCGCCGATTCTGAAGTCATTTCCCAAAAGGTTAAAGGCACGGCCGTCTCTGGAAGATCCCATCATACACTGCAAGAAATGGAAAGATGATCAAATTCCATCCTGTCTACACGCATACAAAAAGAGGATGGCGAAAAAAAAAGGGGGAAGAAGAAGAAAACGCACCGGCAAAGCAAAGGAAAAGGGGAATCAACAAGAAGAACCCTTTTCTCAAACGAGGAGACGATGCTATTATTTTTTGGATATGAATGCGGAACCTTAAAAAGGGAAAGGAAGCAATGAGAGACATAACGCTTCCAGATTTTAGCATGAATAATGCCCTAATTGAAGCCGCACGTGAAGGAAAGCAAGATAAGGAAACTTTGCTATCTAAGAAACTCCCTCCTTGTTTACAATCGGTCTCGCCAGCTAACACACTCGCTAGCCAAAGACACGCCATTTCCCAAGTCACGCCCGCAAGCATGGTTTCCAAGATTGGACCGCCCCACCAATTGCGACTTCCCAATGCCGCCCAAGTCACGCCTGCAAGCATGGTTTCCAAGATTGGACCGGCCCCACCAATTGCGACTTCCCAATGCCGCCCAAGTCACGCCTGCAAGCATGGTTTCCAAGTTGGACCGGCCCCACCAATTGCGCCGGTCCCACCAGCTATCCCACTCGGGCCCCAACTCACTCCAGCCTTCCCAAATCGCCTAAGCCGCATCGGCCCACCAATTGTGCCAGCCTCCCGATTTGTGCAAAACGACCAGAGGCAAGGATTCCAAATCCTATTTATAAAAGGTCGACGAGCCTCCTTTCAATTTTCTTTACGGTTTGCTGTTAATAGTTTGTCACCATCTTATGCTTACCTCGCAACAAAGCCCTTGTTCCGAGCTTCATTTGTCAAGGCTAGAATCCAACATTCTCAGTGGAGATCATATCGGATTAGCACAATATATGTACAAGAAGACTCAACCGATTCAAGAAAAGAAAATTTAACAAGTCCTACTGGATTATATAAAATGAAAATTCACCATATACCAACAATCTAAAGAGTTGAGGATCAACCCAAAAGACGGTATGCAGACACATCAACAGTCTTACACAGATATAACATGAGAGTACAGGAAAGATTGCATACGTGAACAAGTTACCCCCCGTTGATGGTGGTTTTTAGACAAGGGGTAAAATCGTAAAACCCCATAACCTAGTGTTACCCGCAACACATTGAATAAGAGCATTTAACTCAGTGTAAATAATTAATAGGGGTATTTTTTCAAAATACCAGATTAGGGTTTTCAACACGTAACCCTAATTCCAAAACTAAGCCGCATATCGCGCACCATGGCAACAATGCCAAACCAAGCCGCATACTTTTCGCACCATGGCAACAATGCCAAACTAAGCCGCATATCAAGCACCATGGCAACAATGCCAAACCAAGCCGCATATCACGCACCATGGCAACAATGCCAAACCAAGCCGCATATCGCGCACCATGGCAACAATGCCAAGCCAAGCCGCATATCACGCACCATGGCAACAATGCCAAACCAAGCCGCACTCGCGCACCATGGCAACCATGCCAAGCCAAGCCGCACTCTGCGCACCATGGCAACCATGCCAAACCAAGCCGCACCCTGCGCACCATGGCAACAACGCCAAATTCCAAGCCGCTATGCCTTTGGCCCACACCAAACATAGCGCCCTAGGCTTGCAAGACTTGCAACTAGGTCAACATGGCCGCACGTGCCATTGGCACATGCCAACACGTGCCGCAAACCATATTTCCAAGCCGCTATGCCTTTGGCCCACGCCCAACATAGCGCCCTAGGCTTGCAAGACTTGCAACTAGGTCAACATGGCCGCACGTGCCATTGGCACATGCCAAAACGTGTCGCAAGCCATATTTCCAAGCCGCACCCTGCGCACCATGGCAACAACGCCAAATTCCAAGCCGCTATGCCTTGGGCCCACGCCAACATAGCGCCCTAGGCTTGCAAGACTTGCAACTAGGTCAACATGGCCGCACGTGCCATTGGCACATGCCAACACGTGCCGCAAGCCATATTTCCAAGCCGGTATGCCTTTGGCCCACGCCCAACATAGCGCCCTAGGCTTGCAAGACTTGCAACTAGGTCAACATGGCCGCACGTGCCATTGGCACATGCCAACACGTGTCGCAAGCCATACTTCCAAGCCGCTATGCCTTTGGCCCACGCCAAACATAGCGCCCTAGGCTTGCAAAACATGCAACTAGGTCAACATGGCCGTACGCGCCAATGGCACATGCCAACATGCTCGCTAGCTAGTTTCCCTAGCGAAATCACGGCCCTAACGGCCACGCATGCCATTGGCACATGCCAACATGCTCGCTAGCTAGTTTCCCTAGCAAAATCACAGCCCTAACGGCCATGCATGCCATTGGCACATGCCAACATGCTCGCTAGCTAGTTTCCCTAGCAAAATCACGGCCCTAACGGCCATGCATGCCATTGGCACATGCCAACATGCTCGCTAGCTAGTTTCCCTAGCAAAATCACGGCCCTAACGTCCACGCATGCCATTGGCACATGCCAACATGCTCGCTAGCTAGTTTCCCTATCAAGGTCACGGCCCTAACGGCCATGCATGCCATTGGCACATGCCAACATACTCGCTAGCTAGTTTCCCTAGCAAAATCACGGCCCTAACGGCCATGCACGCCATTGGCACATGCCAACATGCTCGCTAGCTAGTTTCCCTAGCAAAATCACGGCCCTAACGGCCACGCATGCCATTGGCACATGCCAACATGCTCGCTAGCTAGTTTCCCTATCAAGGTCACGGCCCTAACGGCCATGCATGCGATTGGCACATACCAACATGCTCGCTAGCTAGTTTCCCTAGCAAAATCACGGCCCTAACGGCCACGCATGCCATTGGCACATGCCAACATGCTCGCTAGCTAGTTTCCCTATCAAGGTCACGGCCCTAATGGCCACGCATGCCATTGGCACATGCCAAACACACACGCTGGTAGCCTAACTTGCAAACCGTGCAACCTACCACCAAGGCATTCCGCACATGCCATTGGCACATGCCAAACACACACGCTGGTAGCCTAACTTGCAAACCGTGCAACCTACCACCAAGGCATTCCGCACATGCCATTGGCACATGCCACACACGCCACTAGCAAGCGCCACTTGCACTCAAGATGCAACCAACACTCGAGACATCAACACAAACCGGGGGATGCTTCCTTAGGGTTTTGGTTTGGCGGTCACAGCATACACTACGCTCACATTAAGAAAGCGTGAAAAGGAATAAAGCGGTCAAATAAAAGAGGAAATAATGGTGAAAAACGTTTTCGCCCATTAAACCATGCGGTTACCACCTCCTCCCATTATTTCACCCTTTACTCTCTTCCTTCATGAGGCCAGTGGTACGTTTCAATCTCGACTTGTATAAATAGGTCTTACCTATTTCCACCGCACAACAAGTCTCGGTCAGAAAAATATACTACACTTACACTCTCGTAAAGGCAACTTTGCAAGCTCTCTCAAAAGCTTCCATCTCTTGCAAGCTTCCTAAGCTTTCACTTTCTGATACAAGTCGAGATACTACTCTCCTCAACACCTTTCTTTGCTTCCCTCCCCAAATCAACCCTTCTCCTCCACTTTATGACCGAAGCAAGTCTGGAACGGCCATTTCTTGGTTTAGGCCGGACTTGTACAGATCGATCTCTCGAACCTATAAAGTGCTCACGCGCAGCACATTTGTTTAGGGTTTGAATCAGTTTCTCACTCACTCACCGAAATTACCGAAATCAGCAGAAACGATTTTCACCCATAAACACCCCCAAACCTAAACTTGTCAACGGATGTGTTTTTGAGCACAAAATCTTGCAAACTTAAAGGTACATCATGCAAAAGGTCTAACTCAAAATGAGTTTTGTTAAGAACAGGCAGATATACACATTCCAACTGTGGCTCTTTAAAGGTGTTATACTTTGATGCAAAATAGTCCAAGAGGACTTGAGAAGCACAAAGCTCTAAGCCTAAATTAGGAATTCTCAGAAAAGTTGGTTTTGCAATTTTGTTACAGACTACACCTAGGTTTGGTGGAGGAGTTTCAATTTGTGCCTTAGGAGAGAGATTAGGTACATCTAAGTTGTTTTCAGGTATAAGATCATTTGCACCATCACACACTTTCCTAAAGTCAGATAAAGGTAAATCATGCTCACTTGCATAGAACAATTCATCAATCTCCATGTCATAATCATCAGAGGAGGCAACATATTGTGACATGGGCAGGGAATCAGACACAAAAATAATATCATGATCCAAAAGAACATTAGTGTCAACAGAAGATTCATCCTTTCTTAAGTCACAAACAAGTTGTGTAGCATGCTCACTTTCACTGAAGAATTTCACAAACCCAAACTCAGAGTTAACATCACATGTATGAATGTCAGAAGAAGTATCATTCATAGGGTTCACAGAAGAGACGCCTAACGTCTCTGAACCCAAAGATTCCACCATATTTTCAGCATGCACATGCTCTTCATCATCATCATCATCATCATAATAACACTGCATTTCCCTATTCAAAATTGTATCATTTTTAGTGCACTCATCTACCTCTAGATTAGGTTCATATTTAGTTGCATGAGTAGGACTAGAAACACTATTTTCAAAATTATGAGGAATAACAAACATCCTATCATAAACTTCTTTCCAATCTTTATTTTGTACCTCAATCAGGTTCATTTGAAGAAGCATAGTGAGATGTTCAAGTGAAGGGGAGTCTTCACTAGTGGGTATGCATGTTTCATATGAAGTATCATTACATGGTTGTGCACATGGTTCACTAGAGAAGGGATGATCATGCATTTTCCATCCAAGTATATCATTGTTTTGCTCTATGAGCTCTTCCATTAGTGATTGCATACAAGGAGTTGGGGGAGTATAGAATTGCTCATCCTCCCATGGTGGTTGATGATACATGTGGTCATAATGATTAGGGTATGAATATTCAAGGTCAGGGCCATGAGAAGATTCATAGTATTCCCTAAAACTAGTGACATCATGGTCTGTGGGGGATTCATATTGTGGAGCATGCCCGTAAGCAAGCTCTCTGATGGATTTGTTTTCATCCCCAGTTGCAGACCAAAATCCTGACATGATCTAGCAACTCAATGTGAACTCAAAAAGAAGCATAGCTTAGCACACATCAAGCATGTATAACCAATGATGTTTCAAAACAGGGAAGCTAAGCCCACAGGAGTGCAAAGTGTTGCGGAAAATGTGCAGCCCAAGTTATGCAAATGCACAGCCCACAGGTTATGGAAAGATGCACAGCCTAGTTGTTATGCATTGCCCAGCTGTTGTGGGATCAGTTTTGGTTTAAGTGGGCTTTGGTTTATGAGGGCTTTGGTCAATGCGGGCTTTAGTTTGTTTGCAGCCCAGGTTATATGTAGCCCAGCAGTTGGACAGTGGGCTTTAGTTTGGTTTTTGTTTAGGTGGGCTTCAGGTGATACAACACAGGCTAAGGTAAGCCCAGTGGTTACACAGCCCAGTTGTGTGGACTTCAGCTGGGTTTATGTTTGGTTTGTATGGGCTTCAGTTTGGTTTTGTGCAGCCCAGAAGTTTGGTTATGTGCAGGGTTTGTGTGCAAAGCCTAGTTGTTGCACATCAGAAGTAGCACAAACTCACCAAAAATAACACAGCACACACACAAATTCTTGCACACAGGTGGAGCTGGATGCTGATGGAGAGTGCACAGAGTGGCAGATGAACACAACACAGGTCTAAATGCGGCTCACAGCACAGCACAAGACAGATTAATCACAAACTCGCACAAGAATTAACACCATTTCACAGAACTAAGCACACAGAAGTGCTTGAAATTGCTAGTAGTTGCTGGCCTTCTCAGCACGGTTTGAAGTGCAGCTCAGCTTATGACTAAATGCAACTCAGCTTATGACTATATGCAACTCAGCTTATGACTAAATGGAACTCAGCTTATGACTAAATGCAAGGTGCACAGGGCAGATGATTATACTTACTCAAGTTGCTCAATCACTCATTCACATGCTATAAGATCACACACAATAGGGATGCCAATTCACAGATGCAACAGATGAGCAATTTCTAACAGATTTATCAGGGTGTCAACCGGTTCAGTTGATGTCACTCTTCTCAGGTTAATGCTCCAAAATTTACAGGGCATGTGATTCAGAGTGTGGTGATGTACAAAGAACAAGTGAGCTCAAGATTTCAGCAGGGGTTGTACAATGAGTAATCACACAAGTTTGCACAAGGGAAGGAGCATGCAAGGGTTCAACAGCTGATCACACAAGGGTGTAGATGGCTCAACAGGGTCTGTGGTAAGCTCAGGGCTGATAAGGTCAACTGGGTCAGTTGACAGAGTCTGTCAACAGGTTTGGTTGACTGAGTAGAGCATGCAAAGTACAGGGCTGATGGTGTCACAGGTTGTCAACAGAATAGAGCATGCACAACTTGGCTCAACTTGTCAACAGAATAGGTTTGTCAACAGGGTTTGTAGCAAAGTTGGTTGTACTTGTTATAGCTCAAACTCACAGCATCAGGGGATGGAGTTGAACACAAGCCTTGTCGAGGCCAAGGGTTCACAGACGTAACACCTAAGAACCATGTTAAAGCACAGGCCTTGGGTTTGCAGCTAAAGCTACCTAGGTTAACCAGGCTGCACTCAATCTCGACAGCAGCAGGGGCTGGAGCTAAGCGCAGGTGTTGTCGAGGCCAAGGATTCACAGCACAGGCCTTGTAGAGGCCTAGATTGCACAGCAAATTTACACAAACAGCACATCTCAGGATGGCTTATGCACAGATCATGGCATTCTCAGCTAGCATGTGGGTAGGTCAATACCAACAATGTGTATTTGCAAGGCTCAAGTTATCATGCAAGCATGGGTCACAGATGCACAAACATAGATGCTCAACAACTTTTCAGTGATGCACAATTTAGCTCAATGTTAGTGTGCAAAGTAACGAGGCAATGCTCAAAGAACAGGTGATAAATTCCTACACATGCTTATCATGACATGGCTCAGTTCAAAGACATGGCACTAGTTCAGCAGGCATCTTGGTTATCAGAGAACATGGTTTATCATTTATGCATATATGAAGTACAATGAAGTTCTAGAGTGACCAACCATTTTTAGCTCCACTAACAACTGTGTTCTGTTCCTCTACTTTCTTTGTTTCACGGAGATATGATGCAGGTACTGCTGGTGCAGCTCCTTCTGATGCCTCTCCTTGGGGTTGTATCGCAGGCACCTGTTTACTCAAGAGAGATTTTTAGTTCTCTGGGATGTGCAGGTTAAAACAAAGAGAGTATAGCACTGCAAAGTTCAACAATCACTGCAAGTTTCAACTATCACAGAGAAGGGGTTCAGCTGAGTGGTGACAGCTCAGGCCAATTGCAATGCTCAGCTGAGATGTTGTAAGCTGAGTCACAGAAAGAATGGTGCAACTATGATAGGCTAACTGAAGATGCAATGAACAGATGCAAAAAATGGAAAACTACAGCTAGGTTACACTATCAACAGGGGATAACAAAGATGATTTTAACACATATATACAAGACTAACTGAAACCAGTAGAGTTAGCAAATGATCTATGCAGCACACGCCAAGTCCTCGGCAGCGGTGCCAAAAACTTGGTAGGCTTGGGAATGGGGTTTATGTTTTAGCCTACTTGTTAAACCGCAAGTGCACGGTGTCTACAACGTAGAACTGGGCAAATACGGGTCGATCCCACAGAGAAATGGTGTGTGCCTAAGTGATCTAAAGCTTACTAAACTAAATTCTAAAAAGTGACAGAGTTGTGATTTGTTTTGGTTGTCGAAACGACTAAGTTGGAGTTGTATGACTCTAAACTGAAGCAGCAAAATAAATTGTGAGGTACTAGGGCAGTGAATCCACCCTCTAGTTCTAAGCTAAGACAAGGCAGCTTCTCATTGTGTCTTGAGCCTTCCCTTGAAGGCCTCGGGTAGATTTTTGGTTAACTAAATCACTAATTCTCCCCCTAGTATAGAGTGTCTTCTTACAAGACACTCTATCACAGATTATTTGATCAACTAGCTAAGCAATAATCCTAAAATAATTCAAGCACATCAAGAACAACATGATTACCGGATGTATCAAAGATATGAACTAGGGGTTTCATCAACACCCTAGCAATTTACTTAGAACATAATGGAAATAATTAAAACACAAATTACACTAAATTGGTGCTCTGGCTAGCCCAGGCATAAGTTCAAACAAATATTCATAAGCCCTATTTATACCAGCAAAATACCCAACCCTAATTCTCTTCAAAAAAGAAAATAAATGCAAACCCAATCGCCCATACTCCCTGAATCGCGTGCTCTCCTCTGTCAATTCGTCTCAGAGCTCCATGCATGGGCTGTTGTACAAACCCTAGTTCTAGTTATCTCTAATTTAGCTTCTAGGGTTATGGAGAAGCTAAAAGAGAGATAGCTCGACCTAGAGGGGAGGTGAAGGTGGCTGAGGTGGCTGCTGTGGTGACAGGATATGGAGGTGGTGGTGATGGCTCTGCTCTGCCATGGTATGGGTGAAGGAAGGGAGGAGAAGATGGGTTTCTCTGCAGGCGGTATGGAGAAGAAAGAGAAGATGAAGGAGAAAATGAGGTTAGGTCGATGGGTATAGGGTTTGATGGATTCGTTGTTGAGCGGGCACATCAAGTGTTGATGGGAAGGACGGAGCGACCGTAGGATCTAGGGAGACAGAAATCTCACAGCTTAGGATATAAGCGGTTTTGGTGTGGAGCGGAAGTATCAAGAGATGATGTATAGGAGCTGGAGCGAGCGTTGGATGAAGATTAGATCAAATCTAACGGCTCAGAAAGGACGGGCTCGAATCCGGGTCGTGGATCGGGTTTTGGATAGCTTGGGCCATGTCTTGTAGATGGGTTGCTCCTTGTTGGGTTGCAACTGTTGCGCGGGCTTTAGCTTTTTGCTCCATAGACGCTCGTCTCCAATTTTCTGCTCTTTTGGCTCCTCAACTTCTCCGAACTTTATTTACTACCTAAAAACACAAAATTAATTAATACAAATATTTATTCTTGAAAACAAAGAAAACACAGAATCTGGGATAATATCTGATTTCTGAGCACAAAAGATGAGTTAAATGCCAATAAATAGATGTAGAAATATGCAATATTTGGCACTCATCACCACCCGCGAGTTGCTTGTCATAAGTTAGATCTTAATCCAGCAGTTAAGCTAATAAGACAGCGCATACGAAAGATAACAACTGCATATCATGAGCAAATAGAGGAGGAACTTCAAAAAATGATGGATTCTGGAATTATACGGCCAGAGAAGTATCCAAAATGGATTGCAAATATGGTGATAATTCCTAATAAGAACAAAGGGATACAAATATGCATAGATTTTAGTGATTTGAACACCGCTTGTATTTCCTTTACCAAACATACCTCAAATGGTAGAATCAGCATCAGGGTACAAAAGGCTTTCATTAATGGATAGATACTCAGGTTACAATCGGATACCACTTGCAGAAGAAGATCAAGAGCATACAACTTTCTTCGCCTCTAGAGGATTATATTGTTATACGAGAATGCCCTTCGGAATGAAGAATGCAGGAGCCACATATCAGCGAATGGTGGAAAAGATCTTCGCTAAATGGGTACACACGAAGTTGGAGGTTTATGTCGACGATATGCTGGTAAAAACTAAAGAATCAGGAGATCATGTGGAAGATTTGAGAGAAATATTTGAGCAAATGAGAGCATTCAAGATGAAAATAAATCCGACGAAGTGTATTTATGGGGTCGAGTCAGCGACATTCTTGGGACATATAGTGTCAAAGAAAGAAATTAAAGTAGATTAAACTAAGGTTCAAGCCATATTGGATATGTCATCCCCGGCAACCATAAAGGATGTGCAAAAACTAAATGGACAGTTGGCATCCTTAGTAAGATTCATTTCCAGATCCTCGGACAAATGTAAACATTTCTTCGATATCTTAAAGAAGGGGGCAAAGTTCACGTGGACGCAAGAATACGAGCAAGCGTTGCAGAGCATAAAAGAGTATCTCATTAATTTGTCTATCCCCCAAAAACCAGAACCTGACGAAGAATTATTGATCTGTTTTGCAGCTACGACAAATGCATTAAGTGCAGTATTACTTCGCACAGATGAAGGAGTGGAAAAACCAATATTTTACGTCAGTAAGACTTTCAACTCTGCTGAGAAAATTATCCGAAGATTAAGAAGCTGATATTAGCTTTGGTGTACGCGGCAGAGAAACTGCGAACTTATATCCAAACTCATAAAATCAAGGTGCTAACGAGAGTTCCAATAGAATCAGTTTAAAGAACACGAAGAGAGTAGGGAGAATCGAAAGATGGAACACTATAATTGATCAATATGGGATGAAATACGAAGTTCAAACTTTAACGAAGTCACACATTGTGTCTGAATTCCTAGCTGAATTTCCATCCGAGGAAGATGAAGGAGTGGAGGAAATGATGGATATGTAGGAAGAACAATTAGACCCCAAAGACCTGCTTTAGGAAAATCATCCAAGAAGATGTAAAATATTCTTAGATGGATCATCAAATAGTTCAGGAGAAGGAATGAGAATCGTTTTCACTTCGCCAGGAGGGGCTAGAACAGTTTTCTGCTTTCGGCTGGAGTATAAAGCAACCAACACCGAAACAGAATACAAAGTGGTGATACAAGCATTAAGGATAGAAAGGAGGTATCAAGCGAACGATGATGCCAAATAATACAAGCGAACAGAATACAAAGCGGTTCGTCATAATGAATTGAAAGGAGGTATCAAGCGAACGATGTCATAATGATATTTGGCATCTATGAGGAATAAATACAAGCATTAGACAAATTGAAAGGAGGTATCAAGCGAACGATGTCATAATGAATAAATACCTACAGTTGGTAAAAGAATATTCCTCATAGATGCCAAATATCATATGGATGTACGTAAGTAGAGATAATAACAGGCATGCTGACGCCTTAGCTTTCATAGATTCGATGCTCATCGACCCCTCCACCAAGCATATTCGCATAGAACATTTAATGCAACCATCAATAAGCAATGAATTGGAAGGCGCAAAAATTATGCTTGTTGAAGACGAAGAAGTAACAACGTAACTGAACGAGGAAGATTGGCGAACTTCAATTTATAAATATTTACAGAATGGAGATCTAACTCGTGATAGGTTTGAAGCATACAAAATCAAGAGCAGAGCCACGAACTATGAGCTACGAGAAGGAATCCTATATCGAAGATCCTATACAGGTCCACTACTGAGATGTTTATCACAAAAGGAAGGGATAGAAATCATGAAGGCAATTGATAGGTGTAGAATACACCTAATTTACTATCTAGTAGTTTATGCTTTCTTTGCTATTTTTCTTGTAAATTATGTATTTTACGCTTGTTTTGAGTTTTATAGCTACTTTGGAGTCGCACGGAGGAAAAGAAGAAGAAATCACCCTATTTGAGCCAAAAGGGTAAAATTGTCATTTCACCAAGGAGGGAATACTATATGGAGCCCAGCCGAGGATAAGGGGTGACTCAAATTACTGAAGGAAGGACAATAATAGATAAGGGGAGGTCAAAGAGGTGTCCCTTATCCAAAAAGAAGGGAGTGAACTCTGACCCATACCCAAGCCCACATGTCTGATCCACCCATACCCTAACCTAAGCCCATCCATCTACACCTGCCCATACCCGTACTCCTGATCCACGACCCGAAACCGGATCCAAACCTACTTCACCTTCACCCTAAATCGAGAAAGGGTTTTTCTTTCTCTTCAATCATTCTCATTTAACCCAATCTCACCTGAAATTGAGAAGAGCAGACAATGGATGCGTCTGAAAGCCAGAGATTGAATTCGACCGAGTAGAAACCAGCTTCGTGGTTGTATGAGATTTATATAAGTTGATTCATGGTCGAAAAGGCAAACACGGAAACTAGAGTTTGTTGAATCGAGATTGATCAAGTTAGATGGATGAAGTCTGCGTCTGGTGGTGTTGATTGAGCGACGAGAAGAATGAAAGCTCGAGAGATGAAGGAATTACTGTAGAGATCTCAATGATGGAATCGGAAATGGGTTCGCCGAGAAATTGAATGAGAGATAGAGCTCGGGAGATGGGGATTGAATCAGAAATTAATGGGTCTTACGGATAAGAAGAGTCGTGAGTCGATGTATGAGCAAATGGGTTTTTGAAGTCGAATTGAAACGCAGAAGAAACCGTGGTTTGAGAAGTTGCTCGATCCGTGAATTGAGATGGTTAGAGAAGGTGGTTCTCGAGCAGACATGGATTACTAGAATGGGTCCGAGACCGTGTTGAAACTTGACAGAGCCGGATTAGTGAAGTACAAAGAATTGCGAGAGATGGCTAGGTAGTGGTTCAAGTTGGTTTGATAAAGCCATAGCTATAATGTGTTGGTGGTTCAGGGCGAGGAGGAGACTCTTGTTTAGTTGCCGCTTATGGTGGTGGTATGATGCTTGCCACGGAATCGGTGGTTATTCATTACGAGTTGGTCTTGCAATGGAACCGAAGTGAGGGCTTGAGGTTATGTTGGATTACAACAGAGCCGAAATGTTATAAGTTAGCAGGTGCGGGTGGTGTTGGTGGTGCATCGCGGCGTGGGCTTGCAAGACAATGATGGTGTCGTGTCTCGTGGAGTTATTGCATGTAATGTGGCTCTGATGTTTGAACAGAGAAGGAGATGGCAATGCCGCTGATGGAAGGAATGCAATGAGATGGCCTAAGCCTGGTGGAGGTGCATAGGCAATGGAGATGGTGAAATTGAATTTGGGTGTTGCAGGTGTTAGATGCTGCAGTGAACTGGTGATGTTGTGTTTTGAGTTAGAGAATTAGAAGACTGAGAAGAAGGTTGCAGCTGAGTCTAGGTGGTTACAGAGAATGGGTTGAGTAGTGTGATGCTTCAAGGAGCTGAGAATATGGCAGAAGTGAGCTACAGATGAGAAGAGACTGATTAGCCATCATGGCTGGGCTGAGCACTGATGCACCATCTTGGTGCAACACAAGATGGCCTCGAAAGTGGCCTCAGCTAGACTACCACCGACTCAAAGATTCGACTCGGATCGACCCAAATGAATCGAGACCACTCACCCAACTAAGACCGCCGACTCGCAGTCCGACTCCTCTCCGACTTGACCCGGTGACCGACGACCGACCGTTAAGTTTGACTTTTGACCGTTAGTCCTAACTGAGGACCGACGGAATATTCCGTCGAATATTCTCTTGACGGAGAAATTTCCAGTGGCTTGGCGGCGACTATTCCTACGGATTCCGGCCACAATCCCAGCTTTTCCGGCGAGCAAAAATTCCAGAATTTTCTATGGACTTCTCTCATGGGTGTGAAGACTTGGGCTTGGAATTGGATGGAGAATTGGACTCAAATTTGGAAAGATAAGGTGGAAGAGTTGAGAAAAGCTTGGATTTGGAAATTGAATTGCAAAAGGAAAAGGATTCTACTCCTTAGAAGATTTGGAGAATATTGAAGCCTATAAATAGAGAAGTTTTCTACAACTTCTACACACCTCTCTACACACACAACACTTGTGTTTTTGCTTGCTTTTCTAAGATTTTTCTTTTTAATTACTTGTGTGAATTTGAAAATTCTTCTTTTAATTAATTATTATTCGTGTGAATTTCAAAAACATGAGTAGCTAATTTTCTTATTGATTGAGGATGAATTCCTAGTTCTTAACATGATTTGAGTTTTTGTTTTCAATTCTATCTTGAGATTTTTCACATGATTATCAATTGTTTTTACTAATAGGAGTGATCTTAAAGACATTCATGATTGATTGATAGATTGTTTGGAGTGCACGCTAAATTAATTTGTTAATTGATCTATATCTAGTATAAGTTAGGGAATACGTAATCGTTCTCGACACTTTACACAAGTATAAAACACGAGACCTTACGGAGGGATTCCGTGGAGCAATTGTGTGTAGAAACAACGCTAGAAAGTGGACTAAGCGAACCGAGTTTAACTACTAGTACTAAACCTAAATTCATAGATCTTAATGCATTCAGGGAATTACATCTTGTAAGCGAACCTCAAGGTGGTTCTTTTGAATAGAATCTCGATAACTAAGCGGACTGTTACTCGGTGAAATTAGGGATTTTGGGGCTAGCTAAGCGGACCTGCTATCCTACGGTTGGTGATAATCTGTGACTAATAACAAGTAGAAAAGAACATAACTCTAATCATTGTTTCGTAACGAAGAAGGATTCCTTGATCTTGTCTCTCTTATTGCTTTCATCTTTCAACTTTCGATTTCAATTGCTTTGTTTATTTTCTTTTGCTTTTTACACCCCCCTTTCGTGACAACTTTTACAACTAAGATCTCTTGCTCCTCGTGGGAACGAACTTGACTTCCATTATATTATTTTTAATTGAGTGGAAATATTGAATTAATTTGATTGCACCTACGACACGCATCAAATTTGGGCGCCGTTGCCGGGGAGCAACGGGCGATTTTTTAGTTGTTTTTATTTTTCTTTTTGCTTTGTTAGATTCTTTACCATATCTAACTTAGTTTGTGAGAATCTTATTTCAGGTGTTATACCTTTGGTGAATGCTTAAAGGGGGTAGACCGAGTCCAATACGTCTTCGATCCGGCACTCAATTAAAGGATTTCATTCGAGCGATTAACACTCCACTTCCTCCTTCTTCATCAAGTGATTCGACAAAGAGGAAGAAACAATGGCTGATCGTACACTAAAGGACCTAGCTTCTCACAAGCTTGATACACAACAATGGTGTATCCAAACTAATTCAACCTTCAAATCAAGCCGGGTTGATTAGAGAGTTACCAAAGTTCCATGGCATGGTGAATGAGGACCCAAACAAACATCTTATGGACTTCTACACCATAGTTATGGCTATGCTTCCACCGAGACTAATGCGGATGGAGCAATGTTGAAAGCTTTCCGTTTTCTTTGGCGGGTAATGCTAAGGAATGGTTATATTATTTGCCTTCCTAAGTATCACAACATGGAATGGGATGAAGAAACTTTTCCTCGAGAGATATTTTCCCGCATCCAAAGCTACTCAAATTCGCAAGGAGATTTGTGGATTGAAACAACAAGTGGGAGAATCATTGTATGAATGTTGGGAGCGTTACAAGAGGTTGGTGGCAAGCTGTCCACACCATCAATTTAGTGATGCTATGATACTCCAATACTTCTATGAAGCTCTTCACCCAAGTGATAGGTCTCTTCTTGACGCCGCGGGTGGTGGTGCATTAATGAACAAGACGGTGGCCCAAGCTACCGAGTTGATTGAAAGTATGGCGGCAAACTCGCAACAATTCTACACAAGGGATGAACCAACGGTTAGGCGAGTGCATGAAGTTAGTGATTCATCGTCACATCTTGATCAAAGAATGAGTAACATGGAGATAATGATGCAAAGGATTGCCGCAGTGATTATTCCTGATAATGAGACCGAACAAGTGAATGCTTTATATCCAAATCAAAGGCCAAGGTACGATCCATACTCGAATACTTACAATCCCGGTGGAAGGATCATCCTAACTTTAGCTATGCAAACAAGCAAGCGGCGGTTTCCAATCCGTATGAGCAACAAGGTGGTTTTCAAGAATCACGCTTTCAACCTCAACAACATGGTGGTTCTCAACAATTTCAACCACAACAAGTCAAGGAGCGTGATTCTTTGAATGATGACAAGCTCAATGTGTTAATGCAAGGTATGCAAGGTCTTACTTCTATGTTGCAACAAAGCCAACAACACCAACAAAAGACCGATTTGGCAATCAAGGAGTTACAAATTCAAGTGGGGCAATTAGCGACCGATGTGAACTTATTGAAAGCGCAAGCGTCCACAAAACTTCCTTCACAACCAATTGTTAATCCAAGAGAGAGCGTTAATGCGATTACCTTGAGGAGTGGGAAACAAGTGGAGCAACCAAATCAACAAGATAAGGTGTATGATGAGAAAGAGGAAATTGAAACCACACCAAAGGAGAAAACATCTCCAACCAACCAACCCGAGGAGACGGTTCCTACTTTCACAACTCCACCCCCGTTCCCTAGCCGATTTGCTAAATCAAAGAAAGACTTGGAATACATGGATATTTGGGAGATCTTTAAGAAAGTACAAGTCAATATTCCACTCATAGAAGCTCTTCGTCAAATTCCTCGTTGTGCAAAGTTCTTAAAGGAGATGTGCATGAAGAAGAAAAGGTTGAAAGGGAATGAAATCATGAGTGTGGGGGAGAATGCTTCGGCGTTTATTCTCAATAAACTCCCACCAAAATTAAAGGACCCCGGTAGTTTCTATATACCTTGCACAATTGGTAAAACAAGGTTTACTCGAGCTTTGCTAGATTTGGGAGCATCGGTTAATGTTATGCCTTCCTCGATTTATTATTCTTTGAATCTCGGTCCTCTTAAAGAGACCGGGGTAGTTCTTGAACTTGCTAACCGATCTAATGTTTACCCGAAAGGGATTGTTGAGAATGTTTTGGTGCAGGTTAATGAGCTTGTATTTCCGGCCGATTTCTATGTCTTAGACATGAATGATGAGAATTCTTCCAAGTCTACACCTTTGCTTTTGGGTAGACCATTCTTAAGCACCGCCGAACAAAGATTGATGTCCAAAATGGCACCTTGACTATGGAGTTTGATGGTACACTCATCCACTTCAATATCTTTGAGACAACGCGATACCCTAGTGATGTGAAATCATGTTTTCCTGTGAAAGAGATTGATCCGGGCTAATGAATCTTGCAAGAGCTAAGTCGGGCCGTCGACTTTAACACAAGCGCTTAATGGGAGGCAACCCATCGGTTTTGTATTTCTTATCTTTTTGCTTTTTGTTATTTCTTTTTCTTGTTTCTTATCATGTTAAAATTTCCCACCTTGACTTTACTAGAGGATTCAATTACATTGAGGACAATGTAAGGTTTAAGTGTGGGGGAGTGGTTAAGCATGTTTTTAAAACAAAAATTACAAAAAAATGAAAAAATTTGAAGGAAAAAAAAAAAAAAAGTTTTACCTAAAACTTCAACTTTTAAAGATTTTAGAGTCTCTAGCATATTTCTAGGTATGTTTACATAGAGATTTTGACCGACATAATTGAACTTGGAAATGTTAGAGAACTACATTCGGATTTCTTGTTTGTTTGAGTGTTAAAAATGGATTTAATCATGCCGGTGATGCGAATTTGGTGCAGGGGAGAAATGCGTTATTAGAGTTGCTGATCAATCATTAGTGGAGACTACCCGTATTCATATCATGAGAGGCACCGACCAGAAATTTTCCATCTACTAAAGAGCTTTCTTTTGAGTGTGTGTCACCGTAAGTTAATTCCGGGTAGAATGGTGAGCTACCCAACCTCCCACCAATAGAAGCACTACTCTTTGATCTCTTGAGTGCTAATTTTGTCAATCATGAGGGTGACGTCCATGGATGAAAGCTTCCTTCTTGTAGTTCGATTTGCAGTTAGCACCATTCTCTCTCTCGACAACAACGGATCCATAGAAACACATTCATCATCAACAAGGAGCAACATCAAAATCTACAAGGAAAGTTGGAAAAGTTTAAGGTTTACAAGCAACGAACGAGAAAAAGAGCAAATTTCAAATTCAAGTAAAGCAACATACAAAGAGCGGATTTTTACATATATGTTGAAGACTTACACTACAATGAGGTAATTTTATATTCAAGTATGAAGACTTATTCATGAAAGCGAAGAAAATTAAAAGGTGAAAATTTTTGAAGTTTATGATTTTAAGACGATACAAGTTGTGAAGAATCAAGTGGTAAAATACTTCTTCCACGGCCATGGTTTATTTTTGTATTTAATTTCTCTTGTCGAAAAAAAAAAAAAAAAAAAAAGAAAAGAAAAAAAAGAAAAAGAAAAAAAAATTTTGAAAGAGAGAAAAACAAGAGAAATATTTGTTCTTATGAGCCGTGGGGAAGGAAAATTTATAAGGAAGTTTCAAGCGACAAGGATTTCAAGGTAAAGAGTTATAAAATGTCAAGGATTTATGAAATTCGAGGGTTTATCATCAATAGTTGAAACCGAAGACGAAGACCAAGAAGAAAGACGAGGAGCGGAAGACGTTTTCTATTGGATGCCGTGAGAGTGGTGTTATCATAATTGGCGATCGGATGTGAAGGTAAGTAAGTAATCTCATCCTCGGTAATATGGTTGATTTCCTTTCTTAGAGATCGTCAGAAAAATGGTTTTTCAAAATATTAAAAGATATGGGTTTTTCAAAATTTCGGAAGTTATCCTTCCCACCATTCAACGTGTCGCAGATTTCTTTCTTCATTCCTACCTGCACATATGTGAGAACCATAAAAAGCCGTCTTTTTGAGTGCAATTATCATAAAATCCTTTTTGGTGAGGCAGAAGTCGAGGCGAAATGCTTATTGATCGTTTCTCAAACACGCATTCTCTCATTATGGTGTGGTTATTTCTCACTCAACATTTAAGAATGAGAATATGTTCTTTGGTATTTCTAACTTCTTATTACTAGCATGCAGAAATTCTATGTCCTCATAACTCTTTGGATGCTTGTGACGCTTGAGCGCTTTGAAGTTGTGAGTTTTTAGTTTGATTTGCTCGAGGACTAGCAAAGTCTAAGTGTGGGGAATTTGATAGGTGTAGAATACACCTAATTTACTATCTAGTAGTTTATGCTTTCTTTGCTATTTTTCTTGTAAATTATGTATTTTACGCTTGTTTTGAGTTTTATAGCTACTTTGGAGTCGCACGGAGGAAAAGAAGAAGAAATCACCCTATTTGAGCCAAAAGGGTAAAATTGTCATTTCACCAAGGAGGGAATACTATATGGAGCCCAGCCGAGGATAAGGGGTGACTCAAATTACTGAAGGAAGGACAATAATAGATAAGGGGAGGTCAAAGAGGTGTCCCTTATCCAAAAAGAAGGGAGTGAACTCTGACCCATACCCAAGCCCACATGTCTGATCCACCCATACCCTAACCTAAGCCCATCCATCTACACCTGCTCCATACCCGTACCCTGATCCACGACCCGAAACCGGATCCAAACCTACTTCACCTTCACCCTAAATCGAGAAAGGGTTTTTCTTTCTCTTCAATCATTCTCATTTAACCCAATCTCACCTGAAATTGAGAAGAGCAGACAATGGCTGCGTCTGAAAGCCAGAGATTGAATTCGACCGAGTAGAAACCAGTTCGTGGTTGTATGAGATTTATATAAGTTGATTCATGGTCGAAAAGGCAAACACGGGAACTAGAGTTTGTTGAATCGAGATTGACTGGGTTAGATGGATGAAGTCGCGTCTCTGTGGTGTTGATTGAGCGACGAGAAGAATGAAAGCTCGTAGATGAAGGAATTCGTTGTAGAGATCTCAATGATGGAATCGGAAATGGGTTCGCCGAGAAATTGAATGAGAGATAGAGCTCGGGAGATGGGGATTGAATCGAGAAATTAATGGGTCTTACTGGATAAGAAGAGTCATGAGTCGATGTATGAGCAAATGGGTTTTTGAAGCTGAATTGAAACGCAGAGAAGAAACCAGGGTTTGAGAAGTTGCTCGATCTGTGAATTGAGATGGTTAGAGAAGGTGGTTCTGAGCAGACATGGATTACTAGAATGGGTCTGAGACTGTGTTGAAACTTGACAGAGCTGGATTAGTGAAGTACAGCAATTGCAGAGATGGCTAGGTAGTGGTTCAAGTTGGTTTGATAAAGTCATAGCCTATAATGTGTTGGTGGTTCAGGGCGAGGAGGAGACTCTTGTTTAGTTGCTGCTTATGGTGGTGGTATGATGCTTGCCACTTGAATCGGTGGTTATTCATTACGTAGTTGGTCTTGCAATGGAACCGGGTGAGGGCTTGAGGTTATGTTGGATTACAACAGAGCCGAAATGTTATAAGTTAGCAGTGCCGGTGGTGTTGGTCGGTGCATCAAAGTGGCGTGGGCTTGCAAGACAATGATGGTGCCAGTGGTCTCGGTGGAGTTATTGCAGGTAATGTGGCTCTGATGTTTGAACAGAGAAGGAGATGGCAATGCCGCTGATGGAAGGAATGCAATGAGATGGCCTAAGCTCCGGTGGAGGTGCATAGGCAATGGAGATGGTGAAATTGAATTTGGGTGTTGCAGGTGTTAGATGCTTTGCAGTGAACTCGGTGATGTTGTGTTTTGAGTTAGAGAATTAGAAGACCGAGAAGAAGGTTGCAAATTGAGTCTAGGTGGTTACGAGAGAATGGGTTGAGTAGTGTGATGCTTCAAGGAGCCGAGAATATGGCGTAAGTGAGCTACAGATGAGAAGAGACTGATTAGCCATCATGGCTGGGCTGAGCACTGATGCACCATCTTGGTGCAACACAAGATGGCCTGGAAAGTGGCCTGGCTAGGACCAGTCAGCCGACTCAGCATTCTGACTCGGATCTGACCCAGCGAATCAGACCACTCAGCCAACTAAGACCGCTGACTCAGAGTCTGACTCCTCTCTGACTTGACCCGGGTGACTGACGACTGACCGTTAAGTTTGACTTTTGACCGTTAGTCCTAACGGAGGACCAGACGGAATATTCCGTCGAATATTCTCTTGACGGAGAAATTTCCAGGTGGCCGGCGGCGACTATTCCGGCCGGATTCCGGCCACAATCCCAGTTTTCCGGCGAGCAAAAATTCCAGAATTTTCTATGGACTTCTCTCATGGGTGTGAAGACTTGGGCTTGGAATTGGATGGAGAATTGGACTCAAATTTGGAAAGAGAAGGTGGAAGAGTTGAGAAAAGCTTGGATTTGGAAATTGAATTGCAAAAGGAAAAGGATTCTACTCCTTAGAAGATTTGGAGAATATTGAAGCCTATAAATAGAGAAGTTTTCTACAACTTCTACACACCTCTCTACACACACAACACTTGTGTTTTTGCTTGCTTTTCTAAGATTTTTCTTTTTAATTACTTGTGTGAATTTGAAAATTCTTCTTTTAATTAATTATTATTCGTGTGAATTTCAAAAACATGAGTAGCTAATTTTCTTATTGATTTAGGATGAATTCCTAGTTCTTAACATGATTTGAGTTTTTGTTTTCAATTCTATCTTGAGATTTTTCACATGATTATCGATTGTTTTTACTAATAGGAGTGATCTTAAAGACATTCATGATTGATTGATAGATTGTTTGGAGTGCACGCTAAATTAATTTGTTAATTGATCTATATCTAGTATAAGTTAGGGAATACGTAATCGTTCTCGACACTTTACACAAGTAGAAAACACGAGACCTTGCGGAGGGATTCCGTGGAGCAATTGTGTGTAGAAACAACGCTAGAAAGTGGACTAAGCGAACCGAGTTTAACTACTAGTACTAAACCTAAATTCATAGATCTTAATGCATTCAGGGAATTACATCTTGTGTTTAACCTCAGGGTGGTTCTTTTGAATAGAATCTGATAACTAAGCGGACCTATTACTCAGTGAAATTAGGGATTTTGGGGCTAGCTAAGCGGACCTGCTATCCTACGGTTGGTGATAATCTGTGACTAATAACAAGTAGAAAAGAACATAACTCTAATCATTGTTTCGTAACGAAGAAGGATTCCTTGATCTTGTCTCTCTTATTGCTTTCATCTTTCAACTTTCGATTTCAATTGCTTTGTTTATTTTCTTTTGCTTTTTACACCCCCTTTCGTGACAACTTTTACAACTAAGATCTCTTGCTCCTCGGGGGAACGAACTTGACTTCCATTATATTATTTTTAATTGAGTGGAAATATTGAATTAATTTGATTGCACCTACGACACGCATCAAATTTTGGCGCCGTTGCCGGGGAGCAACGGGCGATTTTTTAGTTGTTTTTATTTTTCTTTTTGCTTTGTTAGATTCTTTACCATATCTAACTTAGTTTGTGAGAATCTTATTTCAGGTGTTATACCTTTGGTGAATGCTTAAAGGGGGTAGACCGAGTCCAATACGTCTTCGATCCGGCACTCAATTAAAGGATTTCATTCGAGCGATTAACACTCCACTTCCTCCTTCTTCATCAAGTGATTCGGACAAAGAGGAAGAAACAATGGCTGATCGTACACTAAAGGACCTAGCTTCTCACAAGCTTGATACACAACAATGGTGTATCCAAACTAATTCAACCTTCGAAATCAAGCCGGGGTTGATTAGAGAGTTACCAAAGTTCCATGGCATGGTGAATGAGGACCCAAACAAACATCTTATGGACTTCTACACCATAGTTATGGCTATGCTTCCACCGGAGACTAATGCGGATGGAGCAATGTTGAAAGCTTTCCCGTTTTCTTTGGCGGGTAATGCTAAGGAATGGTTATATTATTTGCCTTCCTAAGTATCACAACATGGAATGGGATGAAGAAACTTTTCGTCGAGAGATATTTTCCCGCATCCAAAGCTACTCAAATTCGCAAGGAGATTTGTGGATTGAAACAACAAGTGGGAGAATCATTGTATGAATGTTGGGAGCGTTACAAGAGGTTGGTGGCAAGCTGTCCACACCATCAATTTAGTGATGCTATGATACTCCAATACTTCTATGAAGCTCTTCACCCAAGTGATAGGTCTCTTCTTGACGCCGCGGGTGGTGGTGCATTAATGAACAAGACGGTGGCCCAAGCTACCGAGTTGATTGAAAGTATGGCGGCAAACTCGCAACAATTCTACACAAGGGATGAACCAACGGTTAGGCGAGTGCATGAAGTTAGTGATTCATCGTCACATCTTGATCAAAGAATGAGTAACATGGAGATAATGATGCAAAGGATTGCCGCAGTGATTATTCCGGATAATGAGACCGAACAAGTGAATGCTTTATATCCAAATCAAAGGCCAAGGTACAATCCATACTCGAATACTTACAATCCCGGGTGGAAGGATCATCCTAACTTTAGCTATGCAAACAAGCAAGCGGCGGTTTCCAATCCGTATGAGCAACAAGGTGGTTTTCAGCAATCACGCTTTCAACCTCAACAACATGGTGGTTCTCAACAATTTCAACCACAACAAGTCAAGGAGCGTGATTCTTTGAATGATGACAAGCTCAATGTGTTAATGCAAGGTATGCAAGGTCTTACTTCTATGTTGCAACAAAGCCAACAACACCAACAAAAGACCGATTTGGCAATCAAGGAGTTACAAATTCAAGTGGGGCAATTAGCGACCGATGTGAACTTATTGAAAGCGCAAGCGGGCGATTTTTTAGTTGTTTTTATTTTTCTTTTTGCTTTGTTAGATTCTTTACCATATCTAACTTAGTTTGTGAGAATCTTATTTCAGGTGTTATACCTTTGGTGAATGCTTAAAGGGGGTAGACCGAGTCCAATACGTCTTCGATCCGGCACTCAATTAAAGGATTTCATTCGAGCGATTAACACTCCACTTCCTCCTTCTTCATCAAGTGATTCGGACAAAGAGGAAGAAACAATGGCTGATCGTACACTAAAGGACCTAGCTTCTCACAAGCTTGATACACAACAATGGTGTATCCAAACTAATTCAACCTTCAAATCAAGCCGGGGTTGATTAGAGAGTTACCAAAGTTCCATGGCATGGTGAATGAGGACCCAAACAAACATCTTATGGACTTCTACACCATAGTTATGGCTATGCTTCCACCGGAGACTAATGCGGATGGAGCAATGTTGAAAGCTTTCCGTTTTCTTTGGCGGATAATGCTAAGGAATGGTTATATTATTTGCCTTCCTAAGTATCACAACATGGAATGGGATGAAGAAACTTTTCCTCGAGAGATATTTTCCGCATCCAAAGCTACTCAAATTCGCAAGGAGATTTGTGGATTGAAACAACAAGTGGGAGAATCATTGTATAAATGTTGGGAGCGTTACAAGAGGTTGGTGGCAAGCTGTCCACACCATCAATTTAGTGATGCTATGATACTCCAATACTTCTATGAAGCTCTTCACCCAAGTGATAGGTCTCTTCTTGACGCCGCGGTGGTGGTGCATTAATGAACAAGACGGTGGCCCAAGCTACCGAGTTGATTGAAAGTATGGCGGCAAACTCGCAACAATTCTACACAAGGGATGAACCAACGGTTAGGCGAGTGCATGAAGTTAGTGATTCATCGTCACATCTTGATCAAAGAATGAGTAACATGGAGATAATGATGCAAAGGATTTCCGCAGTGATTATTCCGGATAATGAGACCGAACAAGTGAATGATTTATATCCAAATCAAAGGCCAAGGTACGATCCATACTCGAATACTTACAATCCCGGGTGGAAGGATCATCCTAACTTTAGCTATGCAAACAAGCAAGCGGCGGTTTCCAATCCGTATGAGCAACAAGGTGGTTTTCAGCAATCACGCTTTCAACCTCAACAACATGGTGGTTCTCAACAATTTCAACCACAACAAGTCAAGGAGCGTGATTCTTTGAATGATGACAAGCTCAATGTGTTAATGCAAGGTATGCAAGGTCTTACTTCTATGTTGCAACAAAGCCAACAACACCAACAAAAGACCGATTTGGCAATCAAGGAGTTACAAATTCAAGTGGGGCAATTAGCGACCGATGTGAACTTATTGAAAGCGCAAGCGTCCACAAAACTTCCTTCACAACCAATTGTTAATCCAAGAGAGAGCGTTAATGCGATTACCTTGAGGAGTGGGAAACAAGTGGAGCAACCAAATCAACAAGATAAGGTGTATGATGAGAAAGAGGAAATTGAAACCACACCAAAGGAGAAAACATCTCCAACCAACCAACCCGAGGAGACGGTTCCTACTTTCACAACTCCACCCCCGTTCCCTAGCCGATTTGCTAAATCAAAGAAAGACTTGGAATACATGGATATTTGGGAGATCTTTAAGAAAGTACAAGTCAATATTCCACTCATAGAAGCTCTTCGTCAAATTCCTCGTTGTGCAAAGTTCTTAAAGGAGATGTGCATGAAGAAGAAAAGGTTGAAAGGGAATGAAATCATGAGTGTGGGGGAGAATGCTTCGGCGTTTATTCTCAAGAAACTCCCACCAAAATTAAAGGACCCAGGTAGTTTCAATATACCTTGCACAATTGGTAAAACAAGGTTTACTCGAGCTTTGCTAGATTTGGGAGCATCGGTTAATGTTATGCCTTCCTCGATTTATGATTCTTTGAATCTCGGTCCTCTTAAAGAGACCGGGGTAGTTCTTGAACTTGCTAACCGATCTAATGTTTACCCGAAAGGGATTGTTGAGAATGTTTTGGTGCAGGTTAATGAGCTTGTATTTCCGGCCGATTTCTATGTCTTAGACATGAATGATGAGAATTCTTCCAAGTCTACACCTTTGCTTTTGGGTAGACCATTCTTAAGCACCGCCGGAACAAAGATTGATGTCCAAAATGGCACCTTGACTATGGAGTTTGATGGTACACTCATCCACTTCAATATCTTTGAGACAACGCGATACCCTAGTGATGTGAAATCATGTTTTCCCGTGAAAGAGATTGATCCGGGCTAATGAATCTTGCAAGAGCTAAGTCGGGCCGTCGACTTTAACACAAGCGCTTAATGGGAGGCAACCCATCGGTTTTGTATTTCTTATCTTTTTGCTTTTTGTTATTTCTTTTTCTTGTTTCTTATCATGTTAAAATTTCCCACCTTGACTTTACTAGGAGGATTCAATTACATTGAGGACAATGTAAGGTTTAAGTGTGGGGGAGTGGTTAAGCATGTTTTTAAAACAAAAATTACAAAAAAATGAAAAAATTTGAAGGAAAAAAAAAAAAAAAGTTTTACCTAAAAACTTCAACTTTTAAAGATTTTAGAGTCTCTAGCATATTTCTAGGTATGTTTACATAGAGATTTTGACCGACATAATTGAACTTGGAAATGTTAGAGAACTACATTCGGATTTCTTGTTTGTTTGAGTGTTAAAAATGGATTTAATCATGCCGGTGATGCGAATTTGGTGCAGGGAGAAATGCGTTATTAGAGTTGCTGATCAATCATTAGTGGAGACTACCCGTATTCATATCATGAGAGGCACCGACCAGAAATTTTCCATCTACTAAAGAGCTTTCTTTTGAGTGTGTGTCACCGTAAGTTAATTCCGGGTAGAATGGTGAGCTACCCAACCTCCCACCAATAGAAGCACTACTCTTTGATCTCTTGAGTGCTAATTTTGTCAATCATGAGGGTGACGTCCATGGATGAAAGCTTCCTTCTTGTAGTTCGATTTGCAGTTAGCACCATTCTCTCTCTCGACAACAACGGATCCATAGAAACACATTCATCATCAACAAGGAGCAACATCAAAATCTACAAGGAAAGTTGGAAAAGTTTAAGGTTTACAAGCAACGGAACGAGAAAAAGAGCAAATTTCAAATTCAAGTAAAGCAACATACAAAGAGCGGATTTTTACATATATGTTGAAGACTTACACTACAATGAGGTAATTTTATATTCAAGTATGAAGACTTATTCATGAAAGCGAAGAAAATTAAAAGGTGAAAATTTTTGAAGTTTATGATTTTAAGACGATACAAGTTGTGAAGAATCAAGTGGTAAAATACTTCTTCCACGGCCATGGTTTATTTTTGTATTTAATTTCTCTTGTCAGAAAAAAAAAAAAAAAAAAAAAAAAAAAAAAAAAAAAAGAAAGAAAAAAAATTTTGAAAGAGAGAAAAACAAGAGAAATATTTGTTCTTATGAGCCGTGGGGAAGGAAAATTTATAAGGAAGTTTCAAGCGACAAGGATTTCAAGGTAAAGAGTTATAAAATGTCAAGGATTTATGAAATTCGAGGGTTTATCATCAATAGTTGAAACCGAAGACGAAGACCAAGAAGAAAGACGAGGAGCGGAAGACGTTTTCTATTGGATGCCGTGAGAGTGGTGTTATCATAATTGGCGATCGGATGTGAAGGTAAGTAAGTAATCTCATCCTCGGTAATATGGTTGATTTCCTTTCTTAGAGATCGTCAGAAAAATGGTTTTTCAAAATATTAAAAGATGTGGGTTTTTCAAAATTTCGGAAGTTATCCTTCCCACCATTCAACGTGTCGCAGGATTTCTTTCTTCATTCCTACCTGCACATATGTGAGAACCATAAAAAGCCGTCTTTTTGAGTGCAATTATCATAAAATCCTTTTTGGTGAGGCATTTCGAGGCGAAATGCTTATTGATCGTTTCTCAAACACGCATTCTCTCATTATGGTGTGGTTATTTCTCACTCAACATTTAAGAATGAGAATATGTTCTTTGGTATTTCTAACTTCTTATTACTAGCATGCAGAAATTATATGTCCTCATAACTCTTTGGATGCTTGTGACGCTTGAGCGCTTTGAAGTTGTGAGTTTTTAGTTTGATTTGCTCGAGGACTAGCAAAGTCTAAGTGTGGGGGAATTTGATAGGTGTAGAATACACCTAATTTACTATCTAGTAGTTTATGCTTTCTTTGCTATTTTTCTTGTAAATTATGTATTTTACGCTTGTTTTGAGTTTTATAGCTACTTTGGAGTCGCACGGAGGAAAAGAAGAAGAAATCACCCTATTTGAGCCAAAAGGGTAAAATTGTCATTTCACCAAGGAGGGAATACTATATGGAGCCCAGCCGAGGATAAGGGGTGACTCAAATTACTGAAGGAAGGACAATAATAGATAAGGGGAGGTCAAAGAGGTGTCCCTTATCCAAAAAGAAGGGAGTGAACTCTGACCCATACCCAAGCCCACATGTATGATCCACCCATACGCTAACCTAAGCCCATCCATCTACACCTGCTCCATACCCGTACCCTGATCCACGACCCGAAACCGGATCCAAACCTACTTCACCTTCACCCTAAATCGAGAAAGGGTTTTTCTTTCTCTTCAATCATTCTCATTTAACCCAATCTCACCTGAAATTGAGAAGAGCAGACAATGGCTGCGTTCTGAAAGCCAGAGATTGAATTCGACCGAGTAGAAACCAGTTCGTGGTTGTATGAGATTTATATAAGTTGATTCATGGTCGAAAAGGCAAACACGGGAACTAGAGTTTGTTGAATCGAGATTGATCAAGTTAGATGGATGAAGTCAAATCTCGGTGGTGTTGATTGAGCGACGAGAAGAATGAAAGCTCGAGAGATGAAGGAATTCGGCTGTAGAGATCTCAATGATGGAATCGGAAATGGGTTCATTTGAGAAATTGAATGAGAGATAGAGCTCGGGAGATGGGGATTGAATCCGAGAAATTAATGGGTCTTACGGATAAGAAGAGTCGTGAGATGATGTATAAGCAAATGGGTTTTGAAGTCAATTGAAACGCAGAGAAGAAACCAGGGTTTGAGAAGTTGCTCGATCTGTGAATTGAGATGGTTAGAGAAGGTGGTTCTGAAAGGACATGGATTACTAGAATGGGTCCGAGACCGTGTTGAAACTTGACAGAGCTGGATTAGTGAAGTACAAAGAATTGCAGAGATGGCTAGGTAGTGGTTCAAGTTGGTTTGATGAAGCTGCAGCTATAATGTGTTGGTGGTTCAGGGCGAGGAGGAGACTCTTGTTTAGTTGCTGCTTATGGTGGTGGTATGATGCTTGCCACGGAACTGGTGGTTATTCATTACAGAGTTGGTCTTGCAATGGAACTGAAGTGAGGGCTTGAGGTTATGTTGGATTACAACAGGAGCTGAAATGTTATAAGTTAGCAGGCTGGTGGTGTTGGCTGGTGCATCAGTGGCAGGGCTTGCAAGACAATGATGGTGCTGTGTCTGGTGGAGTTATTGCAGGTAATGTGGCTCTGATGTTTGAACAGAGAAGGAGATGGCAATGCCGCTGATGGAAGGAATGCAATGAGATGGCCTAAGCCTCAAAGGAGGTGCATAGGCAATGGAGATGGTGAAATTGAATTTGGGTGTTGTAGGTGTTAGATGCTGCAGTGAACTGGTGATGTTGTGTTTTGAGTTAGAGAATTAGAAGACTGAGAAGAAGGTTGCAGCTGAGTCTAGGTGGTTACAGAGAATGGGTTGAGTAGTGTGATGCTTCAAGGAGCTGAGAATATGGCAGAAGTGAGCTACAGATGAGAAGAGACTGATTAGCCATCATGGCTGGGGCCGAGAGACGATGCACCATCTTGGTGCAACACAAGATGGCCTGGAAAGTGGCTGGCTAGGACTACCACCCGACTCAAAGATTCGACTCGGATCTGACCAATGAATCGGACCACTCGGCCAACTAAGACCGCCGACTCGCAGTCCGACTCCTCTCCGACTTGACCCGGTGACCCGACGACCGACCGTTAAGTTTGACTTTTGACCGTTAGTCCTAACGGAGGACCGGACTTTAAATATTCCGTCGAATATTCTCTTGACGGAGAAATTTCCGAGTGGCGCGGCGACTATTCCTAGCCGGATTCCGCCCACAATCCCATTTTCCGGCGAGCAAAAATTCCAGAATTTTCTATGGACTTCTCTCATGGGTGTGAAGACTTGGGCTTGGAATTGGATGGAGAATTGGACTCAAATTTGGAAAGAGAAGGTGGAAGAGTTGAGAAAAGCTTGGATTTGGAAATTGAATTGCAAAAGGAAAAGGATTCTACTCCTTAGAAGATTTGGAGAATATTGAAGCCTATAAATAGAGAAGTTTTCTACAACTTCTACACACCTCTCTACACACACAACACTTGTGTTTTTGCTTGCTTTTCTAAGATTTTTCTTTTTAATTACTTGTGTGAATTTGAAAATTATTCTTTTAATTAATTATTATTCGTGTGAATTTCAAAAACATGAGTAGCTAATTTTCTTATTGATTGAGGATGAATTCCTAGTTCTTAACATGATTTGAGTTTTTGTTTTCAATTCTATCTTGAGATTTTTCACATGATTATCGATTGTTTTTACTAATAGGAGTGATCTTAAAGACATTCATGATTGATTGATAGATTGTTTGGAGTGCACGCTAAATTAATTTGTTAATTGATCTATATCTAGTATAAGTTAGGGAATACGTAATCGTTCTCGACACTTTACACAAGTAGAAAACACGAGACCTTGCGGAGGGATTCCGTGGAGCAATTGTGTGTAGAAACAACGCTAGAAAGTGGACTAAGCGAACCGAGTTTAACTACTAGTACTAAACCTAAATTCATAGATCTTAATGCATTCGGGGAATTACATCTTGTAAGCGAACCTCAAGGTGGTTCTTTTGAATAGAATCTGATAACTAAGCGGACCTGTTACTCAGTGAAATTAGGGATTTTGGGGCTAGCTAAGCGGACCTGCTATCCTACGGTTGGTGATAATCTGTGACTAATAACAAGTAGAAAAGAACATAACTCTAATCATTGTTTCGTAACGAAGAAGGATTCCTTGATCTTGTCTCTCTTATTGCTTTCATCTTTCAACTTTCGATTTCAATTGCTTTGTTTATTTTCTTTTGCTTTTTACACCCCCCCTTTCGTGACAACTTTTACAACTAAGATCTCTTGCTCCTCGTGGGAACGAACTTGACTTCCATTATATTATTTTTAATTGAGTGGAAATATTGAATTAATTTGATTGCACCTACGACACGCATCAGCAATTCACTATGGTGATGCAGGTAATCATAGTGGTACAATCTCCCTAGCCTACAAGACTAAAATGCAAGGATACTTTTGGCCACACATGCATGATGACGCGAAGAATATCTCCACGTGATGTGAAGCATGTCAAAGGTTTAGAAAACGGATACACGCCCCAACTACGAGTTTAAACTCTATACTAAGCGTATGTCCGTTCGCCATGTGGGGAATAAATATTGTTGGATCATTCGGTACTGGGAGTAAACAACGAAGATATCTGATAGTAGCTACAGATTATTTCACGAAATGGGTTGAGGTTAAACCGCAGCAACATACACGAGATGGAGATGTATACGACTTTATTCTTGAACACATCATATGTATATTTGGGATTCCTATAAAAGTCGTCTCTGATAATGGAAAACAGTTTAAGGGAGGGAAAGTAAAAATGTTGTTCAATGCATTCAAGATAGAATCGGGAAAGTCAACTCCTCTATATCCACAAAGCAACGAACAAGCAAAGGCGACAAATAAGACGATAACAACAACCTTGAAAAAAAAGCTAGAAGGCCACCACAAGGGATGGTGCGAGCAAATTCCAAACGTGTTATGGTCTTATAGGACGACGAGACGAGATGCCACAGGAATGACACCCTTCTGTCTAACTTATGGATTAGAGGCAGTATTACCCACATAAATCATCATCCCCGCGACTAAGCAATAGGCATGGAGAAAAGGCTACAATTTAGATATGATCCTGTCGAAGTTAGATGATTTGGAGGAAAATAGAGAGACTGCATTACAACATATGACGAATTACCATCAAAGGCTATAACAAGAGGGTAAAAGAACGAAGTTCTGTGCCAGGATAATTGGTGTTGTCCGAAATCCCACCTTATCAAAAGGGATCAGGTGGAAAGTTAGAACCCACCTGGGAAGGCCCATACATCGTGAAAAGAGTTGTGGGAAATGGCTCCTATGAGCTCGCTGATTGTCAAGGGAAAGACACAGATTCCGAAGGGAACATAATATATAGTGAAGTTGAAAGGCAAGATCCAAGACTGGATCACCCATGGAATCCGGTTTACATCAAAAAATATTATCCATAGTGAAGAAGTGTACTAGCGAATAAAGTAAAATAAAGAGAAAGATATGTATTCCTTGACAAAAGAAATATAATGAAAAAATTATCTTTGAATGAATCAAGAAGTAAATATTCGGGCAAAATAAGACCTCACGAATAGGCAAGTAAGACCTCGCATTAGGAGGTTGATAAGACCCACGAAATAAAATGGTTTCCAGGGAAACTACAAAACCTTTACTTAGGAAGGCTGAGAACTCATGGCGTGCAACCTAGTTCGCACACGATGCAAGAGGCAATGATAAGACCTAACGCACGTCATGAACTACCCTCAGAGAGAGAGATAGGGGGCAAGAATAAGACCCATCCGCCAAGGGTCTTCTTTATGATGGCCTTTGGTAATGGGTGTAGAAATGTAACCAGTGGAGATAGTAGATGGCCTAGTATGATTTCTGCACTCGGTTCCAAAGAAACCCCACCTAGGGTGTGACTTCGTAACCATGAGCCATATCGGCGAAGGGATAAGAAGTCACGAAAACAACTGGTACCAAGCCCGAGAGAAAGGGGGTATTCAGGGGGAATATAAAGGGACGACACCCTCCAGATTAGGGAGCTGAGTGACCCAAAAGAAAACAATATCACGGGGCTACTATTCATGGGAATAGTTAGGCCTGTCATATTGTTACAATGTAAGACCTCAATAAAATGCTAAGGCGAGGTTGATGGATCTTTAATTCGTAAGAATAAAGAGCGCCTGAGTCTTCGTCGAAAGAATACCCTGAACAACGGGGTGAGGCACAATAAGACCTTAACTAGGAGGCGAAATAAGACATCTAGATAACTAGAAGAAGCTCGAGGAAGACCGAAGACAAGAGGCAAACGAGTAGAAGAACCATAGCATGGTGAGACCTGTCTTAGAAAGTAAGACCCTATGCTACTAGTAGAAGACAATAAGACATTAACTAGGAGGCACAATAATTCCTCGTAGTAACAGTTTGAAAATGCAAGCCGGGCAGGCGAAAGATAACCTAGGAACGAATATAAATTATAAGGCAATATAACAAAAGAGACATCATAACACAAAGCAAAAGCTAAGGCATAATTTACATGATACATTATAACTGTGAAAAAAAAATTATATTACAGGAAAAAATGAGTAACAAAGGTTCATATTGAATATGCAAATACACGGTCCAGCGAAGTATGAATAAGATTCGAACTGTACAAGTACAGTAAAGCAATTCACGAGGAAACCCAGGTATGCTTCAGAACTTCGCAAAAGAATAAGAGGCAAGTATATACTTTTTTAATTTTTATTCTTTTGAGTACTTCCTTCGCATACTTATTTTTAAAACCAAAAACAAAGGCAAGTATATATTATAACCAGTTCGTATAATAAAGGCAAGGAGACGTTAAGAATAGACCTAGTGTTTTTGCTCTCAAAATAAAGATAACTTCGCAGGCATACTTTAATTATACTATAACTAACCAAATGAAATAAGGAAATTTAGACAAATGGAAGCAAAAGTAATACATTGAAGCAAAATCAAAATGTTATGCTCCCCCAAGCTTGGGAGCGCCCAGTTCGAATAATGTTAAAAGACACGAGATGTTCAAAAAGATCAACGAGAAAAGGAAATCAAGATCGAGGAGGAAGTTGCTGAATAGGATTAGCCTTGATACCTTTGCCTTTTGTCTCTCCATCACCACCGCTTGATTCTTTGACATGCTATCCAAAATTGCTATCATTAACACCGATTGTCTCGGTTCCAACATTGCCAGCATCACCACTAGAGAAAGTATACGAAGAGGATGAAATATTAGCAGTTTCAGCAATCAAAAGAGCTTTGCCCTTGGGATTTTCAGCCTCCTCTTCTTCATCAGACTCAGTTTCCTCGTCATCATATCCTCTCCAGAAGGAGCTTTCTCATCATCAGCAGGTTCGTCATCAGAGAAAATCTCAAGATCCAGAGGTTCATGAGGAATACCTCGCCGGTCACAAAACTCATTAAAGAGTTTAACTTTGGCATCCTGGGCGTTTTTCCTGGTTAACTTGGAAACCTTCGCCGCATCCTTCTCCATTATGTTGAAGTCCTCATTAAGATCCTTGATCTCTTCTTTAAGATCAGAGATTTCCTTAGCAAGCTCGTCCTTCTGACGAGATAAGTGGAGCATCTGGTTCTTGAAATGTTGCTCAGATTCTGCAAAGAAAAAAAAAAGATAAGGAACTAAAGAAATAAAGCATGGGACAAGGCAAGAAACAACATGCAACCTCTAAACTACCTTCCTTCTGAAGATAACAGAACCCAAAGTTTTTTGGACATCAGCATTAAGATGGTCGAGCCTATAAATCTCGATTCTCGCAGCTTCAATTTGGACGCAAAGTTCGTGATACTAGTTATCCCACTATTTACCATGACCAGATTCAGAATTAACCTCATCAGGAGGGTTGATGACGAGCTTCTTGTTATTTAAAGGCTCAATAGGATTCTTCTTTGTGGATGAAACAATATCCTTCTTCTTACCCTGAAACCTTTCTAGGCGAGATAAGATAGAGGTCACTTCGTCCTTCAATTTATTATTCTCAGACTTCAAATCAGTGACTTCATTACGAGATTTACGAAGATTAGCTTCAGACTTATCCTTTCTCTTAATTATGCGAGCTTTATCTTTCTCTAAACGTTTGATCTGAGCCAGCGAAGAAGAGTGAAAGTTACGCGAAGTGGTAAGAAGATTACCAACACGATGTAGCTCAACCTTCAATCTATCATTCTCCTTATGAAGATGAAGGTTCAACTCCTCATTATTTGAAGATTCAGTGGCCAAGCGGTCTGATTGAAGGAATAAATTCTCAACCTTCTCGCTTAAAATTTCATTCTCAGTCCTGTAACTACTAATCTGGGATGTAAGGTTTAAATTTTCCAAGCGGATGTCTTCAAGCAAGTCCTTCTCCTCAGAAGCATCCATTTGACGTTTCACACATCGAGCTTAACGAAAAGTAAAACAAAATACAATAAAAATAAATCTAGGGAAAGAACAGAACACACAAAGAAGGGACACTTACTGCGAACTTCGTCGACCTTCTTTTCCAGTTTAGACGAGCTCTCCTTCTCCTTATCAAGATTCCTTTTGAGCTCTCGAACTTGAGTGTTGTACTTCCCCAGCTGTTCGCGAGACATTCTGGTTTCGACGAGCTGAGCCATATGGCAATTAAACTCCTGAAAATGAACAAACGGATTAAAGGGGAGTTCGCAAGATGCTACATAAAAAAAAAAAATCTAGAACTCACCAAGCCCATTATCGCAGCATGTTGATTAAGGGAGAGGTTCAACGAAGCATTCACTATGAAAGACTGATCCTCAGTCAAGAAAGTATCAAAACTGAAGGAAGCTAGAGACTCGACAACAGGAGATCTGAGTGAAGCATTTTCCCGAGTTGAAATGAAAATTTTCCTAAGGAAATCCATGTCAGGGATATAGGAAGGATCTTCTACTTCATAGATCTTCTTTTTATATTTTCCCTTCTCCCTTTTATCCTTGGATGACTTATCTGGGGAATCATCCACAACAACAGTAGGAATAGAGAAGATGAACTTCGCACCCTCGGAGGACTGAGGAGGAATAACTTCGCGAGAAAAAGAAACATGTTGACGTTTAGGAGCAGGAGTCGGTTGACTAGTAATCACCTTAGCCTGAGTCAGAGTAGCCAAATCCAGGACCCTGCGTTGGCGCTTGGGGGGATCTTTGGCAGAAGGAGGCTTGGAAGTACCATCCTATAACACACAAAGTTAGAAAATAACACGAGATGAAAGTCGCGAAGTAAGGAAAATGAAATACCTTATCAACGAGGGAAGGAATGAAAGGGCGATCACGCTTTCGCTGACCTCTGGTAGAGACCGTAGTAGTTTGAGGACCAGTGAGTTCATCCTCCTGCGAAATGAAGGTTTTGGAAATGATAAGATCACGAAAGAGGTGAAGTAAGACGACTAAATCATACCTGTTCAGAAGCAGGGGAATCGAAGGTGGATTTCTTCTTCTTACGATCCTTAATCAGACCAGGAGGAGGGATTTCATACTACAATAAAGAAAAGGGGATTAGAAAGGCTCTGAATGAGATACAGTCAGCTAGTGAGAAGACAAGACCTACCCCAGTCGACATCTCGCGCCATCGGATCCTCCCGAGTTCGTAAGCTGCGAGATGGATATGCTTTGACAAAGGACCAGTGCGAGGTTTACCAACTCCGTCAAGACCCAGAGCACGAGACCCTCAACAATCATAGGGAACATCATCCAATCCTCATCATTAGAGAAACGGAGACGATCATTCCTTGGGTTACCAAGAGGCTCAACATCTAGGATGATGGCTTTACAAGGGTCTTCCATGGGCTTGCGAGCAAGCTTAACGCCCCATTCTTGATACTTCCGCGTGGTCAAGGTTTTTTCAGTATAGTTCGCCAAAAAGGAGTTTATATTGTAATCCTTAGAGTTAAATTCCTTCGCGACCAACGGAATATTAGAAGGACCGCCATTCGAGCGCTTCACGAACTCATTGGCGATACGAATTGCGTTCCCACAAAATTGATAGGCACCTCGTTGAAACCTGACTAATATGTCGTAGGATAAAGGATTATTAGGATCATACAAAGGAAAGGGGAGACCTGCTTTTGGTTGACCAAGACTGATAATGATTCTAGTGGAAGACCAAGTTTCAGACTGAATCCACCTGTAGTTCAGCATCCATATCCTTGGTTGCAGTGATAGGAGGAGAAACCGAAGCATCAATGGCGGGGGTTAAGGTTAAACCCTTTTTCTCAAATTCAGCTTGGAAATCTTCAAGGGTTTTGGAAGCAGTCGGAGAGGGAATTTTTTTTAGGAGCCATAACTTGAAGAGATAAAGGGAGGTGAAGATCTAAAAACCAAGAAAGTTGTGAGTAAAAGGTTTCCAGAAGAAGCAATAGCAAGAATAGCAGCAGGAAGAGAATGAAGATTGAAATAAATGGAGAGAATAAAAGTATTTATAGTGAGGAAGACTCTCACTGGCCGTAGCAAGTCATGGAAGAACTGGAGCCGATTATAGGCAGTTACAAGGGTCATGGGAGACAGGATGGCGAGAATAACGGAGACGTGGCGGTTACGAATTTAATGTAGGGTTCTCTCTCCATCCTTAATCCTTGAGAATGGAAAGACAAAAGGCAAAATATAGGTACAAAAATCCTACTCGCCACATGGACGAACGAGGTTGAACGAAATCCACAAAGTAAATCTGAAATTAGAAGATCTTTTTTCAACCCCGAGAAGAGATGTCAGTGACAAGTCGAATCAGGTGTCAGATTTACTTTAACGAATATTAGATCTGCGAAGTATAATTCGGTCAGTATAGTAGTTGAAGAAATATGATTACTTGGGCGAGAGGATAACTCACGAAGAAAGAAGAGTTAGACGAAGATATGATTGTTGTGCAAGAAATAGGACAGCTGTGCCAACAAGGTACCGAAGTTATCGGCGAAAAGGATGGAATTACTTTATAGAAAATGACTTGGGCGAAGTAAAAAGCAGAGTCACGTGGATTGTGTGACTGACCGCGAAATAAAATGAGTTGCATCCCATTACTTGGCTTTGCCTTTAAACAGTGACCTTAGTTGATTGAAAGAGGGGTTGGAAAATTTGTACGGCAGAGGTTATGTTGAAAGAGAATAAGTTAGGATTCTTGAGAGTTTTCTATACTTGTATCATCATCTTAACTTATTGAAAATGGAAACTTCCATTTCGTATATATTAATAAAGAATTCGATCTTGTCCTTATAATCATGTCTTAGGATTTGTGCGTTTCATCATTTGGGTATACTACTAGATTTCCAGTAGTTACAGCTCGGAAATCACATCTTCTGATCTCCCATTTGCAATGTTTTGGTAGGCGGTCTAACTTGACGACCCTATCAAGTGGCAATATTATATCCAAACTGCAACTTCCCCAGAAGCAGCAGCCTCTATGGCCATCATGAATGCACGTTTCAATTTCATTATATAAACCTCAAGCAAGATTCGTTTGAAGGAATCCCAAATTGCTTTCATTCTTCAACATAGCAACTAAATTTCAAGCTTCTTAATTCCGCAATGGCAAGTTTGATAAACACCATATACGTGAGAGCTGGTTCTTCTTCTCCATATCGAACACAAGCTCAGATATGGGAGGAAGAGGATCACTACTTTGATTCTGGGAGTAACAATCCTCATAATTCTCCTATGATTCCTCAGACGGTATTCGACAGAGCAGCGTACGAAAACTACACATCTGTGTTTTACGCGTTTGAAGCAACCGTGCCATCGAACGAAGACTTGAAAGCTGCACTCTCAAAAGTTCTGCATCATTACCCACACTTAGTTGGAAGGCTTTCATTTATTAATGGCCGAACTTGTTTCTTTCTTAACAATTGGGGTGTTCTTGTGACTGAAACACTCGTCGAAACAACACTAGCCGAGCGAATTCCGTTCAATCCGTCATCGGAAGAGGTTAGACAGCTTCTTCCACCTGAAGGTCAGTCCGACTTGCTTCAAATTCAGCTCAACAGATTCTCATGTGGTGGTCTAGTTATCGGTTCAACTTACCATTCTCGTGTAGCTGATGCTGCATCCATGAGTTCTTTCTTTGTCGCATGGGCTAGAGTGGTTCGTGGTCTCGACGTAGAGCCACTTCCATTTCATGATAGAGCTGTTGTTTGTCGACCAAGAGAACCACTAAACGTTGAATTTGATCACAAGTCAATTGAGTTCAAAACGGATGAGACGACTCCGGTCGAATCACCCTCCATCGAAACGATCATCATCAATTACTCTACTGAATTCATTGACAAGCTCAAAGCTAAGGTTCTCAGCGAAGAGCAAAAATTCAGTACTTTTGAGTGTTTACTTTCACATACATGGAAGAAAGTGACTGAAGCTCGAGGGCTAGACCTCGAAGCGTTGACACAAGTAAGAATTCCAGTGAACGGAAGAACAAGAATTGAACCTGCAGTGCCGACGGAGTATTTCGGTAACTTGGTACTATGGGCTTATCCTAGTTTGAAGGTTCAGGACTTGTTGCAAAACACTCGTGCATATGTCGCAAAAGCAATCCACGACGCAGTTAACCACATCGATAGTAGCTATTTCAAGTCATTTATGGATTTCGGAGAAGAAGTCGAAGGTAAAGAGTCCCAAGAAGACGAGGAGCTAGATGCAATGGAACCGGATTACGGAAACACATTGTGTCCAAATTTGGAAGTGGATAGCTGGTTGAGGTATCCACTTCATGAACTTGATTTTGGCAGTGGAAGTCCTTGTGCATTTTTTCCAGTACCCAAAAATCAAACTGAAGGCTACATGAATTTCTTGCCTTCTTGCAATGGAGATGGTGGGGTGGATGTGGTGCTCTCACTTTTGCCCGAACATGTTCAGGTCTTCAACGAAATTTCCCATTGTATCGATGACTAGCTAAAAGACCGGAACACTCAAGAACACAATAATAAAGAACCTGAATTCCAGTTAGATTGATGATTTGCTATAACATGTTTGATCTCGTTGATTTGCTAAATTTATAAAATAATAACCCTTTTAGCTTTATATAGGTCTCTTCGAATATATAAATTAATAACTCTCCAATTTATATAAATTTAGTTTTACATTTATGCTAATTTGATAAAAAATGATTCAATTGTGACTTGGTTTTTCTTAAAATTGATGTCACATTTAATTTCGGATTTTTCTTAACATTAAAAGAGGTTTTGGTGTTGTCGTTTTCTGATGCAATAAAAACCAATTCAATATCTTTGCAGCTTTGATAGTTTTTTTACATGAAGGTGGATCTGTAACTACATTTTCATCTTCGACTTCCACATCATCACTTTTGTCTTTTCCCATGACACTCTCAATTATTTCTTCGTCACTACATTTTCATCTTCGACTTCCACATCATCACTTTTGTCTTTTCCCATGACACTCTCAATTATTTCTTCGTCAGTCAACAAATCTGAAATAATATCCCTTTGAGGGCCGTTTAAAAGAAATTCAACATCCATTTCAATGTGATAATTCAATTCGTTGATTAAATTTTGCAATTCTCTAGTTCCTTTATGATCTAACACTTCACTTGGATTCTTTGATATGGTGTCATCCTTTAAACGAATTTTACAATGACGAAAATAATTTGCAGTGATTTTTTTTTTAAATCAAACAATATTTTGATAAACTATTTAATATATAATTTAATAATTATTAATTTATGCGATTATTTAATATCGCGATAAATTAATAAATTTTGCCGGTCCCGACGTTATTAATTTTATAGGGGTTATACTGTATTTGGAGAAAACTAAACTAAATGTAAATCACTCCCTGCGGAGAAAACGAGAGGCCAATAAAACAAATTATTATAATCATCTCCCCATGAAATGCTGCGAAATTACATCATCAGATCTTCTACTTGCAATTTTATACTAGTGATCTACCCAATAACTTCAAAATCAACCTCCAGGGCATGTATAACTGCAATATTATAATTTATATATGCAACTGTCTTACTAGCAGCAGCAGCCAGCAGCCCATATTGGATATGTCTAATTGCAGTATTATATGCAAACCGCAACTACCCCAGCAGTTGTTAGTAGGGTGTCATTTGTGCGGTACGTCAGTTTACATTTGCCATTCGGGGTCCGTAACTACTGAAAATCCAGTAGTATACCCAAATAAATAACAAGACAGATCTAAGACATGATAAGTGTTTTGGAATTAGAAAAACTTCATTTATTAACCACCAAGAACTGAAAATACAAGTTCTCGAATACAAGGAAACCCTAATCTCACTTTCTAAGCTAAGCTCTCCCCTCTCTCCAAAATCCGATTCCTCATGCCTAGCCCAAGGACATTCATTTATAGGCCAATCAACCCTAATGGTGTACAACTCATTTTACTTCGCTACGTTCTCGTGGAGGTGCTTTATACTTCGGCCAGACCATTTTCCATAAAGTTTTTCCCCTTCTTTCGCTGACAACTGTGGTTTCTGTTGGGACAGCTGTCTCTTTTCTTGCTCGATAATTTACTTACTTCGCAGGTTATCTTTCCGGCCAAGTAAGCTTATTTCGCCTATCTTTACTTCGTGATTAGTATCTTGTAGGGTACTCCATTGATCCTTTGTAGCTTAGATTCCTCTTGTTAGTTATTTCGTTATAGGATACCTCCTCTTCGTGCTTCGTGATGCGGCGAGATAACTCTGTCATTTGATTTGACAAGTCACTGACTGGGATCTTTGACTGAGATTCATCAGTCCTATTCATTGTCTTCCTGTGCGTCCACGTGGCGAGCCTATTTTGTGCACCTACATTTTTCCTTTTCTTATTTCGTTCGAATTATACGTGAATGGAATAAGAACCGGTTGAAATTCCTTGGCTGCCACGTTCTCCATCTTCCGGTTTCCATGCGACCACGTTATTTCGGTAACCGGCTATTACCGGTCAAGTTTCCTCGAACATGTCGAACAACTTGCTTTACCGGTAATCCTCTACTTGCCTTAAATATCTCTTTTCAGCCCTAGTTTGGGTTTCTTCTTCCTTCTCTTCTACGTGGACTCTAGTTATTACTTTCTCTGCTCCTGCTTCTGTTCTCATCACTATCCTTCCCTTTTCTCAACTTTATCATCTTTCCTCCGCTGTCATGGCTCCAAAGAATGCTTCAACGCCTTCCTTACTCAAGACCTTCGAGGAATTCCAGTCAGATTTTCAGAAGATGGGCTTGTCTTTAACCCCTGCGGTTGATTCTTCAGTGAGTCCTCCCGTTTTCGCTACTCAAGACATGGAGCTGAACTACCAGTGGATTCAATCCGATATTTGGTCGGCCTACAAGATGATTATCACTGTTGGTCAGTTGAGAGCTGGGTTGTCTAATCCCCTTTACAATCCTTCTAACCCCATTTTTCTCGAGATTTTGAACAAGCTTCAGTGCGGGGTCTTTCAGCTTTCTGGTAACATAATACGTATTTCCAACGAGTTTGCAATTCGCTCAGGATGCGGCACTTCGCAGGTTCTGTCAATGGATGAGGAATTCAATCCTCGTGACTACAGTGTCGACTCCTTCGCGGCTAGTTATTCCGCAAGGTTTATGAGCACTAGGAAGTATCAGGAGTGGGGCATCGAGCTCATCCCGAAGACTATCTTGTCCTTGTTCAAAGTTCTTCCTTTAAACATGGATCCTCTCAAGTTGGAGCAAGATGACGTCTGGGCGACGTTCCCTCCGGTGGTAGGAGGCCCATTGGTCTGGGGTGTCGACGATAAGGGGATTCATAAAACGAGTCCTCTTCCCCAACATCGTCATCTCTCTGGCTGCGATCCCTGGAAGCTTCGCTGGTCCGTGCCAGCCGAGGTACCATTCCTTTTCTTAAACCTTCGTCTTGCCTTTGGATTTATCGGCTCTCACACTCTTGTTCTTTTCATTTAGTACGAGATGTCTGGTGTCGGTCTACTCAAAGATCGCAAGGAAAGGGACGTTGATATTAAGTCTCCCGCTCTTAAACAGGTAGCCACTTCGCCCATCACTTTCCTTTTGGTATGATAACCTTAAATTCTAACCCTCTATTCTTCTTAGGATAATATTCCTCTTTCAAACAACCCTCTTCTGAGTTATCCAAGGGACGGAAAAGGCATGATCATCCCGTTCCACCTCCTTCTCCTGCTGAGGTATCTTTACTTCGTCCAAGTTTCCATCTCGTGCACTTTGACCCTTCCATTTATCTACTTTACTGAGCTTGTTATTTTGCAGACTGACGCTCCACACGCTCCTTTTTATGGCGATCCTAAAAGGCGATGCAGGGTCTTGGACTTGGATGCTTTGACCGCAGTTAGGAGCTCTGTTGCTGGCCCAAGTCAACCTACAGATCCTAAGTATCAATCTTCTCAGTCTCGCATAACTACTTCTCCAAAGTTTGATGGTTCTCCTATTCCTCCTCCTTTAGGCGAGCATCTTGAGAAGCCCACGACGAAATCCCCTTCTGGAGAGAAGGGGAAGCAAGCGACTTCCTCTGCAATGTCTAACCTTATCTATGATCCAGATATGAAGTTCCTTCAAGATATCTATAACAAGGCTCGCGAAGATCCCGCCACGAGGTCTCGTGCGCTTGAGTCTTTGGTGACTTTCAGTGCCGACGACTTCCTTTCCCAGGATTCCTCCGTTTTACTGAATCCTTCTATGAATTTGTATCTCCAACAACATTCCGCTTTAATGAAATTGGTGAGCCTCGCGTATCTTTTCAACTGCCTCTTTATAGTATTTCGTGGTTTATTACTAAGTTCTGCTTCGTCGATTCGCAGGAAGTCAATCGTCATATGGACAGTTTAGTGGAGTCTAGGTTGCTTCGAGATAAGATGAAGAAGGACGATGTCCACATCAAGACTTTGATGAAGGAGCTTAAGGAGGAGAAGGAGTATTCCAGTAAGAAGGAAAATAAAGTGGAGAAACTTTCGAGTAAGTTCCTCCCTTGTAGATCCATTTCTTGCCTTCCTCTTATTGTATGTTATTTTTTTATTTTGTATTTTGTCAAGTGCAATGCATGAAACGTCATCTGGATGCTTCTGAAACGTCCGATTCGCTTGAAGATATTCGTGCCGAAAACTTGAACCTCTCGACTCATAATGATAGCTATGTGTCTGAAAACCTGATATTGAACGAGAAAGTCGAAACTCTCTTTTCGCAAGTGGATCCCTTGTCTATCGAATATGCTCGTAACAAGGAGTTGAACCTTCATCGTCATGACGAGAATGAGCGCCTTAAGTTAGAACTTCAGCGGGTTAACAATTCCCTTCTTACCTCGAGGAATCTTCATTCCTCCTCGTTAGCTGCTTATAAGAGACTGGAGGAAGATAACGAGCGTGTAATCAATAAAAAAAATCAGTTGTTGGTTGATATTCGTAAGTCTCGTAACAAGGTAGCTGGATTGAAAGAGGAGAATGATTTTCTGAAGAATAAGGTGGAATTTTTTCAGGCTCAGATGGATAAATCCTCACGTCCGAAGTCTGTCAAATCTTTTTCCCAAGCCAAGCCTGTGGATCTTCGCAAGAAAAAGGGTGATCTCGTCATTCAACCCAACAAAGATACTTCGAAGTCTGGTCATGGTAAAGGTTTGGACAATGCTTATCACGAGCTATGTGTTCATGAGCTATGGATCATTTGTATTCCGATATTCAAGAGACTTTGAACACCACTATCTTACAAATGGAAGGTAGCTTTAGGTGTAATGCGAGATACTGTTGGCCATGTAGGATTTCAGATTTCTGATAAAACCTTGTTTTGTTTTTGCAGAGTCCGAAGAGCGGTATAAGAATCAAATCCTTCACCTTTCAAACGAAAGGGATGAGTCTCACAGGGAGGTTTCTCGCCTCAAAGATGAGGTTAAGGACTTGAATGATGATATTGACGAGATGATAGTAGACGCTGCGAGGGTGGCAAAGTTAGCTCGCCATAACACCCAGAACCACCCGGTCTCTCTTTTCGACAATTTCTGCGAAGAGCATGGCATTCCTCATCCTACTTTTCCTCTGGAGGTATTCTCTGATGACGAGCAACCAAAGGGTGAAGAAGAGAAGCTCACTGATGGTGATGAGGAGCGTAAGATCGATGAGGCAAAGGTTGGGGAGGAAGAGTCCAAGGGTGCCTCTGCTTCTACGAATTTTCTAGGGCAACCTTCAAGTCTTGATGCTGATACCGGTGCTGGTAATGAAATCCCTGAAGCAGTAGTTACTGATGGCATTCCTCTTCAGCAATAATCTTAGTTTTTCTTCTTCCATAGACTAGTCCCATCCTTAACTGTTTTGAAAACAATTTCTCTTTCTGGGCGCTCCCAAGCTTGGGGGGCAGAACACCTTAACTCCTTTAATTTTTCTTTGAGTGATACTTAGGTTGATTTTTCTACTTCGTCATGTTATGATTTTTCATTTCGCCAAGTATATACTTACCGAGGGAATACTCAAAAGAATAGAAAAATTTAAAGTATATACTTGCCTCTTATTCTTTTGTGTATTTCAGAGGTATAAAATGAAAGATTGATAACTCGCAATTTTGGCTTTGCACACAAGCTTTAAACCTCGTTATCTGCCTCATTGTGTGTTCTTATCTTGAGTACTTGCCTATGCCTCTTGCCTTCTCCTTTTCTTATCTGTTTTTGCATGTTTCATGATAATTCTGTTCTTTTGTTTCTTATTCATATGTTGCTTTTCGAGGTCTTATGGTTCCTCCTAATTAAGGTCTTATTGCGCCCCATCCTTTATGAAGGATCTTAATTCGACGAAGTATCAGGCGCTTACTACTCTTTCAAGTAGTAATCCATCAACCTCGTCTTAACAGTTGTTTTGTTCCCCATTTCGCGACAATGTGACAGGCCTAGCCATTCCCATGAATGTTAGCCCCATGACATTCCCGTCTTTTTTTTGGTCACTCAGCTCCCTAATCTGGAGGGTGCCATCCCTTTATATTCCCCCTGATTGCCCCTTCAAGGAGGTTAACCCTAACATGCATGTTGGTCTCCTCCCATCCATTTATTACGAAATTCAGTTACTTTCGTGACTTCTTGTCCCCTTCGCCGATATGGCTTTGGGTTACGAAGTCACACCCTAAGTGGGGTTTCTTTAGGGTCGAGTGCATTTGTAGACAAGACTTTCCATACGGTCATGGCCGGTAACGCTCCAGATGTCCCAGGCACCCGCAGCTCAACCAAATACGTCGGCGCCTTGGTCATACCTCTTTACCCCCTACCGAAGGCCATCATAAAAGGGACCCTTAACGGATATATAGTTCTTATCATTGCCCCTAACTTCCTTTCTGAGAGGTGCTCACGACATGCGTTAGGTCTTTGCCTCTGCGAACTAGGGAGCATGCCGTGGATTCTCATCCTTCCTAGGCGAAGGGTTTAAGTTCCCCTAGAAACGGTTCATTTCGTGGATCTTATTCGCCTCCTAATATGAGGTCTTTCCTTTGGTGTTGTGGTTCATTTCGTTTTAAATGTCTTATAGATATGAAAATCCGTATCTTTGAATCGATTCATCAAACTTCAAAATATCATTGCTATTATTTTGTAAATATGATACATTGCCAAATGATAGTTCACAAGTACATTTTATCGTTTCTATGATTCTTCCTTGATATCAGCGTTCTTCTTCTAGGCGGATGTGCTCGGACTGGTACTTTTTTAATTCCTTCATCTTTACCTCGTTGCTGATCTTGAACAATGTTGAAAATAAGGGGTGTCTGGCCAACAACGCATAGATGAACGATCGTACTAAATCATCTTCTGATAGCCTTTCCTTTAGTTCTCTGCAAATCGCATCCATCTTGCCACAATACTTCGCAAGCTTTCATTTTCCCTTTGTTTTAATGAGAATAGTGCTGCTATTTATGATTTGCATGACTCATTTCTTGCGCATTTGTTTATCATCTCTGGCTGCTCCAGCATTCCTGATTTTCTTCCTTTCGCTAGATCATTGCTTGTCGTCCCTTTTCTTTCAGTTGCCATCAATTGCTGCATTCGATATTCCTTCTCTTTGAACTCTCTCCTGCTACTTTCTATGGCTTTCTTTAGATCTTCTCGCTCGTTTTGTTCCCCTCGTCCTGTTATTTCTCGCCAATTTTCATGGTGCCCTTCAGTCGCCAATTTTCTCCCAGATGCATTTTCTCCTCTTTGCGTGTTGATTCGGTACACTTGTTGATTGTCACGAGGTGGGGGTGGTGGTGGCGTTACATAACCTTCCAAAAAATGGGCGAGCTTCCCTTGCTCCAGTAAGCGAAGTATAATCCTTCGGATGTTTCGACAATCGTTCGTGTGATGTCCATGAAACCGATGATACCTACAGAACTCATGACTTCTTACACTTGACGGTGGTTCTCTTCCCAAATTTGGTGGGGGTGGGATCTCCTCAGTCAACACTATAACTTCCCATACGTTTTCCACAGTTGTATTGAGCCTAGGAATCTTTACATCTTCAAAAGCTGGTGCATTTGGTCTTCGCTCTCCAAACCTGGGCCCTTGATTGTTTCTGTGTTGCTATCCCGTGTTATGATTTCGTGGCTCATAATTCCTGATATCTACTTGATACAACTACAAGTTTCGCCGGAATTTGGGTTGAAGGTTCCCCTTTCTCATATTTCGGATCATCCTCCACGACATGTACTGTTCTCGGTAATAGCCTTGAATTTCATTCCTTCGCTGGAATTGGTGTTACTTCGCTGGCTTGCCTCTGCTTCTCTTCCAATGCTATGTATTCCTCTTGGTATTCCCTTAATTCATTCATCGTCAAGGAGTTTCGGATTATGAATATTTGTGTGTATAACAAATTGGCCGGGAATAAGGCGTTCACGAAGGCTAAGATAAAAATTTTCTTATCAACTCTTCCTGCCAGTTCGTTACACACCGTCCTCCATCTCGTTACTAGTCCTCGCAGGCTTTCCGTTGGTCTTCGCCTTAAGTTGAACAAGGTTTTGATTCCTGGCCTCAACATGTTGTTACTTATGTATGTTGTCTGGAGTATTCTCTGTAAATCTTTAAATGACGAAATTGACCTTTCCGGCAGTCCATCAAACCATGCCAACGCTTCGCCGGTCAAGCTTGCCGGGAAATATTTACAGAGTACGCTTCGTTTCTTCCCCACTGCATCAATGATAGAGTATATTGTTTCAAATGTTGCACAACACTTTTCGATCCGCAGAATATGCTTGAGAATGTCGGCAGCACGCACTTCTCAGGAATGTCCGCATACATTATCTCATAGGTGAATGGAGATTTATCTACCTCCTCTATCGCCTCTTCCAGCTGCACCCTGCCTCCTCTTCACGAATTGTTTATCAATGTCCTCATATCTCGCAATTCGTCTAAGACTTCTTGGTTCAGGTTTCCTCCGTTTTCTTCGTGATGATATCCTCTCATCACGCTAAGCCTTCCTTCCCCATGCCGAACTGCTTCCTCGTGCCTTTGGTTCACGTCTCGTCGCCTCTCCTCTTCTCGCCTCATTTCTTCTTCGTTCCTCATTTCTTCTTCGTATCTACGTCTTTGATCTTTCCATCTCGTTGCCTCCAATGCTCTTGTCTTGTCCCTTTCTTCACTACTTTCCCTTTGTCGTCTTCTTCGCTGCTCTCCTCCGTCGTCCTCGCGGGTAAATCTCCTCTGTCGTGGCTCTTCTTCTCTTGACGGCATCGTGTTTCCTTCCGAGTCCATGGCGTCAGCCACTGTTTCTTCGTTAAGTTGGCGAATTTGTAGCATCAATCTAGCATTTTGTCTCATCAGTCGGGCGTGTTGCTCCACTAGATTCCTATCTTGTTCTCGTTCAAGGCGAAGTGTCTCTCTTAGCTGCTCCAACGTCATGTGTTCTTCACCAATATTTTCCTCTAGATCTGCGTTGGTCATTTCTTCCTCTGCAGCGGTGTCCGTGTCAGAAGTGTGTATTGAGCCTTCCCTAAAGTCATCTTCCCCGGCTGGATTATTTCGTCGTCGGTTCGCGCCTTATCTCAACCCTGCAACTGGTGTTTCTCCCCTTTCCATTCTTCATCCTCTTTTCGCCTCCAAACGTTTGCTTCTCCTTGTTGTTATCAAGTGCCTCGCTTGATCTGTTGTTCTGGCCATCAACTAATCTCTGATTCGGTATCTCCAAATTTATTTCCGCTCACGATGCAACGCCCAAAGATTACTCCTAGATTTGGTGAATCGTTTAAGATCTAAAAACCCTAACTTTCAAACAACTCAATAAATATCTAACTTCTACAATTTCAACCTTTCTCAAACTCTTAGATGAGGATGAATCCCCGATCTAAGTCCCTGTTTCTGGACGCCAAAATGTAACTACTGAAAATCCAGTAGTACACCCAAATAAATAACAAGACAGATCTAAGACATGATAAGTGTTTTGGAATTAGAAAATATTCATTTATTAACCACCAAGAAGTGAAAATACAAGTTCTTGAATACAAGGAAACCCTAATCTCACTCTCTAAGCTAAGCTCTCCCTTCTCTCCAAAATCCGATCCCTCATGCCTAGCCCAAGGGCCTCTATATATAGGCCAATCAACCCTAATGGTGTACAACTCATTTTACTTCGCTACGTTCTCGTGGAGGTGCTTTATACTTCGCCCAGACCATTTTCCATAAAGGTTTTCCCCTTCTTTCGCTGACAACTTTGGTTTATGTCGGGATAGCTGTCTCTTTTCTTGCTCGATAATTTACTTACTTTGCAGGTTATCTTTCCGGCCAAGTAAGCTTATTTCGCCTATCTTTACTTCATGATTAGTATCTTGTAGGGTACTCCATCGATCCTTCGTAGCTTAGATTCCTCTTGTAAGTTATTTCGTTATAGGATGCCTCCTCTTCGTGCTTCGTGACTAGCTAAAAGACCGAAACACTCGAGAACACAATAATAAAAGACCGAAACACAAATGACTAGCTATTGTATTGATGACTAGCTAAAAGACCGAAACAGTCGAGAACACAATAATAAAGAACCGAAATGGTTAATAAACAAATGCAAACAATGAGGTTGGGCAAAAGTTCACACCCATTCTATTTTTCGGTCATAACGTGCTGGTCTTTCTAGCACTGGAGCTGAGTGAGACCTTGTCAAAATAGGAGTCACATTAATGGCCATTGCATAACAATTTTTCGAAAATCTAACAAGAAACCGTTAAATAGCAACAGCAAGAAAACTAATAAGACAATCTGAACCATTCAAACTAGTTTGACAATTCCTAAAACATCAAAAAGAATTTATATCCCCCCTGCAATAACAGGTAAGGGCTACTGCATCAATGAATCTGAGACACATTTCAAGCATCTTCTCCATTTCAACGAAACCATACAATGAGCAATCTTAGTGGTATATGAAAATTTTGATGTTCAGCACTTTGTAAATTCCAATGTGGCATTCAATAAAAAAATCCACTGAATTGCGAGACAATAATTAATGAACAGAAGACAAACTGCTGGAAGTTTTCTTATGTGCCAAAGCAACAGATAATCAGTGACAAGAAAATACAGGTTCGGAAAAATAGAGATGCTATAAGGCTCATTAGGGTGTCACAATCACATTAGACATGTACCTCAGCATGTTCTTCTAAGTCATACTCCCTCCGTCCCACTATTAGATGAACTACTTAGTTTAAAATTTTGTCCCACCATTAATTGACCTATTTCATTAAACAAGGGAATATTTCTAAAATTATCCTTTTGATTAATTATCGTTAGTATAAGAAATGTATATAATTTGATATCCATGTTTATACCCGTTACGTAGTTGTTTTAAAATGCTGTCTAACGATACAAAGTTTACGAAAATCCATGATATAGTTTGAGAGATAAATCATTTCTAAATTTTACAAATTACTATCCATAAGGGTATAATTGTAAAAAATACTTAAAAATACTCCTTCCCATTCCTTACCTTAAGAATTGTGCAAACTTCAACTAGGTCATCTAATAGTGGGACGGAGGGAGTACTATTTGGGACAAAATATATATTTCTAAAGCTAGTCCCATATAAGCTTCACCATTAGGTGGTCTCAGTATATGTAGAACAAGTAGGATGTCTCCAGGCTCAAAGCAACTACACAAGGTCACACAACACAACAAAAGGAATTTGAACTAGTTTAATGTATAAAGTACTTAACTAGTTTTAGATCAGGCTATTTGCAGCTTCACTCGGAAGCATTTAGGAACTCCAACAAACGGTAAACTTCTTCACTGGCAGAAACCTTCACGGACCATTGCTCAAACAAGAAAAGACTCTTCCTTAGAGGTCAGTCTAAAGTTGCAGGGATTCATTGTTGTGGTGATTGTGATAATGATGAGATCTTTAGAGCCTTCTCTCTGACAGTTCTTATTCAACTGAAAATAGTAAACTGAATTAGCAGAGTATAATGACATGAACAATTAAACAATGAGAAAATAAGAGAAGGAAACAAACCCAATGATTTTATAGCATTGATTTGCCTATTGAATCATGCCAACGACAAAATTGTGCACATTGAGATTCTAACTAATTGCAAAACGGACATTAACGACTCAACTGTTCTTAGGCTTGTAGGTTTGTAATCATATGTATGCTAGATATACAACAGTTTACACATAAATACACATAGTTTCAACTTGCTATAAGAATCACAATGACTAAATTATGCAAAAGCAAGCATGGATATGCGGCTCTGCGCACATCATTTAACTTTGGACTTGTTAATCTTAAAGCAGGAAAATCGCTAAGCGCAGAAGGTTACAGAGGAGCAAAGAACAACAAACAAAAGATGTTTCTGGAAGAATAAAATTCATACCAATCAAAAAAGTATAATTCCATGTCTATTGATCTTTCATTTCTGTCTGGCCCAGGGACGGAACCAGGAATTCTACAATAAGATTTTTGTTTGGAACTCATAATGAAAGTTAGAACTGCAGATTCCATGTTACTACCTGCACTAATATAAGTACAACCATGCACTGTTTTAGGGAGTGTGGAAGGATAGAGCTTACTGTAACCTCAAGTTAGACTGACTTGTAGTGATGCTAGTTTAAGTATTGGAAACTCATATGATGGAAATGGTTTACAAACAGAGATGAGGTTGGGCCAAAGTTCGCACCCGTTCTGGTTTTCAGTCATAACGCGCTTGTCAAAATAGGAGTCACATTAATGGTTAGTGCATAACATTTTGTTTTCCAAAAATCTAAATAAACAACCAGATACATAAATCAACGGCAAAAAAACTAAAAAGACAATCTCAAATTCTGAACCATTCAAACTAGTTAGACAGTTCGTAAAACATCAAAAAAGAAGAAACAAATCATATGTCCTTGCAAATAACAGGTAAGGGCTCAATGAATCTAAGAGACATTTCAAGCATCTTTCTCCATTTAAATGAAGAGAAGACAAACTGCTGGAAGTTCTCTTATGTACCAAAGATGTATACTGATTTCTAGAATTAACTAGAGTACGAATTAGCTAGAAAGCTATAGAACTCTCTAGAGTGTTCATAGGGTCGGTCAAGCAACTAGTATAAATAGAGCTAGTGGTGGCTTATTTGAAGTATCGATCAATAGAGCGAGTGAAGTTAGTAAATAAGTTGAGTGTGAGTGAAATTGAGCGAGTTAGAGAGCTAGCTTCTCAAACTCAGCAGTTTTAAGTTACCCACACACTGGCTATTCCACCGAAAGTTACCAACAAGCAAAACTTTTTACTAGAATGTTCCACAATATAAATAACTGAAGTGGAATTGTAGTTGCAGACTAAAAGATATACCAACTGAAATAATAAGAATATGCATAATATGTGATATTATTTTACCTCAAGTCTGTTGTCGCTCGGAATTCTTCCCCATCTGTAATCGGTTTCTTCAGATAAGTACCAGAGCCAACTGAGACTATGCTCTCCACATAACTCACTCGACTATTGTCCATATTCATACCACGGACCACCATCAGTCTAACTATTTGAATTGTTGGATCATATAAATGTAATTGTTCCCTATCATTATCTACTAGTATTTGCCCATTGTCAAAACACCATAGAGGCCTCCAAAATGGAATTCCGCGTGGGGGCGATGGTAGCTGGGTTATGGTATATTTTTTGATCCAAGATTCTTTTTCTCCATATTCCTGCATCACCCACACATCAACTTTAACTGATTTCCAGATACAAGCTATACCGATGCAGTCTCCCCACACTCCCAGGTTTTTATAAACATCTCCGGAATAATCTGTAGGTGGCATAATATTTTCAGGTAACGGCATATTCACCACTATCTCATTGCTAATATGAAAAGAGAAGATAACTTGGGAGGAGGTTCTGTAAGTGTCGATACGTCCCAACCAATGCAGACATCCACTGAAAGACACACCATAATATCCTGTACGACACCTACATGAGAATCCGACGTCTCCCTGAATACTAGTCCATGAATCTTTTCTCATTGTATAAATATCGATTTTGAAGCAACCAGCATAATCTGATATTATAACTAGTTTGTAATCATCAGTGTAGGTGTCATAACCAAATCCATAGGTAACGTCGCCGTAAATCTCTTCAGGCCTTGTAAATTCCTTAAATTCTTTTGTTAATGGGTTAAAAATACAAAAATACTCAGTCTCCACAACACATCTCCTACCTTGATCACCAATATCATCAATTCTGCAAAACTTTAAACAAACTAAGCCATTGCATGAACCCAAAAGATGAAGGGCATATAAATTCCCGGGTTCAAATGGGTAATTTATCAGAACAAACCCATCAAATCCAGCTAATGGTTATTTATCAATACCTACGGAGTAAATCATAGATCCATAATCTCGAGTGGTATGCCTAAACAAGAGCTTAGGGTTGTTGTGTTTAGTTTGATTAAGATGATTCTTGATGAAACTAGGTTTAGAAAGTAGATTATAGAAATGTTTGCATACACACCTTGATGATAAGATGGAATTACCTGGTAACCTCAGAAAGATTTCATCAGATATTCCTTCAGGGAGATTTGACCACCCAGATGTTGATTCTTCTTCTACTTGCTTAAGTTTGCTCATTTTTGCTGCAGCAAAATCAATTGGAATTTGATTTCAGTGACTCAAATTCAGGGTTCAAGATACTAAAATAATAAAAATGGGAAAGCAGAAATGTTATGTTACGTTGCGGGCCATTTAATTTATATAAGATTCCATCTTGTACCGTACGATTCTTCCATTCATGGACGGCTTGAAAATAAGCCGTCCAACTTGTAATTTGTGTCAGTTTTGCGGAACCGATAGTTCATTTTGTACTAGCTAAAAACTCAAGAACACAGTGACAGAAAAGCTGAATTGAATTATATTGATGATTTTGTTTTACATTTTTGATCTAGGATCGATAAACTAGTCAAATTAAAACTCATTTCACAATCCATTTTCACAACAATATTTTTCTTAGTAATCCCAAAGATTTTCATTTTACCGACGACTCTCGTCTTGCTAGTCATGTCCAACACCCCGGAGACCGCATCACTTTGTATACCAGGTGTGGTGTATAGATTCGCCGTATCCAGCTCGAACGGCAAATCCATTTGTTGCGTGCGTCTTGGCTTAGCTCTCCCCGGCGGAATCGGAATTTCTCCAATTTGATTTCCCTTATAGTACACAGCCGTGGTACTATTGCCGTATTTGAATGTCGCAGCATTTGGATTCTTCATGGACACATCCGCAACCAGACTAACATTAAACTTCGGATCCGGTATCGTCGTTCCGTTGAAGAATTTCAGTTTCACGACCGTCAACTTGTTCATCTTGATCTCTGGATCTCTCAAGAAAAGAGTGAACAGAAGTGTAAGAAAAATAGCGACAACTATTAAAACGATCGCCGTGCAAAACCCACAACATGTCACATATTTCATTCGCCGGAGCTTCGGACCTTTTGCGCTTGCTTCGTTTTCTTGGCTGTTGAATCGGCCGTTTTTAGCTGATAATGATCTGATTTCTTCATCTTCCGCCATGACTTATTTTTTTTCTTTCTTTCTTTGGAACTCTGAGACTCAAAGACTTGTTTGATTGTGAATGGCATGTACAGGGTGTATTATTCGACCAAGTTATAGAAAATGGAAATGGTGTAAATTATTGACAATAATTTAGAGTAAATTTCCAACGTGGGCAACAATCCCAATCATAGTTGTTGACATGTTAGCTTGGACGGACCCAAGTTTTTTCTTGAATTTCAAAAAAAACATGCCCAATGGAATTGATATCCCATATGATACGCCAGGCCGCCAAACAAAGACAAATCCTCGTAGTTGTATGGAAATTTCTCTGAGTCACTCGGAAGACTCGAGCTCCAGTCTAGCACAAGTCTGTTGGAAATTGGGTTCAAATAGAGGATGAAATAAACACAAAGAAATTGTTGTACTCAAAAGCTTTCAAGGCTCATACGATTTCTTTTAAACAATTATTTCTACCCTCCCAATAAATTGGCGATTCATACGGTATGTGAAATAATGCCTTCGAGGATACAATAAAGCCCTACAACGGAAATTGAATTCAAGGTTTGTACCCCTTGATTCAATCAAGAACACATGTGAACAAAGAACTTCTGATGATGCTTTAGAAAAGAGAGAAAACAGAGAAGGCTTTTTCGATGATCTTTTCAACGAGTTATGGGAGATGCCATTTATAGGGATTTTCGCATCTGTTGGGAATGCATCTTTTCACTCGAGTCTCTTCATCATCAGACATCAACGGCGTCTGTTGGATTTGAATATTCTGGATAGTTTGTAACGGTCGAAACAGTTACCCTGAACCAAAAAATTCTTCCGGAGGCGTTGCCCCCTAGACCCCACCAGGGGCGGTCTCCCCTGGACCCCAGGACCCCCCGATAGCACAGTTGAAAATATTCCAACAAAGTCTTGCAATCTCAGGTGGCAATTTTAGTTTGTTGTGAAAAGGCAAAATGCTCCAGTCTAGCACAAGTCATTTACAGTGGGGATTCCACCAAGACAACAACAAGTTTGAACAGACGGTGTAAAAAGAACAAGAAGTTTGAACAGACAGTGTAAAAAGAACCGCCCAAAAAACCGTCCCTAAATCTCTCACAAAATCAGAACTGTCCCTAAAGCTCTCACAAAACTGGACCTCTGTTGTCCTTTGCAGGGCCCACCAGGACCACACTAAGAAAAAATATGAGACAAATTCAAAAATGCCGTTTTGGTGTGGTTTGTCACACGGTCCGTGCAGAACCATTGCCAAGATAATTGCCAATGAGCAAGTGCTATGCCATTCGTTTTATTTTTACCATAAACTCGAGGATGCAATCTGTTTGGCATTTGCTCTATTTTCCATCCATAAATGCCATAGATCAGTGGGCCATGTTATTCTTTTCTAGCCAATGATCAACTGCCACCTCACTTCCGGAGGAATCAGCTTGACATGGAGCATTTTTTTGCCCAGAGAAATGCCACACAAACCCATGTCAACAATCTCACCAGACAGTCTTGGACGGACCATAAGGCAAGATGATACTTCTGTTTAGTCATTGCTTTATTTTTCCATCTGTAGCATAACTTTTTTGACCCACAGTGCAATTCAGTTCAAAATAGAGTACTAATCAGTTTCTAGCATGAAACAATTTGTTGAGTTTTGTACCACCACACATTTTTTGTTCTTAAACTGTTGAGACCCGTACGCAGTACGCTGGGATGCTCTGCAGCTTTTGCATTCACCAGTCCCAAATGATCTGCATGATCAGTTTCGTTTCATTTCTAATGTCCCTTCAATTCAAGACATTTCCACCAGTATGTTGTTCTTCATACCGGCCTATAAATATGTCCAACTTAGAATCAAAAACTCATCTGTCTCTCTCTTGTAGTTTGTAGCCTTCATATATTATTAGTGTTCTTCACTTGCAAAGAAGAATTACTGGGACTTGTGAAAATGATGAATCAAGTGTGGTTTTTGGGAACAATTATGAAGTTAATGATGGTGTTATCTGTTTTGGTTTATGCTTCATCTGCTGCTAAGTACACTGTTGGTGGACAATCTGGATGGGCTCTAGATTCTGATGTGCAATCTTGGAGCTCTTCATACTCTTTCAGTGTTGGAGATACACTAGGTTTGAAATTCTCTTAATCACTTAACTGCACTAATTTGATGATTTACTAGATCGTATAATTGAATTAAGAAAAACTAATGTTTCTGAATTATAAGTTTGATCAAGTTCCTTCACTGTTTACATGCAGAGTTTGTGTACAAGCCAGTTCACAGTGTGCTTGAAGTGAACAAGCTTGCATACGAAGCATGTGATTCGGCCAACCCGATCAGTTTAACCAATGGAAATTACACCACTGTAACGCTTGACACTCCAGGCACTAGGTATTTCATTTGTGGAGCTCAAGGTCATTGCAGCTCAGGACTGAAGGTCAAGATCGTTGTAAAATCTACAGGCTCATCTGGCTCAGAGGACAGCGGCACTAATCGTCACAATCCTCCTAATAAGACTCCTCCTAGTAGCCGTTCACCACCTTCTCCTCGCCAATCACCTCCACCTCCTACAAACACTCCTGGTACTCCAACTGATGGTCACGATGTTCCCCACCCCGGTCCTAATGCTCCTGGTCCTAACTGTACTCCCTCTGCAGCAACAAAGATTATCCATCAGTTTATATTTACTACGGTAATCAGTCTAATTCTGATCAAACTGATGATCATTCACTAGTAAAATACCCTTCTTATATAGAGTCCTAACTATGTTTACTTATTATGGTTAGTGTGGTCACTGGTCAGGGGTGGTTAATTCAGTGACTATCATAGTAGATTAGCTACTTATAATGTTAGTTTTCAGTCAGGTTTCGAGACGATTATGCAGTCAGTCAGTCAGTCTTGTTTACTACCTATCTACTTCTATGAATAAAAACTTATGGTTCAGTTATTTCTGGTTCTTCCCTGTATAAAGCTTGTTCTGTAAAAGGCACAAAAACTGGGCTCATCTCACTAAAAGTTCTTGCTTCATCGGAAAGCCTTAAAATGGCATTTCCCGAGGCAATGCGATTTGCATATTATCTGCTGGCTGGGATTTTGATTTAACCTAGGCAAACATGGGGTTTTACTTATCTGCATCTTCATCTCCTCATAAAACCAAAACTATAGTAACATGTAGGCTCTGCTTAACTAACTTGTAGCATGTTATTGGAAATTTTACCAATACCCTATGATCTCAGGTGATATGATCTAGGAAATAGATTATGATACACCTTAGTAAGAACACAGCTAAGTTCAGATTCTATAGAAAAAGAACAAACAGAATACTGGTGCTGACAACAGAGAACTGCCAACAAAGATAGGAATAACAATTCCCACATTTCCTTAGCTAGTGTTGTGGTTTGTCTTTCTAGTTATAAAAATGATTAGAAGACAAGAATAATACAAAGAGTTTACACTTACTCGTATTACTCTGGGGTCATGAACTCAAGCGCACAACTTGCAGAACGTCTTGGGAACTTCAGTAATTCAGATGCAATCTGTGTTTGCTTCTTATAGTCTTTCGATAAATATTTAGAAATCATGATAGTCATTGTTTGAAGAACTTCAGCATTGGCCAAGAAGAATTTTACCACGTCCAGCTCCACTTTGCACCCAATAAAATCTCGTATTACAACTACCTTGAGATTTGGCAGAGAATACTGGGGCAATGAATTTACTGCCCAATCATAACTTTGTAGGTTGCCACTGCGGACACCCTACAATCCAAAATCATAAGTGGAAACACCAATTTGTTTCAATTAGAGAATACTAATGCAAGCAAAGAAGTTGTTTCTCTGTTAAAGTTGATATCAGTTAGAGAGGTGGGAGACTTGCCTCGGTGAAGTCAATCGATTCTAGATTAGGTGAGAGTTGGAGAAACCACAGAAATATCTTCATACACGAAGCAAAACTTGTATGCGCATCCCAACTGCCCAAAAATGCTAAACTAACTTCCAAGCTAGCCAAATTGCAAAATGTAGGCAAATTGGCTAAGAGGATATTTGCTGTAGAGAGACCCTATCATTAGGAGGAAAAAGTTTAACCAGCACGCATGAGTCAGAACACCATGTGGAAAAGAAATCAGATACTACAGTTACTAGCGATATCTGTGGTCACACTGCAACTTATAATCAGCTAAACAAGAAAAAAATTCAGAACTAAAGCATACCTGAAATGAAAAACCAGACGTTTTAAGAAGGTTCACATTAGAAAGTTTTTGATAAAGTTTGATTAAAGGAGCATACATTCTCGCCGGATCCCGGTCGTTAGAAATTTGAATATCTGCCTCAACTAGTGACAGGAAACTACCAAGAACAAAGTCTTCCGGTACCTCTGCTGCATACTTAATGGTCAGCAGATTTGGTGTGAAGAGCTTCAATGTCTGATAAAGCAGGCAGCAATCAATAATGGACAAGTGCTTCAGTGTAGGAGATGCAATGCATAAAACTTTAATGTTTTGAAAGTCACAGTCATACAAGCTTAACTCTTCAAGGATGGGACAGTTGGAAAAGAGTTCTCCAGTCAGGTTTTCATTCACAAACTCTATAAATGTGAGCCGAAGTATCTTGATCCTCGGAAAAGAAATTGTGTTTGGGAGTTTGAGAATGCCATTGTATTTCAAGTCCAACACCACCAAAGAATCGCATGTAAAAAATGACAATGGAAATATAAAGGGTTTTGCGGATGCTATGGAAAGAACAAGCTCTTCCACTTTACGCTTCATGACAGTCCTGAACCATCTGTTAACTCGGGTTTCATCCAAACATACACCAACAGTAAGAATGAATTTCTGTATTTTTGGCTTCTCATGAACAAATAACAGTGTGTCAACAAAATTCATGAATTTTTGGACTGCCAAGGCATAGTTTTCTACAGGACCGAATTGCCAGTAACGAAAATCAAGAATGGGTGCAGAGTTTGATAAATGATTCCATCTTTTAGATAAAATGCATGTAGAAAGAACACATTTGGTTGGGAGAAATGAGTAAATGTGATGAATTAGAGCATCAGGCAGATTACTTATCTTATCCTCTTCATCATCATTACCACCTCTTTTGGGTTTCTTCTTCTGGGTTTTCTTCAACACCATGATTCCAAATACTAAACGTTACCTGCAAGAGAGAAATTTAACTCAATCTATGAAGTGGTACTTAGAGATTAACAACTGTGGATGAATTGAAACAGAAAGTAAATTTGAAAAACCCTAATTTCACCACTCAATAAGAAAAATTAGGTGAATTTTTCTAATAAGAACCAACCCAAATTTATGGTGTTACACTAAAATAAAAATTAAGTCGATTATGAACTTACCTTGAGTGATGATTTCTGACTTGATTAGTAGATTTTCCTTTGCTTGACCTAAATCTGGTGGTTTTAGAGGGTTTGGGTTTCCGAGGAAAAGCACTACAGTAAGGGGATCCGGAAGGAGGACGAACCAGGTTGGGCAGGCAAGTTTAAATCAAGCGCCTGTAGGAACTAGGAAGGATTGGAGTGTACTGTTTATGCCTTTATGGGACCATGGCCCGTGTAGGAGGTTACATAATCCTACTGTCGTGCTTTTCTTCCTTTACCCACAGATTGTTAGGTTTTTTTGTTATTCAATCTGACTAATCTGGATCTGATTCATTACATTTAAATCTGACTCATTATGTCAATCTTATGTCTGACTAAAAAATTATTAAATAGCAGAGTTATAGAAAATTTTTGAATCTAATTATTGCCTAATGAGTCGGGTTCAAGATGATACCTAACACAAATACCATGAGTCAATGTATAAGCCAAGTCCGATCTCGAGTCAGACATTAAAAAACGAAAAAATAAAAAGTATACATCTGACTCATGACTCAAGTCGAGTCAGATTCAAATCACGGGTTAAACATAGAAAACAAGACGCTAATCTTATAAGGGTCTTCGGAAGACGTTCACAAACTCAACCAAGGAAAAAGTTTTGAACTCGCATCACAGGCCATTAGATGTTGCAGATATGACATCATGACTTAACCACAGTTATGAACTTATGGCATATCTGCAACATCCAACGACTGTGATGTCATATCTACAACATCCAACGACTGTGATGCTGCGAATTCGTTTTTGAACTCGCAAAACTTTTTCCACCAACCACGCTAAGTGTGAATGAGTGTTGAGTCTTACGGCTGAGAAGGTGAGCGAGAGAATAATAGGAAATGTTTTCAAATAGGCCCACCTCTTTATTTAATGCAAATAATTCCTATTATTTTCTCCTTTATTTAATTAAAAAAGTAGTTAAGCTTTTTTTTTTTATATAAGAAAAGAGAGCATCGGCACCTAGCAGGAATGCCTATCCCCGGTTACATCCATTGTGATACATGTGCTAACTCTAGCAACAGGATTAGTTCTCAAAAAAGAAGTTGTGTTTTTACAGAAATTCAAATCAAACTGATTTTGAGGAATTTGTAAAGCATGCATGATAGTAGATAAGTTCTCTCCTCTCCATATAGAGTCAGTGAAGAAAGGAGACCGTCTGTCGGCGGATTGGCTAAGTTAATTCTTTGCATAGTTTTGCCGAGTAGTAACTCTAGTGAACTTCCCTAGAACAAAGGTAATTGGTTGGCTTTTGGTGTTGCTGCCTGGTTGATGAGTACTTTGACCTGTGAATCTTTGTTGAACTTCCCATTGGTAACGTGATTTGATGATTTGTAGAGTGTCTTGGACTCGGCAGACAAAGGTGATGTTGGTTTCTTTGCATTGTTTTTCCCCATGAGAGTGCTAGTTCGGCTCCTGCCTGCGACCGTTACGCTTTCTGCTGATTCCGGTTGTAAAATCCTTGTAGTTTACGGTTCCCATACATTTACTTCGAATAGGACATAGCAACAAGAGAGAATAGTTAGTAAAAGAATGTGTTTCACTCTTAGCTGATAGAGATCAATTTGGATCAATATGCATGCTAATAGTGATTCCAAATTTATCAGTTATATGTCTGTGTTGACTATGGTTCTCTTGAGAGTAAATGTTATTATTGGACTGGTAGTAAAGATTATTCATGATATGCTTTGGTTTGTGGTGAATCTTGGAATAGTTGCATAAGTGTTGTGTAATCTCTTGAGCAGTGGCATTGGCTGTTGGGGTAATCTTTCTGAAGACCCAATCACATCTTGCTTTCCATATGAACCAGCATATGGTGGCATATGTGTCGTTCCAGCTAGTGTTATTGTTGTCTGCCCGGAACCAGGTGTTTAGCCAATCATGGAAAGAGTGGAAGGTGGTGAATAGGTTGTGGTGTTCTCCAAACAGCCTTTTCCAAACTTCAGAGGCAGCAGGGCAGGATATTAGGACATGTGTTATATCTTCTACTCCATTCTTTCAATGAGAGCATATTGGATCAATGTAATTCAGGATGCTAGCTGTTTTGGCATTGGTGGGGAGAATACTGTGAGAACATTTCCAGATGAATAGATGAATTGCTGGGTTGGTATCAAGACCCCATATTTTATTCCAGGGGGCTATTTGACTATCCATAGCATATTTATCATGTATCTGCTTATCATATAAGGATTTGACTGAAAATTTATTGTTGGTGGTGAGGGACCATTCGACTTGATCCTGCTCAGTATGGTAGTGAGGGGTTTGAAGGATGAGGGCTTGAGTTTCAGGTGTGAACCATTGATTTAGGATAGAAGTGTCCCAATCTCCATTGTTGTTGAAAAGTTGATTTACATTAATGAGGTTGTTTGGGCAAAGAGTAGGTTTCATGAGTCTTCCAGAGAAATTGTGAATCCATCTGTCATCCCAAATGTGGATTTTCAAGCCATTGCCCACCTTCCAAATGTAGTACTATTGAAGCATTGCTATTCCTTCCAGTATTCCTTTCCCGGATCAAGAGTCGGTGCTTTTGGTTTGGTTTCTAATCTTATGACTTTAGTGTTGGGATAATGTGAGGCCTTCATGGTGCTGCTCCATAGGGAATCTGGTTCAGAGGCTAGTCTCCAAGCAATCCTATTAAGCATGGCCTTATTGAAAATTTCCATATTCTTGAAACCCAAACCTCCCATTTCTTTGGGTTTGTTAACACCATCCCAAGCGAAGTAGTAAACTCCTTTCGATTTATCATGTTCCTTATTCCAGAAGAAATCTCTTTGAATTGCATTGACCTCCTTGCAAGTAGCCTTTGGGATTTTGAAGCAATTCATCTGATATATGCTAGTTGTGGAGGTTACTGATTTGTATCATTGTCATCTTCCCAAAGTTGATGATTTGTTTTCCATCCAGCCAATCAATTTAAGTTTGTCCACACATGGTTTGAAAGCTTGGATCTTACTCCTGGTAGTGAAGATCGGAGATCCAAGGTATCTGTCAGACGTGCTAATCCTTTGAACCTTCATAGTATTACTTATATTGTCAGCAATATCTGGGGCAGTGTTTTTGCTGAAGAAGATGCCAGATTTTGAGAAGTTTATTAGTTGGCATGAGGACTTTCCAAACTCTTTGAAGATATGAATGAGATTGTTGCATTCCTGTATATTAGCTTTGCAGAATATCATGCAGTCATCCGCAAAGAGGAGATGATTAATAGCTGGAGCATCCTTACAAATTTTGACTCCATTGATTTGTTGTTGGGACTCAGCATGTGTCAGATATCTGGAGAGAGCTTCCATGCAGAAGAGAAATAAATATGGGGATAGGGGGTCTCCTTGCCTTAGGCCTCTAGAAGGTTTGAAGAATTTTCCTGAAGATCCATTGACTAGAACAGCCATGCTAGTGGTGGAGATGCATTGATGAATTAGGTTGCACCAATGAGGACTGAATCCCATTTGGGATAGAACTTTTATGAGAAATTCCCAGCTAACTCTGTCAAAGGCTTTTGCCATATCTATCTTTATGCCCATTATTCCATTGTCTCCTTTCTTCCCCCTTCTAGTATTCATATGGTGAATGATTTCATGGGCTATAAATATATTATCAGAGATTTGTCTTCCAGGGATAAAGGCTGATTGAAATGGGGATATTAGCTTGGGTAGGAGGGGTTTTAGTCTCTGGGCAATAAGTTTAGAAATGATTTTATAGGTTGTATTACAGAGGGAGATGGGTCTGAATTGAGCTGGTGTGGTAGGTTTTTCAGTCTTGGGAATGAGGGATATGAAAGTGGAGTTCATCTCCTTGAGAAGATGTCCAGTTGTGAAGAAACTTTGAACCATGTGAATAATGTCTTCCCACACAATGTCCCAGTTGGCTTGAAAGAAGTTTGGAGGGAATCCATTAGGGCCCGGGGCTTTATCTCAATCCATACTAAAGAGAATGTTCTTGATTTCCAACGGTTCAGGAGTTATAGTAAGAGTATGATTTTCCTTGTCAGTAATGGTGGTGGGAATTAGTTGAAGGATGAAAGGGTTAGTGTGAATGGGTTCAGCCGTAGCCATTTCAGAAAAGTGACTTGTGAACATATTGGTGATTTCAGCATTGTCTTGTATCCAAGAGCCATCCCCTTTTTGTATGGAATCTATCCTATTTCTTATGTATCTTTTCTTAGCAGCAATGTGGAAGTATCCTGTATTTCTATCTCCCAGTCTGATGTCTTGATCTCTGCTTTTAGTTTTCCAAAAGGCTTCTTGAACATACTGCCAGTGTTCTACCTGCTGTCTTGCTGCTCTGAGCTCAGTACCTCTATTTGGTTTAAACTGGTTTTAGTTAACCAATCCAGATGTTTTATGCTTTTTTCTAGATTAGTCTTAATGTTGCCATAGACATCTTTGTTCCAATTCTTCAGCCTGACTTTTATGTCCCTTAACTTCCTTGCTATTTTTATGGCTAAAGAGCCTTTATGAGTTGTTTTCCAGCAGTCAGCTATAATGTTCTTGCAATCTTCATGATTGGGCCATGGTCCAAAAAATCTGAAGGGGATTCGACCATGTTTCCAATTGGGATTGGTATTGAGGATGATTGGGTTGTGATCAGAACCAATGGCCGTAAGGTTTGATATGGTGGTATTGGGTTGGTTGTCTAGCCAAGCTTCATTCGCGAGACCTCTCCCTAATCTTTGTTACGTGAGTTGATGACCCGGTTCTTTTGTTTGTCCTTAAAGGGACATTCGGTGTAGCTCGAGATCGAGATAGATTAGCTTCTTCAATCTTGTTCAGAAAATATCACTTGAGTTTGATTAATCGGATGTTGACTAAATTTCTCATGTTCATGCGAGAACAAAGTTCTGATCCCCATGATCAACCAAGGTAGAGTGTTAGCAGCATGAGTATTTTCAATCATGTTCCAAGAATGCGGTTTATCATTAGTAGTAAAAGGGCTGCCATAATAACCAGTAAAAAGCTAAGGATCTTCATCTTTGAGGTTTAATGATTGCATTAATGTGATAAACCGAGAAGTCTTCAATAGTGACATCTAGGTTGGTCTTCCAAGCCGAACAAGACCCCAGTGATCTTGGCTTTGCCTTTTGTTCAACAAACCAAAATTTGTGACTCCTATGTTTCCTAGGATTTTCTTTAGGTTTCTAGATTTTTGTTTGGTCTCAGAGAGAAAGAGGATCTCAGGGTTATGTTTATTTAGCATGTTGTTTAGATACCTAGTAGTGTCAGCTTGTCCTAATCCTTGACAGTTCCAAGCTATAATTGAGTAGAATTGCCAGAAATATGATATAATAGGGTAAGTGAAAGTAGTGATTATGTATCCTAAACTTAATGATGTTATCCTAGCTTTGTGGTTCTCTAAAGTTTTGCAATCGATCCTCATAATTATGATGACATGAATATGGAATTTAACATAGAGCTTTATAGATGTTACCTGGTTGCTTTCAGCTGTGTTAGCTCCCTCTAGATTACTAGTAGTGTTGTCTGGCATTTGCTCTTCATCCACTGGGAGTGTTGGATATTGCTCCTCTTAGCAGACTAGTGATCATTCCATTTCATCTCCCGGTATCCCGACCGGCTAGATAGGTCAGTATATTTTTCGTTTTGGATCAACCAGCTGGGGATGATGGTCGAGATCGACGGCTTTTAAGTTCCTCTCACTTCTTCTCCTTTCCCATGAGAGTTTTTTTTTCTGTTTGTTGTGTTCTTCCCTCATCTGTGTTTGTATGTCAGCTAGTGAGGTAATGTTTTGGAGTTCAGTATCAGCAATATGGTATTGGAGCTTGTTATCCATTTTGGGGAAAATTATTGTGGGATCTAAAGTTTCCTCTAGTTCCGGAGAGGTTTGCACAGTGTTGAAGCTCTTTCTAGCAGCATCTTTGATAATTTTTTTCTTTTTTCCTTGTGTAGTTTTGGTTTTGTGGTTCTCTAGAGGCTTTTTGTGTTTTTTCTGGTAGGCTATGGCCTCTGGATTGGAATTTGGAGTGTTTCCTTCAAAAGATTTGTCTACACCGGCTTGGAAAATCAGGTATTGGGTTTTTCCATCCAATTCTTCACAATGGTTTCTAAGAAGTGTCTGATGCTGCGCTTTCCTCATCTTAAAAGCAAATTCTTCTTCTCCAGTTTTATCAGAGTAATAGAGGATGGTGTGTGGTTTTTTGGGGGTTGTGGATGGAGTGAGAACTTCGTTGGATGGAGATGGAGTGGTGGTATGAGAGGGGAGAAAGTTTCCAGAAGTAGAATTATACTGATTAATTGAAGTTGGCTGAGATTTTCCTTTTTCTTCAGTGCACATTGGACCAGGATGGTCAAGGATTCTGCAAATTTTACAGAAGGCAATACCATTCAGAGCATAAGCTAATTCAAGCCAGTGAGAGGTATTTTCATCTTCATGGGCATCAATAACATACTTTAGAGCCTTAGTGACATCGATAATGATTTGAACTTCCATATTTTTCTCATCATCATCTCTTCCATACGCTTTCTTAGATCCTTGATAGATTCCTGCCGGTCCAATCAAGTTTTTTATGTTGGGAACGATGTGAGTTGGGATTCTTTTGACTAGAACCCAAATGCAGACTTTGTAGAAGTTTGCTTCATCAATGAAATCTGGTCCTGCTTGTGGTACCTCAGTTAAGACAATGAGCTTGTCGAAAATTCCTCTTGTACCCCCTTTCCTGAAAACCTTATAATCTTCATTGCTAGTTAATCTGATTTGATAGTAATTTCTTCTTTTTTTCCATAGAGAAAATTCAGCATTTCTTTGTAATTCCCAGTTGTTGTTGATGAATCTTGATATTTCTCTTGTGTCATATGATATTTTGCTGCACAATCTCCCAATGTAGACCCATTTCCAATCTATCTTCTTCTTTGGTAGGATGTTCGCCTTATTGACATACACTTTTGGGAATAGGTCTTCTAGTATGTTTAAAGATGTGTTCATTTGTTTAACAAGGTTTTCAATACTTTCAGAGGTTTTGGTTCCTGAGGAAGAGGCCATGAAATTGTATAGACTGGGTTTGTTAAGGGGTTGTTTGTAAAAGAAACTGATATAGAGTGTGGCTTTGGGTTTAGGTTGTGGTTGAAAGCTGTTTGGATCAGCTTTAATTTGAATTTTGAATTGAATTTTGACATATTGCAGATAGTACAATTTGTTTTTTTGTTGCAGTTGGTTATAATGAGGAAAGATGGACCTAGTATAGTCTGTGTTATAAGATAGTGACCAGGCATATATCCAGGGTTGACTGCTAAGAGGAACCCATCCATTGTTGTTGAGGTTGATGTTGCTTTGACCTACTAGCAATCCGAGGGAGCATATCCTGTAGAAATGAGCTACACCAATACCAATTCCGTGATACAAGTAATAAATGACAGTGTAAAGAGTAAATTTTACAACCTTGATATCAAGTTTCTGATAGGCTTGAGCTTTGGTCATATTTTTATCCTTACAGGTCGTGGGTGTAGTGGTGGTGTACTCTAAGACGGGATAGTGACCTATGCTTTGTGTCAGGCTAATATTCCAATTGATTTGTTTTCTGTTTGGGTGATTGATTTTGTGTGTGGGATGTGGGGTGGTCATCCTATGGTAGGTCAACCTAATGGACTTACTGAGGGAGATGATATAAGAGATGTACTTTAAGATTCTAATAATTTTGGATTGCAGAGTATTATGAACAAAGGAGGAGAGGATTATGCATCTTACCTGGTTGGAGCCAAAAATTTTACCATACCTGATACATGGCCATGTGTATTTGCAAACCCCTTGCTCCAACCTGTTGTGCACCCTTCGGTGATGGTTTAGGTTTGGAAGCTGCGGGTCGGTAAGCGGTTCCAGTTCCCTGGGCCGGGTAATCTGAACTGAATGACCAAATTCCAACTTGTTGCCAAGTGTCTGATGCCGCCCCTGCATTGCCAATAGATTGGGCTTGCGTTCTATAGGTCTCTGTCTGGGATGACTAGGTATAGATTTCTCCGAGATATCCACAACCTGATCTCTAAGGGATAATATGGACGGGTGTGATGCATTAACTGTTGGTCTTCTCATTCCTAGCGCCTTAAAAGAGAAGAGCAGTTCTGTTTTCAAAAATCATTCTTTGGTAAAGTGATTCTTCACGGATATTGTGACTCACATGCGCCTTACGTATTTCTAAGGAACGTGCATGTGAAGAGACACTTTACACCATGGTTTTATGTCAAAATTTTCCCCACTGAAGATCTATAAGGTTAAATTTTTTTCTTTTCTAAACCTCCGTGGAGAGACGGTCACACAACACATTGATGAGATTTTGTTGTTGAAAACAATTTAGCTATTTTATTACTTCGAGTTATTGAGGTTTAACTTCGTGGGAATATTTTGACTAGTATGGCATGCGTTTGACTATTTCCATCCCGAAAAACGGCTAATGACCAGTTATATGCTAAATGTCGCTTTCTCTAACCTGATAAAAGTCATCTTTATCCCTGCATCATTGGACCAGTTCACTATTGAACTGAGTTTAACTCCTAAATCGTGAATCTCTGGACTCCTAAATCGTGAATCTATGTACTGTTAAAGTTGAAGTGATTCTGATTTGATGTTGGCCGTGAATTAGCCAGTTGCTCATAATCCTGGACATAACAAGTTCTTTCACCCATGATGCAAGTTTCTTTGGTTAATCTTCAAGAATAATAAAAACCAGGGGAGGAACCAGGGCTTGGCTTACCCTGGACCCAACCCCTTAGCCCAGAAATCATATGTTTTTGTATGCGTAATCTAAGTTTGATTGAAAAATAAGCGTAAATTTTAGGCTTAAGCAAGGTCTAGAATCCTGTTCTGAGGAATACAGAAATGTCTTGAAGCATACAAAACACTTACCCTAACTAGTATCAGTTGATAAGGGGGTGTCCGAAGCTAGTTAACTTACTTAGATAACCTTGATTAATTTATTTATTTTTCAAGTTTTTTTCTTATTTTTTTTCTTTTCTTTTCTCTTCTTTACTCCAACGGACTTTAACCCGACTACAATTTTCATCGCCTTCAACTAAATGTAAAGGCTCTAATCATTTTTTTTTTATCTGCAAATTAGTGAAAAAAGAAGAAATCGAAGTTGAAGCTGAAATCGAATTGACTGAAGTTTTTTTTTTATATATATATAAGAAAAGAAAGCTAAAGCTTCTATTGATACATAATACCAGGAAAAGTGCATTCCACAGTTTATGCAGTATGATCATCAGTGATCTGATGTAATAGAGTTTGAACATCCAAAACTCCCCATTGTTTCTTAATATTACATACCGAATGGAAAGTTGTTAAATTTAAAGCTAGATAGTTTTCATTATAGTTTGTAGTGCTCCAGATTGCTATCTCAAAATATTTAACCTATTCTTCCTTTGGTTTGAATCTTCTTCCGATATGCTCAGCATGGATTATTCTGGCCATCTTTATCAGTTCGCAAGAATTTGATTCAATCTCCATTCGGCTCTCTAACTCTGCAGCCCAGTTGAATGCTCATGAGCAACTTTTCTTTGGATCTCTATTGTGCTCCCTTGCAGGCGCCCAAAGCCTCTGGCTCCTATGCAAGTGCTTGTGAAATCATGAAGGATTATTCCTATACCATAAAAGTTTAGAGTAACATTGTAATATATAGATACATTTATTTTTAATGTAAAAAGTGTTGGTGGTAGCCATTGTATTCTAAATTCTATGGTTTTTGTTTCAGCTTCCTTTTTTGTAAACCCTATGTGCATGAAGTTGTCCTTATTTTTCGCCTCAGCATCACACTTAATATGCATGTATTGGTGGACTGATCTAGATATCTTATAGGTTGTTTTTGTGGGTTTATTGAAATTTATATTGCATCACTCTTTCCACACATGCTAGAGAACTGTTACACATAATTCAGCCCAATCCTTCTTTATGTGATTGTTTCTTCTTGTATCAAGAAGGTGGGTTAGCCACTCATGAAAGTCTTCAAACCCTTCATAAACCTCTATAGAGTTGAATCTTAATTCTATCCAGACCTGTATAACAAGTGGACAATGCATAAACAGATGGGTTAGATCCTCCCTTTGGCAGTGGCAAACAGATATCCTCAATGTAGTTTAAGATTTTTCCTACTTTAGCTCCTGTTGGTAGTATGTTGTGTGCTTCCTTCCAAGTGAACAACTTTATGGATGGACTAGTCTTTAAATTCCAGACAGCTTTCCTGTTCTTTTCTCTTCCCTGGTAGTTAGTTCTTATTTTTGTCAGTTCCTTATATAAGGTTTGACAGTGAACTTCCCATCTTTTGTGAGGGGCCAGATGAGCTTATCATCCTGGTCCTTATGAATACTGGTATTTCTTATTCTCCCAGTTGTTTCATTGTTAAACATATCTGTAATAAGTTCCTCATTCCAGTGTGTGTGGTTTACTATTAAATCACATACTCTTTGGATGTTGTCAGGGCAGTTGGGTGGTCTTGTTATAGGGATGTTTTGGCCTGATATCCAGTTATCAGACCATATTTGGATGCTATTACCTCTCCCCACTTCCCATTTGCTTATCCTTTGTATATTTTCTATACCTGATAACACTCCCTTCCAGACCCATGAGTCTATAGGTTTTGGTTCAGTGGACATGTGCATAATATCTGTCTCTGGAAAGTATTTTGCATGCATTATTTGAGCCCCAAGGGTGTCAGGTTGTTTGACCATTCTCCAGCCCATGTTAGAGATCATATCATCATTGAATTTTTCAAGGTTAACAAGACCTATACCTCCTTCATCTTTTGTTTTACAAACAACAACCCAAGATTTGGGATAAATCCCTCTGCTCTTACCTTCCTCTTTCCCCCAGAAGAAGTCTCTCTGAATACCATTCATTTATTTTATTGTGGTTTTTTGGATTTTAAAGGTACTCATTTGGTAGTTTTCCATAGTAGAGGTGACATGTTTGATCATAATCATTTTTCCAGCAGGGTTGATAGTTTTTCCTTTCCATCCAGCAAGTCTACCTTTCATGATCCCTACAATTGGGTGAAAAGCTTTTGTTTTATACTTGTTAGTAAACAGAGGAGAGCCCAAGTATTTGTCAGTAAGGGGAATTGGAGTTATTCCCATTATCTAAGTAACCTCCTGAAGGATATCATTGGGAGTGTTCTTGCTAAAGAAAATCCATGATTTATTTAGATTTATCATTTGGCCTGAGCAAGAGCTAGATTCTTCAAAGATGTGCAAGATGTTTTTTGCTTCGTCCCTGTTTGCCTGCTAATAATAAGTGACTCACAGGTGGAGCTTTTTTCACAATCTTTATGCCATGAATTTTTCCTTTAACTTCAGCATCCATCAAGGTCATAGAGATGACCTCCATGCAAAGGATGAAGAGATAGGGAGATAGAGGATCTCCCTGTCTTAAACCTCTAGAGGGTTTGAAGAAGTCACGGGATACTCCATTTAGCATAATGGCTAGATTGGTGGTGGATATGCATTGCATAATTAAGTTACACCATTTTATAGAGAATCCCATTTTTTGTAGTACAATTATAAGGAAATTTCATTCCACTCTGTCAAAAGCTTTTGACATGTCCATCTTTAGCCCCATCCATCATTGGGTATCTCTTCTTGTTCTCATGTTATGTATTATTTCATGGGCTACCATAGTATTGTCATTAATCTGCCTTCCAGGGATAAAAGCTGACTGGTATGGAGATATAATGTTAAGAATTGACTGAGAACCACATCCTCACTACAAGGAAATTAATGTCCAATAAAAAGTACCTACAATCCGATATCTTATTTTCTTGTGTTTGATCGATAGGTTAGGTTTAAATCGGAAAAAATATGGCAGTTACAAAGTGAAGTTTGGTTTACAATTGAAACGAATTATCAGCCGAACTACTCATTGTCCTTCATTCTGAAAGTGCTGATGAACAGTTCGGCTAATAATTAAACACGAAAATGTTAGCCGAACTTCACTTTATGAAGAACAATACTAAGTTCGTCTTTCCTATTGTTTGTTCGAGTCGGCAACTAAAGAGTGAAGTTCGGCTACTAAGTAATAAAGTTCAGCAGATAACTTATCTGCCGAACCTAGGTATGTTTCAAAATATCTAGGTTTCTGCAAGTAACTTGTCAACCAAACCTAGGTTTAGGTTTTGTAAACACAGAAAAAATTAAAAAGAAAAAGTAACCGTTTTTTCAAATAAAAATTTAAAAAGAATTAAAAAATCTAAAAAAGGTTAAAAATAAATAAATGATAAACACATTATTATCCTTATTAAACATGGTGGATAAGGGTTATTAGTTTTGTCCTTATTGAATATGCCTCAAAACTTTTCGGCATGCCTCAAAACATGATTCTTTCTAGATGTGCTACCGATAAAAACCCGAGTACACCATAGACATCTTTTTTTCTCTCCATATAGGTTTTGATTTCTATTTCCAAGTTCGAGTCATGTTTGTAGATGAGTTTGCACTCGGTCGGTTTTGTTTACTACCTATCTAGTTACTTCTATGAATAAATACTTATGGTTCAATTATTTCATGGTTTCTTTCCTGTATAAATCTCGTTTATATAGGGCGCAAAACTCAGATCATTTCACCAAACGTTCTCGCTTCATCGGAAAGCCTTGAAATGAAATCAACGGATGCAAGGCGAGGCGGCTAGGTCTAGGTGGTGCATTGTCTTTTGTGCTGGGCTTTTAATTTTACACATTTCCAAAGCAAACGTGGGCTCTAAAATTGTGGAAATTTTATAAATTTCCGTCTTTTTCATTGATTTCATAAATACCCTTATCCACAATAATTATACCCCTCATCTTCTATAATGTTATCCATTTAATTTTGAATCATATAAATATCCTTTCAATATTAATAAAAATTTAGATGAAAGTCATTTCATTTCTTATCTCACATGCTGGAGGTGGTGATGGTGGTGATGTCGACGATGAAGGTGGTGGTGCCACCAGATTTGGGATCAACTTTTATTGTTGATACCAGATTTTTGTGTCAACTTGGGTTGTTGACACGTAATCTTGACCTAACTAATTTTCGAGTTTTCAATTTTTGTAAAAACTTGGGCTGTTGACACCAGATATGATATCAATTTCGTTTGTTGACACCAAAATTTGGTGTCAACTTTGGTTGTTGATACAAAAAACTGGATCAACTTCGGTTGTTGATACAAAAATCTGGACCTAACTTATTTCTAAATTTTCAATTTTTTTTATCAACTTGGCGGCAACGATGGTGGATTTGGAGGAGATGGTGGTCGCAGTTGCGGTGGCGGTGGTGACGATGAGTTGTGGTGGAGTTGTGATGATGGAATGTTGGTGATGGTTGTGGTGGTGGTGGTGGTGGTGGTGGTGACTTGCCGTCGGTGGAGTTGGAGGTGGTGGTGGAGTTGGAGGTGGTGGTGGAGTGATTGAGAAAGAAAATTATTGCTTTTTGAAAAACAAAAAAAAAATTTATGTGTAATAAATTACTAAAATAGTTTATTTTTAAGATGATAAGCTTTATATATAAGCGGAGGGGTATATTTATAATGTGATAGGGGTATTTTTGAAGGGTTCCAAAACTAAGGGTATTTAATTAATATACACTCTAAAATTTGCACTTTCTATGGGAAAAGGCTCTTCGTGGTGGCGCCTTAGGCGCACCCTCAGTGGAAGTTTTAAGTCACTGTCTCTTAAGGGAGTTTGGACGCAAATTTGTGAATGGGATTATTAGTAGGGTCATTCAAAGAGAAGTCCCACTCTACAGACTCAATGAATCTCTATCATTTATTATCTCAGTCTCTTTGGACTCTTATATCTGTTTCACTCTCAAGTGATCCACAAACAGCCATCAAACAAGTAACAAGCAATGAAGCAGGATTGCAAAGTGTGGACGAATTAATCACGGACGGACGCAAAACTCGTCGTGGAGTGGGGCGATTGCTCGTTCATTTTGAAGAGAATGACAAAAACTGATGGAGGAGCTCTACTGCTGTATAGCTTCTTAATTGGTGCATTACAAACTAGCTAGAGATGGCATTGTGCAGTGAACTTCACTCGTGATGCATTTTCTTTTAGAATTTCATGAAAATGCCCTCTAATACTTTACCAGACAACAACTTGTCCTCCTCCTACCACTATTACCTGACTTTTTTGGATTCATTATTAACTTTTCTTACATCATGCATTTGTTCTATTATTATATACTGAAATCCAGCTGTTGTTGTTGTTCTTACCCCAAGAATCAAGAATTTCCCATGTATTTCAAGTAAATAGTTCACTTGAATTACCAATTGCAAATTAGAGTCTTCAGTGTATTAACAAATGAGAGAAGTGGTACAACAAAATATATGGTCCAAAAGGTGACAGATTTAAGTTTTTTTTTTTTTTTTTTACATCGACGTGCTACTTAAAGTGAATAGATGTCTTTCTAGTAAAGCGATAAAATTCCATATTGATATAACAGGCAAGCAAAAAGTTTAAGTGATTGAAGGCATCGTCCATGCTATAATCCATAAACTTGAACTTCACATTTGCGTCAGTGAATGCATCTATTTCTTACCATTTTGGCATTGCTAGATCACCAATCAACTTGTATAATCAATAATATAATCCATTTCACATTTTAAGTAGAAACAAAAGATAAGGTTTTTTGAGTAAAATATTTAGCAAATTCTCTATAAATCCATATAATTAGTACTCTCCTCATTCTCATCAAAACATTTTCTCCAAAAAACCTCTCATGGAAGATCAATCATCATCATCTGTACCTTCATCCCCATCTTCCTCACCATTACCAAACACCCATCTTAAAACATATGAACTAACAGCTTCTTCCATATCCTACACCAAATTTACTTCCTCATCATCCACACCGAACTTTCTTTTCAAACCTTGCACTACATCTTCACCACCAACTTACATCCTCCGGGACGTTTCTTTCACGGCATACCCTTCGCAAATCCTTGCCATTGTTGGTCCTAGTGGTGCCGGTAAGTCGACTCTTCTTGACATTTTAGCAGCAAGAACTTTACCTACCCATGGCTCTCTTTTCCTCAATTCGACGCCTCTTAATTCTTCTTCATTTAGGAAACTGTCCGCCTATGTTCCGCAACATGATGCATCTCTTCCGTTACTTACAGTCTTAGAAACCTTCATTTTTGCTGCTAAACTTCTCATTCCAGACAACTCACAAATTTCCTCAGTTGTGGACACTCTCCTCGCCGATCTTCGCCTTTCTCACCTTGCCAATACCCGTCTCTCGTGTGGTTTGTCCGGTGGAGAACGTAGACGTGTTTCCATCGGTCTTAGTCTTCTTCACGACCCTTCTGTTTTACTTCTTGACGAACCAACTTCTGGTCTTGATAGCTCATCAGCTTTCAATGTAATGCAAACACTTAGGTCCATTGTTGGTTCTCGCCATAGAACTTTGATCCTTTCAATTCATCAACCAAACTTCAAAATTCTGTCCACCATTGATAGTATTCTTTTACTATCAAAAGGACAAGTTGTACACCATGGATCAATTTCTTCTCTTCAGTCATTTTTACTTACTAGTGGCTTTGCTGTACCTCCGCAGCTAAATGCACTTGAATATGCCATGGAAATACTAAGCCAGCTTCATGAAAACAGAACCGTAACGTCGCCAGAGTCCGTTCCTACTCCATCCACTGACCACACATCTTCTTCTTTATCCAACAATGATCTTTTACCAAGAGAGAAAAGATTTAAGAGTTCAAAAATTCACGAGATTCTTACTCTTTACATTAGGTTCTGGAAGATCATTTATAGAACCAGACAGCTTCTGTTCACAAACACATTAGAAGCTCTTATAGTTGGTGTTGTTTTAGGCACTATTTACATTCATGTTGGCTATGATAAACAAGGGGTTGACAAAAGATTTGGTCTGTTTGCTTTCACTCTTACGTTTCTTCTCTCATCGACAACTGAAGCTCTACCAATCTTCATTAATGAAAGGCCAATCTTGTTAAGAGAAACCTCAACAGGACTTTACAGTCTTTCGTCTCATCTTATTGCTAACACCTTAGTTTTCTTACCGTACTTGCTGGCAATCGCTTTAGTTTACTCGATCTCGGTTTACTTCTTAGTAGGTCTTTGTTCAACTTGGCAAGCTTTTTCATACTTTGTTCTAGTCATATGGATTGTTCTTCTCATGGCAAACTCATTTGTATTGTTCTTAAGTTCTCTTGCACCGAATTATGTTGCCGGTACGTCTTTAGTTACGATTTTTCTCGGTGCTTTCTTTCTTTTCTCCGGTTACTTCATCTCGAAAGGTAGTTTGCCGAAGTATTGGCTGTTCGTGCATTATTTGTCAATGTACAAATATGCTCTTGATGCACTTCTTATCAATGAGTATTCATGTATGGTATCGAGATGTTTGGTATGGCAGGATGAAGTGAATAAAGTGTGTATGATGACTGGTGGTGATGTTTTGCTGAAGAAAGAACTTCATGAGAGGCAAAGATGGATCAACATTTACATTTTGATTGGATTTTTCGTTTTCTATCGCGTTCTTTGCTTGTTGGTTTTGATTAGAAAAGCTTCAAGATCGAAGAAATAACTAATGTGGATTTGTTAAGCTCATTATGTAATAACAATAACATTATGTTTATTTTAAATATATAGTATCATTTTGTGGAATTGTTATTTCTTCGTTTGCATGAAAATCATGCATTTAAATTATCATGTGGCTCTCGTATATGAGGTCAGTAAATTAAGTCTCAACGCATGCAAAACCATTTTAATCTTTTTTAGTTGAACTAGGTCAAATTTAAGTTGAAGATGAACCCTTTCCATGAAAATGAAACAACGATCCAAACGACAGGGATTCGCCATTGTGAACATCAATAGTCTTGAAAATGAGGGTTGGGTGGTGTTCATGGATAAGTGGATTTTCATAGCTGTTACTGTCACTGCTGATAAGGTAAAATATTCATGGAAAAAACCAAAGAAAATTGTGTCCTTACTGATTGATGGTATAGTGTTTTCTTTTTTATTTGTCTGAATAATGTAAATGTTTTTTGTTTTTTTGTCTATGTTATTGGAATTGAAAATCAGATGTTCACGGGTTTTGGTGTCTGTGATTTTGTAACCCGTGAACTACTGATTGGTTGTGGCTGAGTGAATCTATTGGGGAGCAAAAGTTAGGTTGCATCGACCTACCACTGGACCAAGTAAGTTGGTAAAATCAAAATGTAAAGAAAAAACGGAAAATGGGTCATTTGTCCAAATTTTTTTAAAATAGCAAGGATGAAACTGAATATATCCCGATGTAAATTAAAAATAAAAAAAATAATTTGAAAAATAGGTAGAATAAAACTGGTTACATCCTATCCTGATTATTTTTATATTTTTGTTCATTTAAACATATCAAAATCTAAATATTTTTTTCGCCCAAAAATTATTGATTTTGGTCTTTTTAACCAATTTTGTAAAGAAAAAAGTACCACAAGATAAATCAAGCGAAATGTAACAAGATTTTTACCATGTTTTTACCGAAGGATGAGAGCCATAAATTATTTTTCAAACGATTGGGACTCGTACAAATACAACTGTTTAATTATGCAGTCAGAGTATGGCTATAATCTCTAACTAGTCATGAATCTTAAATGAACCTAGGATGATCTCAGAAGCATGTTCCAGGGTCCATTCCTTAATTTATTTCCCCTTTGTTTGATAATTAGATAGCTTCATATAAGCATGACACTGACAGTGGACATTTTCAGGACTGGTCTTGACCCCAAGACTCGACTAACTTAGCAAGCATGTTGCGACTTGATCCCCCTTCGCTCAGTGCCAATTTTGCTTCATCCTTGGCTACCGTAACTCGTTCTTTCAGCGCTCTCCCTTCTTCAGAGTCCATCAATGAGTTAACGCGCGCCTCAATCTCGGCTGCGGTGACAAGCCCATTTTCCGACTCATTCAACCACAAACTTAGCTTCATTTCTTTTACCAATGCGACCCGGTTCACCCTTTGTTCAGCATATAAGGGCCATCCAATCATGGGTACCCCAGCAGAAACAGCTTCCAAAATTGAATTCCAACCACAGTGAGTTACAAACCCACCAACCGATTCCCGATTCAACACGTCCACTTGAGGTGCCCAATTCTTGACCACTAAACCTCTTTCTCTAGTCCGCTCCAAAAATCCTTCCGGCAACAATTCATCTAGGTCTGGCTCTGTTGATCCTAAGCTGTGTCCGTTTTTCTCTTTTGGAGGTGCAATCCGCACCACCCACAAGAATCTCTGTCCGCTTTTCTCTAACCCGACCGCTATTTCGTTCAATTGATCTCCCGAGAAAACGCCACCGCTGCCGAAACATAAAAACACGACACTTTCGCGTGGCTGTTTATCCAGCCATACTAAGCAATCGCAAGTCTCATCACTAGCTGTTGGTTCAGCAATCAACGGTCCAATCGGATAGACTGGTGGTGTGATCACTGAGTCGGGAAAACATAACCCACCTTTGATTGCTTTGACTGCTCTGGGTTCCAACGATTCAAATGAGTTCACGATAATCCCCCTACTTTGAACAGCTGTTTTCGATATAAACATGAACGGCTCATGAGATGCATCCTTAGGATTCAACGAAGAAGATGGTAAATCGGTTGACAAAATCGGTGGCAAACCAGGGATATCCAAATAGGTGTTGGGTAATACTAGTAGACTACTCTCATCATCATGCTCTACACTCTTCCATGTTTTATTTAACATAGGCAAATGTAGTAAAACAGTAAAAGCATTAACACCAGAGGTGTAAAAAAAGTAAGATGGAATTTGGAGTTTGGTAGCCACTTGAAATGAAGCTGAACAAAACATGTCAAAAATGAAGCTACAAATTTTGTAATTCTGAGAGGAAATAAAATCCAAAGATTCATGAACGAGTGGATTGTTTTGATGAAGATATTCGAAAAATGTTTGCGATTTTTCGAGTTGTTGAGTTGGGAGATGATGGAAAATAATTGATGGGGTTGTCTTAGAAATCCGGTTGATGTATGGTGTAGTTTGAGAAGTGGTTTTCGAATTCATGGCTGTGATGAGGACTGTAATGGTGAATGATGGGTAATGGTTGAGTATCAGTTTTCCTAACTCAACCATGGATATCAAATGACCAATTAGTGGTGATGGATATAGTACTATTGTCTTCTTCATCTTCCCACCACCACTAACGCCACCACCACCAACTAAAGAGAATGAAAGAGTGAGATACTTTGGTAGTTGCAAGTGAGAACTGTTAGAGCTAATCCTAATGGTTGATATCTTATAGGCATGCAACATCATGCATGTTGTATTAGGTATTGTGTGGCCAGCCATATGACGTAGAACCACATGGTCGCACATTGATTTATTAATGTACTAGTGAATTTGCTGTAAAAGCATAGGCTTGGCTTAGTACATCTTTGCAACAAATTTGTTAGCTTTCCCTGAAAGTAGTGATGGGGTAATATGAATGACTTTGGCATTTGCTATTTTAGTTCATTATTTTCAGCGTCATATTTTTCAACCACCATGTTAAATACGTTAAACGGAGAATTCAATTCTTCTGGTCCTAGATGATTTATAAATTATGGCAACTTTTTAATTTTTGTATCAAAAGTACTGTAATATCAACCACCATGTTGAATACGTTCAACGGAGAATTCAATTCTTCTGGTCCTTGATGATAATTATGATATCAATTTTTATTTTTTGTATTAAGAGTACTACGAAACATTGTTCTAAGCATAAAACCGATATTAACATATTTGGAAAAAATTTCTTGATTTAATTAAGAGAAAATGGGTTATTTGTCCAAAAAAAATTAAAACACGGTTCATATGGACAAGTAAAAAAAAGTACGGGTGAAATCACAAAAAAAAATAGCAAGGATGAAACTGGATTCATCCTGGCTTATACTTAAAAAATATCAAGGATGAAACTGGATGCATCCTTGTGTAAAATAAAAATAAGAAAAAAATATTTGAAAATGGACAGGATGAAAACCCGTTACATCCTCGCCTATTTTTAAATTTTTGTCCATTTAAACAAATCTTTTTAATTTTTGCTATTTAAACAAAAGATCAAAACCTAAGTGTCTTTTTCACCCAAAAATTGTTGATTTTGGTCTTTTTGACCAATTTTGTGTTTAATTAACGTGTGTAATTTTTTTTTTTTTTTTTTTTTTTTTTTTTTTTTTATTATTAAAAGAGAAGTGTATAAATTTCCAGTATCGCAATCATGGACGGTTAATAATTAGGCGAAACTGCATGTGCTTCGTAGCATAAGAATCGAGCAAAAAGGAAAAGAAAGAAAGGACGTTACTCACTCCTCATGACATTACCAAGGTCTTTATCGAATTTGTTACAAGTTATTTTCTGTACTTTTTAAGGATGGTGATATCAACTTATACCTACATGATCGATAGAATATCGTATGGTTTTTCTTATTTATGGGAGTCGTATAGAATTTAATTTGTCCAAAACCTACGTATATTTACGTCAAACAAGAGGAAGGAAGTAATATGAGATATGAACACCACAAGAATACATTTTTTTTTTTTGTTTTTTTGATGCGAAATAAGAATAGATTAATTAACCGAAACCAGGCCCGGTCTTGGGATTCTGGTGGCTCGATGCAAACCAACATTTGTGGCCCCATAAATAGCAAAAAAATGTATATTTTCCTAAATTTTGATCGTAATCTTTTATTTTTGTGACTAAGCTATGAGTTTTACCGCTGATGAACCAAGGTTTTGACAATTTAAAATATTAATTTTATCAAATATAACCCATTCGTCTGCTAATGGCATTTTAAATTTTAAAATTCACCAAGGTTTTGACAGCTTCAAACTTTTATCTAATATAACCCATTATTAATGGAATTTCAATTTTTAATAAGTGCGATGTTTATTGTAAGTGCTATAGGTAACCAAAGAACTTCCTATCTTTTATACGCATCTCATATCATCTCGTTTTGAATTTTACAAACATCCATAATGTGTAACTACAAAATGTGGCCCCCAAATATTTGTGGCCCAATGCCTTGCATGTTCTGCTTGGTGCCAGGGCCGGCCCTGACTGAAACCATTATATTGTCTTGGATCTATGCATCTGAAATGATACTAGGTGGAGTATCAAACCAGACTTTAGTTACTCTAAATTTTCGGCTGAATTTGGCTAAATCATCAGCAGGTTTATTGCAATCTCTAGGAATATAACGACATAACCAAAAGGGAATAAACTTAAGACAATCTAGAGCATTTATTAGAAGTGGAAATTTCTAAGGAACCCAAAGTTGGTTCCTCTCTCTTTCATGAACCCATCATTAAGATGGGATATATATGGAGCCCAATTTGTAAGATCAACTGCTAAGAACAACAGTTTAGATTAGATGTACTTTTTAATATTTAAGGATTAGACTAATTTAACCTTAATTAGTTAAGAATTGTTAACATAAATATTAAAAAAAAAAAAAAAAAACGGCGACGAATTTGTTGCCATATTTTTCGTCAATTGAAGTTACTCCCATAAATTTCGGCTAGATAATTGGTTAAAGATATTTAGTTACGAATTGTTAACGTAAATGTTAGAAAAAAATCCGGTCAACGAATTTATTACCATAGTTTTCGCCCATTAAGTTACTCCCGTGTTAACTTTCTGCTGGTTAATTAGTTAAAGATATTCTTGAAGATCCATGATATCAGTTTTCTTCTCTCATGAGTCATGAGTTCGTTTCTCTTTTTCTCTCACGAATTTGGATCTCTAGCGAGAACAACCAGCAGTTCTCGCTAATTACTATTTTTCTTCTCATTAGATCGCTAATTATGAAGTAGATTACAATAGTCGTGGTGTTCAGATTACATCTTTTTAATTCGTTATTCATCTTCATGGAGCTGTATTCTAGTTTAGTGATTTTTTTATTCATCTTCATGGAGCTGTATTCTAGTTTAATGATTTTTTGTATCTAAAATTTCTTTTATTTTTATGTTTTACCTTGAATGTAAATCTGTGATAATTATGATTTTCACAAAAATCACATACGGTGATAAGTGGAGTTTTTCCTTTGAAATTTTTACCAATATATGAAAACTAGAATATCACCAATCTCGCATGTGAAAACTTGAGTTTTCATCATCGAAATTTTTACCAATTTTGGTGATAATTTGAGTTTTTGTTTTACTGATTTGTGAAAAATATAATTCTCACTAGTTTCATACGGTGATAATCGGACTTTTTTCTGGGGTGATAATTAAAGTTTTTAATTTGAGTTATTTTAGATATATGTGAATTATAGTATTTGGGTTTCTTTTAAAAGAGGGGTGATAATTTGAGTTGTTTTTTCTTTCCAAAAATAATTTGACTAGGGAATAATTTGGGAAAGGCTTTTATAATAAGTGATTTCGGTTATTTAGGGAGAGCTTTTTTTAGGGATTAGAGTTAACGTTTTAAAGCAAGTTATTTAAGGAGAGCTTTTTTAGAGGTTAGATTTAATCTCTTGCTTTGACCGTTTTGTTTTTTCTAAATTAATTAATTTCTTTAGTTATTTTTTCTAAATTAACTAAAAGGTTATTTTTGGAATCAAATCATATTATATCTAATTACGGGTTCTTAATATATAGAACTTTATTGATGGGTTTTTAATATACAAAAATATAGAATTGGGCTAGAAAAAAAGTTCCCCTTTATTAGAATGCTTTCATTTTCCCACGCTATAACTGGCTTAGCTGGACAGTGCTGAAGCAGATAATGCGCGCCTTGGCCTTTACTCAATACGGATTTGGCTTCATTTCTAGCTACTATAACTCTGTTCTTTCACTATTGTCCATCAACTAGTTAACTTATTCAACCGCAAGGCAAATTTCATTTCATTGACGCAACACAACCCTAAGCGACCTCTGTTCAGCCGTCATCCTCCATCTTATTATGGGTCCACTGAGTCACAGATTCACAAACAGATTCCCGATTTAAGACATTTACTTGTGGTAATGGTTGTGGATTTGTGGCAGATGCTAGTGAGTATTGATTATACCACAAAAATAATCAAATTGGTTAGAAGTTTGCAACTTTATTGGTTGTGTAATGAATTTCATTAACTTAATCAATTTGACTTTATTAATCAAATGATTAACCACATCCGCCAACTCGACTTTATTATTTTTTTCCTCTACAAGCTATTTAATGTAATAAAACTGTATTGTGTTACCATGCCTCGACAAGCACTGTATTGTGTTACCAGCAACGCAGAAGAAGGATACATGTACTGATAATCGAAGGATCGATATAGACTTAAATTGTAAGTACACTTATTTATCTCCATCGCCACGTGTACTAGCAGAACCCACGTGGAGGCCATGTCATAAAGAGGGATGACACGTAGGGGCATCCATGGCATCTAGACGACGTGCCATCTGTCAAGACCAACGGTCGAAGATGAGGGAGCATCCAAGGTAGATAATCCCGCGCAACACCAATGAGTTACTCTACCCCATCACGAGGTAAGATGTAATCAACGGTTGGGGATAGTCCAACTGACACAGACGTGACAAGGGAAGACTAACACCGCCTGGCACGGACTGGATAGCCCCAACCACTCGCATTTAATGCTGCTCAGAGGGCACGTGTCAGACGACCCACGAAGAAAGCGAGGATAGGTCAGCGTAATGAGCGTGGGTATTGTAGAAGCCGCGGAGTGACAGGGAAGTCCGCGGACCATGCACAGAGCACAAGAAGATAAGGTCTCAACAGCTCTTTGTCAGTGGACCCACAGATTTAGCTATATATATGAACACCCCTTCCACAGAAAAGGGGGATCGAGAGTAGAACTAAGGAATAGGAGAGAGAATAGTGAGAAGTAAGTATGAGTATCAACCTATGAGGTTGATGAATACCAAAGATCTTGTGATTACTTTTGTAACCGTTTACTTTATAGTGAATATCCCCGGATCCGTGGACATAGGCCTTAGTGCTGAACCACGTAAACCATCGTCTCCTTTAAATTTAGCATTCTTATAGCTTTATTTATGTGTTTACATCTTAGATCTATCATTTTGGATGTTGAGGAGATCATGACAAACCCGCGGGGTTTGGAATAAGTGAATCATCATCTACCTAGGCATATTATACTTATTCACACTTTAGTGCGTGTATTCAATTCATGCTGAGATTGTTTGTGAACACGTGGATGCTTACCTCGATTTCCGTGTTCACAATATGGCGCTAGAAAACAGGACGTTGTCCCTAAAAAGATTTATCTTTTCCGTGACTTTATAGCCTCTACCTCAAAAGTTTTACTTAGAACGTAGACAGATCTCTGTTTAAACGTATTTTTCGCATGTATTTGTATTCTTTGTGCCGTCTAACAGCAGATCTGGGTCTTTTACGATTTTTAACTAGCAGATCTGAGTTTGGGGGCTATTTTTCGCACATATTTATGTCTATTGTATTTTCTACCAACAGATCTGGGCATTGTGTGACCTTTAAACCAACAGATCTGTGTGTTAACTGATATTTCAAACATAATTTCCACCAACAGATTTGGACTTTTTGCAAACAACAACCCATGGACCTTATCCCGGTTAAATCCGCATCCGTCTATGTTTTTCGTATTGTTCGCCAAACTAACACCCTGAGTACACTCATTGCCACTAGAAATCGAGCTTATGAAATCAAGGTTGAACTAACAGCTAACCCGTGGACTTTTTGTCTCGGTTTACCTCCATGTTCTCTGTGCAGAATATTGCAATGGAAAGGAACAAAGATGCCGAAAAGACAAAGGTACCTTCAAAAGAGGCACATAGGACTACGCCAGTAGTAACAAGGAGCAAACAAAAGGGCGCGGGACTCACAAATGTGGGGACAAGACGCGAAATGGAGCGGAAAGCACATTCCTTTCGGATGCGGGCATCATTGCAATGGAAGCAAAGAAGGCGCGGCGGCAAAAGTCTGCTACACCTACCGAAGGAACTTCTCAAGTGGTCGCCTCCAAGGTGACAGCTACAACCAGGCCTACGGAACCTCGAGAAGCAGTAGCAGAATCAGTAATCCAGAACCCTCCCTACGGGATGCCGCAGACTAACGAACAAAACGAACAACTGCACGCAGGATCCTACGAAATAATCGAGCCGGGTAGACAGATAGCAGGGGAAATCAACACCGCGGCCCCCGAGGGACAAGCTCGTGTTCGAGATAGGAACAAATCAAGCATCAAACCAACTGCGCAGTTTTGGCGCAATTAGAAGAACTAAAACGGAATCGAGCGGACATACGCGGACGCGGTGGCCTTACTAGCCCAAGAGAACCAAAGCAATTAAGAGAGAAGATCCTCCAAAGCGCGGAGCTAGAGAATCGCAGGACGAGGCTAACTCGGCGGTGCAGAATAGAGACCGGAGGATGATCCTCGAGAACACACTGCGGTAGTCAACCAAGGAAGAATACCCCATAGAGGTGCGCGGAATAATAGAAGGCCCGACCCGGACTATCACCCGGACACTTGGACTACTATGATGAGGAGGAGGCCACGACGTCACAACCTACAAGGAAGGCACGGCCTTCCATTCAAGAAGAACACAGTTTGGCAATGGAGAGTCTCCGCAGAGATGTTAGCAGAGATCAATCAAATCAAAACCAGGCAAGGAGGTGGAAGACTAGAACAGGTTATGAAGGAAGCCAACACCACCCCACTCGCACAAAGAAGATTGGCCACGGCTACCATACCGCGAAGTGTCCCATCCCATCCTTTGAGTGTTACGACGGATCCACCGATCCCGCTGCTCACCTACGATATTACAACAGGGTAATGGCCAGATGGGACCACGACGAAGCTATACTTTGCAGATATTTTCCTTCAAGCCTGAAAGGATCCACGCTATCTTGGTTTGATAACCTCAAGCCAGGATGCATCAATTCGTACGATCAACTCACGGAAAAATTCTTGGCCACCTACATGTATAACAAGGTTGTAAACACAGGGATGGACAAGCTCTTCTCGCTTGCAATCAAATATAAGGAATCCATTCGGGAATACACGGATAGATGGCACAAGATATGTCAAGCCATAGGACACGTGGACCCCGTGGTGAGTATTAACCGTTACAAATGGGGGCTTGACGATGAGCCCGTTGTTTGTCGAAATCCACGGCACCACCCCAACCACAGAGGGAGATTTGAGGATAATCATCGAAAAACACGCGAGGTTGGAAGAAATTCAAAGAGAGAACCCAAGAGCACAGGCTCAACGACCCCCACGGACCAACTCCGCGGAACAAGTAAAATGGACCCGGCGGATACGAAAAGGATCGGAAGATGACCACAAAAGGAGTGGTAGAAAATTCGAAGACCGAGTCTACACGAAACTCAACACCAGCCTACGCACGCATTTTAAAGGAAATCAAGAACCGCGAGAACTTAGACTGGCCCTGGTCTAAGGGGAAGCAACCTCCGGCCTCGGCGGAGTCCAAAGAGTACTGTGATTTCCACTGCTTCTACGGGCATCCAACAGAGAAGTGCAAAAATCTCAAAATAATGATCTAAAAGCTGGTAGACGCAGGGGATCTAAAAAAATACGTAGAGAAGGCTGGAACGGAGGACAGAACCAAACGCAACAAACAGGTCCAATTGCCAGAGGGTAACCGTACACTAAATACTATATCCTGCTCGGAAAACAAAGAACCAACCCTAACCGCACAAATAGGGAAAAGATTGAGGAAGCAATTTGAAGACTATTGTGAGCTCTACAACTTAGACGGAAAAGAAGTGGAAGAGCACGGAGAATGGATGAACGCACCTCTAACCTTCGAGGCCGAGGACATTGAGGACGACATGGAAGATCACAACGACCCTTTGATCCTCACTTTGCCAATCGCAGGATGCAACATAAAGAAAATACTCATTGATGGAGGGAGCTCCGTAAACGTCCTATTTCATGATACCTTCAAGCGTATGGAGCTTAATGACGAGCAACTCTTGACCTCGCACTACACCATCTACGGGTTCAATGGTACGGCTACGAAGCCTCTCGGGGATATTATTTTGCAAGTAGACGCAGGTCCCATGAAAGTTGACGCCCGCTTCAGTGTGGTGAACACGCCTTCACCCTACAATGCCATTATTGGACGAAAATGGGTCCACAAACTTAAGGGAGTCGCATCCACCTACCATCAATACCTTAGGTTTCCTACTCCTTTAGGGGTTATGGAGATCAAGGGTGATCAAGTCTCCGCAAAGGAATGCCAGGCAATGCAAATACAACTCAACAATGAAGAAGATGAGAAAAGAAGAACCCGCAGGGCCCGGAACAAAGCAATATCCAAGGACAAAGCCATCGACGAATACTTGGAAGGGATCTCAGGGAAAAGCTTGTCTAAGAAGAACTCCGTAGGAAACACGGAAGCATCAACATCAAATGCTAACCAGGGCGCTCTCGCAAACAAAGAATCTGAGCCTACCAAATAGCAATTAAAGAAAGTCCTCCACCTTGGGAACCGAAGCCCACGTTTACATCCTTGGAGGCAAGAAGGAAGTTAACATAGGGACGGAGCAGAACCCAAGAAAGATCAAGATAGGAACTCTAATGGGCGGAGAACGCGAAGCCTCACTAATAAAACTACTAAAGGAATACGCGGACATCTTCGCATGGAAACTATCTCGATATGCCTGGAATAGACCCAAAGACAAGACAACATGAGCTGCGCATTAAACTGGCACACCCCATGTACGACAAAAGATACGAAAGGTGGCTACAGAGTATCACAAAGCAAAGAGAAACGAATCGCAAAGCTGTTGGAGGCCGGTTTTATAAAAGAAGTCAAATATCCTACTTGGATCTCTAACATGGTAATAGTACCAAAGAAGAATGGAGGGGTCGAATCTCCATCGACTTCACCAACTTGAACAAAGCATTCCCAAAGGATAGTTATCCGTTACCCAAGATTGATCACTAGTCGACGCAAAGAGAAGGATACGAAGAGTTATCATTCATGGACGGATACTCCGGTACAACCAACTATTTTTAGCGAAGAAGATCGGAACATACAAAAAGATTTTACACACCCCACGGTCTCTATTGCTATGTAAGGATGCCTTTCGGACTCCGGAATGCGGGAGCAACGTACCAAAGGATGGTCGATGCTATTTTCAAGCCATGGATTGGCAGGACCTTAGAGGTCTATGTTGACGATATGCTCGTAAAGAGCAGATTGAGGAAGAACCACCACCAGGACCTGAGGGACATCTTCGAAGCTATGAGAGAACACAATATGAAGGTAAACCCGGAAAAATGCACTTTCGGAGTAACATCAGGAAAATTCCTTGGGTACCTGGTGACAAAAAGGGGCATTGAAGTAGATCCCGCAAAAATCCGAGCCATAGTAGACATGCCATCTCCAAAGAACCTAAAAGAGGTACAAAAGCTCAATGGATCCCTAGCAGCCCTGGGAAGGTTCATCTCAAGATCCTCGGATAGGTGCAAACTCTTTTTCAACATACTAAAAAAGGGGACGAAATTTGAGTGGACGGCAGAATGCGAAGAAGCTTTCCTAGGCGTCAAACAGTACCTAGCAGAGATCCCTATCCTTCAGAAACCAGACCCTGACGAAGTCTTGGCACTATACATTGCAGCAACAGACGATGCAGTAAGCGCAGTACTTGTCAGGACCCACACAAAGGAGGAGCAGCCGATCTATTATGTCAGCAAGACTATGAATTCCGCAGAAAGAAACTACACAAGAATCGAACAACTCATCTTAGCCATCGTATGGTCTACATTAAAGATGAGGACGTACTTCTTAACGCATGACATACGTATCCCATGCCGAGCACCCTTAGAAGCCATCCTCAAAGGGGCAGGAAAGGTAGGACGCATAGCGAAATGGAGCACATACCTCGACCAATTCAATATCCACTATGAGCTTCAACACTCTCAGAAATCGCAAGTGTTAGCGGACTTTCTAGCAGACCTACCTTTGGACAACGAAGAAGAGGTGCGCATACAAGGATGGAGGGCCGCGGGTGCCCCTGAAATAGAAAAACAAAGGAGCCAAATAACATTCTTGAACCAATGAACCCACGACAATGGGAGGTCTTCGTCGACGGCTCCAAAAATAGAGAGGGCGCGGGGATAGGCATCGTCATCACCACACCCACGGGGGATAGGATCGTGCACGCATTCAGATTGGAATTTGAAGGCCATACAAATAACATCGTAGAGTACGAAGGAGTGGTCCATGCCCTCCGCTTGATAATTGAATTAGGGATACAAGAAGTACGGTTGACAAGTGACTCACAACTAATAATACGACAGATAGGATACGAATACAATGTGTATGACGATACACTGATGGCATACATGGCTCTGGTGCAAACGTTGGTTTCCCAAATACCAAAAATCAAATTCCGACATCTGCGTAGGAAGGAGCTCGGACACGCGAGATGCCCCGGCATATATATCAGCCATGCTTAAAAATGAGGATGTCAAAGCAATCAAGGTAACAAGAGTGTACGAACCATCCATCAAGCCCCAAGAAACATGCGCGGCTAACCAACGCAAGTCTAAGGAGGAAGATATCTCGATGATGATGTCGGAGAGCACATATTCGACGACTTCGGTAACGATGACATCACGCGACAAGCTAATGAGGACGACGATTACAAATCGTAGCGATTGGAGAATCGAAATCCACTCTTTCCTAAAAGAGGGAAACTCCCCAGATACCAAACAGGCTAGGAAAGTACAATCCAGAGCGGGATGTACGAGCTAAGAGACGAAACCTTATACGAGAAAATCATTCCTCGGGCCACTTCGTCGCTGCTCTCTCGATCGTAGGGACATATCATCTTGAAAGACATCCATAGAGGAGACGCGGGAATCACAAGGTGGAATGAGGTCCCTTGCAGATAAGGCGAAGACACAGGGCTACTACTGGCCAACCATGATCCGAGACGCGGCTAGAATGGCGCAAAGGTGCGAAGAATGTCAAAGATTTGGCAAACGAATCCACGCCCCAGCCACAAAGTTGAACTCTGTGGACAGTCCGTGGCCCTTTGGGAAATGGGGTATCGACATAGTAGGCCCACTCGTATCAGGGACAGGGAAAAAGAAGATTCCTAATAGTGGCAACGGATTACTTCACAAGTGGGTAGAAGCAAAGGCACCGGCAAGAATTCGGGATTCGAGACGTCTTTACTTTTATTTTTAAAAATATCATCTGCAGGGTTTGGCATCCCCGCAGAGATAGTTTCCGACAAAACGAAATGTACTACAAGGAAAGAATATCGACTTCTTTGTTCGACACCCTCAAAATTCGAAAAAACAAATCCACCCCCATATACCCACAAAGCAATGGACAAGCGAAGCCCTGAAACAAAACTTTGGCACTTATCCTTAAAAAACAACTAGACGAGTACAAGGGGCGGTGGTGTGAACATTACATAACGTTCTATGGGCATATAGGACGACTCAAGATCAGCCACGGAGAGTCCCCGTTTTTACTCACATACGGAGCGATGCGTAATCCCTACGGAAATTCTACTTCCAACAACAAAGACAAGCATGGGAAAAGAACCTCACCACAGACATGATGTTGGAAAAGCTTGACGACCTTGAAGAAAGGAGAGAAGCGGACCGCAAAGAATGGAAAACTACCAACGCAGGCTAGCCGAGAGAATATAACAAAAAAGTGAAACTTAGGAATTTTGTAGAAGGGCAGTATGTGTTGAGGACCATTCCCCAATACCAGCGAGAAAAGAAGTGGGGAAAATTAGCACCAACTTGGGGAGGACCCTACGTAATACACGACATCGCAGGAAATGGCTCTTACTATCTGCGTAATCTGAAAGGGGAAATCCTCATGCATCCGTGGAATGCCAAATATCTCAATCCATACTACCCATAACCTACCACCTGCGTATGCATTTCAGAAGAAGAAAACGGACTTACAAGTCCACATGTTTCTATCTCTAACAAAGGAGTAACGCGCCTTAACTTTTCAATCAATCCAAGCTTTCATTTTCAAGTGTCATATTCTATACATTACCCACACACATTTCAATTTATTCAAAACCCACAACCTATACCATATGAGACACATGTATATACTACTTACACAATGTACATTGAAAACCATACCACATCTTAATAAAATATCGATACTATCGTTACCCCGTGGATGTAGGCCTTAGGGTGAACCACGTAAATCATTGTGCGATTACTATTATTAAGAATTGGCATTATACTCTAGTGAGAGGGATGTCCCGCACAAAGCGTGGATCATACCCACCGCAATATACCGGCAATATCCCATACAAAGCACACGCATGCAATATATCGGAGCATACACATGCAATCTCTTGGAACTCCCCCTAAGCGTCTATAAGTGTATGACCAGGGGGCGACTTCCGCGTAACGAGATACCCGAGCAATATTACAAGCCGCGAACTCAATGGAATATATCCTTGAACGTCGGCCGACCCCACCGTTCGAAATCCTCCGCCCAGAATTAGCTGGACGGGGTGCAAGGTCACAAGACAATCCCGGGGATATCAATCTACGGAATTGCGCAAACAATACACTTTCTCAAATTCAAAGATCAACATCCTTGGATTGTAAACACTACGGAATTACTCATTACGTTAACTTAATTTGTAAAGCCGATAGATGCAAATTCAACAAAATACAAATTCAGATTTAAATACCAAAGTTTGATCTAGTACATGACAGTTGATTACAAACCTAGCAAGAAGAGTAGCAAAAACGCCAAAAAGGATAAGCAACTGAGATCAATCCCTAGCATACTAGATATGATCTACTGGGAAGGAGCATTATCCGCGGGTTTGTCCTTCAGCGAGGAAGGAACACTACCACCAGAGGAGGGCCCAGAAGAACCTGAAGGGAGCGCGGGTACAGGACGCCGAGTATAATTCTTGTTTAACCCATGGTTTTTCCTGAGATCCAACTCAATTTCACCAAGAGTTCTGTTAATCTCTTCTGCCAACTGCTTACGAGCCACGAAGCCTATGGCTACACTCTTCATCTCGGCGACTTAGGAAGTGGAAAGAAGGTCCACCTTTTGATTGGCATGCTTCAGCGTTTCCTCCCGAGACAAGGCCAGACCACGATGGTAATTGACTTGGCCCTCCAATTGAACTACCTTAGCCTCGAGCTTCGGCAAATTTGTCATCTGCACTCAAGTCGTCCCCGAGCTCTGCGGATAATAGAAAAAGAACAGTTATAACAAATACAATACAAAGCACACTCGATGACAAAAACGTATACCTTCACAATGATCAACCGCGGAATCCCTTGCTTCTGCGGCATAATCATATTCATTTGATAACCTATCATAATCTACCCGCAGAAGATTATGAGCATACCGACTTCGCGCTTAGGTCATCTCGAAGCATCGAGTCCGAATGACGATATCGATTAACCTCATCATTCTTCGATTCCAACCCCTTGTTAAGACGATACATAGTCACCTCTAAGTTTTTCTCACGCTCAACCTGACGGGCCACATCAGCTCGAGACGCGGATAAGGCACTACCGAGAGCGCCGGTTTCTGCCATAGCATCGTCTCTTTCCTTAGCGAGACGCCGCATATAAGCCCGCACATCCGAGGGATGAGAAGACCGCGCTTGCCGCAGCTTCGTCTTCCATAACATTAAGCTTAATTTCTAAAGAGGAAATCGACCGCGGGCTTTCTCAAGATTATCCCGCGTCCATAAAAGAGCCCCGTTGAATAAATGATGGTCATGGTTGTTTCGATTTTGCAGATCTACCAAGCAAAGCTTTTTCTTACGCCATTCTTCGGCCATAGCGTTATGAACATCCGCGCGGGCATTCCATTTCGCCGTTTCACTCTTAAGTTTTTCAACTAACTCGGCAATGCGACTTTTTGACGAGTTCTCTCATTCCGAAGCCACAACAACTTGGGGACTCCACCACTGAAGACAGTACAGCGGGAGGAGGGAAGAAGAAAACTCAGAACATATAAGGAGCAGGTAACTATCAAAGAAGAGGAGACGCAGACCTGAAATAGACGAAGAGTTCTTCTCAAAGAACCGCTAACTTGGCCTTAACCGAAGCCACCTCGAACGCAGCTTTGCCTCTTCCGCGTCCCGCTTTGCTCCTTACGCTTAAGCGCACCCTTCACTCGCTATTTCCTCATCTTTAGCGGAGACTGCAGCTTCAACGCCCGTAAGCGTCTCTTCACAATGCCGGAGCTTCCTTCTAGCTTGAGAGACTTAGCCTTGAAGAGCCGGAAAGATGGTGGTTACAATACTCACTCCTCATCATCTATCAATCAAAAGGGAAATTAGTTCACAACACATTTAAACAAAATCGGGGGTAGAAAGAGCAGACAAACCTCCAATAACCGCTGTTGGGGATAATCTATCTCGGTACCCATCAAGAATGGCCATCATGCCGAACCGTAGGGGAGGATCCACCACGATATCAATCCCGCTAGCCACAAGATTCTTGCCCCACCCTCGATCTACCACCTCCTCCAGGGGTTAGCTCCATATGCCGGCGAGTAAAAGAGTCCGAACTCTTTTCCCTTCAATCACAAAGGCGGGATGAGGCACGACAAGCAAGTTTTTCTTTTGCGACCACGCCAAAACAAAGATCATCACCATCTCGCGACCAAGGACCGCGTGAAGTCATCTAAGGGAGAGTCCGAGGGCGTCCCACCAAGCGAGGCACCCGGTATTACTTAGCACCAAAACCCCACCAAAGAATGGAGGAGGTGCCGACACAAACCTCGGGATGCACCGCCAAAACCCCAAAGATCGATCCACGTGTGGGGTCACCCCCGTGCTATCTTTAAGGACATTCCAGTCATCACCACCCAGGAAGCAGATTAAAGTCCGAGACAAGCCCCATAACTGTGGCCATGTCAAATGATTGTTCCTCGGATAAAACCTTACCAAAGGAAAACTCGCAATAAGCATCCCCATCCTTGTCACCACTATCAAGAGCAATTTTCTTACCCTTGTCCACAACATCCCCATCCTTGGTAGCCCCCTCAGCGAGCATCACCACCACCACCAAAGGGCCGGATCATCACCACCACCACCGCTGGCCCGATCATCACCACCACCACCAAAGTGGCCCGATCACCACCGCCACCACCGTCCCGATCATTACCACCACCACCAGTGGCCTGATCACCACCACCACCACCAAAGGGCCGGATCACCACCACTACCACCAGTGGCCTGATCACCACCACCTCCACCAACGCTCCCACCGGAAATACTATCTACTTCTTGAATGGGCGGAGAAGTCTCAATTCGCTCTTCCCCATCGGAAACATCCTCATCACCATCCACGGGACTGTTCACATCCTCGGAGTGTGTAGAACCCTCGGTGGGAGAATTCGACGATTGCTTCGGATTGATCTTCTTATTTCTACGCACCTATAACACATAATGATAAAAGAACCATCGGCATCTCCTTTCCTTAGCATAATCAATATTATTTAAGAAAACAAAGGGGCATATATACGTAGAAAACAAACAACACACCTTAGCAACATTAGTATTCTGCGGAAGAAGGTTAGCATCAGAGATATCTTCGTCTTCCGCGTCATCAACATCGCGATTATAAGCAAAATCCATACCTACAAAACTCATTTGCCAAGGGCAGTAATGGGCATAACGAGCGGGAGAAGCTTCGCGATGAGGACTGTCAACAATGAGGGTCGCCAACCATGGGGTCCAGGGACCCAACCATAGGCCCACGGACCAACGACTTCAAGAACAGTGGCAGACCATTCATAGTCATGATCACGCTTAATTCTCTCATCAGCGGGAATAGGAAGACCTTCGGCACCAGGAACCCTCGCCATCTTGGAATCACTTACCTCGCTCAAAAGTCGAACTTCCCCTTAACAGGAGCAATGTTCCGCAGACTCACAGACCACGGCTTACGAGTATTCCTGTTAACGTAATCTCCAAAGGATTTGTTAAAATTTTCAGGAGTGTACCACCCTTTCTCCTTTTCTAATTTAGGGGCATAGCAGGTCATCATCGTTTGCCCCTTGCTACGAAGATAGCATTCCCGGAGATGGCGAAGATAGTTTCCTGTCAACTGTTGCACCCCACGATTATGACTTTTCTTGGCAGTATCGCGGCTAGACAAGACCCGGTAGTAGAAATCATCACCGGCTTTATACAAAGGTAACATCAAGCCGGCCTCGAAAGCACCCACGGTCGTCAGCAAATGAAAGGCATCATACTGGTAATTGGTAACCATCTCATAAGTTATATCCTTATCAGAGGCGTAATAACGTACTTGGAAGTGCTGAAGACCGTGCTTCAGTTTGAAGGCCTCAATATCAATGTGTCGGAAAGTAAACTTCTTATTACCCAAAGGTAAAGGACGAAAAGTAACAGCAGAGTCTTCCTCGAAAGCACCTCCCGTAGTATCTTCCGCAGAATCCGCAGCCTTCTTCTTAGGAGGAACTACATCTCTCGAAGATTCTATCTCCGCAGCTTTTCTCTTCGAAGACAGAGTCTTAGTTGACTTACTTGAACTAGGCACAGGTGGATTAGTCCGCGGTGGAGGCTTGGTGCGGAGAGGCTGCACATTTAAAGGTTCAGCGCGCGGATTTTGCTGCTTAGGAGACCCACCTCTAGGGCGATTCATGGCATATCTAGACCCCTGCGGCGGATCACCCCTTTTTAGCGAAGATCTCTGACCAGGGGATGAGGATGTTCTTCCATCCCGAGGATTATCCTGGGTAAGTGAAGGCGGAGCTCCACCCCTAATATTGGAATTACTCCGAGGAGATCTGTGAGGACTTGACGGAGGAGTTTGGTAAGGAACCCGAGGACGGTCGGACATGTCTGCGGGCACAAACACGAATAAAAGTGCAAGTCAGAGGCAAGGAAGATCGAAAAGCAAGAAAATCTCAAGAACAACAGCAAACGTGAAGAAAAACCTAGATTTCATCTACAATTACTTAAACTCTCAAACTATTATTCAAACTCAAAAGAAGAAAAATAAGATTAAAGCATGACCGATGAAACATACGGCTCAGTGGCGTCAACTCTCAAATCCCAGGATATACATAAGATTAAATTCATCATTGACGCATCACCAAAAAATCAAAAACTCAACAGGGTTAGGCATGGCGAATAAGCGGAGTAAAAAATCATACATGAACCTCAAAGAGTAAAGCAAAGCGGATCAACGGCCACGAAGGCGACAATGAAGGCGGCAGCGACAAAGAAAGAGTGGAAGGCAGCAAGAACGTCGGCGACGAATAATGGTGTCGAGAGGAAGTTAAGAAGATGAAGAAGACAAAAGAACGAGAGAATAAACAGGAATGTGAAATTAATTCACATTCTCTCATTCTTCTCTTTTATAAGACCAAGAGAAACCGTCCACTACCCAAAGGGCAGTTATGGCCGGATATGGGAAACGTGCACAATAAATGCAGGTAGCACCTTTCTAGGAGAAGTTATGAGGAGGGAGATAAAAACGTACCACACGATTCTTCTTCCAACTAAAGCTAACGCCCAGTCACAAGAAGAGGGGCAAATTGTAAGTACACTTATTTATCTCCATCGCCACGTGTACTAGCAGAACCCACGTGGAGGCCATGTCATAAAGAGGGATGACACGTAGGGGCATCCATGGCATCTAGACGACGTGCCATCTGTCAAGACCAACGGTCGAAGATGAGGGAGCATCCAAGGTAGATAATCCCGCGCAACACCAATGAGTTACTCTACCCCATCACGAGGTAAGATGTAATCAACGGTTGGGGATAGTCCAACCGACACGGGCGTGACAAGGAGGACTAACACCGCCCCGGCACGGACTGGATAACCCCAACCACTCGTATTTAATGCTGCTCAGAGGGCACGTGTCAGACGACCCACGAAGAAAGCAAGGATAGGTCAGCGTAATGAGCGTGGGTATTGTAGAAGCCGCGGAGTGACAGGGAAGTCCGCGGACCATGCACAGAGCACAAGAAGATAAGGTCTCAACAGCTCTTTGTCAGTGGACCCACTTGATTTAGCTATATATATGAACACCCCTTCCACAGAAAAGGGGGATCGAGAGTAGAACTAAGGAATAGGAGAGAGAATAGTGAGAAGTAAGTATGAGTATCAACCTATGAGGTTGATGAATACCAAAGATCTTGTGATTACTTTTGTAACCGTTTACTTTATAGTGAATATCCCCGGATCCGTGGACATAGGCCTTAGTGCTGAACCACGTAAACCATCGTCTCCTTTACATTTAGCATTCTTATAGCTTTATTTATGTGTTTACATCTTAGATCTATCATTTTGGATGTTGAGGAGATCATGACAAACCCGCGGGGTTTGGAATCAGTGAATCATCATCTACCTAGGCATATTATTCTTATTCACACTTTAGTGCGTGTATTCAATTCATGCTGAGATTGTTTGTGAACACGTGGATGCTTACCTGATTTCCGTGTTCACATAAATGTTGGAAAACGATTACTAAAAAATAATTTTTAAGAATTTTAATAAAATTTTAATTTATTATTTTCTTTTGTGAATGAAAAAAATTTATTAGTCCCATATTGTGGAGTTTCCACGTTTTAGTTGTTTTAAGAGACTATATAAGCATTTTAGTCCCACATCGGGGAGTTTTTCTTCTTAAGTTGTATTTGTCAATTATATAAAAAAATTCACTACTTTTGTAAAATCTAAGGGAAAGGGGTTGCTCCATATTTTAGAGGGTTCCCTAAGGGAAAATATTTTATAGCCGTTTCTTAAGCGTTCGCGATTTTCCTTAACGGTTATTTCGGAGTTGCCAAGCTCAAGTTGAGCATCTACTACATATGCTAGTAGTAGGTGTAGTGGGGTGTTTTATCCTGGAGATATCCGTCCTGTGAGGGCTATAGCATCACTCTTGAGTGTAGCCGGGCGCTAATGTCTTAAGGGCAACGTGTTGAACACGTGACTCAATCTGTTTTTCCAAAGTTTTGCCTTGTTGCTGTTGCAGAGATTTGGGGAGCTCATCCGTTTCATCAAATCGATCACTTCCATTATAAAGGATCTAAGTATCAATAACTTTTGCTTATTTGATTTTTTCCTTGTTTTTGATTATTGTACCCAACAATCTTAAGACATTAAAATTTGTAATAATCAAGAATGGTTGATTGGTTTGTGAATCATGGATGTTAATCAACACGTGACTCACTCTGTTTTTCCAAAGTTTTGCCTTGTTGCTGTTGCAGAGATTTGGGGAGCTCGTCCGTTTCATCAAATCGATCACTTCCATTATAAAGGAGCTAAGTATCAATAACTTTTGCTTATTTTATTTTTTCCTTGTTTTTGATTATTGTACCCAACAATCTTAAGACATTAAAATTTGTAATAATCAAGAATGGTTGATTGGTTTGTGAATCATGGATGTTAATTATGGAGTGAAAAAACAGAAAACGAATTTTTGGTCAGCTGTAGAGTTTCGAATTTATCTCACAACCTAGAAGGTGATTGGGAAATTACCATCTCCGTAGTCAGAGTATAAACGAAGATTGTGACATGAAACTGGAAAGGGACATGGCTAACAGGCGCATGTGGATGAACACAATTTTTCCAAAGCTGACAAAGATTGGAACATCAAATGCAACTCTAAGCGTAGTCTTCTTAAGAAAGGAATGTTTCATAAACCTGAATTTAGCATTACTTTAATTAAGGGTGATTTTTATGTGTGTAAAATCCTAGCCATACGGAAGTTAATTGTAGGCAACATAAAAACCTTAATTAGTAGATAGTTAATGCTAATTTAGTTGAAACAAACTAGTACGAGTTTAGTGGCATGATGTCGGAAGTTATTTTAATAACTAATGTGAGAGACCAAGAGTGGACTTTGGAGCCACCAAGCATGTTTGTTGAAATAGAGACCTGTTCACCTCCTATCAGAGGATAAGAGATGTCGATAAACTCTATATGAGTAACTCACCTGCGACAGAGGTTGCATAAAAGGGAAAGGTCGAGCAGAAGCTTATATCTGTAATATTCTCACATGAATGAAGTTTTCATGTTCCGGGCATATGCAAGAATTTTGTATCTTGTTCTGTTGTAGATGGTAAAAGACTTAAGATATTAATTGAATATGGAAAACTTGTTATACCTAAGGGCATGTGATTTTTAAGGAAACGTTATAAGACTTAAGGTCAATATAAGCTTAACGAAAAAATTGATGAAGTAGTTGATTCTTGTGTTTTCTTTTGCGTGATTGAATGTTTTGCATGGTAGACATGGAGCCATAAACTTATATAAGTCAATGCATAAACTGGGAAGCGTAGGCTGCATACCCAAATTTAGTTTGGATATTGAACACAAAAGTTAAATATTCGTAGAATCAAAATATGCTATAAAACCTTTTAGCAAAATTGCTCAGAGTAATTCTAAGCCCTTAGAATTAATTCAGTTAGACCTAGTTGACATGAAATGAACCCAAACTAAGGTGGTAAAAGGTTTATTTATAACTTTCATAGATGATTGTACGAGGTACTATCTTGTATACTTACTTAGGGGTAAGTATGATGCCTTAGAAGCCTTAAGAGTATAAACTTGCAAAGTATATGTTACCACTAAAAGGGTTAGGTCTGAACATGATGGCAAGTATGAAATTCATATAGGAGAACTTTACTTGTTAAATGGCATTATTGATGAGATCACACCTCCTTATTCACCGTAGTCTAATGGTATAGTTGATCGTAAGAACATAACCATTAAGGAGATGATTTATGCCATGTTGATTAAAGGATTAACCGCCAACTTGTGGGGGGGAGGTCGTCCTATGATTTTGTTATATCCTGAATAGACTAACCTTTAAAGGATTAGATAAAACTCCATATGTTTATGAAAGATAGACAACCTTCTTATGCATACGTCAAAGTGTGGGGGTGTTTAGATAAGATATCCTGAGTATCCTACTTCATATAGTTTTTGGTTGTGAGTTCTGCTTTTTCTGACTTTGGTGTGAATACTATTATGGAATCTAGGGATGTTGAGTTCTTTGAACATGTTTATTCTTAATCATGTACCTCGTTAGAGATGTGATGTTGATCCCCTAGATTTATTTTCAAATAGTTGGAACTTATCTTTAAGGAAGATGAATTAGAGTTGATCCTAGGAGAAGTAAAAGATTAGAACTGAGACTTCTTATGGACCTGACTTATTAATAAACCTAGCTTAATCTGAGCTCCGGACTCGTAAAGAAGCCATAACATCTATTGAAACCCCATTCTGGTAAGAAGCTTTATTTAGTGAAATGGACTCAGTCCGTCGGAACCAGACTTTGGAGCTTGCTAGTTTACCTCTAGGGAGTAAGACCATGGGATGTAAATGAGTTGAAATGTTAGATATATGGAACTGTGGAAAAATATTAGTCTAAGTTGGTAGCTCAAGGCTATAAACTAAAAGAAGGTGTAAATTTCCTTGATTCTTATTCACTTGTGACGAGAATTACTTCTGTTGAGATGCTAATTGATATTGCTGCCATAAACAACTTGGAGATACATCAGATGGATGTTAAGACAACTTTCCTAAAACCATGAATTAGATAAAGAAATTTACATAGACTAACCTGAGGACTTTGTAGTGAAAGGTTATGAAGACAAAGTTTGTAAGTTGAACAAATCTTTGTATGTTTTTCAAATAAGCACGTAGACAATGACATGAAAAATTTGATCATGAGATAATGTGTAGTGGATTTAAGTTAATGAATTTGACAAGTATATTTATAAGTAACTTGTTAAGGATGCCTGTGTGATTGTATGCTTGTATGTTGATGATATGTTTATACTTGATACAAACATAGATGTTATTAATTTCACTTAAACCATGCACTGAATGAGAACGTTGACTTGAAAGACTAAGGATTTTTGATGTAATCTTAGGGATGAGGATTAGAAGATAATCAAACATTTATAGTCTTAGTTATTCTCATTATGTTGAATTTGTGCTTAAGAGATACAATCAGTCTGATTGTAAGCCTGCTTGTTCTCCATACGATTCTTATTGTAGACTCAAGAAAAATAAGGAAAATGGAGGATCTTAACTTGAATACTCAAGAGTTATAGGATGTCTGATGAATTTAATGAACTGTAAGAGTCCAGACATTGCCTATATTATGAGTAAGTTAATTAGATATACTTGTAGTCCAGAGCAAGAGCATTGGGATGCACTTAGTAGAGTATTATGGTACCTAAAATACTCTATTACCTTTTATTTGATTTATGAAAGGTATCTTGCTGTCCTTGAGGGACTTTATGATGCAAACTGGATAGTTGACTCGGAGGAGTCTAAGTCTACGAGTGGATATGGTTTCACTCTAGCATGAGGGTTTGTTTTTGGAATATTTCCAAATAGACATATATTGCTCAATTTATTATGGAATCTAAGAGTATTACGTTAGATAAAGCATGAGAGGGGGCCGAGTGCCTAAGATGCTTTTTAGAAGACATTCCTCTCTGGCATAGGCCTGTGCCATCTATATCTATACATTGTGTTAGCCAAGCTATAATAGCTAAAGCTAAAAATAACTAATCTCAATCGGTGTTATTTCCATTGATTGGATAAAGTCCAAGGAGAATATCGCGCAACCTTTGACGAAAGGTTTATCCAAAGAGATAGTTAGAAATGCATCGAGGGGGATGGGGCTTAAGCTCATAAATCAAACTTGCCATGAAGGATACTCAACCTGCTGACTGGATATCCCATGATCAAGGTTTCGAATGAGACAACTAATTTTTGGTGGGTAAAGGTAAACACTATTAGAGAATTTCATTCTCTGTCCCTTCCCTATGGTGTAGACGTGATAGTGTGACTGCATGTGAAGGATGACTTTTAAGAAGTCTTAATGAGTTATATAGTTTCAATTTAAGATTGAAGTGGGGTGTAGCAGTAACACTCTTTATGGAAACTCACCTATTTGAATGAGGAAGTGGGACCGCTTCCTATGAGAATATGAGCTTTGATTCTCTAGAGCATTTTGAGAAACATGATATTTCCAGGGCCAAATTGGACAAAATGGCATGAGCTTGGCATGCAACACCCTTGGAGATATCATTCGTGGTTGTTATCGCGAATTACATCAAACGCTAGCAGTTCAAGACATAGTTCACTGTCTCTAGCAAGTAATTCCGGTAATATCTCACTAAGCAAAAGGTTCAAGACCTCAAGGACACCTCTGCCTAAAATGGTATTTCCTGCGCTTTTTATGTGATTTTCATTTTGATGGTTTTTGTATTACTGGAACTTAGGATCTAAGGGTCACTAAGGGTTCACTAGTTCATGCTTTTTCACTTTGGTGAAAGGAACCTTTAGTCTCACTTGTGAGGAACTAAAGATGAAAGCTCACTATACTATATGATTTTAGAAATCAATAGTATGATCCTGGGGTCATCACACTGTTGTGTGAGGGAGATGACGTTGGAATGGCTAGTATGACTTCAACATGCACGATCTTTCTGTCTGTTCAGTCAGTTCGGATCGTGAGATTGGGTTGTTGATTTACCAAAATCTATCTGTGTTTTCGTGTTTTATTGAGTTTTCATTCATGTGGGGATTGTTGGAAAACGATTACTAAACAATAATTTTTAAGGTTATAATAAAATTATAATTTATTGTTTTCTTTTGTGAATGAAAAAAACTTATTAGTCCCACATTGTGGAGTTTCCACGTTTTAGTTGTTTTAAGAGACTATATAAGCATTTTAGTCCCACATCGGGGAGTTTTTCTTCTTAAGTTGTATTTGTCAATTATATAAACAAATTCACTACTTTTGTAAAATCTAAGGGAAAAGGGTTGCTCCATATTTTAGAGGGACCCCTAAGGGAAAATATTTTATAGCCGTTTCGTAAGCGTTCGCGATTTTCCTTAACGGTTTTTTCGGAGTTGCCAAGCTCAAGTTGAGCATCTACTACATATGCTAGTAGTAGGTGTAGTAGGGTGTTTTATCCTGGAGATATCCGTCCTGTGAGGTCTATAGCATCACTCTTGAGTGTAGCCGGGCGCTAATGTCTTAAGGGCAACGTGTTGAACATGTGACTCACTCTGTTTTTTCAAAGTTTTGCCTTGTTGCTATTGCGGAGATTTGGGGAGCTCGTCCGTTTCATCAAATCGATATCACTTCCATTATAAAGGATCTAAGTATCAATAAATTTTGCTTATTTGATTTTTTCCTTGTTTTTGATTATTGTACCCAACATTAAATTCAGATCATTTAATAGGTCTTCTTTTTGCTAAACCACCAAAATCTAGTACCAAATGCTAGAAATCCGATCCTGGAGATAAAACCAATAATATGATCTAATTAGCCGCCTGAAATTTTTTTTATCAAAAACTCTCGACTGTTTCTTTCCTCTTGGAGGTCATATGGCAATGACAAAACATGATGACCACGGTAACATATCTTTTTACATTAACTACAACTCTGATGGTGCTGAATTCATACGTTTTTTTTTTTTGATCGAAAAAGAGAATATATCGAAAGAGTAAAGGATATACAGAGAATTCTACCAAAGGTAGAAGTAAGAAAGGAAAAACATATATAAAAACAAGCAAAGAACTACATAAACATAGCCTGCCAATTAGCTAAAACCGTATGAGAAAAGTTCAGGTGAACTATGTGGCCTGCTGCCGCTGCCCAAGAAAGGATTGAAGATTTGGCTTCATAGATAAGATCATCGTCAGTTTTGAAGAGATGATTAACATAAAATCTTCTACAATTCATTTCTTTCCAAATAGCATTAACAATTGCCGCCGGTATCAAATCCCAGATGAAGTTGCATGAAGAAGAAAAGTGATTTGTTTTCCATGTTTCTGCCAAAGCTCTGAACGTACCCGGCACAACTCAAGACCAACCAGAAGATGGTGCTAAGTTACACCACATCTTATAAGAAATCTTACAGTGTAGGAACAAGTGGTCTTGTGATTCAAAATATCCCCCACACAGTGCACAATCATTCTGAATGTTCATGCCTTTTCGAATTAGCAAATCTAAGGTACTCAGCTTACCGTGAACTAAACTCCATAAAACAAAACAAATATTTAGAGGAATTGCCTGATTCTAAATGAAGCGAGAAGGGAAGTTAGACTCACCATGATCTGCCACTAACTGAGAGTATAAACTTTTGACGGAGAACACACCGGAGGGGTGTAACTATTACCTCCTTGTATCTGGCAGTCCATCCCTAGCTGGAGGAGTGTCACCAATGACTGAAATAAGTAATGCATACTCTTGAGCTTCAGTGTAAGTTAAGACTCACCTGAAGTCAAACTTCCAATTACCTTGAACAGAAATCATGTCATCGATGCAGGCATTTTTGTTCCTAGATAATTTGAACAGATTAGGACAAACAATGGATAGAGATTGCAGTCCGCACCAGCGGTCATTCCAGAATGTAATGGATGTACCGGAGTGAAGGAATAAGGTTGAATGCTGACTAATGTAGTTTGCAACCTCTACTATTGCTCGCCAACAAGACACCCCATATGATTGGAAAACTTTACCCGGAATCCAGTTTGAAAACTCTTTTCCGTACTTGTCTTCAATAATATGATACCAAAGCTTGTTTTTCTCTACGCCATATCTCCAACACCACTTAGTTAACAAAGTTAAATTCATTAGTTTTAGGTTGCACACACCTAGACCCCCTCTTTCTTTTGTCGCACAGACTGTATCCCAGTTTACTAAATGGGAAAGTTTAGCACCTTCTTTATATTCCCAAAGAAATTTCGCATCTTGTTTTCGAGGATCTTGATGACTGAGATAGGGGCCTTAAAGAGAGAAAAATAATAAGTCGGGAGAGATGATAAAATACACTTCAAAAGAGCAAGCTTACCTCCCCTCGATAATGAAATGCGCCTTCAAACTGAAAGCCTAGCATCAAACTTCTCTATAATAGGGTCCCAAATTCTTATGTAGTTATATTTTGCACCAAGAGGCATACCTAAATACATAAAAGGCAGGCAATCCACAGAACAATCCAATTCTTCCGCCCAAGTAGTTAAATCACAAACTTCCCCCGCAGCAACAAGTCTGGCTTTCAGAGTATTTACCTTTAGTCCGGCGATGAACTCAAAGCAATGCAAAGATGAAAAAAAATTATGTAACTCTTCTTTGCTATCATTCAAGAAGAAAATTGTGTCATCCGCATAATGAAGGTGGTTGACAACAATGCTAGTAGAGAAACGAAAAACCGCCGAACATGCCTTGATTTGCAGCTCTATCCATGAATCTTGAGAAACCTTCCATAGCAATGTTAAATAAAAGAGGAGATACTAGACAACCTTGTCTCACATCTCTTGTAATAGTAAAATAGCCGAAAGAAGACCCATTGATAAAAACCGAGAAAGAAGAAGTTGAATAACAGAACCTTAGCCAGTTGCACCATTTCTTACTGAAACCCATTTATACTAGAACAAATTCCAGATAAATCCAAATGATTCTATCAAAAGCCTTTTCAAGATCAATTTTGCAAACAATACCCGGATTTCAAGATCTAAGTCTTGAATCTACCAACTAATTGGCAATAAGAGTACCATCAATGATTTGTCTGCCTTCAATATAAGCACATTGCACCGGTAAATCAACTTATCCATAAAAAGCTTTACCCTAGTAGCAAGAACTTTGGAAATAATCTTGTAAACACTAGTAAGCAAACAGATAGGTCTACAATCCTTGATAGTCTCAATATGATCCTTTTTTGGCACCAGAGTAATGAAAGTAGAATTGTGTTTAAAATTAATATTACCTGTAGTGCAGAATTCATTCACCGTACCCATAATATCATCCTTGATGAAGTGCCAGCACTTCTTTAAGAAAATAATAGGGAAACCATCTAGACCTGGAGCTTTGTCATTCCCTAAATCTCTAATAGCATACAAAACCTCATCCTCAGTAAAGTCAGCATTTAGGATATTTGCTTCTGTAGAAGAAATGGACACAAAGTCAATCCCATCTAAATCTGGTCGAATGACCTCTTCCTCAGCAAACAGAGTTTTGTAATAACCTACAATGTGTTCTTGCAACCTGGTTACTCAGAAACCAACTCATCTCCAATGTAGAGTTGACTAATTCTATTGTATCTATGTCTGGCAGAAGCATTACTAATGAAAAAAGAAGTGTTTTTGTCACCTTCCTGCAACCACTTCGTATTTGACTTAATTTTCCAAGCAGTCTCCTCCATTTTAGAAATCCTTTCAAAATCTACTTTGTGTTGAAGATGCACTCTCCGCTCTTCTTCGGTCAGAATATTATCTTCAGCCAGTCCATCGAGAGTTTGAATTTCAGAGAGAATATTCTTCATCTTTGAGTTAGTATGGCCAAAAACCTCTTTGTTCCAAATTTTTAGGTTTTCTTTAAGAGCTTGTAACTTCATCCAGAGCACGGTGCTGGGAGTACCTGCAAAACAAAAGGAAAGCCACCAATCTTCTAATAACTGTAAGAATCCATTCTTCATGAACCACATGATTTCAAACCTAAAAGGACTAGGTCCCAAAGAGGGATCTGAGATATCTAAGAGGAGTGGGATATGGTCCGAGGTAGTTCTGGCTTCGGCTAATTGGGTAACAAAAGGGTAGTGTTGTTCAAAGGATGGGGAGATGAGGAATCTTTCCAGTCTGCACATAACTGGATTTTCTTGGCCATTTTACCAAGTATATCTTGCTCCCTTGAGAGGCAAGTCAATAAGATCATGTTCAACTATGAACTTATTAAACTTCTTCATACTTCTTGTGATTTTCTTGCAATTCTTCTTTTCAGAACACTTGGTAATTGTATTAAAATCACCACCAATACACCATGGAAGATTTGACCAATATCTACAAACCGTGTCAAGCTCAACACAAAACTCATTCCTATCAACTGAGTTATTTGGCCCATAAACACTTGTAAGTACCCACTGAAAATTATCTTGTTTGTTAGTACAAAGTACAGAGAGAGTGTATTCGGAAACAACTGAGTCACTTATATCTACCAGGTCTTTATCCCAGAGAATTATCATTCCACCGGAGCTCCCTACAAATTGTTGCATTGTCCAACCCACATTTGTTTTAAGAAAATTAAGATTGATAACAGAGTGCCAAGAAGGCACAAGAAAACAACAACCCTCAGGACTTAAAAACTTGAAGAGCAAGAGCTACAACAGGGCAGATCGGAAAAAAAATAAACAAAAGATTACATATTATGAAAATTGTATACTTTCCCATCCCATCTCGCTACTAGATTATCAAAGAATAATCCCTTGAAATTTTGCGAGGGGAGCCCCCATTGATATAAGAAAGCTTTAACAGCTATGATTTTTTTTTTTGCTAGAAAAAATACTTGTATTACCCAAGTAAAAGATTACATAGTTGAATTGAGAAATTCAGGGATGTAACCCATCCATTCTCCAGAGATTCTAGATCTTCTACTATGCTTTGCTGCATGATCAGCAATTACAATGTGATTCCTTCTTAGGAAGTGGAATTTAACAAAGTTAAAACTGGAAATAATAGTTCTGCAGTCATCTAAGACTGAATTATTGTACCAAAATAATTGGTCATTATTAGAATTGATAGAATCAATGACTGTTTTAGCGTCACTGACAAAACAAACTTTCGCTAGTCCTTTCGCTTTCGCCCACTTTACCGCTTCAAGGAGAGCCAAGCTTTCCGCTTCCTCTACATTCCTTACATTCCCAGCTTTGAGCTTGCAGCCTAGGAAAGAACCTGTTGAATCATTCATAACCAGACCAATGCCAGATAAATTAGTGTTTTTGTCAAAGGATGCATCACTGTAGATTATATGGCAATTATCAGGCAAACATCTAATGACATTACTAAGATTTTCTTCTACAGTAGCATTCCTACTTCTATCATGAGGCACAGGATTACTTAAGTATGTTTCAGTATCATTGACTAGCTTAAGTGCAAGTCTAGCTGTAGTATGATGATTAAGATTTTTTTCTGGAAAGTGCAAGAACACCTTTATTTCCAAATGCTCCAAGCAATTGAGAATATAGCCCCTGCTTTAGGTTTCAGACTATCATCAGAGAGCCATCTACTAATCCATTCCTGCAGACTAATGTTAGAGGATGAGGTCTGCTCAATCATGTCTGCATATGGAGTAATAGCCCATACAGACTTAGAGAACTCACAATGTAGAAAAATATGTTCGGGGTTTCGATAATACCCAAGTTGCACATGTTACAGGAAGATTCATGACTATTAGAATATCTATTAATCACAGATTTAGCTGGTAGAATATTTTCATGACATTTCCAGATGAAAAGTTGGACTTTTGGTAAGATAGGAAGCTTCCACAGGGATTTGTAAAAAGGATTACTATTCTGAGGATTAGACATAAAAACATTTTGACCCGAGATGATTTTATAGGCAGATTTAACCGAAAACATGCCATTTCTTGTGTGTGGCCAGATAAGTCTGTCAGTTCCTGATACAGGTATTCTAATGTCTAGAATTGCCCTAGCATTCTGGGGAGTGAAGAAGGCTTTGACAAGTTCAGGTTTCCAACATTTAGTTTCTTTATCAATAAAAGCGAACAAAGAATATTAGGATTAGGATTCGAGACAAACCTAGGCTCCGATGCATTTGGTATCCAATTGTCAGCAAAAGCAGAAATACAATCACCTTTCCTAACTTCCCAAATGGAATTATGCATGATAACATCCAGACCACGGCTGATACTCCTCCAAACCCAAGAAATATCATCCTTTTTGGGCCTATGAATAGGATGACAATTCTTAAAATATTTGCATTTCAAAATAATTACACACAAAGAGTCGGGTTTATGAATAACATTCCAAGCAGTTTTCGTCAAGAGGGAAAGATTGACATGTTTAAGATTACGAAATCCAAGACCTCCCTGATATTTATGGGTACAAATACGAGGCCAACCCCTTAAGTAGATTCCTCCTGGACTAGACTTACCCCACCAAAAATCTCTTTGAGAAGATTCCATATTGTCAATGATACTATCAGGGATAGTGAAGGTGTTCATATGATAAATAGGAGAAATTTTTAACACATTTTGGACCATGATAGACCTACCTGCCTGGTTAAATTATTTGCCCTTCCACTTAGCTACTCTTTTATCAAAGTGTTCATTGAGGTAATTAAAGGAATCAGTTCTAGATCTAGATATGAATAGGGGAATGCCTAGGTATTTTTCATTTAAAGATATTTTTTTAACTTTAAGATCATTTATGAGAGATACCGCATATTCAGGATGAACATTATTGCTAAAGAAACAACCTGACTTTTGTAGGTTAATCACTTGACCAGAGACAGAACTAAAATCTTTAATCAAACTCAATAAGTTTTGAGCTTCAGAATGAGAAGCTTTAGCAAAAATGAGACAATCATCTGCAAATAGCAGATGGCTGATACTCGGCGCTTCCTTGGTAACTTTCAGACCATGAATAAGCTGACAATTTTCAGCATGAAGAAGAAATCTAGAGAATGATTCCATAACCAGGATGAACAGATATGGAGACAGGGGATCTCCCTGTCTCAGACCCCTAGTTGGTCTATAGGTTTTACAAGGAGAACCATTTAGCATAATAGAGATACTAGTGGTACTAAAGCATTGATGTATTAGGTCACACCAATGTTCAGAGAAACCAAAAGATCTAAGAATGTCTCTTAGGAAAGACCATTCGACTCTGTCAAAGGCCTTAGACATATCTAGTTTAAGGCCCATGACACCCCATTTGTCATTTTTCCTTTTTCTTTTCATAGTATGCACATGAGCAATGATGATATTCTCTTGAATATGTCTTCCTGGAACGTAAGCAGCCTGATAAGGGCTAATCATTTTGCTCAGAAGTTACAACAATCTTTGAAATGATTTTGTAACTAGAATTGCACAAAGAAATAGGTCTAAAATCAGAAGGACTAGAGGGACTATTAGTTTTGGGGATTAAAGACAAAAAAGTATGGTTCATCTCTTTTAGAAGATGTTTGGAATCCAGGAAACTGTTAGCAGTTTTCCAGATATCATCTAATAAGAGATCTATATTTTCCTTATAGAATCCTGGGGGAAAACCATCAGGCCCTGGAGCCGTCCAAGGAGTCATTTGGTTAATTGTATCTATGATCTCTTGCTTAGTAATCGTTCTAAGAAGATTTTGGTTATCACTGACTGAAATGCAAGAATCAATACAATTGAGAATCTCAGGATTTCTAGAAGGATTAGAACATGTTCCTATAGAACTGAAGTGGTTTACCAATAAGGTCTCGAGACCAGTTCTTTCATTGACCCACTGTCCATTATCCATTTTGAGAGCATTTATATAGTTAAAATGCTTCCTCCTATTGGCATAATTATGATAAAACCCAGTATTTCTGTCAAAGGAGTTAAAGAACTTTTGTCTAGATTTCTAGGCATAAAAGTCCTCTTGAACTTTTTGCCAGTGTTCTAGGTCAAATTCTACTTGTTTAATCAAATCAACATTACTTGAGGAATGAGGACGATTATTAAGATCTTGGAGTTGACAACTAAGATTTCTAACCTTATGATCAATATTACCAAAATGCTGGTGATTCCAAAGTTTTAAATCATGTTTAACAAATCTCAGCTTTTTAGTAAATTGAAAAGAGGGGGAGCCACTGACATTTTTAGAGTAAGCCTTTTTTATGACTTCTCTTACAGAAGGATCCCTACCCCAACATTTGAAATATCTATAGGGCTTGCTACCTTGAAAAGATACAGAATTAGTCTCCAAGATTATAGGTATATGATCACTGCCTATAGAATCAATATGGTGTACTGGAGTGGAACCATAGTGATTTAGCCAATGACCATTTACCAATGCCCTGTCCAATCTAGCATATATGCAATTATTACCAGATTGTCTATTGTTACATGTAAACCTATTACCAATATATCCTAGATCAGAGAGATCACTATTATCTAAAATAGTTTGGATTTCCGGATATTCAGTAGTGGAAGGAGTGGAGAAGGTAGATCTCTCATGGGCATGCATAGTAATGTTGAGGTCACCTATGATAACCCAGGGATGATCTATTCTGGCACCTATTTCTCCAATGTATTTCCATTGTGCCATCTTTTCTTCATGGTACACAGAACCATAAAGAAAGGTGGCTAGAAATTCAGGTTTACTAGGGTTATCCAAATTATAACATTTATCATCTTATCGAGTATTATGAATAATTTCACATTGAAACCCGGTTTTCAGTTAAGGAGATGCCCCCAGCACGACCAACAGAAGGGAAAACCCATGAATTAGGTAATTGAATCTTCTAAGATATTGATGCATTTTAGAAGATTCATTTTTAGTTTCACACAGGAATATCATGTCAGGGTTTTGACCTCTGATCAAATTCCATAGTGAATTCCTAGTTGTAGGGTTACCAAATCCCTGACAATTCCACGACAAAATTCTCATTGAAGAGAAATGAGAATCAGCTAAGGATAGCTTAATTTTACAAATGGTAACAAGGTAATACTCAGAACAACACTCCAAATGAACCAAGGTGTTACCAACAAAATCACAATTCAGACAACACTTGTGGGTATACGAGTGATTACTCAAACAACTAAACTGAGTGTTATGAGCAAAACAATTAAGTTTCAAAAAGAAAAGACTGCTAGTGGCACTCAAAATCAATACTTTATATTTGCAAACCCTAATTTTATAGCTAATTACAAAGAAATTTGGGGAAATCCACACAATAACGAAATAAAACGAAACCCTAGAATTGTAACGAACAGTATAACAACGAGCTTTATCAGGAAGGTTTAAAGGATTCAAAATTATAAGAACTGAAAGAAGAGAAGAAGAAAAAACCTGATTTGCGAAACTAATTTGAGCATCAGTAGCCGGAGCATGGTGAGTATCATTTGGTCCTCTTGCTCCATTTTCAGCTTCCTCCATGTTCAGATCCTCATCAAAAACAGCTTTGCCATGAATCTCTATTTGACCACCACTACCATCCATGAGAGGATTAGAAAGGTCCTGACTTTGGTTTTGTGGGTGTGAGAAGGTCGGGTTATCAAGAATTACATAGTTATCTTCAATTCCATCATCCCTTACTCTTTTATTTTTCCTAGTATCCAGCCCATTTTCTTTTTGCAACAACCCAACATCATTAGGATCTTGAGGCCCAATATTGCTTGCACCACTCTCCTGATTTTGCATGGCTTCTACCATGTAAGCATTCTTTTCATAGAATTCTTTGAATTGCTCATCTGTCATTCTAAAGATATATATTTCACATGCACGCTCATCACATTTGTCATCAACATGATCAATAACAAAACAGTCGGGGCAAATGCTTCTTGGTTTTTTTTCAAAATGATACTTTGCCCATATTTTTTGTTTTGCCGCATTCCACAGCCAGTTTCCCCTTTTGAGTGGCATACTCAAATCTACCTCCACCTTTGCTGAAACATATCTACCACGAACAATGTATTCTCTTTTTCCTTCCTCAGCAATTACTTTACCCATGTCTTGAAGCAGCTTCATAATTATCCCATTATCAATGTGTTCCAAACACAAACCTGTGATTAGAACCGAGAAAACATGATGGGTGAACTTGTAATCCCCCAAAGGAATTGCAGGATCATAGTTTTTTAAGACTATGAGATGATCCTTGATGATCCAAGTAGGTGTTTTTAGTACAGTATTCAAGTCCTCTGGGGTCTTGAATTTAAAGACATACAGATTTCTTCCCATTACATTTACATCAACTTTATTGAGTCTTCTCCAGATGAATTTCACCTCTTTCTTGACTGCCTCAGTCTCAATTTCATCTTTCGAGATAATTTTCCCTATAAGGCTGTTGCGCCATTGTTTGGCAGCTGATTCAATTTCTTCCTCTGTGATGAGACTACTCCTCATGTTAGAGCTTTCCGCAGTGAGTTTTGTTTCTCTCATCTTCTTGGTAAGTGCTGCAAGCTTCAACATTTGGGACATTTTTGTGTTGTTAGTGCTTTCCACTTTGTGATAAACACTTTTAATTTTTCTAACCAATTTATATGCTGCAATAGATTTAGGGTTTCTGTTAAGATAACCAAAAATTCCTAATTTATCTAGATTTTCTTGTTTAGTATTATGAGCTGTAGAGAGATATTCCGGAAGAAAATAAGGCTTTAATTTGGGTATATGATATTTGAAATTTTGAAATTTCCTTTGGAGCGCAACCCTAATCACAGAATTACCTAAATTAACCTTACTGGAAATGAGAACAGTATTCTTCAGAGGGTAGTTATGGTGATTAGAGGATCGATGTAGGATTTCCTTTTGACTGTGTATACAGGGAACTTGGATGGTAGCATACACCACCGATATGTGGATCAAACCTGGAGAGATGAGTAATAATAACACCACTGTTATTAGAGCCTTGTAACTTGATGAGGATCTGAAGAATTCCATAATCATAATGATTATGAAGAAACACCACTGTTTGAATGAGATTCGAGGGACCAAATGCACCACTGCTTCCAAACGACCACCACTGGATCACTACTGAATACACAAAAAAAGTATTGAAAATCAAAAAAGGAATTAGTTTTCCATGAGAATCAAACTGATAAAAATAAAGAAGTAAAGTAGAAAATTCAAAGAAAGTCAAATCAAAGAAGTAGGAATTAGTTTTCCATGAGAATCAGAATGCCGGACTGACAGTAATAAATCTAGACCCCGTGCAGTTTAGATTGATCTTGATCCGTTAACAGCTATGATGATCTCGCCTTCTGGTTGGTCCTTGTTGTGGAAGGTTCTTCTATTCCGTTCCATCCATAACGCCACCACACCGCGTAAGGGAGGTAATTCCATATGAAGTTATGCATGTCATTTGGTAATTTTTTTCTTCCATGATTTAATGCATCCTTCCATCGTTCCCGACATCGCAAAGTGAATACCACAAAATTTCAGAAAATAGCCCCACACCACAGTAGAGAATTTACAATGAATGAGGACATGATGAATCGTCTCATCCTCTAGTCTACACAAAACACACTGCTGTAAGGATAACTGAACTCCTCTTCTAGCTAGATTATCCAGAGTTGGAGTGGAGTTCCAAAGAGCAGACCATAAGAAAAATGAAACCTTGGATGGAACTAATTCATTACAAATCAGTTTGGGTTTGGTGAAGTCAGATACATCAGAGTCTTGGTCCACCATCTGAATCTCGTAGCACGATTTGGTGGAGAAGTTGCCTGAAGTCGTAGGTAACCAAGACCTGTCGTCTTCTTGTCCCTTTATTAGATCTGGATTGCCAATATCCTCCAACAAATTAATTGCTGCGAAGTTACTAATCGTAAGATGACGCTTGAAATTTAAATTCCCGGTGAGTTAGAATTTTCCCACTCGGACAAACTTGATTGATAGTTATTTCTTTCACTCTACTAAGCTTTCAAAGTTGAGGATATTTTTCCTTCAAAGGAGTTTGAGTGCACCAACTTTCCCCACAAAAACTTGTGTTCTTCCCGTTGTTGACTGTGAACTTTGTATTGGCTTGGAATAATGAATATGATTTCATGATTCCTTTCCACAATCCCGTACCTTGAACCGTATTGACCTCTCTCAGGAGCCAGACTTCTGCGTTACCCCCATATTTATCATGTATTAGCCTTCTCCATAAATGCTTTATTTTCCTTGCCATATCTCCAAACCCACTTTGCTAAAAGAGACTTGTTAGTTTTCTTCACTTTCCTGATCCCTAAACCCCCCTTTTGCTTAGATCTACAGACTTTTTTCCATCCAATACAGTGCATAACTTTCTTTTCAGTTGTATCCCCCTACAAAAAGTTCCGGCAGAGCTTTTTAATTTTGTTTGCGACTGAGACAGGAATAGAGAACAAGGAAAGCAAATAAATTGGAATGCTAGCCAAAGTACTCTTGATAAGCACAAGTCTACCTCCTCTTGAGATATATTTCTTCTTCCATGGCGGTAATCTCTTTTCAAGTTTCTCCAAAATTGGGTCCCAAAATTTGATTTTGACTAGCTTTAGTACCTAGGGGAAAGCCTAAGTAAGAGAAAGGAAGCTCCCCGAAGGCACAAGACAATATCTCTGCAGCTTGGATTCCTAACTCCTTGTCTTGAGGATTATTGCTTATGACCATAAGGCTACTTTTCAAAAGATTGACCTTCAACCATGTGATTGCTTCGAAGCACAAAAGAATAATTTTCAATTGTTGAACCTCTTCCAAGCTTGCATCGACAAATAACAATGTGTCGTCTGCAAATTGTAGGTGCGTAATACTCTCACCATTGGGGCTAACTTGAAAACCTGATAGGTGCGTAATACCACAAATCTGCTTAATGTCCCAAAACGTACATTGCATCATTTTAGTTTCTTGGAGAATAATGATAGGAGCTCTAATCATCTGTATCATCTTATGAACCACCGTTCTTCTACTATGTGAATTTAAACCTCTTACATTCCAAGTAGGAATTTTTAAACTCATTGAGGAAACAATTTACCCCTAGAAGTAACTAACCTTCTTGGTCTGGATGAAGGAGATGCAATAACTTCGACAGAAATACCAAGTCGCTTTAGCTCATTACGCAGCTGTTGATGGTGGTTTTTAGACAAAGGGTAAAATCGTAAAACCCCGAATAACCTAATGTCACCGGCGACACATTTATTAGAACATTCAATGCATGTAGTCAGTAATTAATAGGGGTATTTTTTCATATTAGAGTTACAACGAACAAAACCCTAATTCCCCTCTGTGCCAATGGCAAATCATGCCAGCCACACCTAGCCCAGGCTAGCCGCGCCATGCCAAACGCACTCTGCCTTGTGATGTAGTTTTTACAGTGGTAAGAAAAGATTCGTTGCTCGGACTTTTTTTAAAGGTTTGATTTCAGATTAATAAAGAAAAATATTACGACAAACTATTAAACTTTGATTTTTTTTTCTTTACCAAGGAGAGATGAGTCTAGGGCTTAGGAAGGTGAAGCTTCTTGAGCATGTTGAGTGCAGTTGGGTACCTCCGGAAGTGGATGAGCTTTTGTTGTGTTGTGATGGTGCGGCTCGTGGTAATCCAGGTTTGGCCGGGGCTGGTGTTGTAGCGCGTGACCATAATGCTAATGTGATTGGGGCTATGAGTATTGGTTTGGGCACAAAGACAAACTATATTGCGGAAATTGCTGGAATTTTAATTGGTTTGGAGTGGGCGCTTCAATGGGGTTACACAAAAGTTTGTATTCGCTCAGATTCTTTGGGTGCTGTCACGGCTTTTTCTAGTTCTAAGCTTCCTTGGTTTGTTTTACAACGTTGGAGGGAAGTCTCTTCTCATTATGAAGCTATTCGTTTTGATCACACTTATAGAGAGGCTAATTTTGCTGCGGATAAGATGGCAAAAAGGGGGTGCATTCTTCTCAATGAGGAGGGAAGGCATTATCTTGGAAGACCTGATTTTTTGTATTCTATTGAATTACCAAATGTAACTTATTTTCGTTTCAAATGATTAGCAAGTTTTTGGGGTTTCCCTGACCTCTTTTCTTGCTCTTCATTTTGTTTTGTATTCTAGTTATTCATTAATACAATTTGGATTTACCAAAAAAAAAAAAATAGGGCTTTGGATTCCGCTACTTCTAATGATGGTAAACTCAATAATTAAAACTTTGGCATAATACTCTGATTTTACTCAAAACAGTTTCGAACCCAATCTCATGCTTTGGAAAATATAACGTTACAAGCTCTTTTTTTTTCTTATGACTCTAGTCAATATTCTAAGGCCTAATCCTCCTTCGCTTATAAAAGAACGGTAGAAACTACCCAAAACAATTATTACGAAGCATGTGAAGAATAGAGAATTTTTAGACAAATTAAAACACAATTTTTGGAATAAATATGCCAAAGAAATTAATTAATAAATATTACCCATCAAAAATAGTTTCCTCCAAAACCCTAGAGAATAGATTTAGCTACTCATAGAACCAAAATTGAAGAAAATTTCATTAATCATTGTATTACAAATAATATAAGTAAGCTTACAATGATTTTAGCACTGATTTGAACAGCTTAGCATTAAACGACCGCGTCTGAGGGTCCTTGTCTGTATACTGTTGAAGAACGATAGATGGTTGACTCTGTCGTTGTTTTTAAGACTGCGTCTGCGACTGCTTATGGTGGTTCAATGTTCTTGGTGTTCTTGAGTTTTGCAGCAGCAGGTGAACTTTTCTAACTTTTGATTTTCTCGATTCCTAGCTCTCTATTCTTACCCAAAGTCTCCGTATCCCTTCCTTGGACTCGAACCATCTATTTTATACTCAACAGGGCGTTTAAATCCCGAGAAATCTTCTCTTTTTCTTCATTTCTTTTCTTCCACGGCACGAGATTTCTTTCTTTTTAAACTCTTGATTCGATCCCATCTTTATCGCCCAAAACACGTCGACTAACTTGTTTCGGAAAATATATCCCGAGTATTCTCCGGCCCTGTTTTGCTCTCCTTGTCGTTCTAGCCCAAGTTGACCGGTTCTAATGGACATACCAGTCCTGTTTAAGTGCAGTGAGTTAACACAAGCCCAACCGACGAGAAAATAAGCGAACAAACCTCCCAAATCCAAGCTTGAAATTTCCGCAGGTGTGAAGAAACTTTCCCGCCAAAACCGTGAACCTTGATTCATCTTTTGCCGAATATCTAGCCAAATATGTTCGAAGATCGACCATTACCAACTCTCCGTTAAGCTCAAGAGAGCAAACCCATTCAATTTCAAATGATTGAATCTCGAAGAAAACGCCTTCAAATCCTCAACCCTAATTCTGGTTCACTTTTCCCGCCAAAATTCAAAATTTGAATGGAGAAGACGACCTTCCCCTTATCCAGCAGCGGTGTCCCTATAGCAATTTGGGCTACATTTAGCAATTCTTGGGGTTGCGAATAGCAATTTGTGGGGTACAAAGATGACTTTTGGGTTGTATATAGTGAAAAACTCCTGGGTGACTTATATTAACTCTTCCGGGACATTTCTGGGGGTGCCTTTAACACTTTTTTGGGTGCTTTTAGTAGTTTCTCGAGCATCCATCTCTTACCTCTCATATTCACTTCTTTTCTTCAATTTCATCACTAAGGTTGCCATGCTTTTCAGACAAAACTTTCATCACTAAAGCCGACATGCCTTTCAGAGAAGAAGAAATAAAAGCAAATAATGAGAGATAATTCGCCTCCATCAGTAGTTGCACATGAAATGACACTTTAGCCCTTTTAAGCGACGTTTCCTCTTCTTTTGTCCAAAGTACCTGAAACTCAAAATCAAACAAAAGATACATAATTTACAAGAAAACATAACAAAGAAAGCATAAACAATAGATACATATCAAGGTGTTTTAGACACCTATCACCTTGGCCCTAGCTATGCTAGCCACACCAAACGCGCCAAAGCATGCGAACCATGCTAGCCGCACCTCCGTGCCAACGACAAATCATGCCAGCCACACTTAGCCCGAGCTAGCCGCGCCATGCCAAACGCACTCTGCCTTGTCCCTAGCTATGCTAGTCACACAAAACGCGCCAAAGCATGCCAACCATGCTAGCGCACCTCCGTGCCAATGGCAAATCATGCCAGCGACACCTAGCCCAAGCTAGCCGCGCCATGCCAAACACACTTTTCCTTGGCCCTAGCTACGCTAATCACACCACGCCAAGCCAAACACGCTTGCCTTGGCCCTAGCCGCACCTCTGTGCCAATGGCAAATCATGCCAGCCACACCAAACGCACCAAAGCATGCCAACCATGCTAGACGCACCTCCGTGCCAATGGCAAACCATGCCAGCCACACCTAGCACAAGCTAGCCGCGCCATGCCAAACACACTCTGCCTTGGCCCTAGATATGCTAGTCAAACCAAACGCGCCAAAGCATGCCAACCATGATAGCCGCACCTCCGTGCCAATGACAAATCATGCCAGCCACACTTAGCCCGAGCTAGCCGCGCCATGACAAACGCACTCTGCCTTGGCCCTAGCTACGCTAGTCACGCTACGCCAAGCCAAACACCCTTACCTTGGCCCTAGCCACGCCATGCCAAAATGGCACCCGCGCCTAGGCTTGCAAACCGTGCAACCTAGGCCAAATTGGCCACGCATGCCATTGGCACATGCCAACACGCTCGCCGATAGCTTTTCCTACCCGGCCGTGACCCAAATTGGCCACGCATGCCATTGGCACATGCCAACACGCATCGCTGGTAGCTTTTCTTACCAGGCCATGGCCCTAATGGCTGAGCATGCCATTGGCACATTCCAACACGCATCGCTGGTAGCTTTTCCTACCAGGCCGTGACCCAAATTGGCCACGCATGCCATTGGCACATACCAACACGCTCGCTGGTAGCTTTTCCTACCAGGCCGTGACCAAAATTGGCCACGCATGCCATTGGCACATGCCAACACGCATGGCTGGTAGCTTTTCTTACCAGGCCATGGCCCTAATGGCTGAGCATTCCATTGGCACATGCCAACACGCATCGCTGGTAGCTTTTCTTACCAGGTCGTGACCCAAATTGGCCACGCATGTCATTGGCACATGCCAACACGCTTCGCTGGTAGCTTTTCTTACCAGGCCATGGCCCTAATGGCCGAGCATGCCATTGGCACATGCCAACACGCATCGCTGGTAGCTTTTCCTACCAGGCCGTGACCCAAATTGGCCACGCATGCCATTGCCACATGCCAACACGCATCGCTGGTAGCCTTTCTTACCAGGCCATGGCCCTAATGGCCGAGCCTGCCATTGGCCCAAGCCAACACGCATCGCTGGTATCCTAACTTGCAAACCGTGCAACCTACCACCAAGGAATTCCGCACATGCCATTGGCACATTCCACACACACCACTAGTAGCTCTAGCATTGCCACTTGCACTCAAGGTGCAACCCGCAACAAAGGCATTCCGCACATGCCACACGCGCCACTAGCAGCGCCACTTGCACTCAAGGTGCAACTAACACTCGAGACATCAACACAAACCGGGGATGCTTTCTAGGGTTTTGGTTTGGCGGTCACAAAGATGTACGTACACTACGCTCACATTAAGAAAGCGTGAATAGGAATAAAGCGGTCAAATAAATGAGGAAATAATGGTGAAAACGTTTTCACCCATAAACACCATGCGTTACCACCTCCTCCCATTATTTCACCCTTTACTCTCTTCCTTCATGAGGCCAAGGTACGTTTCAATCTCGACTTGTATAAATAGGTCTTACCTATTTCCACCCCGACAACAAGTCTCGGTCAGAGAAAAATACAACACTCTCGAAAAGGCAACTTTGCAAGCTCTCCAAAAAAGCTTTCATCTCTTGCAAGCTTCCGAAGCTTTTACTTTATGATACAAGTCGAGACACTACTATCCCAGAATTATTCTGGTCTCAACACCTTTCTTTGCTTCCCTCCCCAAATCAACCCTTCTCCTCCACTTTGTGACTGAAGCAAGTATGGAACGGCCATTTCTTGGTTTAAGCCGGACTTGTACAGATTGATCTCTCGAATCTAGAAAGTGCTCACGTGCAGCAAATTTGTTTAGGGTTTAAACCACTTTCCCCTCACCTACCGAATTTACCGAAATCGGCGGAAACTATTTTTACCCATAAACAATTGGCGACCACAGCGGGAGGATTGATCTATCGTCTGCAATGTCAGACTGTCGATCTCGTTCTTCAACCCAGATGTCAAGATGGTAGAGGAAGGCGACTCAATCCGACTCAACTACCAGACAACCCGGTTACCAGTCGTAAAGACTACACAAGAAAACTGGGGACTCGCTCAAGATGCTACCAGCGATTGGGGACTTGCTGGCAACGCTACTAGCAAAGCCGCCTTTTACATGGAGAGGGGCGTGTTCGTGATAGGTGTGATAAACACCTAATTTTATATCTAGTATTTATGCTTTCTTTGCGAGTTTTCATGTAAATTATGTATCTTATGTGTGAATTTGAGTTTGTTAGGTACTTTGGAGTCATGTGATGAAAAAGAAGAGAAACATGAGCTCAATATGCTATTTGAGAACCTTGGTCGTTGGCGCAGTGGAAGCACAGAAGCACGAAGGCTCAAATACATCAAAATAGTGAGTTACCCAAGCACCATTCTTATCCGGGGAGGCAGTGGCAAGTTTAGTTGTTATTTTTATTCTTAGTTGTTATTTTTGCTTTTGGTTACGATTTCAGTTTACTTATTCAATCTCTTAGAATCGATTTTCGTGTACTATTTCTTTGGTGAATGCATGGAGAGGGCAGACCAAGTCCAATTGGTATACGTCTTCGTTCAGGCACTTTACTTAAGGATTTCATTCGAGCAGTCAACACTCCACTTCCTCAAAGTTCTACACCAAGTGAATTCTCGGACTCGGACGAAGAGGAAGACAACACAATGGGAGGTCGACCACCTGCTCCAAGAACACTCAAGGAGCTCACTTCTCCAAACCTAGATCAGCAGACCTTTATGTATTCAAATTGAATGGAACCATTGAGTTGAAACCACAATTGATTAACTTGCTGCCCAAATTCGAGAGGTTTAGCGGGAGAAGATCCTAATCGTCACTTGCAACAATTCCATCATGTTGTGACTAGTATGAAGCAAGCAACTGCAGATGCGGATATGGCTATGATGACATCTTTTCCTTTCTCTCTTTTAGATATTTGCAGAGAGTGGTTCTTTTGCTTACCCGCCGAAGCATAACCACATGGAATGGGATGAAGAAATTGTTCCTTGAGAAGTATTTTCCAGCATCAAAAGCAGCCGTGATTCGCAAGGAGATTTGTGGTATTAGGCAAGTATCGGGAGAGACTCTCCATGAGTATTGGGAGCGCTACAAGAAGCTTTTAGCTAGTTGTCCACACCACCAAATCAGGTGATCAACTTGTGATTCAATATTTCTACGAGGGGTTGCTTTCTAATGATAGAAATTTGATCGATGCCGCAAGTGGTGGTGCACTTACCAACAAGACCATTGCATGAAGCTACAAGTTTGTTGGAGAATATGGCTCGAACACTCAACAATTCTACACTCGAGATGAATCAGCAGTAAGGAAGGTGAATGAAGTTGGCAATTCTTCACACATGGAACAAAGGATGGGCAACATGGAGAGAATGATGACTCAAATAGTTGCAGCTGTCATACCATCATCATATACCGAAGATGTTAAGCAAGCAAGTGCTATGTACCAAAATCAAGAAAGGCCGAGGTACGATCCGTACTCCAACACATACAACCCGGGTTGGCGTGATCATCCGAATTTCAGCTATGCCAACAAGCAAGCTGCCGCAAATCCTACTTTCAATCAACAAGGAGGATATCAATTCATGCAAAGACCACCACAAGAAACTCAAGGCACGAGTATAGATGACAAGTTGAATCTCATTCTCAACACAATGGTGCAAGATAAGCAAAAGACAAAGAATGGATATGAAGGACATCCGAACACAAATGGGTCAATTAGCTAATGCCGTGAGCAAATTGGAAGCACAAGCGAGGGGAAAACTTCCTTCGCAACCAATAAATCACAAGGGGAATGCCAATGCTATTGAGTTACGAAGTGGGAAGCAAGTAGAGAAACCGGAAACATCACCTGTCCCATGAACCTGATTTGGAGAAAGAAGAGAGTGAAACAAATCCTAAAAAGGCTGACCCGGTAACAAATTCTAACTCTAAAACTCATGTTTCTACTTATGTTACTTCTCCGCCTTTTCCTAGCAGGTTTGCAAAGTCGAACAAGGAGACATTGTACCAAGAGCTTTTGGAAATCTTCAAGAAGATTGAAGTGAACATTCCACTCATTGAGGCGATAAGGCAAGTTCCACGTTGGGCAAAGTTCTTGAAGGAATTGTGCACTAACAAGCACAAATTGACCGTGAAATGAGGTAATGAGTGTGGGGAAAATGCTTCGGCATATCTTCAAAAGAAACTCCCACCTAAGTTGAAAGACCCCGGTAGTTTCACCATACCATGTACTATTGGTAAAATCAGGTTTGAACGTGCTATGTTAGATTTAGGAGCATCCATTAATGTTATGCCTGCCTCCGTTTATGAATCATTGAATCTTGGACCTCTTAAAAATACCGGTATTGTTATACAACTTGTCGATAGGTCTAATTCTTACCCGAAAGGGGTTATTGAAGATGTTTTGGTGCAGGTTAATCAACTCATATTTCCAGCTGATTTCTATGTTCTTGACATGATGGATGAAGATTCACCATCGTCTACTCCTTTGTCAGTTGGGTAGACCGTTCATGAGAACCGCTAGAACAAAAATAGATGTTTTTAAAGGCGCCTTAACTATGGAATTTGATGACGAAGTCATAAGTTTCAATATCTTTGAGGCTATGAGATATCCTAGTGATGTGCATTCTGTTTTTCAATTGATATTATTGATTCTCTAGCTCAACAGATTTTTTGAATTGAATGGTGAAGATGCTTTAGAAAACACCATAGTGGAAGGTTTAGGTTATGGGAAATATAAAGACCTTGAAAGTGAATTGTCTATTTGTGATGAGCTTAAAGAGGCTGTTTTAGCTCTTAACTCATTAAAAGAAGTTCCACAAAAGTATAATGCGTCTTATGTTTCTTTGCCGCTTACTAATGAGAAACTTTTACCATCGATTGTGCAGGCACCTATTCTTGAGTTGAAACCTCTTCCGGATCACCTCAAATATGTATATTTGGGTGAAAAGGAAGAGTTTCCGGTGATCATTGCCAAAGGCCTTACCAAGGTGCAAGAGGAGAATCTTGTTCGAGTGCTAAGAGAGTACAAGTCTGCCATTGGGTGGACTATTGCCGATATCAAAGGAATCAGTCCTTCCACATGTATGCACCGAATACTTCTTGAGGAGGGGGCAAAACCAACAAGAGAAGCTCAACGTCGCTTGAACCCTCCAATGATGGAAGTAGTCAAGAAGGAAATCCTGAAGTTGTTGGAAGTAGGGGTGATCTATCCCATATCCGATAGCAAATGGGTGAGCCCGATTCAAGTCGTTCCAAAGAAGTCCGGAATCACGGTGGTGAAAAAACGAAGATAATGACTTGGTTCCAACTAGAATCCAGACCCGTTGGAGAGTGTGCATTGATTACCAAATCTCAACTCTACCACCCGAAAGGACCATTTTCCCTTACCATTCATTGATCAAATGCTTGAAAGGTTGGCTAGACATGCTTTTTACTGCTTCCTTGATGGTTTTTCAGGTTATAACCAGATTGTAATAGCCCCGAAGATCAAGAAAAGACGACATTTACTTGCCCTTTTGGAACTTTTGCGTATAGACGTATGCCATTTGGCTTGTGCAATGCACCAGACCACTTTTCAACGTTGTATGGTAAGTATATTCTCGAGATTATGTGGAAAGCATCATAGAAGTGTTTATGGATGATTTCAGCGTGTATGGTGATTCTTTTGACAAATGCTTAGATAACCTTGCACTTATTCTTAAACGATGCGTAGAAACTAATCTTGTGCTTAATTGGGAAAAATGTCACTTTATGGTCAATCATGGGATTGTGCTAGGTCATGTTGTATCCTCTAAGGGGTTAGAAGTTGACAAGGCTAAGATAGATTTGATTCGGAACTTACAATACCCCACAAATGTGAGGGAGGTTCGCTCTTTTCTTGGTCATGCAGGTTTTATAGGAGATTCATCAAGGATTTCTCCAAGATTGCAATGCCCCTGTGTAGACTCTTGCAAAAAGATGTGGCCTTTGATTGTGACAAGGAATGCAAGGAAGCTTTCGAAACCTTGAAAGAGTTGTTGACTACCGCACCAATCATCAAACCACCGGACTGGAGCAAGCCATTTGAGTTGATGTGCGATGCAAGTGATTATGCCGTTGGATCCGTGTTGGGACAGCGAGATGGCAAAGTTCCATATGCCATTTATTATGCTTCTAGAACTCTCAACGGAGCACAAATCAACTACTCCACTACTGAAAAGGAGCTTTTGGCCATAGTGTTTGCACTCGAGAAGTTTAGATCTTATTTATTGGGTACAAAGGTGGTTGTTTTCTCTGACCATGCTGCACTTCGATACTTGCTAACAAAGAAGGATGCTAAGCCAAGTCTCATAAGGTGGATTCTTCTTCTTCAAGAGTTCAACTTGCAAATCAAGGACAAGAAGGGCAAAGTGAGAATACCGTAGCGGATCATTTAAGCGATTGGTTGTGTCCGAAGAAGCGATTCCTTTGCATGATAGCTTCCTGATGAGCAACTCTTTGCGGTTGGTGGCACAACTCCATGGTACGCTGATATTGTTAACTTCTTGGTGACGGGACAAGTACCTAGTTCCATGTCTACATTCCAAAAACACAAGCTCAAGAAGATTGCTAAGCAATATATATGGGATGAACCTTATTTGTGGAAGCATTGCTCCGATCAAATGATCCGCAGGTGCGTACTCGAATCCGAGTTCCAATCAATTCTGAATTTTTGTCACTCATATGCTTGTGGTGGCCATTTCGGAGCCAAGAGGACAGCCCTCAAGGTTCTCGAAAGTGGTTTTTATTGGCCTACATTGTTTAAGGATGCATATCTATGTTGTAAGGCTTGTGATAGGTGTCAAAGGACAGGCAACCTTGGTGCTAGAAACCAAATGCCGCAAACACCAATTCTCGCTGTTGAGATTTTTGATGTTTGGGGTATCGATTTTATGGGGCCTTTTGTGAATTCCAATGGGAAATTTTTATACTTCTTGCGGTAGATTATGTTTCTAAGTGGGTGGAAGCTAAAGCCACCCCTACCAATGATTCTCATATTGTTTGTGAGTTTGTGAAGGAACATATCTTTTCTAGGTTTGGAACACCTCGAGTGGTGATTAGTGATGGAGGTTCGCACTTCAAGAGATCCTTTCACGCTCTTCTAAAGAAGTATAACATTTCTCATAAAGTTGGCACACCGTATCATCCACAAACGAGCGGTCAAGCTGAAATTTCCAACCGGAGATTAAGTCCATCTTAGAGAAGACGGTGAATGTTACAAGGAAAGATTGGAGTTATAGACTCAATGACGCTTTGTGGGCGTATAGGACAGCTTATAAGACACCCATCGGTATGTCTCCTTTTAGGCTTGTCTATGGTAAACCTTGCCATATTCCCGTCGAACTTGAACACAAAGCTTATTGGGCTATCAAGGTATGTAATATGGAATTAGATGCAGCTGGTGAACATAGGAAACTTCAGCTCAATGAGTTAGAAGAGATACGAAATGATGCATATGAAAGTTCACGCATTTATAAAGAAAAGACCAAGGCTTTCCATGATAAAATGATTTCCGAAAGAGTTTTGAAATAGGGCAGAAAGTACTTTTATTCCATTCTCGTCTTAAATTGTTTCCGGTAAACTTAGGTCCAGATGGGTTGGACCATTTGTTGTTACTAATGTGTTTGCGCATGGTGCGGTTGAGATAACTAGTCCCAAAAACAGGGCTGATTTCCAAGGTTAACGGCCATCGCTTGAAACCATACTATGAGCAACTTGTGACGGAGAATCAGGATATGATCACATTGAGTGACCCACTCCCTCTGGAGGAGTAATTGGAGCCGAATGTCGGGCTGACGACGTTAAACCAAGCGCTAAGTGGGAGGCAACCCACCGGTTTTGTATCTTTACCTTTATCTTTTTATTTTTTATTTTTTTCAGCATTTTATCTTTATTTTCTTGTTTTTGCATATCATTTGCGGAATTTCCCACCTTGAACCTTCTTTGGATGATTCAATTTTACATTGAGGACAATGTAAAGTTTAAGTGTGGGGGAGCATTTATATGTTTGTATAGTTTGTTTTATGCGTTTAGTAGTTTTATGCCATGAAAAAAAAAAAAAAAAATCAGAAAAATAGAAAAAAACCAAGAAAAATTTGTGCTTTTTGAACTCCGAAATCTAGAAACTTGTGCCTTTAGGATGACACCATTAGTGGATGGAATCATTTTGATTGCAGGAGTTGAGGAACCCATTAATTAACAAGAACGAACATAGCTCAGGAATCACAAATAACATGATAGTCGTTACCATATCTCGAATATCACCATATCGCATTCTATTTTTATTTTATTTTCCATATTTATCTATTGTTCTCTAAGTGCTTTGGTGGGTCACTAAACATCGACGTGTTATTACTTGCTAGGATGAAATAGAGTGATTGAGTTGCTAAAAAAAAAAAAAAAAAAAAAAAAGAAGAAAAAAGAGACCGACCAATTAGACCAAACGGAATAAAGAATGACACTTGGGAATAGCAAGTATGTGTGAAACGTAGTCCCTGTCTCCGTCGCCTAAACAAGCGTGGAATGCAGGATCCAAGGCAACTATCACGTACTTGCTGACAAGAAGCATGCGCTTGGATCCAAAAGATCGAATCATGCTGTCACAAAAAAAAAAAAAGAAAAAAAAAGTGAAAAAAAGAAAAAAGAAAAAGAAAAGAAAGTATTATATTTGGTGAATAAAGTCACTCCTGGTTCCCTTGTATATGCCAGTGAGTTGATGTAGAAATAAGTTTGTTGACCACTTTGGTTCTCTTGTATATGCCGGTGTGTTAACACTAGAATTGACCGGTAGCTCAATCCAATAGGATGGATAGGTTCATCTTGGCGGTGACCTTCGGATGAGATATGGGAAACATCGATCACTTGTGAACATTCGCCAACATCTACATCTATATCCATCTTCTTAATCTTTTCATTGTGATTGTGGTTTGTTAGTTTCCGAGTATTGTGGTTTGTTCGACTATCTAATTAGAGCTTTATTTACTTATATATGAACTGAATTTGTGCAAGGTACCTCCTCCCCGTAGTCATTTTGGATTCATTCATTGATTTGTCACAAATAGACGGAGTTGGAAATATAGGTTTTGTAGGCGGACCTCTTGTAAACCTTCACGAGACTAAAACTCGTCCACTAGGGACACCTAGGGGTTCAAAGGCTTGTTATTTATGCTAAAAGTGACCGTAGCCTCGACGAGACGGAGTTGTATGTATCTTTTAGAATTATTTTGTTTGATTTGCTCCTGGACTAGCAAAGTCTAAGTGTGGGGGAATTTGATAGGTGTGATAAACACCTAATTTTATATCTAGTATTTATGCTTTCTTTGCGAGTTTTCATGTAAATTATGTATCTTATGTGTGAATTTGAGTTTGTTAGGTACTTTGGAGTCATGTGATGAAAAAGAAGAGAAACATGAGCTCAATATGCTATTTGAGAACCTTGGTCGTTGGCGCAGTGGAAGCACGAAGCACAAGGCTCAAATACATCAAAATAGTGAGTTACCCAAGCACCATTCTTATCAGGGCATCCAACTGATGTCAGCTGGAAGAGTGCTGAAGACACACTGAAGTTGTTAAGGGATACCCAGCCTTCTATATAACCAAAAATTGAACTCCATAAACGCGCAACAACATTATTTCTTCATCTCATCTTCAAGTCGCTACCAAATGCCATTGCCAAGAGTGGTTCACGCCGGCTCCATTGGTCCGGTGGGTGTTTACAAGTATTGAGGAGGTACCGAGAAGGAGAAAGAGAAGGAACTAGTGATTAGTTTCTGTGCGAACCGAAAGCTCGAGAAATCCAGGCATGAAGAAGCTTAAGTTTGATGCCATCGACTCATCATTGATCAATGGAGGAGATTATCAAGGGTTAAGACAGAATTGCGAAGCTAAGTCAAGGAAGAGTGGGCTCGAATCGTGATGATTTTGACAGAGTTCAAGCTGCAAAACAGGCCAGAAAATGGAGTAGAATGCAAAAGATTGCCATTGATATTTGATGATAAACAAGAGGATTCAGAGCTGGTTTGTATCTACGAATGAATGGGTTTGTGTAGATTCGTATTTTGCAGGGAAGGAATCGATTTGTGTTATCTCCAAGGTGCAGCCATTTTACATCCATTAGCAGTCTGCAGCATACACACAAGCTGTTCGAGTAAATGTCTAAACTACCTTTTCATCACCACTTCAAGCTCAGGTGTTGTTAGTTGAGCCTGTGTGCAAGGGCTGTTGCTGAAATTATCTGTGGAGGTATTTTTCATATGTTCTGGTGGCTGTATTGGGTTGTCTGAAGAGTATAAGTGATTCGAATCTGTGGTGATTCATGGCAAGTTTCAGCAGTAAACTCAGTGAAGATTTACAAGGGTTTTGTTTGATTGAATTGAGTAAGAAACGGTGCAAGTCTACAGCTTAGTATGGTTCGAGTATATGGAGTTTGGGTCGACTATTGGGCTGTATTTCAGTCGGCACAACAATGAGAAAACTGAGCTGCTGATGCTATTTAGCCATGGTTGGATGGCAGTGAATGTGCTCTTGTTCTCGACAGATTATGTCTTTGTTTTAGGATTTGAAATGAAGACTAGGTACTGATGGTGTTTCGGGTTAACATTGGGTACGAGTTTGAGAAGGTCTGGAGTCGAGTATTGGCAGCAAGAAAGTAGGGAGGAAATCAACAATTTATCTTGATATGGACTTAGCCGTGAAAACATGACTTATTGCCGAGAGTTTTGGGAGTTAAACGGCTGGGATTTGGAAGCTGGGAGAGTTTTTATCGGACAAGGATTGTTGGATCTGTCAGGAAGGAGGAAGCTGAGGTGACACTGAAGCTAAGGATGTGCCTGTGGAAGCTGATTTGGCATGGCGAGTAAGGCGGTACAGTGGAATGAAACTCGTCTGGGTATGTTGTTCACGAGAGGGGTTTGTGATGCTTTGTGTCGGGAGCGAAAGGGAGTGGACTTTGTGTTGAGAACTCGAGACCGGTAATGGGTGTTCGTAGTGATGAGATGATGCGGTTCGGGTACAACAAAGATTTGCAGTTGAAGGCTGTTTCGAGATGGGTGTTGAATGAACATTTAGATGTATGTTAGGGTTTCAGTGAGAAGAATTTGAGCTGTGAATTGCAGGGAACTGTGGTTGGTAGATGTAGCTCAATTTGAAGCAATTGGAATGAGGCACGTATTCTTCTTGGAGTTTTGCAGAGAGCCGGAGCTAGGGTTTGCCTTCATTTAATATTTTCATCTTCTTTACTTTATTTCCATTATTATTTGATGATGAACTCCAATATTATGAGTAACTAAAACTCTCTTTGATTAAGGGCGATTTCGAAGCCCGAAATATGAATCTATATTTGATATGAAATAACTTGTTCTCTTGCATTCATTAATGTTATTGATTGATTTCTACCATGCTAATATTGTCTATGGATTATTTGTTAAGGGTTTAAGTTCGAAATTGAATCATTAATTCTTAATCTATTTGCTAGTTTAGATTTTCTTCGACCGTAATTGTCTAGAGAAAATAAACGCAAGTAGCAATATATAGGTATTGATGATGGGACTTTGTTAAGTACCTATATGTAGAAATCAACACTAGTAGGTGATTCATGCTTTTGAGTTCATCACTAGGAGCAACCTTATCTCACAGAACTTAAAGCACTTGTTCAAGTCAAACCTAGTAAGCGTACCTCTAGGAAACTTGGCAAGTAGGAACCGTGAGTCGAGCGCTTCCGTATCCGGTGAGCTAGGAGATAATAACGGAATAGTTGAGCGTACTAATTATTCTAGGGTTGTTAGTAACATGATAATGTGAAGAATATAGCTATCTATCAATTTGGTTTGTATTCCGTGGTCTAGAATGAACCTTTAATCAATTACATCTCATATTTGAATACATTTTACAATTTTCAGCATTTCTACAACAAAATCATCTTTGCTAAGAGTATTTGCATAACAACTTGAACTTCATACCTCCCTTGGGACGATCCTACTTACATTATACTACTTGCTAGTTAAAGAGAAGTAGAGAAATTTATTTTTGCGAGTTCGACACCTCGTCAGTTCGCGAAAAAAAAAACCTATGAAGTGAGTAAATATACACTGGGCAAGATATACGATCTGTTTTTAGGTTCTTAATAAAACCGTCATACTATTGCGTCTTGTGCCGATTGCTAGCACACACTTTCATAAAAGCAATATTCCTTTCACAAAACATAATCAGAGTTATATTATCAAAACCATTCATCCCATAAATAATTTAATATCCTCAAAAGCTACCACATGCCTATCAAAACCTAGTCGAACTTTGAACCGGACATCCAAAGATGTTTTCTAAAAAAAAAAAAAAAAAAGAACCTAAATGAAAGTTTAACAGAGAAACATTCAAGGAAAATCATCCAACAGAGGTCTGCTCTTCTTGGAGAAAGTCAACTTTGCATCTTCAAGAGCCGCTTTCTTCATAGTCAACATCTTGGAAAGCTTTTCGAGTTCTACCTCCTGTCGAGAAATCTCCTCTGCAGAAAGGCTTTCGACTGCTGCATCTTTCGACTTCTAGATCTCAGCAAGGCCTTCGACAAACCACGAAGCGTTGAACTCCTTTTCTACACACACGTCGCGATGGTGCTCCCGGTCGGCAATAACATCTTCGAAACGGTTTGGCTACCACACTCACGCATGTCCTCGATGGAAGATAAAGCCTCTTCCACACGCTTAACCAGCGCAAATCGACTTGTGATCTTCTTAATTGTGTCCATATGTCCATACTTCTCCCAGATTCTGGTGAACAACGCCTCATACTTAGCCAGCACGCTAAAACCGCCAACCAGCACATGACCTGGATAAGGAACCAAGTACGGGGGATCGAAAATGGCGCCTGCAATCGGCCTCTCGACTCATGAAAGGGTCTTTTTCCATGTCTACGGCAGCAACCACCAGGGAATAATCCACCGTTTGAACCACATCTGTGCCCAGCGATTGGCTAACTCCCATCTTCAAGTCACCGGCGGTGGTCACCAAAGGCAATTTTTCATGTGGCTCCGCCCCAGAATCGTCTTCCGAACCGGATTCCTCCTGCGAACTTGAGTTAGACATTTTTCAAGAAAAAAAAACAGGAGAAGAAAGAAAACCAAGCTCGAAATTCACCGAACCACTTCCCGAAAAAGAACCAGTGCTGTTAGAAGAATCACTCTCATTTGTCGAACTTTCTTCTTTCTCTGGCTCATCACCTTTATGAGAAGTCTCAGTGCCGCCGGAATTCTTCGAAGAAATTTCCGTCTCCTGGCAACGTGCAAGGGCAGCGAAAGCATTAACACTACCGAAGCTTTGGAAGAAACAAGACAAATGTTTTCAGCAGAAATTCACGTGTTTTGAGACAAACCAACAAGGAGGCGACACATACCTGGTTATTGGAATAACTGAAAGACACAAGAGCTGCGGGAGGATCTTTTGAAACCTCCTAACCCGCCAAAGACGATTATTCGTTCTCTGTTCCTTTGCTGTGGACTTTCCGAGTTGCTTAGGGCAACCTCGCTTGAGGTCTCTCAACATTGGATACTTCTTCAAAACTGGCCGGGAAGGTTTACAACGAACATTCTCCACCACGTTATTTACAAAATCTTGGATCATAATGAACTCATCATACCGAACTCATTATAGCCAAAGGTCGTCGGGTTACTCTTCCCGTTTGAAAGAAGGGAAGGCGGATACCCTACTCAAGGGCACCGGCATTGAGGGCGGCACGCAATGAATCCTTAAGAACCACCACCGGTAAGCAAGAGGCACCCCTTGATCGAAACCCATGTGACGAGCAAAGACGGTCAATATTGTAAGCGGCTATTCTAATGACCCCATGAAGAAAGACGGCATATAACCGGACATGCGGCTTTGAATAAACAAGTTTTCACCAACACTCAAGTTTCCGTCGAAGACAAAGACATGATCGGAGCGAAGCAAAGGTGTCAATTTGAGTCACCGACCTATGTACCGGCTCCCATGGGCAAAAACTGATTTCATGCGACTTATCGAGAAGACTAACCAAGCTCATGCCAACTCTTGGATGCCTGTACACCCATCGAAGAATTCGGGAGCCTCCCCAACTCGCGAGAATTGAAGGCAACGGTTTCGGAGCGTACTTCTCAAAGTGCTCTCATAACCACTTGCAGAAAAGCAATGTGCACATATGAATCCACTTTCATGAAACCATTCGAAACTCGCATGTTCGCAACTAGGTGATCCAGATGCACATACAGGGAACCAAGGAATAGCTTGCCAATGGGAAGAACTTCACCTTTTTCCAACTTCACAGCGATCACTAGCAACTCTGGTCTTATTTCCTTCTTGCCAGGACCGTCATCAAAAATGTCTCTAGACAACCAGAGAGCCAAAAATGCCGCAACATGAAGATCACCACTTTTTCGTTTAGGTTCCAAATGTCCGGAAACCATTGAGATATCCACCAGCCGTAAAAGCACCTTTCATCCTCTTCCTGGATAGAATCCTTCGACTTCGCAAAGGAGTATTTTCGAGCGAAATCTCCCAACTTAGCGGCAAGGTCACCCCGCATCTTCTCCTCACCTTCGCATTAACCGGATATTAAGATTCCTGCACTGGGAAGATTCAAAGAAGAGAGCCACACTCTCCAAGGAGAAAGTTATTTCACCCCATCTACATATGATCGTATGGGTGTCCGAACACCATCCTGGAGATGAAAGCAACCAAGCCCGAGATATCCTTCCTAATCTAGAGATTTACATCAAGCTCGACAAAGATCAATAATCTGCGCTCGAGTCAAGTTGGTATTTATGTGCTCCTTACTCACCATGAACTCAACCCATCTATCAAAAGAACGCAATGGGCTTTGACACATCCCGAAATCAATGTTGGAAGAAGAATATACCCCTTTATGAGAACAGAACCGTATGGTGTTCTCTCAAGAATCAACGTGTTTTCTTTTCATCTTCACCACCGGTTAACAAAATTGGCACGAAACCCGGGTGATTATTCCGAGCAGGGGCGAGGGGTTTGGCAAAGAATTCATCATCCGTGTTTGGTTTGGAACTATGAACATCCTTCGAAGCAAAATTTTGTTCAGGTAACATCTTGTCGGATTTCTTCATAATAATTTGGTAACAAGATATCTGCACAAAACAAACGGAGAAAGACGAAATTATCTCCCTGACACATAACCGCACCCAACAAAAGGAAAATCTTAAGAAAAAAAAAAGAAAAAAAAGGGGTGTATTCTCTACGGGTTCAAAACTGCACGCGCAGTATTTTCTTCAGGTCCGAAATTCATATATGCAATATTTCCTATGGGTTCGAAGTCATATGAAGCACATATACAGTATTCTTCTTCGGGATTCATATACAGTATTCTCTACGGGTTCAAAACTGCACACGTAGTATTTTCTTAAGGGTTCAAAATTATATACGCAGTATTTTATACGGGCTCAAGTGCGTCTGCAGTATCCTTCTTCGGGTTCAAAACTATATACGCAGTATTTTCTACGGGCTCGAATGCGTCCATGGTATCCTTCTTCGGGTTCAAAATTATATATGGAGCATTTTTCTACGGGTTCGAATCATATATGCAGTATTTCCCTTGGGTGCATATATACAATATTTTCTACAAGAAGCACGCCAAGAAATCATATGCGCAATATCATCTCAAGGATTATAAAAGAAAAACGCCTACTCTTAGGGTTTGCACCAACATGAAAAGGGAAACAAGAGAAGTACTGGAAGACATACCTGGAAGCCGGTTTTCTTTGGGACTCTGCCGCTAGTATGAAAAGATGAAAGAACAAAGTGCAAGATGAGAGAAAGGGATTTTATATATGGGCGTGAAGATTCTGAAATAAGGAAGGATTTCCCTTTACCAAAAATCGTGCGGGCCCACAAGGGCGCCCAACTTCCCAACGTCGCCCAAGTTGCACCGGTCTCACCAATTGCGCCAACTTCCCAATGACCGCCCAAGTCGCGCCAGCTAGCACACTCAGCTTCCCCACCTTGCGCCGGTCCCACCAACTAGCACGCTCAGTTTCCCAACTCGCGGCAACTTCTCAATGCCGCCCAGCTTCCTGTCTCTCAATGATGTTGAATCCCAATCGTGACAACATCCCGATTTGTGCAAAACTGCCAGAGGCAAGGATTCCGAATCCTATTTATAAAAGGTCAGACAAGCCTCCTCAATTTTCTTTACGATTTATTGTTGATAGTTTGTCACCATCTTATGCTTACCTCGCAACAAAGTCAGCTGTTCGAGCTAGCGGGGACTTAATGTTGATGGTGGTTTTTAGACAAAGGGTTAAATCATAAAACCCCGAATAACCGAATGTCACCGACGACACATTTATTAGAACATTCAATGCATGTAGTCAGTAATTAATAGGGGGTATTTTTTCAAATTAGGGTTACAACGAACAAAACCCTAATTCCCCTCTATGCCAATGGCAAATCATGCCAGCCACACCTAGCCCAAGCTAGCCGCACCATGCCAAACACACTCTGCCTTGGCGCTAGGTATGCTAGCCACACCAAACACGCCAAAGCATGCCAACCATGCTAGCCGCACCTCCGTGCCAACGGCAAATCATGTCAGCCAGACTTAGCCCGAGCTAGCCGCGCCATGCCAAACGCACTCTGCCTTGGCCCTAGCTATGCTAGTCACACCAAATGTGCCAAAGCATGCCAACCATGCTAGCCGCACCTCCGTGCCAATGGCAAATCATGCCAGCCACACCTAGCCCAAGCTAGCCGCGCCATGCCAAACGCACTCTGCCTTGGCCCTAGCTACGCTAGTCACACCACATCAAGCCAAACACCCTTGCCTTGGCCCTAGCCGCACCTTTGTACCAATGGCAAATCATGCCAGCCACACCAAACGCGCCAAAGCATGCTAGCCGCACCTCCGTGCCAATGGCAAACCATGCCAGTCACACCTAGCCCAAGCTAGACGCGCCATGCCAAACGCACTCTGCCTTGGCCCTAGCTATGCTAGTCACACCAAATGCGCCAAAGCATGCCAACCATGCTAGCCGCACCTCCGTGCCAATGGCAAATCATGCCAGCCACACTTAGCCCGAGCTAGCCACGCCATGCCAAACGCACTCTGCCTTGGACCTAGCTAAACTAGTTGCGCCACGCCAAGCCAAGCACCCTTACCTTGGCCCTATCCACGCCATACCAAAATGGTGCCCGCGCCTAGGATTGCAAACCGTGCAACCTAGGCCAAATTGGCCACGCATGCCATTGGCACATGCCAACACGCTCGCTGGTAGCTTTTCCTACCAGGCCGTGACCCAAATTGGCCACGCATGCCATTGGCACATGCCAACACGCATCGCTGGTAGCTTTTCTTACCAGGCCATGGCCCTAATGGCTGAGCATGCCATTGGCACATGCCAACACGCATCGCTGGTAGCTTTTCCTACTAGGCCGTAACCCAAATTGGCCACGCATGCCATTGGCACATGCCAACACGCTCGCTGGTAGCTTTTCCCTACCTGGCCGTGACCCAAATTGGCCACGCATGCCATTGGCACATGCCAACACGCATCGCTGGTATCTTTTCTTACCAGGCCATGGCCCTAATGGCTGAGCATGCCATTGGCACATGCCAACACGCATCGCTGGTAGCTTTTCTTACCAGGTCGTGACCCAAATTGGCCACGCATGCCATAGGCACATGCCAACACGCATCGCTGGTAGCTTTTCTTACCAGGCCATGGCCCTAATGGCCGAGCATTCCATTGGCACATGCCAACACGCATCGCTGGTAGCTTTTCCTACCAGGCCGTGACCCAAATTGGCCACACATGCCATTGGCACATGACAACACACATCGGTGGTAGCTTTTCTTACCAGGCCATGTCCCTAATGGCCGAGCATGCCATTGGCACATGCCAACACGCATCGCTGGTAGCCTAACTTGCAAACCGTGCAACCTAACACCAAGGCATTCCGCACATGCCATTGGCACATGCCACACACGCCACTAGCAGCTCTGGCATTGCCACTTGCACTCAAGGTGCAACCCGCAAAAAAGCATTCCGCACATGCCATTGGCACATGCCACACGCGCCACTAGCAGCGCCACTTGCACTCAAGGTGCAACCAACACTCGAGACATCAACACAAACCGGGGATGCTTTCTAGGGTTTTGGTTTGGCGGTCACAAAGATGCAGCGTACACTACGCTCACATTAAGACAGCGTGAATAGGAATAAAGCTGTCAAATAAATGAGGAAATAATGGTGAAAACGTTTTCACCCATAAACACCATGCGGTTACCACCTCCTCCCATTATTTCACCCTTTACTCTCTTCCTTCATGAGGCAAGGGTACGTTTCAATCTCGACTTGTATAAATAGGTCTTACCTATTTCCACCTGTGCAACAAGTCTCGGTCAGGAGAAAAATACAACACTCTCAGAAAAGGCAACTTTGCAAGCTCTCCAAAAAAGCTTTCATCTCTTGCAAGCTTCCGAAGCTTTCACTTTCTAATACAAGTCGAGACACTACTCTCCCAGAATTATTCTGGTCTCAACACCTTTCTTTGCTTCCCTCCCCAAATCAACCCTTCTCCTCCAATTTGTGTCCGAAGCAAGTCTGGAACGGCCATTTCTTGGTTTAGGACTGACTTGTACAGATTGATCTCTTGACTAGAAAGTGCTCATGTGCAGCACATTTGTTTAGGGTTTAAACCAGTTTCTCACTCACCTACTGAATTTACCGAAATCGCGAAACGATTTTTACCCATAAACAACAGCTTTAAAGGAATCACCGGCTGTGATTCATTAACAGGTTCAGGGTTGGTGGAACAATCACCAACTGAGAAATCTACCACTATAGGTTCGAATCCAGGTGGAAAATATGACATACAATTATCAGAACCACAAGATAATTCTGTGTCTTTTTCGGACAGAAAGGTATTCTCAAGGCCCAAAAGAGGTTGAGTGGGTTGTTTATCCTCATGTACTGAAATGATTTCCACATCAGCAAGACGAACAATATTTTGTACTGCAAAATCTTTTAGGATTTGCTTTTTTGTTGGAAGGATGGGGATGGGTTTAAGCACTGGACCAGTTTTGGATACTTTAGAAACTAATAATTGTTGGGGTTACTCTCTGATAACGGTCGGACTACTTGCATCTGTTTCTCTAACAGTAGCAAACATAAACAACCCACATATAGATATAGTAAAGCAAACAAGCATGAAAGAGTAAACAATAAAATTATACCACAACACGAGATTTAAAGTGGTTCGGCAATGCGCCTACGTCCACTTGCGATGATGATCCTTTTCATTATCATGAATGACTCCGAAGAACAAATACAAGAGCACTTTGTGTGTCAGCCACCTATGTCTCTCTAGCATTACAAATCCATATCTAGAAGACAATCTTGACCCAACCCATATCTTGTTATCTAGCACCGCAGCCCCATTGATGCGATTACATACAACCCTTGAAGAACATTCTCCTCGTTGTAACCTCACGCCAAATATAAGAAACACTCATGGCAGCCTCACCTTTCTCTCTTGACCTTCACCAATGATCGCTCAAGAAGAAACCTTAGACTCACCATGAAACCTCACAAGATAACCACCCCAAGAGGTGGGATGGAATCCCTCACAACTCCATTGTCGATTCCATTACTTCTCCAAATCAGCTCACGTCTATATATACACGATAATACTTGGTGACCAAGTTCAACTAGTTTCCTAAATACGGAATACTACTGATTTCCTAACCGTGGCATGTATACTTAGTTGCCAAGACTTACTTCGTTAAGTCCTGTTCCCTTGGAGACCAAGGAAACATTATAGATTATCGACAAATTATCTTTGCAAGAATTTCATAGTATGATTTGGCATTGATTGGAAATTAATACCAAGACTGAATAGACGATTTACTTCAGCCATAATCCAGGCTGGTAAGGTGAGTTGAATGATTTTTTGAGGTTTGATGGTATTTTGCAGTTTGGAACAATGTTGGAGGTTTGAAACTAATTCCGGGCAAACTTGGGAATATCTAGGAGCTGACAATAGTGGAATAAAAGTAGAGGGCTGAGTTGATGTAGGGCTAGGGAACGATATGAGATCATCGATAAAGGTTTGGAGTGGGAAAGATGGCAACCGAGAGTTATATGTTTGAACAGGTTTTTTAGTTTCAGGTTCTGACAATGATACAGGCTCTGGGAAGATTTCAGGGATAGAAAGTTTGAAACCTGCAGGTTTGTACACCTCATCAACTTCCATGTCAGCTGGCAAATCCAAAGTTGCAATACGCCGATGATCGAAGCAAGCTCTCTCGGCTCTTCTACTGAAATATCCGAGAACTGTGAGAAGAATTCTGAATAATTTACCTGTTGCCAGAATTGTTTTACGGGCTTGGACCTGATTCTGGATTTCCTCTTTTCCTTCGTGTATTTTTCCTAGACTTGTGGGGAACTGTATTCTCCTTAACAACCGATGCATTCAAATCAGTTGACAAAATATCAGATACCGTATGATCTGCTGACTTCATACGTACTGTTGCTAATGTTACTACCTTAGCTGATCTGCTGGCCCAACATTTGGACTTGATTCAATAACTTGTCACCAGAAAAGTGTTGAAACTCATCAAGCTGACAACTTAAATATCAATTTAAATAGGTCAATTATTGCTCGACACAAGGAATCAAGATCCCCGATGTTTGACTTATAACTCGATGACTCGATCACCTCCTATCTAGCTGACAACTTGCCTCTATTAACTAGGTTCACATGGAGATACGTTGTGACTTGTGAAGTTCTGAAACCATGCAACATGGACATACTATTTTAAATAATTCCAACTATTAAATAATTCCACAATTAACATGGAGATACCTCTATTAACATTCACCAACTATTAAATAATTCCACAATTAAGACAACATGCAGCTACTGAAATCATTTTAAACCAATTTGATAAAAAATTCAACCAAATTCAAATCCAACCGAATTCATATCAAATGCAACGATCGTTTTTATGGTATAAAGAATCTACAAGGTACAACTACTTTGCATTTGGACCCATTAACCGACACTGCTTCATAGAATCCCTCAAAGAACTACAATTTAATTGCCATTTCCATTTATTCCATCTATAAATTTTGGATTACAAAGAAAATTATTGGGTCACTTCACTTGGCATATTATGAGTCACTCGTGCAACTAGATTTGATCTGCATTACATCTTAATCCGTGAATCAATTAAATTTAATCCTTTGATTATATGGAGTTGAGCTGATTTGATTTTGTTGTACACCAGTGCCATGCCGCATGCGCGTACGGAGATGAAAGTTTTTTTCTTATAGAAACCTAGTGATTTCTTCAACTATAAATTTGGGACAGAGTATAAATGTACAATAGATCAGATACCCATGGACTTGGAAGTGATTAACATTAGAAACCACCGATTAAGAAAGTAATTAAGTTGGAACCACGTCTAATATACAATTGGGCATGACCTTTGCGTTATTGGGTAGTCTGTATATAGCACATATATGTCTAAATCAAGTAATGTCATCTCTTTTAAGTATTCATCTTTGTTCTTATCTTTTGCAGCTATAGCTTTCTTCACATTATCGATCATAAAAGATGCTAAGCTCAATCTTTTCAATTTAATCTTTTGTTCATTCTTAAGTCTCGGTAAAAATACTCTCTAGACAGGGAATAATTATTAGTCATCAATGGAGCTTCAAGATGTTACTAAGAGTAGTACTGCTGTTTCCATTATAGACATTGCGCCGATACTTGATAAACCGCTGATGCACGTTGATGAGAACGCTCAGAGTGAGGCAAATGAAGCTGAAACTGATGGTCTTGTACACCAAGTTCTAGAGTTGAAGCCAACACCAATTGGATTTGTTCTTTCATTTAGTAATCTAAAATACAGCGTCTCTCAACGTAGCAATTACTCTAACAAAAAAGTTCTATTGAATGATATTTCAGATGAAGCAAGAGAAGGTGAAATAACAAAAAAGTTCTTGGTGCGAGTGGGTCAGGGAAATCTACGTTGATCGATGCACTTGCGAATAGGATTTCAAAAGGAAGTTTGCAAGGATCCGTGACACTAAATGGAGAAGTTCTTGAATCTAAAACTTTGAAAATGATTTCGGCTTATGTGATGCAAGATGATCTTCTTTTTCCTATGTTAACCGTTGAAGAAACTTTACTTTTTTCAGCTGAGTTTAGATTGCCTCGTTCGATTTCTAAATCAAAGAAACTGGAGAGAGTTCGAGCACTTATCGACCAGCTAGGACTTCAAAATGCAGCCAACACGCTGATTGGGGATGAAGGTCATAGAGGGATCTCTGGTGGTGAGCGTCGCCGTGTTTCAATAGGAGTTGACATAATTCATGATCCTATCTTATTGTTTCTCGACGAACCAACTTCAGGGCTCGATTCTACTAGTGCTTTCATGGTGGTGAAAGTTCTTCAACAAATAGCTCGAAGCGGGAGTATAGTCGTCATGTCGGTTCACCAACCTAGTTACAGAATTCTTAGCCTCTTCGACCATTTGATCTTCCTCTCAAGAGGTCAAACTGTTTATAATGGCTCACCAAAGAATCTTTCCCTGTTCTTCTCTGAATTCGGTCATCCAATTCCAGAAAATGAAAACCCAACAGAGTTTTTTCTTGATTTTATTCGCGAACTCGAGGTATCACCAGGAGGGACGAAAAGGTTAGTTGATTTTAACAAGTCATCTTGGCAAGATTTTATGTCTCCACGTGATTCAAACTCTAAGGGTATTTTGGAACGTCAATCTCTGAAAGACTCTATAAGTTCTAGTATTTCAAGAGGAAAACTAGTCTTTGTTGCGTCAAACAATGATGCTACTCCTACATCTATCATTCCCACTTTCACAAATCCAATCTGGTTCGAAATCTATGTTTTATCCAAACGGTCTATGAAAAATTCATCTCGAATGCCTAAACTTTTGTTAGTGCGACTAGCGACGGTTCTTGTAACAGGTTTTATGTTAGCCACTATTTTCTGGCAACTTGATAATTCGCCGGAAGGTGTACAAGAACGATTAGGGGTGTTGGTTTTCGCCGTCTCCACAACGTTCTACAACTCTGTACAAGCTCTTCCTGAATTCCTCCAAGAGAGATACATCTTTATAAGAGAAACTGCATACAATGCATATCGCTGTTCATCTTATGTGGTATCAAACTCTATTCTAACAATACCTGCATTAATCATTTTCTCCATCGCCTTTGCAGCACCAACATTCTGGGCAGTCGGTTTATCAGGTGGATTTTCAGGGTTCTTTTTCTTTTTCATTGCAATCCTGGCTTCATTTTGGGTAGGTAGCTCTTTTGTAACCTTTCTTTCCGGAGTGGTTCCAAATGTTCTGTTAGGCTATGTTATCTGTGTAGCCATGCTAGCTTACTTCCTTCTCTTGGGTGGATTCTTTATCAATCAAGACCGAATTCCACCATATTGGATCTGGTTCCATTATATATCGTTAATCAAGTATCCATTTGAAGGAGTTTTACTGAATGAATTCGATGACCCAAGTAAGTGTTTAGTTCGAGGTGTTCAAGCATTCGATCGCACACCAGTACTAGAGCTTCTTTCGACTGATGAGAAAGTTAAGTTATTGAAGACATTGAGTAAATCTTTCGGCGTGAACATAACTCCTAATACATGTGTATCGACTGGAGTTGATATACTGAGAAAGCTAGGAATAAATGGTATAAGCAAGTGGAGTAGTATTTGGATCACTTTGGCTTGGGGTTTCTTGTTTAGAATTATCTTTTACTTCTGTCTATTGTTTGGCAGCAAGAACAAGAGAACATAATTTTCATTATTGACTTGGGATGATACCCCAAATTTATTTGGTCGCATTTTCATGGTCTAAATATTGTAGTGTGATTGCATTGCATGTGTTTATCTAAATATTGTAGAGAGTTTTTGATAAACAAATTTTCAGGCGGCTAATTAGATCATATTATTGGTTTCATCTCCATGATCGGATTTCTAGCAATTGGTACTAGATTTTGGTGGTTTAGCAAAAAGAAGACCCACTTGAGTATACAGATGTTAATTGATCTGAATTTAAGTCTATATCGATCCTTCGATTATCAGTACATGTATCCTTCTTCTGCGTTGCTGGTAACACAATACAGTTTTATTACATTAAATAGCTTGTAGAGGAAAAAAATAATAAAGTCGAGTCGAGTGGGCGGATGTGGTTAATCATTTGATTAATAAACCTTCCTAAATTTGGACCTATGCCACTTAATTGGGCCTATAGCTACATGACAAAATAGGGTCACTAACAAGTAATTTCTAGAAACCCTTAACCACTATTTTTGTTAATACCTAATATACCCTTATTAAATTAGTGATGATTAATTAAGTTAGTATTAATTAAATTAATTAGTATTTGAATTTGATTATAGTGTTAGGATTAGAGTAGAAATTCATTTCCTCTTTTAAGGTTTGGAGGGAAAGAAGAAGTAGAGGGAAAAAAGAAAAAACTAGGGTTTGTGTTTTTCTTAGCAAAAATGACACTTTATAGTGATGATGAAGACTCTAGTAGTGATGAAGAAGTGGGTGCATCAGATTATCATGATTTCGATCCTACCGAATTGGATAATTTGTTGAAAGAAGAAGAGGATGTAAACCAAAGAATGCTAGAGGATATTATTCAAGCACAAGAACAAATTCGTCGGGAAGAAGAAGGTGATATTGCATCTAATAAACAGGTATGAGTTGTAACGATCTACAAACATGTATTTGCACGTCTCGATCGCCCGAAAAGGAACAAAATTTCAAAATCGTTTTCCAGAATCAGTTTATTCGATAACACTACATAAACCGATTCTGGGTGAAATCCCCAAATTAGGTACAAAAATCGGTCTTTGTTCATCACCATATGAACCGATTGTAGTAATTTTTTGGCGCGATGGGTACGTGACCAGAATCGGTTTTTGTTGGTGATGTTCATAACCCGATTTCTTCACTTGAATAATCACGTAAGTCGACAATCGGTTTATTTTCGTGTATATGTAATCCGATTCTTAAAGTTCCAGGAGAAATGTGAACAACAATTAGATTATATGACACGAGACGTGAACCGATTGTGGACTTTGAAATTTTTTAGACAAATCTTTAATCGGTCTTTATAGTTGCACATATAAACCGACCGTGGAAAATCGGTTTAATCGACTGTAACATATAAACCGATTTTGAATCATCAACTTGTTGATATTTGTTGTAGATTGTTGCGGCGTTCGACGAAGATCAGCCCAAACCAGTAGTTGTTGATACCTCTGCCCACTATTACACCGATTTGGAAAGGAAAGAAAGGAATGATGCAAAGCAATGGTTTATAGATAAGGGATTAGAGATCAAATGCGCCTTAGTTTTAGGCCGTCATTCAAGTGAAGATCGTTTGGAAATTATTTGCGAGAGAGGTGGAAAGCAAGAAAGTCACTGGGCAAAGAAAAGACTGTACGTAAAGAAGACGACAAGAGAATACATTACTAAATCAAAGAAGTATGGTTTCCCGTTTACTAAATCAAATCAGCTCAACTCCATATAATCAATGGAAATGGAATAAATGGAAATGGCAATTAAAATTGTAGTTCTTTGAGGGATTCTATGAAGCAGTGTCGGTTAATGGGTCCAAATGCAAAGTAGTTGTACCTTGTAGATTCTTTATACCATAAAATCGATCGTTGCATTTGATATGAATTTGGTTGGATTTGAATTTAGTTGAATTTTTTATCAAATTGGTTTAAAATAATTAATCTGATTTCAGTAGCTGCATGTTGTCTTAATTGTGGAATTATTTAATAGTTAGTGAATGTTAATAGAGGTATCTCCATGTTAATTGTGGAATTATTTAATAGTTGGAATTATTTAAAATATTATGCCCATGTTGCATGGTTTCAGAACTTCACAACGTATCTCCATGTGAACCTAGTTAATAGAGGGATCTCGATTCCTTGTGTCGAGCAATAATTGACCTATTTAAATTGATATTTAAGTTGTCAGCTTGATGAGTTTGAACACATTTCGAGTATTAAGCGATTGAATCAAGTCCGGGTGCACCAATCCTTCCCTATCAAGGATTTGAGTCTTCCATAATTTGTCCCTCAACTTCTTCACATTAAACTTCTTAGTTAGTCGGCCATCCTTCTTGTCAAGAACATCGTCCGTCTGAACCTGACTCCAACCGACCAATTTGTTGCTCAATTCGTAAATCTTCCTGAAATAAATGGCATTCGGTGAGATGAGGATGATTACGTTTCCAAATGTTTCTTTTTTTATTTGTTTCTCATTGGAAAGTTATCTTGTAATCCATCTACAAACAGTGACTACGAATTCTCCATCTTCACTCGTTGAGGAAAATTAACACCAATTCATTCCATCCTTAGTTATAAGTTCTTTTATTCATCACTCAACCACAGTGGGGCAATAATTAATTCATCCAAATTTGGCTCTGTGTCACGCGCAAAAACCTCTTTCCACTTTCTCCATAAATGTGGTTGACGGCATATATATGGGTTGATAAAGTAGGTGGAGAACCACACCAGGGATACGGGAATCAGATGCGCAAATCATTCATTAATGATCATCCAGTTAAGTTTGACTTTGCTAATTAATGAAATCAATCAGTAACCATGTTACTGTCGGAATCAACTAGCTAGCTAGTACTCATCAAGTCAGTCAGGTGCTCACTCATAATTATCCATATGTATCAAAGTTTGTTGTGACATATCGGCTATTGCTAGCTAGAGCGGATCAACCGAGAATGAATACTACTACATCCGTCAAGGTTCGCCATGTCTCGACGAGCACCGTCTTACCAGCAACACAGAAGAAGGATCAAAGGATAGAATTAAATCCAAGTGATCTCAGGTCACTTAGACGTCTGTACTCTCAAGTGGGAAATGTTTTTGCTAAACCGCCAGAATCTAGTAAATGCAAGAAGTTCGATCATGGAGAAACAAATATGAATCTTCTTAGCCACATGAAAAGTTGCTTATCACAAACTCTCGACTATTTCTTTCCTCTTGCAGGTCGTCTGGCAATGGAGAAACATGAAAACGACGGTACCATATCGTTTTACATTAACTGCAACTCTGTTGGTGCGGAATTCATACATGCTGTTGCTGATGTTACCATAGATGATCTGCTGAAACCAACCTATACTCCTGAAATAACCAGCTCTTTCTTCCCCCTCAACGGCATACCAAATTACGAAGGCCTATCACTTCCCTTGCTTTCCATACAGGTAACGGAGCTGATTGGTGGCATCTTCGTAGGAGTCAGCATGAATCATGTTGTATGTGATGGTGCTTGTGTTTTGTATTTCTCCAAGTTGTGGTCTCTGATTTCTAAAGGCTTAATTAATCATATCTCACATCCTCCACCAGTTAACCTCGAACCTCGTTGGTTTCCTAACAATACCAATTTCCCCATTCATCTACCTTTTTCATCCATTGACAAACTTTTCGTAAAAAGATATGTTCCAGATCCACTGTTAAGGGAAAGATCATTTCATTTCACACCAGACAAGATTGCAAAACTCAAAGCAATGGTCAACTCTGATCATAATCGCACTAGTCCTGTTTCAGCATTACAAGCTGTGCTGGCTCATATTTGGATAGCAATAACCCGAGCTAGAAATTTACGTCCAAATGAAAGCGTTTCTCATACGTTGGTAATTAGTTTTAGAGATAGATTGGATCCACCAGTAAGCATAGGTTACTTTGGCAACTTAATTCAGATAGCGGGTGCAAGTGTTAAGGCGGGAGATTTACTTGTGAAAGGTGATAAGTTTGGAGCTTTGTTACTGAACCAAGCAATTGAGACCTGCGACAGTAATCATATTGAACGTTATTGGCAGTCATGGGTGAAAAATCCTGTGTTGCCGTCAATTTACGACTTGATATCACCTACTTATTTGGGTGTAGTAGGCTCGACAAGATTCGATCAATATGGCAATGATTTTGGCTGGGGTGCACCACTAGCAAGTCTACCGGGGAGCAACTTCATGTACGAAGGGAGGATTATGACCGAACATGGTCAATTCAAAGGGGTGATAACCGTTAGCATTTGCCTGCCTCTCAAGATCTTGCAGGTATTAGAAAATGATGTTGAGTTCATGGAGATCGCCTGCTCAGTCTTACCACCGCAGTACTCCACCAGGGCGACATCTTTGTCAAAGCTATAGCTTTTTACATCGTTTTTATTCACCACCTTGCTGTTTTCTTAGCTATGTTCAATTCAGTTCATGATGCGGATCGAGATTGTTTGGATCCGTTCGAGTCCATTTTGTTTATAGCTTCTATTCTAAGAGTTCGTTTGGGTTTTTTCATCCTTCCTTGTCTTACATGTTAGGATTTTTCCCAATTCTATTCAAGTGTGTCCAAATTACTGTTCTACACAGTTGGTATCGATTAATAAGATAAATTATGCAAAAGATATTGAATTTGTCCAATCGATAGTCAATGCCTTGTGATACAACCAAAAACCCGGGGAACCATAGGATAATACGAACAATATTATAAGTTGGAGCCATTGCATACCTTTTCAAGAACATTAATATAAGAAAATAATTAAGATCTATTAAAGAAAATTCGTAAAAGTGAATATTTATGTCTTTTACCCATCCATGAATTTCAATCTCCTCCTTATTGATTTACTTGAGTAGCTAAATTGTGGTTGTCATCCTTATATTGAATAAACTCTTTATTCTTCAAATAAATCTCAAGCATCATGTTGTCATATGATAATCAGATATTACTGTTTACCTTACCGTTCTTAAGCCGATCAAAATCGTGTAACATCAAACACTTAAAAGATGTTATAATATTGCAATATTGTTCCATTTTTTTTATTTGGATCCTGCTGAAATTTTTTTAATTCGTCTTCGTTATCCAAATATCTTGGACATGATTAAGGACCTACGGGGGTCCTATAAGAAGTGCTTGCTCTTTCTTTTATAGTGTAATGTGTCTTGTTATTTCTCAGTAGCACCGTTAGTCTTTCTTCCATGAACTCTTGATCCTTCATCAAAAGATTAATCACCTCGTTGTCAAGTGATGGTTGTTTGTTCTTCTGATAGGCATAATTAAGTTTCAGCAAGTTACACCGCAAAGGATTATTTATCTTCACCTGGAAAGAGTATTTTCATGAACTCCAATAGAGAAAGCATGATAAAGATAATACACATATAAATGAAAATAAGTTGGAGCATTTCCTGCAGCCGGCAATAACTCTTAAGTTCCGCGTAATTGAGATTCTCATCAGGCCAATTAACATGATCAACAATTTTTTATATCTCCATGAAGGGGGTTGTGTTTTTCTTAGATTTGAATCTATAAAGTTCGATGTCAAAATGACTCCATTAATTTATCTTAAAGGAAGGTGGTGATTATTGAGTGTCTTGTGTTCCTTCGTTTTTCTTCTACTCCTTTATTACAGTTGTATGTGTGTTATCCAACAGTAATTTTGAATTAATGCTGATTTATATGTTTATATCTCACATTCATTTCTTATCCATCCATTGATATAATTTTTCATATTTATCTCAAATCACTAATTTTTACATCTCAAATTATGGTTTCTCCATTAAGTAATATATGTTCATTATTTTTAGTCGATGGTTTCGTACTGCATGCCTAAGAGACAGGCCGAGCCTACAAACATTTTTGGTAAGGGAAACCATGCATGAAAACATTCTATAAAGGAGTGACATATCAACCTCTAATCGAAAACCACAATACTAGCTGTAAAACGTTTTGCATTTAATGGGTGAGCATTCTGAACAACTGAGGTCATTTGATGTTTAGATGCTCGTACTTGAATTAATCGGTGGTGCAACATATACTTTAAGTATTCTGATAGTTGACTTCATTAGTTTCCTATATTTTCTCCTTTGCTGCAAGTGTTTATGGTCATGTTTTTCCATAGTTGTTAATCCTGGAAAATATAATTGCATTTCTTTTTCTGCGTGTTAGTTGTTTGTTAGGTTATTAAAATTTAGAACCTACCAATATTTTAAATGATCGATAAGCTTTAGTATTTACCAAAAATGAAAAGTTGTTGCACAAAGTGCACCATTATGAAATTAGTATGATATCCCAACTCTTGAGAGCATCTGGGTGAATATTTTCCAAGGTTCTTGTTGATTCTGACGAGAAAGAAAGGAACAAAACTAACATAATCTTATAATATTTAAATCACGATTTTCAAATTCTATGTTGTAGCAGTAAGCCACGTTCAATATACGTCGGGAGCCAGAATCTCCTATTCCATTCCATTGTTTAAGCTGTTGACCCAAGTGTAGGCCACTTGGAGATCGCTGGTTAACAAAGAAAAGGGAAAATTTAATTAATAAAAGTCACCGAAAGTGACAAACACAAAACCAATATCAAGGAGAGCTAGTAATTAACAATCGCCAATCCCTGCCTCCCAATTACTAGGAAAAGAGTAACCATCAAACAATTTAGTAGGAAAAGCCCCATTAAAAAGGGTGCACTTTAGCAATAATAAGCTGATCACAATTTCTTCTTCTCCCGCCATATAATCTAGCATTTCTTTCTTGCCAAATTATCCACCAAACTGTAAAAAGAATGTAATCCCGAACTTTTTTCTTAATATTTCTACTTTTCTTGTTCGGCCATTTCCAAAGAGAAGCTTTTACACTTTCATCAAAAACCCAATCATATCTAAAAGACGATAAGAAGTAACCTCCAGTTGTAACGGGTAGTTAGTAGTGTATTTAATTCAACTACTCCATATGGATTCTTAGCTCTACCCCATCTATTCTAGTTTCGGCCTTCCAGACATTTTCTAATTATGAGAGAACATAAGTCATACCCACTAACTCCGGACATTACCTCGGTGAAAATGTCCAGGAAAAATCTTCTCTCGAAATCCAACCCACATCTAAAGAAGCCACCACGGAAATAAATGAAAAATAATTAAAAATGAAAAAATCTTCTCCCGGAATTAAAAATAATTAAATATCCAATGTACAAAAAACTAAATGAAAAATCAAACAGAGTTATTCTAGAAATACAACATATACACTCAAACAAAAATAAAGAATTAAGTCTTAATGGTTTCAATATATCAATGAATGCTCTGGAGACTCTGAAGCACCACGATCACACCACGCCATAATTTCCGGATTAACATAGTTCCTTGGTTCCCACTCTCCGAATCAGGCTCGGCAAATCTCTCCGCTGCAACAAATTTGAGCAACTCACAACCGGACAAAATTTGCTACATTTAAATGGCCATCCAAAAAAAATTCAGCTAATTCCATGAACATAACTGTGAACCTAGATGCAGATAATCGTGCAAAGCTGGGCTAGATTTGTTTCAGAAAACCATTTGAGTATCCCGGGAAGCAGTTCATTTCGAGGAATCTCTCTCTTTCCCAATTGTTTGCAAGATCTGAATCTCCGTGATGCCTAGATTTTAATCACGAATAAATGGTAGATTCATACAGACCCACGTGTCCTAAATCCCAGAACTTGTGATCATATTGTAATTATATACTCTATCCACCGGTGATGGGCTAGAAGACATATGGATTGGCATAACCCTAGCATTAGCTCGTGATGTTGCACGCTGAATTGGTAGTATAGTTGAACTCGTTCTCCTCCATCGTTTCTTGCTCCCATCCTAGAAGATTCCCCAACTTCACCTCTCCTTCTTCCAGCGATTTTTCTACTCCTCCTAATTGTTGCTGGTTGTTCCAAAATATTTGTTCTCCTCACCATCTTTTCTATTTTAATAATCTGTTAAAAACTACACAAACTCTTCAATACTTTTTTTCAAATCACAATAACAATCTTCACAGGTTCAATCACAGGTTTCTAGCGCCAATATGTGATTGCAGGATTCCCTACAATCACACCCTAATGAATTTACATTAACATTCACCCAAATTTCAAGAACAATCACCAAATCTTTATTAATTTCTTTTATGAATCTTACAAGAATGATAAGAACACAAGGAAATAAGAATTATTTTGGACTTTCTCTCTCTTATTTGCTTTCTCATTACTCTCAAAAGATCTCTCTCCGCTCTCAAGTCTACTTGGTCCTTTATATAGGATATTACATAATGGATGACAGCTAAGCCAACATTTATTTTCGGATCTGGCTTGCGTCATTCTCGCAAGTTTACAAGGGTTTTCTTCGCACGTGTCCTTCAATCTCGCAAAGTCTTCACACTTTCCTCGTGACTAGGCTGATGTCACCTGCTACGTCATTCCTCAAATAGTCTGTAATGGTCTTCTCAAACATTTGTTGGTTAAATCTTCGCTGGGACATTGTTGTTGCGAAATTCTACTCCTACACGGAGTGTCTCTCTCATGGCGATTTTTTTCATCTTTCTTCATTCTTTGAACTCAGCCTCCTAATCGTTTCGATCTTTGGAATATTGATTCATTTTAGGAGTGTTCTAATTGAACTTCTCCGCTGTACAAGGACGGATCTTCGATCCTTCCTCTTGGGGCCGGGATTTATTGATTAGTGGAGTTCTTTTTTGAATTTTTTTAACATGAAATCTTCTTCAACTATTCTTTTGTCTTCTCAATCTTTTGAGCTTTCTTGGCTTAACAAAGTAAAATCTAGAGGATTAAAAGTTTTGGAAAGGTTTAAAGGCTTCAGTAACTGGATTTTCTTCCAGAAGAATCTGTTAGTTGGATTCATAAATCAACTTTGGAGAATATGCTTCTGTTGCAAGAAAGTGGTCTTGTAGATTCAATAATGTTGTGATCTTATTGGAAAAGCTCTCTAATTCTCATGGTATGTATTTGTGGATCTCAACTTATGATGCTGCTAAAGATTCTAGGCAAAGATTCGTGTGCATTCCAAGTGGTAAGGAAGGATACATCTGGAGTACCTTATGGTCATCGGTAATTCAATCTCCACAAGGAAAGACTGAGAAACTCAATACATTTCCAGATTTTCCTTCTTTGGAAGATATTTATGCTACCAAAGTTTCTAAGCAAGTAGCAATGGATATGTTTGATTCTTATTCTCTTGGTCTAGTAGTGGAAGTGCATAACTTTCATGGGGGATGGAATGTTATAGCCAATGGTATTTCTAAGAAATTTAACTGGAGTGGTCATTTGGGTCTGCGTAATATTAATGGTAAATTGGCGTTCTTTCTAACTAAGTCTAAGGAAGTACATAATTTATTTCAGAAGGTTCTAACTTTTAAGATATGCAATTATGATATATCGATTCGTCACTGGAAGCCGGAGGACTCATATATCAATGGAGATAATAATGCCAAAAACCATCATTGGATAGGTGTCAGAGGCCTTCCATTTCATTTTTGGGATAATAAATCTTTCGAGTCTATTGTTCAGCCTTGGGGAAAACTGATTGAGGTTCATTTGTCCACGTCCAATTCTAGTAAGATTAATAGATGTGTTTGTACCGTGTATAAAATACACAGGAGGCACGTAAATCAATACAAGGAGCCATGCAAAAAAAGGTTAATGCCAAGAGTTATGCATGGAAGATTAATGCCAGGAGCCATGCATGGAGGTTTCATGCAATATTAATTCCAGGAGTTACGCATGGCAGATTAATGTCAGGAGTTATGCATGACATGTTAATGACAGGAGTTATGCATGGCGGATTAATGCGGGAGGCATGCGGGGAAATTTAATTCAATTTATGTTATTTTGGAATTAATGGAGGAGATAATTCGCTACTGTATAAATAAGGGGACCGAAAGAGAAAGGGGGAGGGAAGAGAGGGACAAGGTAATTCAATTATCAATAAAAAATCACTCCCCAAGGGGATTCGTCTGTGGATGTAGGCAAACCATGCCGAACCACGTTGAACTTTCATTTGTCATTCTCGATTATTTTTTCTGTTTTTAACCCTGTTTTCATCAACATACCAAAATCATTGTGTTTAGTATCCAGAATTATTTCTGGGTGCAAACAAGATGCAAACTTTTGGTCCATTATGATCTTAGTGCTAATCCAGCAGCAACAAATTTTGAAGGAATTTGGTTAATCTTAGAATGGATTCAGGATTTCTTGTCAGATAAAGTAGTGCATACTTCTAAAGGTATTCGATCTCCAGTGGTCACTCTTTCTCATAATGCTTCATCCAAACAAATTCCAATAAATTCGGCTACTCAATCGACTAATCTAAGCGATCAAAGTCTTGTTATCCTTGTGCCATCTGTTACGCCTGTTTCTTTGCATGAGAATTTTTCAAATGCAATTTATTCTGATATTTCGGCAATAAAACAGCTTAATACAGTTTGGAAAAGAGTGTGCGACTCAAGTTTAAGGGATACCCCTAATAATGAATCGTAAAAGGAATCGATACACCCTTGGATTACTGTTAGACGGGGGTCGAATTCAGATTTGGGTCATTCGGTGGGTAGTAAAGCCCATCACCATGATTCTAATAAAGATTGTTCGTTGGATTGTTCCTAGAGTCCATCTAATATTTTTGCTCCTTTAATGACCAACTCGATCTCCAGAGCCGATCCTGTGCATTTTAGGGCCTGGTGCGAACTTAATCGCAGGGCCTTTTACGTTCAAAATTTTTTTTCTCCCCAAAAATTTCAAATAGCAATGAGAATACGAAACTAAGATGATTCATATACATATATAGCTATGACAAGCATAGCAAGTTCTTTACGGTTATAAGCATTGCTTTTATACATATTGTCTAGTTCAACACAAAAAAAAGGGTCCAAAAAAAGATTGTCGACTAGTTTTTCTAATATTTACCATCCGTATCTTTGTAAATGACTTCAACTTCTCCCATCCGTGACTTAGTTAACCAAAATCTATGTACCTGAAAGATATATAAAGACTAAAATTGTTAGCAAACCAAAAATACAAATGGAAGACTTTAGAAAATTAACATCAAATTCGAATATGACGTGCATATATACCATTCAGAAGATCATCAACGGAAATTTAGCCGTCTTGAATTCACTGCCGCAAAATCATCGATTAAGGAATCGATATCAACGTCGTCAAGAAGACCATGCTCAATCGATATCATAGCCAACCCATTGAGTCTTTCTTGGGCCATGGTAGTACGCAAAAACGACTTCAATATGTTTAATTTTGAAAAGCTTCTTTCTGCCGACGCCACTGTAACTGGAATTGTTAAGAGTACTCTATATGCAATAGATGTAATTGGAAAGCTATCTTGACGTCTTAAGAAATTAAATATACCAACTGCTGTGGTTATTTCCCTTGGTAATATTTCACGTAAAACTTTCAACTCGGCAAACAAATCGTTTGCATCAATATCCGACGTTTCCTCATGTCTTAGAGCAGCTTCAAGATTATCACAACGAGCTTTCAAATGATCATCATCCATTGAGTTTAAAGTATCCGAACTAAACAAAAAACCAAATATGTCGTCACATGCTTTATATTGCTCAAACCGTCTTTCAAGTGAACTAATAGCTTGATCAACAATCTGCAAGAAAAACTTAGTTCGAAAAGATTCTTCAGCTGATTGGATTGTTTCCTCACAATTTCCAATATCATCAAAAAATTTTGTTCTATGAATTATACGACCCACGTGAAAATCAGCTTCAACTCCCAATTGATTAGCAATATCTTTGGCAGTGGTTAAGGCCTTCCCAAATTCCTTGTCTCTATAATTTTGGAAATATTTTAGAAGTCCTTTCACTTGACGCATAGCATCGTCGATAAGCATATCCTTAAACTGCAATGATTTACTAACCAAATTAACAGCATTTAGCAAATCATACCAAATCACCATGCTTAATAAAAACTCAAAATTTCCGACACTATGTTTTGCTAAGTTTTTTGCTTTAAACTTAGCTGCAGTATCCTTGTCATCCCCATTATCTCCTACCTTAAGCAATGCTTTTCTTATATCAAGAACTTGAAACCGAACTGCCTTCACACTTTCAATGTGACTTTCCCATCTCGTATCCGACAATGGTTTGACGGTATAACCTTTCACATATTCTTTGAAAATATCCCACCGTTTTGTAGATGCAGAAAAAATCTTGTAAATCTGATTTAATGTTTCAAAAAAATCTGTAGCTCCCTTACAAGAACGTGCCATATCAAGAAGTGTTAAATTTAAACAATGAGCCCCACAAGGTGTATACATTGCTCTTGGATTTACAGCCAGCAACTTCTTTTGTACACCATTTTTGCATCCACTCATATTTGCCCCATTATCATATCCTTGCCCACGAATGTTGTTAATGTCAAGATCAAGATCTTCCAAAACACTTTTCAGTACATCAAATAGTCCCCGTGCAGTTGTGTCAACTACTTTTAAGAATCCCATGAAGTATTCTTGAATTTTTATTGGACTTTCACTAGTATCTACACACCGAATAATCAAAGACATTTGCTCTTGGTGGCTCGCATCCGGAGTACAATCAAGCAATATAGAAAAATACTTGGCAGCCTTAATTTTCTGAATGATGGCACTTTTGATTTTAGAAGCTAGCAAATCAATCAACTCATTTTGGATCTTAGAACTAAGATAAGTGTACTGAATTTCATTGTTTTTAATTCTTCTCATATGTTCTTTCATTACCGGATCCCACTCGGCAATCATTTCAATCAAACCTAAAAAATTTCCATTACTATTTTCATAAACTTTCTCATTTGTTCCTCGAAAAGCCAAATTATGTATGCTAAGATATTTCACCACAGAAATAATTCTCTTCAATACTTGCTTCCAATGTTCCTTATCTTCATTAATCTGACGTTGAAGTTGCCTATCAATTGTATCATTTAACTCTAGCCTTTCACGCAGTTCAAGCCAAAGTCTCATGTTAACATTGTGTACTTTACAATTCTCATGCTTACTACGAGTTCGGCTAAAATGAATCCAATCATTAAACCCTTCATTTGATAAAGCACATGTACGAGAATCATTTTTGAATAATTTACAGCAAAAACAAAATGCTCTATCCAGATCTTTTGAATATACCAGCCATTTTCTATCATGTTCTTCACCATTAGGTAAAGCTCTAGTGTAATAGGTTGAACAAAAGTATCTAGATCCTTTACCGTTGGGGCCTTTTCTTATATTCTTGTCCCTAAGTGGACCCTTTTTCACTAAAAGTTCTCTTGAAACAGTGTCAAGATTGCCCCAATATCTAGGATCATATATATTCAAATGTACTTGAGGGAGTGGAGGTGGAGGTTCAAGTTCAACATCCCTACATTCTACGTCATCACTACCAAGTCTATCATCATCTTCCCTATCAGAAATCTCTTCATTTTCACTGACAACTATGTTAGGCACTTCTTCACGGTCATTATCGATGAGGTCGGGATCATTTTCTATTTCATTATGGTCCAAACCGGGAACAACATTTTGATTTTCAGTTGAATGTGGAACTATTATAGGTGCAATCTTAACAAGAAATCTATTTAAAGCTCCCCTTTGTGATTCCTTTAAGGCTAGCTCTTTTCTCTTCTTTAAAACTTTCTCATGACCAGATTTTTCTTTCCTTAAACTCTTAACCATCTTTCAAAACTAATGATTGTTATTACCTGATTAAAGCCAATTCTCCAAATTCCAGCTAACAAAAACGGAACCAAGCAGTAGCAATCCAAACTGAAACCCACGGCACCATAACTTTCTTCCACAATCCAAACTCAAACAGTCAAACCCATATCGCATAGCTTTGTTCCTATACACCAAACCAATAATAATCAACAAATGAACAAAAGATTTACCAACTAACAAACTAGACAACCAGATCAAAATTCAAACCTAATCAAGGTGGCAATTGACAAGGTGAAATTGACCTAAATTAGACAACAAAATGAAATCATCACTAATTACTAAACCCTTAAATCTTTCGAATTAAATCAAAAAGAACATTCAGCACCAATTAAAACTAAAATTCCATTACTGGTTTACATTTTCATAAAAAAATAAAAATAAAAAATAAATTTGATTACCTTGAATTGAATTTTTGAAAGAGGAAGGAGGACTAGATTCTTAATAGTTAGCTTACTTCACTAAATAAGAGTGGTTGATTGGCCTTATGAATCGATCTGCTATCCCAAATAGAAGACAAGAGAAAACTAGGGTGGTTTCCACTGTTCGAGAGAAATTGGGAATACGAAAGATGATAGAAGTCGTGGAAGAAGTAGGTAAGTTAAGAATACAATGAGACGTGGGGCTTGGCTTAGTTGGCTAATAGGGAACTTGGGCTCAGTTTTTTTGCATGAAAAAAGGCTAATAGGGAACTTGGGCTCAGTTTTTTTGCATGAAAAAAGGCCTTGGCCTGAGATGGGCCTGGTGCGTCGCACCTCCTGCACCCCCTCAGGCCCGGCTCTGTCGATCTCTCACACTCAGACTACTCAAAATGTTGCTGATGAGATTGAGTCAAAAGTGAATTTTCATATTCAATTCAAAAAACAACTGGGAATCAATTGTAATCATCCAAATATGAGAGAAATTTGCAGAAGTTTGATCCAACGAAATTCTAAAAATCCAGCAAATATGGAGCTTCCCACTTATGTTGATAATGATGGGTTAGGGAGTTATGATTCTGAAGATGAGGAGCAATGGACAAATTGATGCAATTAAAGATTTGGGTAATTCTGATTCTTTTGTGATGAATATTTTTAATCCAATTTCTGTTTATAGGGTTTCTGATTCTTTTAATGGATCATAGAATTATGTGTTTGAATATTAGGGGTCTTGGGCATGATAATAAAATTGCAGCTATCAGGAATGCAATTAGGAGAAACAATATTACTATATGTGCGATTCAAGAAACTAAAAGGGAAATTTTTGATGATAGTTTGATTCGTTCTTTGTGGGGGTCTTCTAGATGTAAGTATGTTTTTCAATCGTCTGAGGGAGCTTCTGGTGGGATAATACTAGTGATGTGGAAAGAGGGTTTCTTCATATGGAGGATCATTTGGTTGGTGCGTTTTTTCTTTCTATAAGGTTTTCTAATGTGTCTGATAACTTTAAATGGTTGTTCACTGTTGTTTATGTTGCTTCTGATGCTGGATACTATAGACAATGTTGGCATGAATTGTCAGATATTAGAATTATGTTTGATGATCCCTGGGTTCTAGGAGGGGACTTCAATGCTATTCTAGCTCAAACTAGGAGGAACCAGGTGGATTTATTTCTAATAGAAGGTTTTTAAAAAAATTTGTTAGCAGGCATAAGCTTAGAGACTTACCCATGGATGGAGGTAAGTTTACCTAGACAAATTCACAGCAGCCACCTCTCCTAATTAGGCTTGATAGGTTTTTAGTTAATAATGAATGGTTTTCTAAATGTCCTGCCATTATGCAAGCAAGGTTAAAAAGGCCAGTTTCGGATCATACTCCAGTTTTGTTGTGCTGTAATTCTGGTATGAAATATAAAGCTCCTTTTAGGCTTGATAACTATCTACTGCAGCATCCAGATTTCATGTCTAACCTTAAGATATGGTGGTAAAATCTTACTTTTTCTGGCAGACCAAGTTTTGTGTTTGCAAAGAAGTTACAGGGACTGAAATTCTTCATCATGGCTTGGAAAAAGAGTATGGGGGATTTACAGCTCAGAATTTATCAGCTAGAGGATGATATTAACTCTTGGGACTTGCAAGAAGAAGCTGATGTGATTTTATCCACTGCAGAGGTAGTTGCAAGAGAAGAAGCAAAAGCTAAACATGCTAATCTTACTCTAAATATGGCAAGGAAGTGGGGACAGAGAGCAAAGGAAGATTGGGCAAAAAATGCTGAGACAAATTCAAAATATTTGCACCAACTTTCCTCTTTTAAATATTCTTGTAGCAATATTAACTGCCTGCTTATTGATGATTCTCTGTGCTATGACAAGGATAAAATTTCTTCCGAGTCTATGGCATTTTATTCCTCTTTATTTACTGAAGATCACGTGAAGAGGCCTGGATTTGAAGACTTTGATATGCCTTCTATTGCTATTTCAGACAGTATTGCCTTAGAAAAACCTTTTACAGAGGAGGAAGTGAAGAATGTGATTTGGCATTTTGGGACAAACAAGGCACCAGGGCCCGATGGTCTCACTATAGAGTTCTTTAAAGCTTCGTGGGAAGTTATAAAGTTGGATTTAATGATGGTGGTTAAAGAATTTGAGACAACTTCTTCATTAGATTGGAGAATGAATTGTACTTCTTTGAAGCTGATCCCAAAAGTGGCTGGAGCTGTTTTATTACATAACTTTAGGCCAATTAGCCTTATTGGAGGAGTTTACAAGATTGTTTCAAAGCTGCTGGCTGAGAGGTTAAAAGGGGTGTTTCCTACTATAATTTCAAATTATCTGGGGGCTTTTATGCATGAAAGGCAAATACATGATGGTATTCTAATTGCAGCTGAGGTGATTGATTCAAGAATGAGAGCAAATAGACCAGGAATTGTGTGTAAGGTAGACTTTGAGAAAGATTTCGATAATGTTAGCTGGAACTGTTTGGATTTAGTAATGCAGAAGTTTGGTTTTGGAGCTGTTTGGAGGGGTTGGATCAGATGGTGCGTATCTTATGCTAGAATCTCAATCTTAATTAATAGAGAGGCAACAAGTATGTTTAGAAGCCAAAAGGGAATTAGGAAGGGAGACCTTATTTCTCCATTTCTTTTCATAATGGTGGTGGATATTTTATCCTTAATGATTAGGAAGGGAGCTGCAGATGGGCTTATTTCTGGTTTTCAGGTTGTAGAGGGGGGAACAACCATTAATCACCTTCAGTTTGCCGATGATTTGGTGGGTTTCTTGGATGATACTGAGGAGCAGGTAAATAATCTCAAAAGTATCCTTTTTGCTTTTGAGTTAGTAGCTGGCTTAAAGGTTAATTTTAGGAAGAGTGCAATAGTGGGGATTGGAGATGGGAATAATGGTGCCCTATATGCTACTGCTTTTGGCTGTTAGTTGACAAGTTTCCCTATAAATTACCTTGGCATTCCTCTAGGTAGCAAGTCAAAATGTGAGGCAATATGGGAGGTGGTGATTCAAAAAGTGCCAACAAAAGTTATCTACTTGGAGAAGAAAATATCTGTCAAAAGGGCAAAGACTAATCTTGATAAATAGCGTATTGGTGAGTATACTGATCTATTACCTATCTATGTTCCAAATGCCAAGTTCACTCATGAGGACTATTGAGAAGATCATGCGTAATTTTTTATGGGGGTCTACTGATTCTAATAGGAAGAGAAGCTGGGTGGCTTGGAAAAAGGCAGTATTACCTAAATCTAGAGGAGGTATCGGTATCAAAAAGCTTAAGTTGGTAAATAAGGCTCTGCATTGTAAATGGGTTTGGAGATATGGGTAGGAAAAAAAAGCTCTATGGAGACAGATTATTAGAGAAAAGTTTGGAGGCAGGATTGATTTTTTTTTCCCAAATGAGACCACAAGAGCGGTTGGACGTAGTCTTTGGTCTGGTATTCTAAAGTCGCGGAAATTTGTTTAAGAGAACACAATTTTGACACTCAAAAATAGAAAAACATTGAATTCTGGACTGATAAATGGATTGGTAATGATACTTTGAAGAACAATTTTCCTAAAATCTACAAAATTTCAAGAAATAAAAAGGCTACAGTAAGGGACATGATGAATGAAGATGGTTCTTGGAATTTTAACTTTAGGAGGGCTTTAAATGAGCAAGAGATGGGGGATATTTCTGAGTTGTTACAAGTGTTAGGTGTGGTGACAGAAATTTCTGATGAGATTATCGAAGATTGCAGAAAATGGCAGTTTGGGCCGGACATTTCAGTTGCCAATTGCTACGCTTCTCTTGACGTTGATGGACTGCTGGTCTTCCCATATAAGCAGGTATGGAACTCGAGAGTACCTTTAAAAGTTTCTTTTTTAGTCTGGACAATGTGTCATGATGGTGCTCCTTCCCTTGAGGTTCTTCATAAAGCTGGTAGAGTTCAGTCTAGCTTATGCCTTTTGTGTGGTGTAGAACAAGAATCACAAAATCACTTGTTTCTACATTGCTGTGAAACAAGGAAGTTATGGCATTATTTCCTTGATAGTTTTAATATGCATTGGGTGTTTTCTGACACGGTTAAGAAAAATATCTGTGAATGGGGGAGGAGAAAAAAGTCTAAGAGATTTATGATTCAGTTGTGGAGCATATTATCTTTTGCTATTTGGTGGGTTATCTGGAACGAAAGGAATTGCAGTCTTTACAAGGGTTTTAAGAGGAGTATTGATCAACTAATAATTTCTATTAAGTGTACTATTTATAGTTGGTCAGTTAACACCAGAGTATTTCATGGTTATTCTTTAAGTACTTTGGTTTGTAATTGGGATGTTGTAGCTTAGCAATTCTTGTCTTTCACTTTCTTTCATCGTTTTGATGAAGTTTAGTTCTTTATAAAATTTTCCCTTTTGCTCTCAAAAAAATAAATAAACTGTCATGACCAAAAACTAGATTGTGCATGGTGTTGTTTATATATATAATGCATATAAATGGGCTAAATGACAGTTTTGCATGTATGGAGCTTGTGTACGTAACATTACATTTGATAGATGTTATTTGATTACAAATAGCCAACAAAAACCAGTTAATTACTTAATGAGCTAATAAACTGCATGTAACATAACAAAAAATCATGGAGGATTCACACAGCGAGGAAGCTATATATATTCCTGCAAAGATATTAATTATTATTATGCAGTAGTAGTATTACAAGAAAGAAGTGGGGAATCACAAAGACCAGGATTGTCCCCAAAAGAAGAGGGATCAAATGGGAAAATATAGTAAGGGATTTTCCCGAACAACCTGTTATGCGACAAATTTACAAACCTAAGCCTCGGTAAATTTAAGACAACTTAAGGTATAACTGAATGGAAACCGTTGTTAGCACTTGCAACCTTGACATGTTTCCTACCACTGTTGGAAATTCTCCGGCAAATGTATTACTTGAGGGATCAAGATATAAGAGATCTATAAGAGAATAAGATTTGTAATATTACCAAGACTGATGGGTATAGTCCCTGTTAACATGTTGTTGAACGCTTTTAAATCTTGGAGTTTTGGCATGTTTTTTTAGATAAACTAAGAGATTTTACTTTTTAAGATGTAATAAAATTGTTATCTTTTGCAAGAAGACTACAGTTTCACCATTAAAATTATCATAAACCTCTATTCCTACAGCAGTAGTTGTGACTGACTTTGCTACTGCATTTTCGACTTGGTTGCCGTCACAGCTAACAAAAGAAAAATTGCAATAATCAAAACTCTGAGAAAAGTGTTTAATCTCTTTAAGAAGGTTCTTATTCTCCCATTGAATTAAAAGGCAGCTGCTGATGATTGATTGAATAACAACTTTGACATCAGATTCAATGTGGATTCTCCTAAACATTCTTCTTTTAGACCATGCCAGTGCTTCACGAATCGCCATGCATTCTCCTTCTTCGGTGTTTAGGACTCCATTTGCATAGCTCCCTCTGATACCTCTACAAGCACCTGTAAAATCACGTATAATAAGTCTCGTGCCAAGATTATTTAATAAGTGATCAAAAGATGCATCCACATTAATTTTGATAATGCCTTAAGGAGGGGGTAACCACTGTGAAATGCAAGTAGTAGTTTTAAAACGATTGAGATCACTATGCATATGTGATCCTGATGAAAGTTTATTTTATGAACTGAGTTATGAGGGTTGAGATGAGCTCCCTTAATGACAGAGTCGCATCTGTCTTTTCATAGTATCCATGCACCAATCATTAGGGTAAAAAGCCACCTCTCATCTGTGTTTTGGGCAGATTGCATGAACCAGCTAGAATCCCATTCACTGACACTTGAACAGTTACTTTGAACATCATAAATGTTTATATTATCACCACGCCACACAAATCTTGCATGTCTTCATTCTAGAAGTAAATATTTCATTGTTTCATCACCTAGACCAGAACTGCCACAATGGGTTTCTATTTCATTATTATGAGTGGAAATTCTAAACCTTGTCAAACTGATCCCTCTGATGCTCTTCCATACGAATATCTTAATTCTATGAGCAACTGCAGTTTTCCATAAAGCCTTCCAGATTGCTGAACCAATAGTTTTTCCATGAACTACAACCTAACTGCTGCAATCAATAAGCATCTTCTAAGTGCTTTTTACAGAGCATTTGTCATCTTTAGCAGGAATCCAAACCATTAAATCTTCCTTTGAGGTATCTAGGAACATATTTTGGATACTAGTAGCTATATTAGGATCAAATAGAGCATTTAAGAGAGATATGTTTTAAGAGCCGCTGTCAGGAATGATCAACTCAGAAACATTTTCATAGAATCTAAATAAATCTTTAACTGGAACTAGAGGGTGTGGAAGGCAAGTAATCATTCATCTAACCTGATCTTTGTCTTCTTACCACTATTAAGCTCGATGAAATAATGCCACGGAACAATGAGAAAGCCTTTTGTAATTCCATTCCAAGTGTAAGAGCAGTTTTTGGCTTCAATCTTACTTTGAATAATATCACCATTTTTAAAGTACTTACTGCTGAGTATTTGCACCATGAGTTTATTAGATTCATTACAAATTTTCCAGGCCAATTTGGTAAGAAGAGCAAGGTTTAGCTTTTCCAAATCTCTGAAAGCAAGTCCACCAAAATCTTTTGGTTTACAAACATTAGTCCAAGCCACTGGATTAGAACCCCTATTTTAGTGATGACCCCAGAATAATTTCCTTTATATTGAAGTTAACTTGGTGATAATTTGATTTGGCAGCTTGAAAGTACCCATCTGGTAAGTAGGAACTGAATTCAGAACATGATAATTTCCTTTAGTAGCTCTTCCATCTTGTGAAAGATTAAGTGCATTGTAAGTAGAGAGTCTTTGCTCGTAACTTTCTTGAATAGACTTGAAAGCTTCTTGTTTAGAGTGGCCAAGTATAAGAGGAGATCCCAAATATCTTTCCTTAGAGTTCATGACCTTTACACCAAGAATTTGAGATATACATTGAGCTATTTCTGGTTTGGTGTGTTTACTGAAATGCACTGAGGACTTTTCAAAGTTGATAACCTGTCCAGATTGAGTACTGAAGTTGTTGAGGAGTTCTAGAAGATTTTAAACAGAGTCAATATTTGCTTGAGTGAAAATCAAGAAGTCATCTGCAAAAAGCAAATGATTAATGGCATGGGAGTTACCAGCCACTTTAATACCCTTTATGAATTTATTTTGATGTGCTGAAGTGAGTTGTCTAGAAAGAAACTTCATAGCAAGAATTAATAGATAAGGTGACAAAGTATCACCTTGTCTTATTGTTAGAGCACGGCTCTATCAAACTCGCAAGTTTTGCTATCTCAAGATTGTTTGTCAAGTTTAGTGATCAAAACTATAAGTCTTGATTTCTAGTATACTTATAGCTATGTCTCGGACTAGGATAGAATGTGTAGTTGAGATTTAGACTTCACGGTGTTCATCAATTGAAGACGAAGAACTACTAAGGGGAGCTTGTGGAACTTCATCAACAAAAGGTATGTGGAGACTTAAACTCATCTATCACTCAAAAGTCTATTTCTTAACTCGCTTACATATTTCTCGAAATATGTGTTGGTAAGCTTTTTCTTTAACCAAGTTCATCTTATATTCTTGACGAGAGTCAAAAGATGATCATGTGAAAATCGCCTGGTAACATCTTACATGATTTGTGTGAGAAAGTCATTTGATGTAGACTCGGAATGTTTCTTATTGATCATTCGATCACTTGAAAATCGCTTTGAAGCTAATAGTTTGTGTGAGACATCTATTGTCGTCTTATAAGAATGTTTCAATGATTGAAAAGGGAGTTTAGAACACCTAACCATGATTGGATTATAAGCATAGTATGCGTACTTGCATATGTGTTCAGTGGCGGAGCTGGAAATCTAACTGGGGAGTGGCTTTGGGCTTTTAGGGGTGGCTTAAGCCTACTATTTGGGCTTAATTTTAGCAGTCCAAGTAAAATAGGTAATGGAAAACATGGCATCTTGGGCTTTCATGGGTGGCTTAAGCCATCCCTAGTCTGGCTGTAGTTCCGCCCCTGTATGTGTTTATCCAAGACTCGAACTTAGTATGCATACCAGTATGCGTACTGGTTGGTCAGGTAAAGTCCGGGAGCTAGAGTATGTGTACCTATACGCGTACTGGCGAAGTCAGTTGAAGTCCGGGTACTAGAGTATGCGTACATGTACAACAAATCTCAGTTCAACAAAACTCAAAAGCCTAATTTCTTATTCTTCTTTACAAACCTTAACCTAACTATCTTTCTCATCTTTTTTTTTTTTGAAACTAAGACTATATAATCATTGATATTAACTATTAATCATTAACATCAACTACTAATCAATAATATTACATTCTAATTATCATCATTAACACTAATGAAGTAAGGGCATTATTGTCGTGATACAAATATGATGAATAAGAGGTTATTGATTTTACCACATAATGACTCTATTTTGTCATTACCTTGTATGCCTCAAAAAATTTGAGTATCCTCAAAACAGGTTTCCAAACCTTAGTCTGCCTCCCTTAGAACTTACTACATCAATGATAGAAGCATAACACGTAGATGGACAACATGTCAACAGAATTTTGGCGAGGCCGCTTAAACAACCGTTGATTTTTGGTAAAAATAACTTTTGTAGTTTGTTCATTTCTTAAACTCAATTGTAAGTTTGATAACATGCAATTTTAACGCGAAAATGGAACCAACAACCATACTTATCTGAAAATGGAGTTGTGAACTGAGCCAACTGAGATCTTTCGTAGAAGGTTAAAAGTTGTTGGGGACACTTCTTCAATGGCAATAGATTGGGAAGCACTGGTGACATGTTGGTTTAAATGCATCTTAGACACAAACTTAAGTGCACTTCTAATCCAGCCAAGGAACAATCATGCATATGCAAATGCACTAGATACATGGTACCCAAAACTGGTAAGAAAACAAAAGGGTTCATCGCATAAAATGCAAGTAAAGCAACCTATCGGTAAGGGTCACTGCGGAGTGGGAGAGATGAGGCATAATGTTTACCGGGCTTGAGAAATAAGGCCATTAAATGTGATACGACCGTCTTTTAAACCATATCAAAGTTGTTGATCGTAGATTCCTAAGTTCCTAACCGTCACTTAAAAGCATATTTGGTCATGCAATCCCTAGTTGCTAATCGGAATCTATGCCAAGGCGATAGAAAAGGTTCAACAGCAGTTTGTATTTTGGAACCCAAAACTGGAAACTAGTTGATTTTAAGGCTATGTGATTTAATGTGGTCAGTAGATTTGGCAATTTCCTTTCGACTAGTATTCCAAACTTTTGCAACAAAAAAATCATCAACACGAATGAAAACTTGTTAAGTTAATTGAGGACTTAAAAATAACTCCCACCTTCTGTCCATTAAGCTGAATGCAACCTTTGTGGTCGGAATCCTACAAAAATAAATTTGATGAAAGCTATCATGTGCATCCCATTATAATGAGTAATTATCACTACAATTGTAGCTAGAATGAATACAAGCCGTTGGTCATAAATAAATTTGGAGAAAACCATCACATGCATGTTTTTACATGATATAACTTATTGTAGCACAAGTGTAAATATATATAGATCAAATGTGGGTATACAAGCTTACTTCACTGTCAACTAAATTGAAAAGGTAAATTTTCAAACACATTCCAGCAATGCATGCATGGTCTCTCTAAATGACATATCCATTTAGAAATCAAAAACAAATTAAAGAAAGCAAAGAAACTTAAGACAAAAGCTGCGAAATCCAAAAGTGGGGAAGAACATCTTACAGTAAAAAGAAAATGTTGATTCCATGCATGGGAAATCCACTTGTAACTGCATGTTTTGGTCTCTAGTCTACTCTAGTGAACTGTTGGGGATCAAGATTTCGATTTAGGGGTTTATTGTAATTTTTGGCCCTAATTGAAACTGTTGGTGCTAACTGCTAAGTAATTTGAAATGTGTCTCGTGAATTCTTTACGCCTAATTAGCATATCTTTAATTCCTAATTACGACATCTTTTCTCATTTCAGGCATACATAATTTATCCGGTTTCAGTATCAACCCGTTGAAATGTCTGCACCAGCTCGTATTGCACTTGTGGTAGATGACGATCGCTTAACAAGGATGGTGCATTGTTCGCACCTAAAAGCTCTTGGGTTTCAAACTCAAGAGGCGGAGGATGGCAAAGATGCGGTGCGGCTCCTAAAAGAGGGGCACAAATACGAAATCATTTTAATGGACTATGAAATGACCAGTATGCATGGCCCTGAGGTATGTGATCTACGGTTTAAATTCACTATTAGTAGCTCATAACTGCTAAAATAATTTATTTTATATTACATTTTTTAAATAAAGCAAATTTGATTTGCAGGCCACAAAAGAGATTCGCGACATGGGAATACAAACCGTGATCCTTGGTGTTTCGTCAATCTCTGACGAAACTCTTCGAGCGAATTTTGTTGGGTCAGGCTTGACCGACCTTTTCACTAAGCCATTGGCTCGTGACAAGCTGATGCCTTACTGTATGATATAATTTAGATATCTGGAGATTTATGAGAAGCAGATGAACTTGTTTTCAATTTGTAGTTGCTAGTATAGAGCAACATGAGAGGAATACAAAATTCTCTTTCTCGTTATGAATATCAATAAAATAATTAGCTTCTCAAGTTTTTGTAATCCTGCATGCAAGTACGTAACTCAATTGTTGGCTATTTGAAAACCATTTCTAGGATTAGTCAGTGGGATTTTGGTAGCGACTGTCATTTCGTCAACCAACACAACCCGATTGGACTTCTGTTCTGCATATAAGATAAGAGCCATCCTATCACAGGTCCACCAGCTAGCACAAATCGAATTCCGACCACAGTGAGTCACGAATTCACTAACCGTTCTCGGTTCAACACATTCACTTGTCGTGCCCATCCATTCCGTCGGCAAGCGCATTACATACCACCCACACAAAAAATTATATCCAGTAACTTTCCTTTAACCGGGACGGTTAAAGATAAAATTTGTTGGGAAACCAGGTCTATGTATTGTATATATCCCAAACCCATTTAACCGATTCCCGAGCCAACAAATTTGTGGTGCCCAATTTTTTTGTCAACCAAGTTGGCTCTAGTGATCCAAATCAGCACCTGTCCATTCCACATAAACTCTCTCTGCTTTTCTCTAACCCGGATGTTGAAACCAACAGACACTGCACACTAATGCAGTTGGGGAATGTGCTGCAGTTGTTAGTTGTTGCACATCTGTATTTATATATCTTTACCAAGTAATCAAATTCTTTCCACGTTTGAGTTGATAAAAGTCCAGTGTCATACGACTCTTTCAACAGAATGTCTATTAGTTCATCCGAAAACTTCTTTGGCTTTAATACAGCCTTGTAATGTACACTAATGGAAACATAAATTTTAAGTCATCCAGAAGTACTTTACTTTGGTGGGAATATTGCAGTTGTTGCATGCACATACTATCTTTGTCAAATAATCAGATCAAATTCACTGTACCACCGTTACGGTCACCCCCCTCGCAGGTACCATGTACTCATACTTGGGTCTCCGGAAGGAACAACTTTTGCAAATTTGATGGGGTTACACTACCAAACCAAAACAAAACTTCAATCATACAGTAAAGTTCCGGGAGACAAACATAATACATGATAAACGTGTGATGGATATAATGGAAAGACAAACAACATCTTTATTAATACATCTTAGGATAATCCTAATCAAGTTAGAGAAAAAACTTCCCTAGCTAAGTTTTATGTAGTTAAAGCTCCCAAACACGGCCTGAGCATCTTTTATGATCCCCATGATGTGCTTTCAACCAGTCACTCTTTACTTTTAGAGGAAGATGAATCGCAAATTGAACCTAAAAGAAGTAAAACAACTTGAATCCAAACTTCTTTTAGACCTGTCTTCATAACATGACTTGCTGAGTTTGAACCAAAGACTAACAGAAAAGTCACGACAGCTTCTAAAGCCCCATTTCAGAAAGAAGCTTTGATAATCCCTTCTAAAACTACAAAATTAATCTACCACATATCGAGAGCAATTAACAAAAAGTAACTTGATATCAAGCCTAATAACAAAATATACAAATCGCAGTATCACTACATTGTACTATTGGAAGGCGTTTTGATATCCTATCCATAAAAAAATAAAAAACAAAAAAAAAATTGATAGAGGAACATATCCTTGTTGGCTATTATATTGTCATTACTATCGGAAGGCATTTTGATATCCCATCCATAAAATATAAAAGAAAAAAAGATGGAACAACATATCATATCGACTGAAATCTAAACTCCAAGTAGGCAAGCCTACCCAAGGAAGGTGCTAGAAATCTTCAAGCGCCTTGCATTAGAAAACATCTAGACAAACTTAATAACCACACAAATTGTGTTTTACTTTTAAATTCATGATGTTCATAACATAATTATTGCAATAAATATAAATCGAGAATTAAGAAAAAGTTGCACGATAGAACGGTATTGGAACAACTTGTAGAGGTGTCCTCCTCATAGTAGTCATACCAAATTTTTCATCCATGTCTAGTTCCTCACTGCTAGCACCACCAGGCAATTCCCAGTCGAACGCGTACAAGAGATTAGCAAGAACAAGCTCCACCACTGCAACGCCAAATGAAATGCCAGGACACATTCTTCTTCCAGACCCAAATGGGATAAATTGAAAGTCTTGACCTTTAAAATCGATGTGGTTGTCCATGAATCTCTCTGGACGGAAATCCTCTGGTTCATCCCATAATTTGGGGTCTCTTTGAATTGTCCACACATTAAGGAAAACTTCTATGTTTGGCGGGATATCATAACCACCTATTTTTGCATTGGCAGAAGGCTTCCTTGAAATTAAAGTCGATAAAGGTGGATGCATTCTTAATGTCTCTCTAATGATGCATTTCAAGTAGTCCATTTGATTACACTCGTGCTCTTCCACCTTATCAGTTTTGTTTCCAGCTACCACTTTTCTTACCTCTTCTTGTGCTTTCTTCATCAGCCTTGGATTCTTTATAAGCTCTGCCATAGCCCAATCAAGGACAGTTGCAGATGTATCAATTCCGGCGACAAACATGTCCTGTTCATTGACCATATTTGGAATTAGATTATGGAGTTCGAGAGAAACTAATGATATTTTAGAGACATACATTACAGATATTGCATAAAGAGATGTTCACATACCATAATTATTCCTTTCATACACTCTCTGGTGATACTAAGGTTATTCTTTCCTGCATGATGAACAAGCAGATCTATGAAGTTTCTCTTTTCGTCTTTTCCATGATCACTACTATCTACTTGCACATTCTTCTGGATATGATCATCAATAATTTGATTAAAGAAAATATCTAATTCTTGAGCGGTTTTTCTCAGCTTCGCATCATATCCATTGACATAATCCAACCATTTCATCCATGGAAAGAAATCTCCAAAACTGAATAACGCTACCAATGAATTCGCTTTATGCATCAACCCTGTAAATATGTCAGTATATTCCTTGTTAAAATCGTCCCCAAGTGCACACCTAAATACAATGGCATTTAACATGGTAAACAATGTCTCGGTGAGATTAACTATTCCCTGCTCACTTGACGAGAGAGCTATGTTTCCAATCATTCTACCGACTTCCTCTTCTCTTATATATTTAAAAGAGTGAACCCTCTTCGGGCTTAACAGTTCAAGAACACAAAACTTCCTTAGTTGTTTCCATTGCTCATTATATGGGGACATAATTATATCATTTCCATTGAAAAATAGATTTTTAAAAGCTTTTGTAGGGAACCTATCTGCAAAAATAACATCATGTGTTTTTAGAATTTCAGCCGCCGCCTCTGCAGATGAAGCAACTAAGCAAGGCTTACTGCCAAAGTTATAGAGCACAAGTGGACCATACTTCAAAGACATTTGATGAAAAAAATGATGAACCATGGGAGTTATCTGATGGAAATTCCCAAAGATTGGAACCTTTGGTGGCGAAGGTGGTAGATTGAGCTTCCCGTTTGAACCAAGTTTCCATAGGATGCAGAATATGACATAGGAAAACACAAGAGTTAAGAATAAAAACACGATCGGATGAAACAACATGACTGGATACATCTTCTCCATAACAATGTTTTCTCGATCTAAAATAATTTTGATGAAAATTAGTAACTCTATATATATGTGATGAAAACTAATAACTATAGTAAATTTCTTTTTTTTGGAATAATTTTGGCAACATTATTGTGTTACCAAGATTACTACCAAATTTTTTATCTCGAAGCTAAGTGGATGGTATAGTATATTGATTATGCTATCAATTACTGCTAACATTGCATGATCAAAAAGATGGTAAGAAAAAATTATATTTCAGAAAATAGCTTTATTGATATAAATGTGATTGATTTTTATTTCCTAATACAACAGTCAATGATGAAACTACAGAAAGAAACATTGAGATTTATTAGGGGTGTAGATCCTCCGTGCCAAAATAACCACGTGCCGTCTGCACCCGCAAGTAATTTGGCGACACATGGCTTTCTATATTAATATAACCAACTCTATTTATTTCTTACTATGTCTACCCTAGTTAAATACGGAAATAAAATATGATTTCGTTCAAAGATTCAAAATCAAGCCAAGTTCAAAATATATGATACATGACTGTATTACAGTTATTAAGAGAGAATAAGTATTTTGCTGAATGGATTCAAAATTTTATGAATTAATAACCTAATGGTTTCCCTGTTGTACTCCGTCAGTTCTATTATCTATTGAAGTGTGAATACATTATATAAGAGCACAATTGTGATGAGAATACAATTTATTACACAGATTGAGGCGAAAAGTATTGAAAATGAATATTGCTTTGGATTTTTGTGATGTGAAAGAGTCGAGATGAAGAGGTTATTTATAACAGAGATAATCTTATCATAAGTGCTTAATTTATCATACGTAGAGGTATCTTCCAACCAAAAATAGGAAAGAGAGTTATGAGAGTGATGACTGTAAGGATGATTTTGTTGTTGAACGCCAATTTTCAAATATGGAAGATTCAAGTAACCAACATTATGACAGTAATTACTCACGCAAAAATGACGCATAGAATTGCAGAAACGGCTGTAATCCTTTGTTTGCTATCGGGATATGAGACTTTCCCTATTCTGAAACTTTGAGGGATCAGCTGGATGTTGATGATTAAGCTTGCTAGAATAACGCCAACAGTTGCTCACGCAAGAATGATGCCTAGAATTGCGGAAACGGCAGTAACAGTTAGATTGCTTTCGAGATATGAGACTTTCCATATTCTGATACTTTGAGAAATCAGCTGGATGTTGTTGATTGAACTTGAATACCGATGAGAAATTTTCAGCAAGATTATAACTAAATTGATGAGAGACAACTTTAAGCAACCTGTAAGGAACCATCTTGGAGGAGATAGAGAGCACAACTGCTGAAAAATGCACAACTGCCAGAGGATACACAACTGCTAGCATTGATTCGGAAATGCGTATTGCAAAGACACCACCACTGGAATGAGCACAACTGCTTATCTTACGACTGATTAATAAACATGGATGCTGACACCGAAGGATTAGTGATCCATAAGACAAAGAAGAAACAAAAGAGAATTAGTAAACAACAAAAATCTTAGAGAGAAAGAAAAAGAAAAAGAGATCTAAGATAAACATAAACAATAAATCATGCTCAAAACCGTAAGTTCCACTGTTTCTGATAATTTGTCAGGGGTTTTGAGTTTACCCCTAAACAAATTAGTGATTGGACTTTCCCCCTAAATTGTTAACCATAACAACTTTCCCCCTAAAATAAAATTTCTGCCAAAAACACCCTTATTTTTTACGTCTGTGATCCATATGTGTGGGTAGAGGTGTAAATTGGGCTGTGCCCGGACGAGCACCACCCGGACAGCCTTACCAGCCAAAGACGTGACTTAGCCCAACACGGCACAACACGTTAGTTAAATGGGACGTGCTGGGTTTGACTAATTGGCACATTAGCACAGCACAGCACGCGGCACGGATAAGCACGCGGCCCAGCCCAGCCCAGCACGTTAATAAAGCACGTCATAACATGTACAAATACATCATATAACAAGGCATAATACATCACATTTTTTGTATATTTCACAAAATAGTCATTATTCTAGCTAGTTTTTAATATTTTATGTTGGCTTATTTATAACAACACATATAATACCTTAATATTTGGAAAATATATTTCAATATCGTTGTTATAATGTCGTCACCTATATTTAACAAGAACATTAATTTACATGACAATAATCCAATTTTATATTTGATGAGCTATTTCTTTTTATTGAATAAACTTGTTAATTTTACTTGAAATAATTTCAAATGATATGTTGTCTAATTAAATTCTTGTGATAATGTCCGACTTAAGGTACACATTAAATGATTTCAAATTGTTTATAGCACGTGTGCCAAGACGGCACAAAGACGGCAAGACGTTTGTTCGTGTCTTTGTGCGTCATGGTATCTGGCTGTGCCTAGCTTTTGACTAGTAAAGCACAGCACGGCACAGCACGTTTAAATCGTTGGCACAACACAGCACGGCACATGGCACGTGAAGCATGCGACTTCGTGTGCCGGGCTGTGCCGGGCCGGCACGTTTTACACCTCTATGTGTGGGTACCAATCACCACCACCATTTAATACCTCCTCTAAGCACCACCATCAATATATACCATCCAAAATGAATGATTATAAGAATATGTCTACGAACAAATACTAAGAAATCAGATTCAGTCAAATATGGTGATCGAGTGCGAAATCCAAACTGTTTGTAGCATTTGCGGTGATCTAAAGGTTCACGTATCATTGTTGATGCACTTCTATGCATTTTATAGATCATTTTATACTCTGTAATCAGTCCAGTTAGGAGCAAAACATAATAAATAAAAGAAACAAATTTGATTACGTACCTTGTTTGATGAGAATCCTTGTCGCGAACAGCACCACCTCATAAAATTGATCAACTGACTTATATCTTCTGTAATGATCGATGACTTTGGCCTTTTTCTACCCAAATATGATAACCCTGTTTTAACGTAGATACAAATTAATAATTGACCCTGGACAATACTGCAATGCTAGAACTAGGATACATCCCCATTTGTTAGCACCCGTACACACTCTTGAATCTTGATTTAGTAGTCATGATCACTATGAACTGTCTAAATTATTACATGGATATGAAAATTTACAAAATTAGGAGGAATTATTGAAAAGGAATCTACAGTTTCTTGATCTTTCACTCTCACTTGAGTATGATCATGTGCTTCTACTTTCGATCTTAACCTCTCTCTTTTATTTTCTTGCTGGTTTGCTCCACTATCAAATATTACAGCATGGTGCATGTAAATTTTAAAACAAAAAGATACATAAATCTAGATGGTGCACAATATAACCGAACAGTGAGTATCCATTTCTGGTGTTTTTAGTATTGATGGTGGGTGCTGCTGGGTCGCATTCAGTAGTGGCGGTGATTGATGGGTAAACATATAAATCGCACATGTACAATAAAGGGTATTTTTGGTAGAAATGTCATTTTAGGGGGAAAGTTGGTAATGTCAACAAATTAGGGGGGAAAGATGGATCGCTAATTGGTTTACGGGGTAAACTCAAAACCCCCCAAAAAAAATCTTCCAAGATGCTCTAAGTTATTATGCGATATACTAAGTTATTAGTTATTACCATTACTGTATTAGTAGAACGTACATGAAAACACCTTCTTCGACCTGGTTCCTACATCAACTACTTCTATAATATTAGTTAGCATCAGATAACAAAGAGAATGAATCATTATTATCATCATCGTCGCCCTTCATTTTCATCATCATCACCTCTCCAAAACCAGAACCATTTGTTACTCCACATCTAAGAGAAGGATTTGTTGGTAAACAAGAGATAGATTAGGACAGGACAGACATAATATAAATCATTCCATAAGGTAATTTTCTATGAAAGTAATTAACAACACCAATTACTGACGAATATTAGGAAATAAAATCAATCAAAATCAATCACGTTAATATCAATCACTTTTTATGTTCGTCATTCACGTTAGTAATAAATCTCAATTTTTTCTTTCTATAGTATCATCATTGAATGTTGCATTGGGGAATAAAAATCAATCACATTTATATCAATCAAGTTATTTTCTTAAATACTATTATTTTTTCTTACGATCTTTTTAATCAATGTTAGCAGTAATTGATAGCATAATCACATCTATATATTATACCATCCACTTAGCTTCGGGATAAAATTTGTTGTAACGAATATTGTACTCTTGGTACAATAATGTAGCCAAAATTATTCCAAAAACAAGAAATATACTATAGTTATTAATTTTCATCACATACATAGAGTTATTAATTTTCATCATATATTTTCATCAAAATTATTTTAGATCGAGAAAACATTGTTATGGAGAAGATGCATCCAGTCATGTTGTTTCATCCGATCGTGTTTTTATTCTTAACTCTTGTGTTTTCATATGTTATATTCTGCATCCTATGGAAACTTGGTTCAAACGCGAAGCTCAATCTACCACCTTGGCCACCAAAGGTTCCAATCTTTGGGAATTTCCATCAGATAACTCACATGGTTCACCAATTTTTTCATCAAATGTCTTTGAAGTATGGTCCACTTGTGCAATGGAAACCAAACCAAAGCAGTCAAAAGATCGTAGTTATTATGGGTGCAACTGGTACTGGCAAGTCCAAGCTTTCAATTGATTTAGCAACTTATTTTTCTCCTTCGGAAATCATCAACTCAGACAAAATCCAATTCTATCGCAGTCTTGATATCTTAACTAATAAGATGCCGATGAAAGAACGCCGTGGTATTCCTCATCATCTAATCGATGAATATGACTCAATTAATGGTGAGTTAACTGCAGTTTATTTTCGTTCACTTGCTGGTACAAAAGTGTCAGAGATCTGGTCTCGCAATAGTTTGCCCATTCTAGTTGGTGGATCTAACTCATTTATCCATGCATTTTTGGCGAAAAACTTCAGTGCTGATCCAACATATTCATTAGATGTCGGAACTGAAGTCTCGGCTGAGTTAGGTTATGATTGCTGTTTCTTATGGGTTGATGTTGCATTACCAGTTCTCAAAGAATATCTTTCTTTTCGAGTGGATCAAATGATTTGCTCGGGCATGTTAGAGGAGTTGAAACTTTTTTATGAATCTGATACTCCTTCAGTTGGTATAGCCAAATCAATTGGGGTACCTGAGTTTGCAGAGTTTTTCAAGGTATTTCCGTCAGGAAATCACGATATGGAAACCAAAGGGAACTCTTCAGGCACAAACAGACATGTCCCGGCTCATGGGGATTGTTTGAAACATCACGGGAACTGTCCCGAAAGTGATGCTGCATCCTGCAAAAAGATGCTATTCCAAGAATCTCTTCAGGCCATGAAAGACAATACATATGCGCTGGCTAAGAAGCAAATCAAGAAGATTGAACTGTTGAAGTCATCTGGCTGGAATATCCAGAGGTTAGATGCGACCAATGCCATTCGGGCAATACTGGAAACGGAGTCGGATTCTGTTGGCAAATCATCTAGAATTTGGGAGAAGGAAATTCTTGAACCGAGTATCAAAATGGTGAACCAATTTCTGAACAAGGTACAAGTGCGATCATCAAAATAAGATCCCAAGCGCCAAAAAGGACAAATAGAGGATCAATTTGAAACATATTAGACCTTAAAATTAAAAAATAAGAATTGTTGTTGTTGTTGTTGTTGTTGTTGTCTCTTCTGGCCACCGTTAACGTTGTTGACCATCAATCTATCATTACTTCTCGTTCTAGAGACAGTGTTACAAGAGCTACAGAGAGAGTTTCTAATTAAGAGGAGTAAGTAAGTACTGAAATACTAGTGATGGTCAGGTACTCAAATACTAGTGATGCACAACAAAGTTTGTCATTTCGGTTTCATTTCACAATTTAGTCTAATTTGAATTTGCATTTCAACTTTCATTTCAGATTTCCTTCTTAGAATAAATTTACTTTCAGTTCCTAAATGTTACTAGAAATGATGTTAGTTCACATGGGTTCTTCGATCATGCTATTTCGGTGTTGAGAGTGAGACTGATATATGCATGGTGCAATTATGTATCACTACCCACTTCCAAGAAATTCATATAGCACTTTGATTTCTATATGTAGAATGCTGAATAAGTGAAACTGAACTCTATAGAGCAACCACAGTGGACGAGTAAACCTAAAAATATGATCCAGAAACAAGACACAGTGGGACGGACTAAAGAGTAAAAAGTGGACCAAAACCAAATCTGAGACTATATTTGGTTTGAAACCCAGACCAAAACCAAATATAGTCGAGCGAACATATTACGTGCGTTTCAATCCAGACGAAGTTATAAATTACGTTTCCCGTGAAGCCTATGTAAAATCCTCGTTCCATGATGAGGCGAAGATATAAATTATGCTCAGCTGGAGCGTTGATAAAATGTACGCCTGGTACGACGTTAATTATATGTACACCTGTCATTAGGCGTGGATTTAATGTTCGCTCCACTGAGACGAACGATATACATACGTTTGAACCGGGGTGTACATGAAGTTCACGCCCACATCTGGCGTAAGTATAGTTCATGCCCCACAACACACGTGTATAATATGCACGCCCCACATAAACTATGCTACAAAATAAAGAAACAGAAGAGAAAAAAGAGAAGAAACATACCTCGAACGGAAAAGGTAAGGTTAAATATATTTTTTTTTCTTTATCTGGATGTTGTTTAGAACGGGAGAAAAGAAAAGTAGTAGATAGAATAGAATAGAACTAAGGTCGGTAGAAAAGAAGAAAATGCGAGAATTCTCGAAGTGTTATAGGTTTTAACGCCACACGAGTGGTTTGCACTCACTACTGTGGAAGGTATGGCTCACATTGTATGTTCGTCTGGCTATAGGCGCACTTATTAATCACGCCTCATCAGGCATACATTATATCTACGTCTATTTATGGGGAGTATATTATCCATCCAGGCGTGCATATTAACTACCTAGCTGCCAGTTCAAATGCAACTATCTAGCTGCCAGTTCAAATGCAAGCAAATGCTACGAGAAAAACTAGTATTAACAAATAGACAACACTCTTTTTTTAAAACTGCAACACCCTTTGGCTAATCTAGCTGCTCAATCTAGCCCATATGACTTAGTCTAACGAGGAACCTTATGAAATATTATCTATTGCCCTATGAAGGTACGAAGAAAAGGTGATCAGTCTGTTGTATAGCTTACATTTGTGCTTAATAATTAATAGGGCAAAGAGTTGAAATGCCCCAATTTATAGGTGTCATTTGTGAAAATGCCCAGGTTTGGAAAAAAAAATGTTAAAATGTCCCAATCCGTTAGTTTTTCCATCCAAGCTAGTTAAATGGTCAACTTTGCACACATGTGAATTCCCACATGTGAAGAAAAGTCATTTTTAACCCCAATTTTTATTAAATTGACATTTTTCTTATAAAATAACAAACCCTTAATATTACGACACATGTCATATTTCGCCGCCGCCGCCACCATCACCACCTTAACCATCGCCTACACCACCGCCGCCAACGCCTCCATCACCATTGTCTCCATCATCGCTACCTCCACCAGCACCACCACCAACGGCGCCGCCATCGCCAGAACCACCACCTCCACCGCCGCCACCACCTCCACCTCCACCGCCACCATCAGTGCCACACCACTACTAGAACCACCATCAGTGCCACACCACTACTAGAACCACCACCGTCGCCGCCACCACCAGAACCACCACCACCGTCGCCGCCATCACCACCGTCGCCGCCACCACCACCCCTGAACCCTAAACCCTGAACCCTGAAACCCTTAACCCTGAAGGGTTATTATTGTCTTTTTTTCACATGTGTGAAGTCACATCTGTGCCAAATTCACTATTTAACCGGCTTGGATGGAAAAGTTAACGGATCGGAACATTTTAACTTTTTTTTTAAATCCGGGGCATTTTCGCAACCACGCCTTCCAAATTGGGTCATTTTGGCTATTTTTCCTAATTAATACCAATGAGTATTAATTCTGTGATCTTGTATTCATTTAGTTACTTATTTTTAGCAAATTAATTAATTAATTCCAATTTTAATTAGTTTTAGAAATTAATGTTAGTTAGTAAATTCCAATTTAATAATATATTTAGGAATGATTCATTTACATTTTCGTATTTATTGTAGAAATGATCTCCAACATCTCGTATATTCAATATGATCCATATATGCATGAACCTTCTGATAATATAGATAGGTAGATAGATAGATACGTAATTCATTAGATCTTGATTTCGTCCTTCACTTCTTCTTGATCCCTCTTGCTTATACTATTATCTTCATCTCCTTATAGTTCTTGTCCCTAAAAGATGGTTTCGTTTGATCGAGAAACAGTACTACTTCCATCAGTTTTGGCGTTTATTCTCGTTTGTTGCTGCTTCGATGTCGACTCTAGAGCTGTTAAAGGTCAAAAAAATTCTGAATGCGACTTACCGGTAAATACCATCGTTGTTGATCGGCAGCCGGGCCAAGGAAACTATGTTACGATTCAAGGGGCTGTTAATTCAATCCCATCGGGGAATTCTCAATGGATCATTATCCAGCTTAATCCTGGAAAATACGAGTATAATACTAATCAAAACCTCTCTTGTACTCAAAACAGAAACACTTTCGTACTTCTTATAATTCTCATGTATCTTATGTTAATAGGGAAAGGGTGAACATTACAAGTGACAAGCCCTGCATTGTGCTTCAAGGATATGACAGATATAGCACTTCAATTGAATGGAACCAGGGAACTACGGAGGATCCCTTCGATACCGCTGGTTTCACTTCCAATGCTGAGAATTTTGTGGCGAAAAATATAACCTTTAAGGTATGCACGCTCGATTGATTTGTACCAGATATAATATAGAGTGTATTTATTGTGTACTAGGGTTTATGACATGGGGTGAATCTGATCAGTCAAATGACATAATTTTGCACAACTTTGTGATGAAACAGAACACGTATAATTTGGGGGTACAAGAATTGCCGATAGCTAAGGCTGTAGCAGCAGCCATAATAGGAGATAAATCTTCATTTTACGACTGTAGTTTCATTAGTGTTCAAGATACGCTTGCCGACCAATCTGGCCGCCATTATTTCCGTAACTGCCATATCGAAGGCGCTATGGATTTCATATTTGGCAACGGACAGTCCATCTATGAGGTACGTAGCTGGTTGCTACAAGGAATTTTTGTTACTGATTTATATAAATCACACGTACGGCTTACTCTTTATTGGTTGTCTGTCTCCGTTAATAATAGTTTTTTATTTCTTTTGGCTAATCAAGGATTGCGAAATATTGGTACAACCATATCCCGATCCAGTTCATGTCGTCAAAAGTGTTATAACGGCACAAGAGAGGGACAAGGAGGAAGAAACGACAGGCTTTGTTTTCAAGTATGGAAAAATAAATGGTGTACAAAATCCGCCGACCTTGCTCGGAAGAGCTTTGACGAATTTTTCGACTGTCCTTTTCAAAAACATGAGCTTTTCTAGTGATGGCCTAGTCGACATTACGAGTAAAAGATGGGATAATATGGGCCTAAGCGTGTAAGTACTGAATACATTTTTCTTGCTATATATATATTTCTTGTAAAAATATTTTTTAGGATTTTGTCATTTAAGAATATTCTTTGATATGATTTGATATGTTTTTGTTTGTAATTAACAGAACAGGAATTGTGTATGCGGAAGCAAATAATACTGGGTCAGGAGCCGACATACGTAGTGATGCAGTGATGTCGGAGAAGAATCTTTCGAAGGAGCAGTGGGATTATTACACTGACATATCTTTCATCGACCAGGATCAATGGCTGGGCCGACAACCCTAGACACCCAAATACATGCATGTTGCCATTTTTAGAATTCTTGAAGCATTTGATACTGTAAAAAAAAAATTAAGTTTTAAAAGTCATTGAATATACAGTGATTAATGACCGAGTATGATTCCATGCATAAAAGAGAGAGATGCAATGCATTTACCGATCAAAATGATTAAATATATACTTCAGTAATTAATCATCGAGGAGATATTATGCTTACGTGACGCTTATGGAGATTTTAGAGAAAGTGACACTTTTACTAGTGACACTCTTGGGCGTTGAGGTGTTGTTATTCAAGCTTATTGAGCCAGACAATTTTTAGTAATAAAATCGGAAAATGGGTCATTTGTCCAAAAAAATTTAAAACATGGTTCAAATGGACGAGTAAAAATTTTTATGGGTAAAATCGACAAAAAAAAAATAGCAAGGATGAAACTGGATTCATCCTGGCTTAAACTTAAAAAATAGCGGGATGAAACTGGATGCATCTTAATAAGAAAAAGAATTTGAAAATGGGTAGGATGTTGATATTGTATTTATCGCAAAGAATGCCAAACACGCGAGAGTGGGAGAAGGAAGAGGGAGGCTATAAAGATATGCGCAAGTTAATGGTAACGACGAAAAAAAAAATTCCCCACATAATATCAAACGCCACACGTGCGGTAGAAGGGGTTTGATTTGGACAACCACAGCCATGGATTTAACTATGCCAAGGACATATCTGAGCCACCACTCAGACAGGCTAAGTTAGCCAAACTGTGTTTTATACTCTTGATGAGACATGTAGCTTGCCCTGGTGTATTTCGAAGAGTAAAGTTTCTAATGGAGCCTTACTCGATGCTCCTCCTAATTTTTCCCGAAATGTCTCCTGACCCAAAAAAAAAGTGGTTCACTACAAACGGGGTAGATTTGGATCACTAAATAAATTCGCATCACATGCATGGTTAACTTTAGTTAATTAAGCATCCCAAAGTGGTTCACTACAAACGGGGTAGATTTGGATCACTAAATAAATTCGCATCACATGCATGGTTAACTTTAGTTAATTAAGCATCCCAAATTATTAAGCATCATTCTTTGAAGCTTTGGATGCACATTTTTACTGGAAAAACAAAAACCCACTTACATAAGATTTAATCTACATTAGTCTAACTTTATTTTGCTAAAATGCAAACAATCATCGGTGAAGAATATGGGGCAATGCACGCACTACTTTATTTTAGCAATTTTGATCCCATAAAAAAACTGTTGTTGTTTCTAGCTGGAAGAGTTGCTAGAAGTAATTAAAACTAGGTAAAGAAATAATGAGAAAAAATTAGTAATGTGTATCCATCTTTGAGGGGCGATGGAAATTTCAAAGAAATAAACACAACTTAAGTATGGATGGATACAAGTTATCCATAAGCGATAGGTACTACCAACGTAAGTATGTATGACCAAAACAACAATCTGTTACACGACCCAAAATCTGCTGCATGATCCACATTTAACAAGTGATCCAACATATACACAGTTATTCAGAATCTACCATTTTGATCCAAAATTTGTCACGTATCGCGATGTGATGTAAATTCACTGAATAGGTTTCGGGTATACTTCCGTTGGGTGACTCTTGTGACATTTTGGGCTGCCCGTAGCTGTTCTAGATTTGTAGGTAATCTTGAATTTAAGTCACAAGACTCTCCTGTCTCAAAACTCCTTGCAAAATGCAATCTACTTCATGCCTGTAAAGTATGTAAATGAGTCTGTGACATGAGTCTTCGTACTTTTAAGCTCTTATTTTGACACTTGAGCTGCATGTATCGTACAGTTTCCTTATTTTAAAAAAAAAAAAAAAAAAAAAAAAAAAATCTCCTGTTTCAAAATAAAATAAAAATGTCAAAGACTAACACTAGTCGCCCATAGGCTTTTTATTGGTAAAAATAAAATTTATTAATAAAAAGAGGCACATAACACAGAATTACAGAGGCTTCACTTAACGAGGATGCTGTCTGCAAAAAGATTATTAGACTTTACAAGGAGGAAGTGGGGAACCGCATAGGCCAGAGTTTCCTTCAAAAGATGTGGCAGGAAATGTTGTGTTATGGGGAGGAATTTCCCCTGTCAACATGTTATGTGACACATCAAATACGCCAAGCCACTTCCTGTTAATGATCTCTGATGGTATAGTGCCGGTTAGTTTATTGTGAGATAGTACTAATGCCCGGATTGAATGCATGGCGTCGAGATTCCCAATATCTTCATCAATATGACCAGCAAACATATTATAAGAAAGATCGATATTACGGTACTGACCATCAGGAAGTTTGATGCCTGCTGGCGTTCTTTTATCGAAAATGGAACGTAATCCACCGGTGAAGTTGTTCGAGTGAAGATCAAGCCCCACTAAATTTGAAAGTTTCTTGAACTCAGTAGGTATATCTGAATGGAATTGATTGTTAGATAGATTGAGGGAAGACAAGATTGAGAGGTTTCCTATCCATGTCGGCAATTCTCCTGTTAACCTGTTACTCGATAAATCAAGAGACACCCAATTCACTGAAGATAACCATTCCGGAAGTTCCCCAGTTAACCCAGTACCAGCTAAATTCAGGCTAAAAAAATTGCTCATTTTTGGTAACCAAGTTGGTAAATTTCCTAGACCCAGTGGGTTATATGACAAATCTAGGTGTGTAAGTGTTGAGCGTATCTTAACTAGTTGGGTAGGAATTGGACCAGAGAAACCATTTCTTGAGAGATGAAGTTCAGAAAGACTCTTAAGATTGCCAAAACTTGAAGGAATTATACCCGTAAGACGGTTGTTTACTAAGTTCAAATATTCTAGACTTGAGAGATTACCCATACTGACAGGCAAATTTCCTGTCAACATGTTGTTTGTAAGATCCAACCAACTGAGATTTCGAACCTTGCCAATTGATGACGGTATACTACCAGTGAGTTTATTATCTTGCATAAGACAAAATATAAGAGAAGTTAGCTTCGAAAACGAACTTGGAATTCTTCCGCCAAGCCTATTTTGATGGAGGTATATTTCCTGCAAATTGGATAGTTCTCCAATGGATTGAGGAATGCTACCAGATATCTGGTTTCTTGACAAATCCAACATTATCAATTTCTTAAGAGAACCAACGGCACTTGGTATACAACCCGAGATATTGTTCTGATGGAAATCAAGAAAAGTAAGGTTTGATAAATTACCGAGTTGTGAAGGAATTGATCCATGTAGTCCCTCGAGCTGACTAAGATCAAGCTTTTGAAGAAACTTGAGATTACCCAAAGATGGAGAAATTGTTCCCACCATGTATGTAAATCGGAGATCTCCTTGGGAGTTAATAAACCGGCTAGGACGAGTTAGGTTTACGACTCGTCCATTGGAATCATCACAAGCGACACCATCCCATTGAGTACAACAATCTGTATCTTTGTTCCATGTTCCTAATCGGTTAAATGGACCATCATCAATGATATTTTTCTTGAAATCAAGCAGAGCTGCTCTATCCGTTTCATGACATGCTTTAGTTGTTTGGGAAGAAGAGAACGAAAGAAAGATTAAGAGAAGAATTGAACTAAATTTTGCCATTGGAGACAGAGAAAGAAGAACCTATGCAAATGCTTTTCAAAACAGATGGTAATACCTTCAATTTGAAGTCAATAATTTATAAAGAAAAAAAAGAAGATGCATTGGTGGGTTCAAGCTGGCAGTGCAGAGATCACTAAGGAAGTTTCGAAGAAATTGACAAATTTTTCATCAACCTAAATCTGGATACAAGTTGTTGGTGGGTTCTAGCTTCTTTTGATAACAAGGCATTAATAACAGAACAACTGCAACAAAGAAAAAGTTGGATTCATTGAATAAAGGCGCAAGGGTTATTGACGAAGTTCCGAAGAAATTAACACCTGAGTTAAATTTGGGTAGTCGATAACGATAGGCATTACAAACTGAATAGCCCACAAAAGGCCGAGTTCATTGAATCAAAGCAGAAACCTAACACTAATGGCAACATAACTTTTGAGTCATCTAGAAGAACTATTTTACTTATGGAGGGTTGCGGTTGTTACATGCTCGTACTATCTTTGCCCATAATTAGCTTCTTTTGAAGTCGGATATTTTATCATTATGTAATCAAAATCTTCCTACCACCACTACATGCATGTAGAAATAGATGTTAAACGATTCAGGAGGAAAATTGTGCGTGGCCAAGAAGTGTACGTAGGATTCTTTTCTCCCACCGGAACCCTAAAATCTCCATTTCAACCAAAATGGTGTATCAACCATCTGCCATATGATCCATTACATATTTTGTGATCTAAATTTACTTGATTATTCAGAGTTTGCATTATAATTAATTTAGTTCTCGTGAGCCGTCATAAAAATACCATTTTGATCCAAAATCTAGATAACAGTTCATAATCTACCATTTTGATTTGAAACATGTGAAGTAAACCAAAGTTTGCTTGGCGAAATCTGCTTGGTATAGCCATTTTTTGTCATGGTGATGGGGTAAACTCACCAGGTGTAGGTTTTGGTGGGGTAAAGTACATTTTTATAGGGTCTTGGGACATTTCGGACTGCAGTGCGAATATGCCAATTTGGGTTGTCACAAGGCACTGACTTAAGCTAGTACGTACCACGACCTGAAGTCATAATTTACAGAAGAGAAGAAGAAATTGATTTGTGGCCTACTAGAAGTAACTAAAACTAAGTACAGTACTAATGAAAAAGGTTCTATCTCTAAGGAGCGATGGGAAGTTTCCAAAAAGTAAACACACAACTTAAATTCGGATGGATACAAGCTGTAGATAAACGATGGTCATTACTAACTCAATAGCTAACAACAATTGCAACAACAAAAAAATAAATAATCACAAAGCCTATAACGATGGGCATATATAATAATTTTTCTAGAAGTGTTTTATTTTGGGAATGTCGTGGTTGTTTTGTTGCACATTTACTATATATCTTTGGGGTATAATCATCATATACTGTACTTTTTAAGTTTGAGTTGGTGAAGTCTAGGACTCTAGTGTCATACGCGTCTTTGGTTTCAATACAGCCTTGTAATCTTCAACGCCATACTAGCTTTCTTTTCACAAAATTGGTTAAAAAGACCAAATTCAACAAATCCTGTGTGAAAAAAATATCTAGATTTTGATATTGTTTAAATAGACAAAAATACAAAAATAGATAGGATATAAACAGTTTCATCCTACCCATTTTCAAATACTTTTTCTTATTTTTAATTTACATCAGGATGCATCCAGTTTCATCCTTGCTATTTTTCAAGTTTAAGTCAGAATGAATCCAGTTTCATCCTTGCTAAATTTTTTTTTTGTTCATTTCACCCATACTAACTTTTACTCGTCCATTTGAACTAGGTTTTAAAAATATTTGGACAAATGACCCATTTTCCGTAAATAAAAGACGTGTTTGTTTAGCGCGTGGACACACACCCAGAGGCCTTTAAAAATCAATTGAAACTGCGAACTAAAACCTTAAAACGATCTGGATTAGGATGGCCTAAACAACAGTGCCAAACGTCAATTGGCTTATTACTATTAGAAACTTGAAGCGCATAAGATGGACTTGGATGATAAAGGCTTGTAACGAGTAGCTGAACCAATCTCCTTGTTCGGTTCAAGGTCCTGCAAGAAGCAAGAATTACTTATAAATGTGATCGAACATTTGAGAGAATATGATGACTGACTCACAGAAATTAAGTTGAAATTAGAGTCCGGGAACAAATAGAAATTAAGTATGGGCTTCTCTAGAAAGATATCTGTACCCATTTAAAGTCGTAATTTATAAAGAAAAAAAAAACAGAGGTTATTGTGTGGGTTCTAGCTGGCAGTGCAAAAGAGATCACTAGCTAGGGGCAATGGAAATTTCGAAGAAAGTGACAAATTTTTCATCAACCTAAATCTGGATACAAGTTGTTGATAACAACGAGAGGCATTAATAACTGAACAACTGCAACAAAGTAAAAGAATAGCAAATTGAATGAAGGCGCAAACCTAACAACACTAAAAGGGCACACATCAACAATTATCACTTTGACTACCAAAAAAAACAAAAAAAACAACTATCACTTTGAAAATATAGCATGGATGTTGTGGCAGATACTATTTATGCCAAAGAATGAAATTGATTAGAGGCTTGTAGCTTTATTGTTAGGTTCAAAGTTTCAGAGTTTTTTTGATAAGAAAGTTCCCAACAATAATAGAGTTTTAGTGGCGTATTCATTTTAACCTAGCGCCCTCTGAAAACCTGATGATTATTCACTGATAAATGCTATGGAGAATTTGCTTCTGGATTCAACTTATTTTGTATAATTATATTCATTACGCCACACATCCTCCAAAGAGTGACACTTTCATTATTTGTATTACACATTTCTATGTGCAAATTCGATACACTTGGTAGAACAGCAAGTTTTGGCTCACGAGCAATTCTTTAGTAGGGGCGACAATTCTTGGTCATATCATTTCTATATTACAAGACAAAATTTTGGGTGATGCTTAAATTTTTGTGAAGAAGTGCACTTTCTAAATCACTAGACAATTTGGTGTCAACAAGGTAGATATGGGGATGAATGCCCAAATTGGATATCACACTCGTTAAAATTGATTTTTGGCCACGATAATATTTTGTTTGTCTTATAAATCCAGGAATTCACATTAAAAGATTCTTTAACCAAGTTGGCGGACTAGGATTACTGAGTAAATTGTTCTGATTTCTAATCATCATTCTTTCTACATTTTTACTGAAAAACGCAACACGACTTAATTACTACTATAAAAAAAATCTACAGTCGCCTCAATCATCTCCGAAGATTAGAAGGGCGATATGAACGCTAATTAATTTTGATTCCCAGGCTAATAGCTAGATCAATTGTTGGGTATTATAGCACTCCAGTTACAAGCGAGTGTGTCGAAGACTCTAAGGCTTAGTCATATGGTGTGCTAATCTAGCAGCTAGATTAGCAATCCACGTCAGCTAGGACAACCTCCTAAGTCTATCGAAGTGCTAATCTAGTATGCTAGTCGTAGAATCAAATAGCGCCCATCTACAACGGAACCAGTTTCCATTGTCAGATCAAAATATAAATCTAGATGCGCTGAACTATTTCGTGAAAAAGAGATTTTTGTGGCGTTGAACCATTCAACGCAACTATCTAGCTGCCGGTTCAAATGCAAGCAAATGCTATGAGAGAAACTAGTATTAAAAGATAGACAACACTCTTTTTTTAAAATTGCAACACCTTTTGGCTAATCTAGCTGCTCAAGCTAGCCCATATGACTTAGTCTAACGAGGAACCTTATGAAATATTATCTAGTGCCCGGCTGAAGGTACGAAGAAAAGGTGATCAGTCTGTTGTATAGTTTACATTTGTGCTTAATAATTAATAGGGCAAAGGGTTGAAATGCCCCAATTTGGAGGTGTCGTTTGTGAAAATGCCCCAGGTTTAGAAAAAAAAGTTAAAATGCCCAATCCGTTAGTTTTTCCATCCAAGCTAGTTAAATGGTCAATTTTGCACACATGTGAATTCCCACATGTGAAGAAAAGTCATTTTTAACCCCACTTTTTATTAAATTGACATTTTTCTTATAAAATAACAAACCCTTAATATTAAGACACGTGTCATATTTTCGCCACCACCGCTGCCAACGCCTCCACCACCACTGTCTCCATCATCGCTACCTCCACCACCACCACCAACGGCGCCGCCATCGCCAGAACCACCACCGCCACCACCATCGCCACCGTCGCCACCGCCACCATCAGTGCCACACCACTACTAGAACCACCACCGTCGCTGCCACCACCATACTCACCACCAGAACCACCACCACCGTCGCCGCCACCACCACCCCTGAACCCTGAAACCCTTAACCCTGAAACCCTTAACCCTGAACCCTAAAACCCTTAACCCTGAAGGGTTATTATTGTCTTTTTTTCACATGTGTGAAGTCACATGTGTGCCAAATTCACTATTTAACTGGCTTGGATGGAAAAGTTAACGGATTGGAACATTTTAACTTTTTTTTAAAATCCGGGGCATTTTCACAACCACACCTTCCAAATTGGGTCATTTTGGCTATTTTTCCTAATTAATACCAATGAGTATTAATTATGTGATCTTGTATTCATTTAGTTACTTATTTTTAGCAAATTAATTAATTAATTCCAATTTTAATTTTTTTTCGATGAATTATTGTTTCCTTTTAATATTTTTTTTTTTTTTTTGGCGGAAAATTAAATATTAATAATTATCACTATTACACAAAGGAGTTTTTAGTTGGAAGCCGAGCAACAAGCTGGGCACCAACTCCTTTTTGAATAGCTACACCCAATCTGTGGAAAATAAAACTACCAAGACCCCTACCAACATCGTTACTAGCTAAACAATTTTTAAGACGCTTGAAAAAACAAACAAAATCTTCACTGAGCTCTCCTAACGTAGTGAAAGCCAAAACACCTAAACCTAGGCCGTGCAAATCACACTCATTCAAATACTTATTACGCTTACGCGAGATAGCTCTTGAAATAGCCTGGCCTGGGACAAAACCACGAACTCCGTCACCAGTAAAGGGTGAAACGCCTGTAATATCCATACACACATCCCTACCATTTTCCCAGTTGAGCACTAGGATATCAGCTGGACGAAGATCCTTGTTGTTCTCTCGACAAAGAAACCCAAGGAAACTTCCTTGCGAGCAGGAACACTGGCTTTGAAACAAATATCCGCAGTTACATCACGAACCAAATCATGACGAAACTTAATCCCTACATCCTTGGCGCAGTGAAGTGCATGATCACCAAAAATGTCCATATGTTTGTTACAACAAGAACAAAGCCCGTCCTCGGCAAACAAAGGGATACCAAGCCGATAACAAACCACTGCTCTGAACTGCCTAGGGCCAAGACACTGATCTAAACCACTGATGGGGACAGCCAAAAGATAGTCTTGCGCATGCTTAATCTGGTTGCTTTGCCACAGAATAGAATCTCTCGCAGATAGTGTAAATTGGACAGGGATTTGCTTCTTAACTGCATCGAAATAAGTGACTGCCAAGGAGTGCATAGAAGGGGGGGCAGTTTCATCGACACAATAAGAAGAAGGCAAATCGCATACCCGAATGAAATTCTGAAGAGCCATCTGATAAGCAGCGCCATTGTCTGTTGAGAATAAGCTGCCAAGAATCACCTTTCGCACTGAAGTTGTCTGACTTTGAGAGGCAAGATAACAATAAGTGCGCGTGTCAGACATGGTGTAAATCCCAAGACCGCCATCTTTAAAAGGAAGAGTGGCTAATCTATGTTGCAAGGGCCCAAAACCAGCTCCATCGCCCGTGATTAAAAGTCTCAAATACTTGAATAAATGATCATCAAAGAGGTTAGATGCTTGTTGAAGGGCCGCAGGATTGGTGGTACGCATCGCAAAATATAGTCTGGAAACCCCGACACAGTTACGAAGTAGTAGCATCTCACTCTGAGGATCCTTGAGTTTTTTGATAGCAGACATTAGCTGAATAGTCTTGTTCACCCTAGTAACAGCCATATCGCTCATGAAATCCAAATCCAAACTCACTGGTCCACCCAAGAGCTTAACACCTCTGCTAGGCCTACCAATGTCCTTGGGGAAAACGCCCTCATCTATGCTACGAGAATCGAAAGTAGGCCAAAAAACTTCAGTTTTCTTGATGTTGAGATGCAGACCCCTGCTCGGACCTTCGGCTTCTATAATTCTCAAAGCTTTGGAAACTTCAAGAGTATCACCAATGATAGTACCATCGTCGAGGTACCAAGCATGCAGATCGAGCTGGCAACGAGAAGCAATGGACTTCACTAGAGGGTGAAGAGTCAGAGCAAATAAGAGGGGGCCGAGAGGGTCACCTTGTTGAACACCAAGTGCAGAAGACAAGATATACTGATCGTAATATAGTCTAGCAGGCCTAGCATAACAGAATTCAACCCAACGAGAAATACCTGGACAATGAAGCCTGACTTCTCTAATAAGGTGAGACCTGCACACTAAATTAAAGGCATTCGAAAAGTCAATCAGTAGCATGGACATCTTATCTGAATGTCCTCTCATCTCCAGCAAACTGTTAACAGCGTGAAGTATACTTTCGCCACCAACCGGCACACCAACACCGAATTGATGATCACTCAAGTAAGATGTCATGGCCTTACCGACGGAGAAAGCGGCCACTTTGGAGACCAAACGACGCCAAATGGTACCAACAGCAATAGGCCTAATCCCACCACCAGGTTTAAGAAGAGGCGTAAGCGGTGCACTAGCAATAAGTTCTCCCAAAACCCTAGGGCACTTGCCTGCCAACCAAAGGTTCACCACCCCCGCAATCGAAGCTAGTAAATCATCTGCAACAGCAGCAGCAGCTCCACTCATTGCGTCGACTAGATGTTGCGCGCGCAAACCATCACGCCCACAAGACGTACCTCGGGGGAAACTCTTGATTGCCCCTAAGACTGCCCTTGAATCTACCGTAACAGGGTCGCAAACAAAATCCTCCTCTGGAATGGAAGGTGGCGGTGCTGCTGGGTGCTTGGATTGAAGATCGGACAACGTCTCTTCACAGCGAGGAGCAATCCCGTTTGAAGACAAAACACGAATAGCAGCAGCGTAATGTCCAAAACCGATCTTCTTCTGGCAGGCAATGAGGTTGGCAAGTTCCGGCTTCTTCTTCTTGTTGTCCTGTTGAGAGCGCTGGTGACAAGGTTGGCGAAGCAGTTTAGTGACCAACGTATAACACCCCATAGGTTCCTTCCAGGCCAAAAGAGCCTGTTGGATAGCAGCAATTTGAAGACGCTTTCTGTTGCACGACCTCTCCTCAGCAGAACTCTTGGCACTATAACGCGAAAGGATGCAGGTTGGGAGAAGAAGCAAACGAATCCAACCTACCAGGTCAGAGGGATTACGAAGCACTCTGTCCAAACATTCCTTCAATGTACGGGAAAAACTTAGCCTGCATTGGTAAGGGATACTTCCCACAGTGGAGAACTGCCTTTGAAACACAGCGTTAAGTAAATCCGTGGACAAAGAAAAAGCTTCGTCAAACACGGCATCATTCTCACCCACTTCCGTAGAAACCAACAATTCGGCTGATGACGAAATAGGCGAGTCTGCTATGTCTGGCTTGACAACCCCATGAATGAAAAAATCTGCAGAGTTGCCGTTGAGAGGACCAACAATGACGCTGCCCTGAGTTCCCACCTGACATTTACAAGAAGTTCTCCACGTATGTAAATTCATACAATGGCAACAAAGCCACATACGCAGCTGTAAAAGAAGCCCTTCCCATGCGCAAAAAACCCGCACATCATTAGAAATGATGTCTCTGCAACAAGCTTTGTTGTCCTCCGAAAAGAAGTGTCTATCCTGCAGATGTTTGAGAATAGACCCCCTTGCATAACCTCTTCCGCTCACTCCATCACGGCAATTGTCAAAATTCTTAAAAGGGCAGTGGCAGTACCCGTTCTCAGGCGTATTTTGAACAAGATGGGGAGAAGAAGGAGGTAGGCGAGGCGTTTTAGGGGGTTTCTTTGAGGAGCTCTTAGCAGAACAAGAGGAACCCGACATGATGAGTAAACAAAACTTCAAAAACCCTAAAAAAAAAGAACTGGAACCCTAGCTCGAAAAAGGGAGAAGAAAAAGAAAAAGGAACTGAATGAAAAAAGAAAACGATTCATTTAAATTTTCGTATTTATTGTAGAAATGATCTCCAACATCTCGTATACTAAATATGATCCATATATGCATGAACCTTATGATAATATAGATAGGTAGATAGATAGATACGTAATTCATTAGATGTTGATTTCGTCCTTCACTTCTTCTTGATCCCTCTTGCTTATACTATTATCTTCATCTCCTTATAGTTCTTGTCCTAAAAGATGGTTTCGTTTGATCGAGAAACAGTACTACTTCCATCAGTTTTGGCGTTTATTCTCGTTTGTTGCTGCTTCGATGTCGACTCTAGAGCTGTATGCGACTTACCGGTAAATACCATCGTTGTTGATCGGCAGCCGGGCCAAGGAAACTATGTTACGATTCAAGAGGCTGTTAATTCAATCCCATCGGGGAATTCTCAATGGATCATTATCCAGCTTAATCCTGGAAAATACGAGTATAATACTAATCATCATTTTAGTTAAACCTCTCTTGTACTCAAAACAAAAACACTTTCGTGCTTCTTATAGTTAATAGTTCTCATGTATCTTATGTTAATAGGGAAAGGGTGAACATTACAAGTGACAAGCCCTGCATTGTGCTTCAAGGATATGACAGATATAGCACTTCAATTGAATGGAACCAGGGAACTACGGAGGATCCCTTCGATACCGCTGGTTTCACTTCTTATGCTGAGAATTTTGTGGCGAAAAATATAACCTTTAAGGTATGCACGCTCGATTGATTTGTACATGATATTATTGTGTGTATTTATTGTGTACTAGGGTTTATGAAATTGGGTGAATCTGTTCCGTCAAATGACATAATATTGCACAACTTTGTGATGAAACAGAACACGTATAATTTGGGGGTACAAGAATTGCCGATAGCTAAGGCTGTAGCAGCAGCCATAATAGGAGATAAATCTTCATTTTACGACTGCAGCTTCATTAGTGTTCAAGATACGCTTGCCGACCAATCTGGCCGCCATTATTTCCGTAACTGCCATATCGAAGGCGCTATGGATTTCATATTTGGCAACGGACAGTCCATCTATGAGGTACGTAGCTGGGCTACAAGGAATTTTTGCTACTGATTTATATAAATCACACGTACGGCTTACTCTATATTGGGTGTCTGTCTCCGTTAATAATAGTTTTAATTAATTTGGCTAATCAAGGATTGCGAAATATTGGTACAACCATATCCCGATCCAGTTCATGTCGTCAAAAGTGTTATAACGGCACAAGAGAGGGACAAGGAGGAAGAAACGACAGGCTTTGTTTTCAAGTATGGAAAAATAAATGGTGTACAAAATCCGCCGACCTTGCTCGGAAGAGCTTTGACAGGTTTTTCGACTGTCCTTTTCAAAAACATGAGCTTTTCTAGTGATGGCCTAGTCGACATTACGAGTAAAAGATGGGATAATATGGGCCTAAGCGTGTAAGTACTGAATAAATTTTTCTTGCTATATTAATTAGGGCGTAAAAATATCACAAAATTGGTTTAAAAGACTAAAATCAACAATTTTTGGGTGAAAAAACATCTAAATTTTGATACTGTTTAAATAGACAAGGGATTTTTTATAAAGTGCCCTTGTGGGGAAATGCATTTAAGAAAATGCCCACGTTTTTTTCATAATTAATTTAATGACCATGCCGTTACCAATTCCGTCTGGTCCCACCAGTTTGGTAAAATCTCGTGGACTTTGTCAATTTCTCATTTGATGAGATGAGATTTATTAGGCGCAGTTACTAAAATGCCCATTACATTAAAATATCAAAGAATCATTTTTGGCCGTCCGTTTGATTAATCTACGGCTCCAAGTATAAAGAGTTTCACATACAAAATGAAACGGAAGTGTTAAAGGTGATACAAACAGGTGAAGGGGTTAACGATGAGTGGAGGTCGAGTTTTCTCTGCTTCGTCCGCCTCCTTCCTTCTATTTTATCTTCTATTTATTACGGGATTCACTTCAATGTTTATGTGAACAGATCAATTAATTGATTAATTTTATGAAGAACCCATATGAATTCATTTCATTGTGGTGATGATTTGGTCGTGAAATCAGTAGCAAGGAAAAAGGGGTTGCGAATGATGATTTAATGGATGAATGACTTGGATGTTGAAGTCTTTAAAGTCCAAGATTAATTAGGGTTGATGGGTTGTCATCAGCAAACTCATCATTTCTTTATCCGTATTATGCTCCCAAGCTGTTCGAGAAAAGTCCACAAACAGCAGCTAGACTCCTCAATCACAACCACGCCACGCCAAGACTTTGAACAGTCTCTGAGTTATATTTGTGCATTCGGTTTGTGATTCTCAATTTCAGATGTGATTTTTTTTTTAATTATTTTTCAAATATGAATTTCATATATGAGATTCAGAAATTAATCAATTCTTTTCCTTGACAGATGGTAATGAATTTAATTGTCGATTAAAGGATGAACTTTGTGGCTTCGTGAACATGTACAAATCTACATATGTAATTTTTACTCTTCGGTTTCATGAATTGAGCAGAAATGTAAGGCTTAATTTGTTTAGAAATAGGTTTAAACGATCCGAGTCAAGTAGGTCTGAGCCAGACGAGTTTGAGGGCTTAAATGTCTTTGTAAAAGCTGATTTAATGGCACGTGCACACTAACGGCTGTTAGCCGTTTTTTCAATAAAACGGGATGGAAAAGGTCAATTGATGGGCATTAAATTAATTATGAAAAAAACGTGGGCATTTTCTTAAATGCATTTCCCCACATGGGCACTTTATAAAAAATCCCAATAGACAAAAATGTAAAAATAGCCGAAATGTAAACAGTTTCATCCTCCCCATTTTCAAATACTTTTTCTTATTTTTAATTTACTTCAGGATGCATCCAGTTTCATCCTCGCTATATTTTAAGTTTAAGTTAGGATGAATCCAGTTTCATTCTTGCTATTTTTTCGGTGTCAACTTCACCCATACTAATTTTTACTCGTCCATTAGAACTATGTTTTAAAATTATTTTGACAAATGACCCATTTTCCGTAAAAATATAATGTATCGGATTAATTTTAGGATTTTGTCATTTTAAAAATATTCTTTGATATGATTTGATTTGTTTTTGTTTGTAATTAACAGAACAGGAATTGTGTATGCGGAAGCAAATAATACTGGGTCAGGAGCCGACATACGTAGTGATGCAGTGATGTCGGAGAAGAATCTTTCGAAGGAGCAGTGGGATTATTACGCTGACATATCTTTCATCGACCAGGATCAATGGCTGGGCCGACAACCCTAGACACCCAAATACATGCATGTTGCCATTTTTTTAATTCTTGAAGCATTTGATATTGTAAAAAAAAAATTAAGTTTTAAAAGTCATTGAATATACAGTGATTAATGACCGAGTATGATTCCATGCATAAAAGAGAGAGATGCAATGCATTTACCGATCAAAATGGTTAAATATATACTTCAGTAATTAATCATCGAGGAGATATTATGCTAACACGACGCTTATGGAGATTTTAGAGAAAGCGACACTTTTACCTAGTGACACTCTTGGGCGTTGAGGTGTTGTTATTCAAGCTTATTGAGCCAGACAATTTTTAGTAATAAAATCGGAAAATGGGTCATTTGTCCAAAAAAATTTAAAACATGGTTCAAATGGACGAGTAAAAATTTTTATGGGTAAAATCGACAAAAAAAAAATAGCAAGGATGAAACTGGATTCATCCTGGCTTAAACTTAAAAAATAGCGGGATGAAACTGGATGCATCTTAATAAGAAAAAGAATTTGAAAATGGGTAGGATGTTGATATTGTATTTATCGCAAAGAATGCCAAACACGCGAGAGTGGGAGAAGGAAGAGGGAGGCTATAAAGATATGCGCAAGTTAATGGTAACGACGAAAAAAAAAATTCCCCACATAATATCAAACGCCACACGTGCGGTAGAAGGGGTTTGATTTGGACAACCACAACCATGGATTTAACTATGCCAAGGACATATCTCGAGCCACCACTCGGGCATGGCTAAGTTAGCCAAACCGTGTTTTATACTCTTGATGAGACATGTAGCTTGCCCTGGTGTATTTCGAAGAGTAAAGTTTCTAATGGAGCCTTACTCGATGCTCCTCCTAATTTTTCCCGAAATGTCTCCTGACCCAAAAAAAAAAAGTGGTTCACTACAAACGGGGTAGATTTGGATCACTAAATAAATTCGCATCACATGCATGGTTAACTTTAGTTAATTAAGCATCCCAAAGTGGTTCACTACAAACGGGGTAGATTTGGATCACTAAATAAATTCGCATCACATGCATGGTTAACTTTAGTTAATTAAGCATCCCAAATTATTAAGCATCATTCTTTGAAGCTTTGGATGCACATTTTTACTGGAAAAACAAAAACCCACTTACATAAGATTTAATCTACATTAGTCTAACTTTATTTTGCTAAAATGCAAACAATCATCGGTGAAGAATATGGGGCAATGCACGCACTACTTTATTTTAGCAATTTTGATCCCATAAAAAAACTGTTGTTGTTTCTAGCTGGAAGAGTTGCTAGAAGTAATTAAAACTAGGTAAAGAAATAATGAGAAAAAATTAGTAATGTGTATCCATCTTTGAGGGGCGATGGAAATTTCAAAGAAATAAACACAACTTAAGTATGGATGGATACAAGTTATCCATAAGCGATAGGTACTACCAACGTAAGTATGTATGACCAAAACAACAATCTGTTACACGACCCAAAATCTGCTGCATGATCCACATTTAACAAGTGATCCAACATATACACAGTTATTCAGAATCTACCATTTTGATCCAAAATTTGTCACGTATCGCGATGTGATGTAAATTCACTGAATAGGTTTCGGGTATACTTCCGTTGGGTGACTCTTGTGACATTTTGGGCTGCCCGTAGCTGTTCTAGATTTGTAGGTAATCTTGAATTTAAGTCACAAGACTCTCCTGTCTCAAAACTCCTTGCAAAATGCAATCTACTTCATGCCTGTAAAGTATGTAAATGAGTCACAGACTAACACTTGAGCTGACTCTGTGACATGAGTCTTCGTACTTTTATGCTCTTATTTTGACACTTGAGCTGCATGTATCGTACAGTTTCCTTAAAATATATATATATATATATCTCCTGTTTCAAAATAAAATAAAAATTTCAAAGACTAACACTAGTCGCCCATCTTTTTTATGGGTCTTGTTAACTTGTATACCCGTATACATGTTAAGGTTCACTAAAACAATAAACTTTTGCATTGGAAACAAGATTTGTTTGTTTTATTGCATTGGAAACAGTAATTATTTGCATTGGGAACAAGATTTGTTGTTTTCAGTGCAAGAAAAATCAATTTTTAGTAGAATAAGACAAAAAAAACACAATTTCTAAAGAAATAAAATAATTCTTTATTAAATCTTAACATGTATACGGGTATACAAGTTAATAAAAGCCCTTTTTTATCCTTGCACTTTTAGGGGCGACCCCGAAAGAATTAGGGGCGACACTAAAAGACAAAAAAGGTCACCCAAACGTAAATCTAAGCTACCCCTTATCTTCGATTTTTCGAAATGGCCAATATGCCCTTATATAATCGGTAGCCAACACCATAATCGGTAGGTAAACATTCAATCGGTAGGTTAAAATGAAACTATACCTACCGATTGTTGTGTTGATACTTCGGCTAATAATCCCCTTTATAATCGGTAGCTTATATGATGTTTTGTCAACAGAGTTCCCAGTTTCATTAGAGTAGTATAATCGGAGGTTTATAAATATGTATTATCAACCGATTGTGTTTGGTTTTCGAGGCACGGCTAGTTTCTTTTGAACGAACTAGCCGTTGGATTATAATCGGTAGTTACATCAACAATTAAAACTTCCGATTTTCATAAATATTTTGAAATTCATAACAATATCACCTACACATCATCATAATTTTACATTGAACTCCCGCAATTCTATTACAAGGTATTGCGATTAGCGTCGCGACGTGTTGGACGAGTCCTAAACGGATTAAATCTTTCCATCTCCCTAAGGATTCTAAAATGAGCTTCATAACTAAGCTTGATCTTTTCCATCTCCGCCATTCCCGAGAGATCGTTCTATAACCTCATCATTGGTTTCACCCTCAATCGATATTGATTCACAAGATAAGTTAAATGGACGAATTCTTGGACGTGTCCATTTATTGAACCAACTCGGCAGAAAAGATCAGCGGAGTGACGGTTGTTTGGGTTACCCGGTGTCGTCGCAGAATTTTTCGTGAATTTTCCCCAAATAACTCATACTCATTATGCCTCCTTGCCTGCGTTCTTCTCCTCGTCTCGGATAGAATTGAACATAGCGCCTACATAAAGATAAATCTTCTTCGATCGTGAACTCCGTAGGATTAATGAATGGTTGGGCCATTATGTTGAAGATGATGTTGGAGCGAGTTTAAAGGTATTTGTGTTCCATAGAGAGTAAAAGGATACAATCCTTATATAGAGTTTAGAGTTCCAACGGCTTTATTTTGTTAGGGCATATGTATAATCGGAAGTCAAATGAAGTATTATTACTTCCGATTATACGTTGCCCCAAATTTTGTTTTTGCGAAATGTCATTTTTTTCGAATTTGGGAACTATATTAATCGGTAGCTAATAACCTACCGATTATACAGTTTGCCCCAAATTTTGTTTTTGCAGAAATGTCATTTTTTTCGAATTTGGGAACTAGAATAATCGGTAGTTAATAAAGCTTCCGATTATACAGTTGCCCCAAATTTCTTTCTTGGCGAAATCACCAATTTTGGGTATTTAGGAGCTACTATAATCGGTAGTCTAGTGAGGTTATTTTTCCTACCGATTAATAAAGAAGCAAGATACGCGCTTGGCACAAAATCGATATAATCGGTAGTATAACATAGTTACTAAGCTTCCGATTGAGTTGTTATAATCGGGAACAAAATAGCTTCCGATTGTGTAAGGGCATTAACGTATTCTCCGCGTTTTTTGGACATCCCTTAACGGTGTATATGGGTTGGGAATAAAAAAAGTCGCCCCTAATTCTTTTGGGGTCGCCCCTAAAAATGCCGGTTTTTTTATTGGTAAAAATAAAATTTATTAATAAAAAGAGGCACATAACACAGAATTACAGAGGCTTCACTTAACGAGGATGCTGTCTGCAAAAAGATTATTAGACTTTACAAGGAGGAAGTGGGGAACCGCATAGGCCAGAGTTTCCTTGAAAAGATGTGGCAGGAAATGTTGTGTTATGGGGAGGAATTTCCCCTGTCAACATGTTATGTGACACATCAAATACGCCAAGCGACTTCCTGTTAATGATCTCTGATGGTATAGTGCCGGTTAGTTTATTGTGAGATAGTACTAATGCCCGGATTGAATGCATGGCGTCGAGATTCCCAATATCTTCATCAATAGGACCAGCAAACATATTATAAGAAAGATCGATATTACGGTACTGACCATCAGGAAGTTTGATGCCAGCTGGCGTTCTTTTATCGAAAATGGAACGTAATCCACCGGTGAAGTTGTTCGAGTGAAGATCAAGCACCACTAAATTTGAAAGTTTCTTGAACTCAGTAGGTATATCTGAATGGAATTGATTGTTAGATAGATTGAGGGAAGACAAGATTGAGAGGTTTCCTATCCATGTCGGCAATTCTCCTGTTAACCTGTTACTCGATAAATCAAGAGACACCCAATTCACTGAAGATAACCATTCCGGAAGTTCCCCAGTTAACCCAGTACCAGCTAAATTCAGGCTAAAAAAATTGCTCATTTTTGGTAACCAAGTTGGTAAATTTCCTAGACCCAGTGGGTTATATGACAAATCTAGGTGTGTAAGTGTTGAGCGTATCTTAACTAGTTGGGTAGGAATTGGACCAGAGAAACCATTTATTGAGAGATGAAGTTCAGAAAGACTCTTAAGATTGCCAAAACTTGAAGGAATTATACCCGTAAGACGGTTGTTTACTAAGTTCAAATATTCTAGACTTGAGAGATTACCCATACTGACAGGCAAATTTCCTGTCAACATGTTGTTTGTAAGATCTAACCAACTGAGATTTCGAACCTTGCCAATTGATGACGGTATACTACCAGTGAGTTTACTATCTTGCATAAGACAAAATATAAGAGAAGTTAGCTTCGAAAACGAACTTGGAATTCTTCCGCCAAGCCTATTTTGATGGAGGTATATTTCCTGCAAATTTGATAGTTCTCCAATGGATTGAGGAATGCTACCAGATATCTGGTTTCTTGACAAATCCAACCTTATCAAATTCTTAAGAGAACCAACGGCACTTGGTATACACCCCGAGATATTGTTCTGATGGAAATCAAGCCTCTCTAATGAAACTAAATTACCAACTGAGGATGGAATTTCACCGGATAAATGATTCTCACTGAAATCGATTTCTAAAACACTAGTCATATGTTGAAAAATGGAACTTGCAATCCTGCCTGACAGAAGATTGTTTTGAAGGTATAGATAATTGAGCTTGTGTAGATGTTGAAATGACACGGGAATCGGACCCTCAAGTTTGTTCCCTAGGAGATCAAGAAAAGTAAGGTTTGATAAATTACCGAGTTGTGAAGGAATTGATCCATGTAGTCCCTCGAGCTGACTAAGATCAAGCTTTTGAAGAAACTTGAGATTACCCAAAGATGGAGAAATTGTTCCCACCATGTATGTAAATCGGAGATCTCCTTGGGAGCTAATAAACCGGCTAGGACGAGTTAGGTTTACGACTCGTCCATTGGAATCATCACAAGCGACACCATCCCATTGAGTACAACAATCTGTATCTTTGTTCCATGTTCCTAATCGGTTAAATGGACCATCATCAATGATATTTTTCTTGAAATCAAGCAGAGCTGCTCTATCAGTTTCATGACATGCTTTAGTTGTTTGAAAAGAAGAGAATGAAAGAAAGATTAAGAGAAGAATTGAACTAAATTTTGCCATGTAACTAGTGAACTCCATTGGAGACAGAGAAAGAAGAACCTATGCAAATGCTTTTCAAAACAGATGGTAATACCTACGACTTGAAGTCAATAATTTATAAAGGAAAAAAGGGAGATGCATTGGTGGGTTCTAGCTGGCAGTGCAGAGATCACTAAGGAAGTTTCGAAGAAATTGACAAATTTTTCATCAACCTAAATCTGGATACAAGGAGAGGCATTAATAACAGAACAACTGCAACAAAGAAAAAGTCGACTTCATTGAATAAAGGCGCAAACCTAACAACACTAACAGGGCACAAATCAACAACTATCACTTTGAAAATGCTGTGCATGGCAGATACTATTTATGCCAAAGAATCAAATTGATTACAAACTTGTAGTTTCTTTATTGTTTGTTTCAACATTTCAAAGCTTTTTGTTAACAAAGTTCCCATCAATAGTAGTGTTTCAGTGGCGTATGCATTTTAACCTAGCGCCTTCTGAAAACCTGATGATTATTCACTGATAAATGCGATGGAGTATAATTGAATTCATTACGCCACTCATCCTCCAAGGAGTGACACTTTCATTATTTGTATTACTGTGAATACAAAATGGCTTTTGTTAACTTGTATACCCGTATACATGTTAAGGTTTAATTAAGAATTATTTTATTTCTTTGGAAATTGTGTTTTTTTGTCTTATTCTACTAGAAACTGGTTTTTCTTGCACTAAAAACAACAAATCTTGTTCCCAATGCAAAGAATTACTGTTTTCAATGCAATAAAACAAACAAATGATGTTTCCAATGCAAAAAATTATTATTTTAGTAAACCTTAACGTGTATACGGGTATACAAGTTAACAAGACCCATACAAAATACCGCACACCTATCAGTTACGCGAAATAGTGACCGTGAAGACTGAGTGAAGATAACCGCGTACAACATACCAAGAATGACGCACCAGATGACGTCACCTAAATCACGAATAAAGTGTGAAGAGCCATGCGATAACAAGGAAAGGCATTAAGAACAATACATCTGCAACAAAGAAAAACCTAGCACTTTTAGGGGCGACCCCGAAAGAATTAGGGGCGTCACTAAAAGACAAAAAAGGTCACCCAAACGTAAATCTAAGCTACCCCTTATCTTCGATTTTTCGAAATGGCCAATATGCCCTTATATAATCGGTAGCCAACACCATAATCGGTAGGTAAACATGCAATCGGTAGGTTAAATTAAAATATACCTACCGATTGTTGTGTAGATACTTCGGCCAATAATCCCTTTTATAATCGGTAGATTATCCAACTTGTAAGACTACCGATTATAAGGAGCCCCATATTCACCTTGGCCAAATTCCATAGGTTTTGAGGGGTGCAGAGCCAACCATAACCACTTTGCTTGAGCTGTGGATGTAGCCATAATCGGAAGCCTAATAGGTTACATAAACTACCGATTATAAGTTGCCCCAAATTTAGTTTTTTCTAAAATCCTTCACGTAATGATTTTTGAAATCTACCATAATCGGTAGGGTATATAATTATATAACCCACCGATTATAACGAGCCCCAGATCCAACCTTTGCCATATTGCATAGGTTTTGAGTGTACACAGCCAGCCATAACCACTTGGTTCGCGTTTTGGATGCAGCCATAATCGGAGTTAAATATATTACCAAACCATCCGATTATGGGTTGCCCCAAAATGAGTTTTTTCTAAAATCATTCATGTGATGAATTTTGAAATCTACCATAATCGGTAGAGTTAACAACTTAAAAACCTACCGATTGTAAGGAGCCCCAAATCGAATCCTTGCCAAATTCCATAGGTGTGGAGTGTACAGAGCCAGGCATAACCATGTGGTTCGTGATTTTTATGCAGCCATAATCGGGAGTTAAATATATAACCAGACCCTCCGATTATGGTGTTGTTTGGTTACAGAAACCATAGTTGTTTTTTAGTATAATAATCGGACATTAACGAAACCACAAACCTCCGATTACAAATATTCGGTAGTCAATGCGCTAAATTACTTTCCGATTATGGTGTTGGTTGGTTACAGAGAACAAATTTTTTTTTACATATAACAGTCGGAAGGAACATTACAAATAAACCTACCGATTATTGTTATTCGGAAGTGAAGGTGCACATTTACCTTCCGATTGTGGTGTTGTTTGGATACAGAAAACAGGTTTTCTTTACACATGATAATCGGAGAGAAAAGTATATTAGCAATCCTCCGATTCTGACCAAATATTTTGCACAATCCCTGAACCGGTAGGTTAATAACGTATAACCCTACCGATTCTGACTAAAAATTGGAACATCCCCAGAATCGGTAGGTTAATATATAAACTTATCTTCCGATTGTGTTCCAAAATTCAACACTTTCATGTCTCTTCATGTGATTCGCTTGCGAGTCATTGTTAAATGCATAAAATGTGTAAAATAACTATTCTTAATCCATAAACATAACGAAACAACTAATATTCCGACACAAACTTTGAAAACGACATAATCCGACATAATCCAACATAAACAAAGTTATCCATAAAGTTAACGAAAAACATCGAGAGTTTACAACACCGAGAGTTTACTTGTTCCTCTTTGCTTTGACTTTGCGAGCTTTACCACTCTACGACTTGGACCAAAGATCATCATGGGTTTCATCAACTTGAGTGCTTGATGAAGCCCGAGTTCTTTTGTTCACCTTGGTTGTAGGTTTCTTTTGCAATTTTTCCCCGAACTGAGATGCATACTCCTCATTGTCAACGTTGTCAATCAACTCTTTGTGGTTTTTTATCTTCTCAATTGAAACAGGCTCTCCGGACTTTATACAATCAGTGCACCATTTCGACAAACGCTTGAACCTCGTTTCACTGTTTTAAAACATAGCATACCATCAAACGGTTATTACTCTATTTTGACCCATAATATTAAACTAAATTAACAAAACAATACGTACCAATCTATCAAAACCCGCAGGCTTCTCTTTGAGGATACTCTTGTACGAAGCTGGCTTTGCTTTAAGATCACGGATTACACGAAGATGAGAAACATTGCGGTACCAATCCATGTAGTTGGGAGCATTTTCAAAACCTTGGTTGGCTGCCCTTCCTTGGTTGATCAAGTAATGCGCCCTTCTATCCCAATGGAATTGACAGGATGGTGAACCCTTGTGAACCACCGTGATAGAATCTTTATGAGACTCGCAGTGCTCCAGAACCAAAGTGAAATTGCCATGGATTTCCTCCTTTGGTATACCTTGTACAAAACCGTTTTGTCGCATCACCCTTGAGGCATTGTACATCACATATCCCGTGGGGTGCCACAACGGTCCAAAATAAAGTGCCAAATCTGACCGACCCGCGATATGTCCAGTAGCTCGGTCTTCCTTGTATGGATCAAAGCATACGTCTTGGGCATTAAGTGAGTCCAAAATCTCCCTCAAACGAATCAACTGCTCCTTCGTCCTAGAATGGTTGTCATCGAAGACGTACTTTCTTCCTATAGGGTCACCTTTCTCCCACGCCGGGTTTTCAATGGCCAATCCCAAGATAGGGAAGTGGACGTAGATCTAAGTCTATAATGTCATTTTTGCAAGTATTAGGAAATTGATTCTTCAATAGTATAAAAAAAATAAAAAAATAACCAAGTATGTGGAGTTAATAAACAATACCTGTAGTGACTCACGTTCCCGGCCACTTGGCTAATTCCAACCCTCGACGCCTTTCTCAACTCTTCCATCAACCACGCATGGCATGCCGTGCCCCAAGAGTACTCATGCACTTTATCGAGAGGATCCGTGTTGTAAAAGGTTGGCGTCGACTGATTGCCACCGGTATTGGGGAAAATGACACATCCCAATACACATAGGAGATATGCGGTGGCCGCGTGGTTGACTTGCTCGTCCGTTAAAGTTCCTTTCTCTTCTTTTTCCTTGGTGCCCTTAAACATATCCATCGTAGTACCCATGTTGAACTGTCTAGTTCTATACTTCATGCATCTTTTGAACTCGCTTGTTGATGTTTCTTCATCCCAACCCAAACACTTCTTAGTCGATCATAAAGATTCCTCCATTCCAACCGCTTAGTGAACTCGGCCCTAACACCCTTGCCATGGACGGGGAGTTTAAGAATCTGCTCAACATCATCTCGGGGTTATCGTCATCTCCCCAAACGGCATATGGAAGGTGTCGGTCTCGGATAAAGTCTCTCCACAAACGCCGATATAGCCACCCGATCATGTTCCAACATTGAGTTCCCCGCAAAGATCGCCCAACCCCGAATTTGCAATAATGGTCTTGAACCTTTCACATTCACCCTCCAAAGGCCAATCTAGCATTTTTGTTGGTGCGGCAGTCGCTTTGAGTAAACGAACCGCATCAGAATGATACTATTAAACACATGACAAGTTAAAAAATAAAATTAGAATTACCTAAACCTATAACCCTTAAAAGTATTACGAAGAAAAACATAATAGGTTAATAAAACATGGATACGATCATTACCTCGCCATATATTTCTCTCGGCCAGGATTCTTTGTATCCAAATAACAATTCTCCTCCATCCTCCCAAGCAGCCCAAGGATTACACCTTCGGAATATCCTTCACCTTCAGTTCATCCGGACAAGGTGTTTCGCTTTCTTTCGAGGAGGTTTTTTATTTTCGGCTTCTCCTTCTTCTCGAGCGCCACTAGGTTGTCCTACTTCTGGTTGTGATGGTGGAGCACTTGGTTGAACAACTTCTTGAATTGGTTGTGATTGAGAGGCACTTGGTTGAACACCTTCTTGAATTGGTTGTGATTGAGAGGCACTTGGTTGAACACCTTCTTGGATTGGTTGTGATTGAGAGGCACTTGGTTGAACACCTTCTTGGATTGGTTGTGATTGAGAGGCACTTGGTTGAACACCTGATTGAACCGGTTCTGATTGAGGGGCACTAGGTTGAACAGCTTCTTGGCTTGCTTGTTGAGTTCCAACTTGACCACTTGAAGCGGCGTTAGCAGTCCTAGCTCTCCTTGCACTAGCTGTCAGGTTCTGACGCCTATCCTTCCTTGCACTTGCCGAGACAATTGCATCTTGGATGTTTTTACCTCGCCTATCCCTAAATAATAAAAAAAAGTACAACAGGTTATGAAACTAAATATTCGGTTGGTTGATTTAACAAAGTGCCTCCGATTATTCACAATCGTAAGTATCACCACCTAAAGCTACCGAATACGTATAATCGGAAACAAAATAGACTTTTTGGTGTTCGAATATGTTTATCTACACACAATAATCGGAATCTAAAGTTCAACATAACCCTCCGAAGTCCACACAATCGGAAGCCTAACAAAACTAATGTCTACCGAATATGCGTCTCTTTGTGTCCAGAAACAAATCAAGTTGTTAGCCTAAACAATCGGAAAGATATTACAGAATATTTCACCCGATTATTGCGTCTCTAATACTTGTTCTTCCCTAGTTTATTCGGAAGGATAAATCACAATTAGCTTCCGATTATGATTGAATTAGGACTCAGTAATGAAAAACGTTATATAATCGGTAGGATACCAAAATTTTTAACACCCGAATATGACAAATTTTCTCGTGAAATGAAGAGTTCGACCACAATCGGAAGTTTATAACAATACCTAACCTACCGATTCTGGGTAATAACCGAAAACCCTAAAAAAAATAAACATGGATTCGTCCAATTGAAGCAATATAAACCAAATTAATGGTAGAATCTTACCTAATCGGCGCCATTTGAAGTTTCCTGAGAGTTTGTCTATCAGTATCGCCTACTTCATCGTCTTCGTGTTCTTCGGGTTCGTGAGTTAAAACCTCTTTATTACGGGCATGCAATCCAATATTCGGATCCTCACCGCGCACTACGTTTTTGGTTCGAGCTTTCTTACGTTCCGTTTCTTTCATCTTTATAGAGAATAATCGACGATGATTCGATTCGACGATGAACGATGTATAGCAAGGAGAGGGGGAGAGTTTTCCTCTCTGCAATCGGAAGGAAAGAGGAGAAGAGGAGTTGAAGTTGAAGTTGAAAAGAAAATGAAATGAATTTGAATTTAGGTCGACTTTGGTTTTATCTCACAACGGTTATTAATCGGTAGGTAATACCACCTCATTAGCTACCGATTGTTGAGTAGCCCAAAATCGGTAGAAATGGTTACTTATAACCTACCGATTATTGGAAGCCCCAAATTGAGCATTGGCCAAATTCCCTAGGTTTTGAGGGGTGCAGAGCCGACCATAACCATGTGGTTCGTGATTTGGATTTAGCCATAATCGGAAGCCAAATAGGTTACCCAACCTCCCGATTATAGGTTGCCCCAAAATGAGTTTTTTCTAAAATCCTTCATTGTAAGGAGCCCCAGATCGAACCCTTGCCAGAATCCATAGGTTAAGAGGGTACAAAGCTAGGCCTAACCATGTGGTTCGTGATTTGGATGTAGCCATAATCGTACGGAAGATAGGTTCCAAAACCTACCGATTATAGGTTGCCCCTAAATGAGTTTTTTCTAAAATCCTTATTTCCACACCAGCTAAAATTGAACCAAAGATTTGAAGTCACTCATTTTATTGAATCGAAAAAACATACATGTAGTTGAAATAAAATAGAAGTAAAACACATAAAATTGTTCAATACATCGCCCTAGGGATTCTCTACGAGTTTAATTATATTGGGCGAATTGCCATTCAACTTCCTCCAAGAGAGTGTAGCGAGTCCTCGTGCGAAACTCATGACCGTACCTTAATTCGTATTGGCTCCGACCCAAAGTATACTGGGAAAACAATTTTTTAAATAAGTTAGCGTTGTTGAATAATCATAACCAAATAAATAATTTTTGATAAGAGGCCTATTGATTCACAAACTTACTCTACTCATTCGGTCTTCGTTTGGCATAGCGTCCTTACGAGCTTTCAATTCGTTTCTCAGCAGTACGCATTCATTGTATAAATATGCGTACCTTTCCCTTATTTGCGGGAGCGTCCTCCTATAACGATTTCCGCTTAGTGCTTTAAAAACCTTAAACACCCGTTTCCACCAAGCATTGGTGTTTTGATCATCCCCAAAGTAAGGCCCTCTTGTTGGGTCTTCGTTACTGGTCACCCATTGCGCTTCCTCAACGGAGTGCTTTGTGAGAGTGGTGTGTGCTCTGACAATAGCAACATCTTCTATATTATTGAACGAAGTTGTAGCCATTTTTGGTGATTCAAAGTTATGGGTGACTGATTTAGGAAGATTGAATGTGATGGGTGAATAAGTTTGGTAGAGATAGGTCTCTATTTATAGCAAAAAAAGTACCCAACGGCTAGTTTTTTAAAAAAAAAAACGGTTACTTCAACGTAATCGGAGGTTTGTCAATATGTATTATCTACCGATTGTGTTTGGTTTTCGAGGCACGGCTAGTTTATTTTGAACGAACTAGCCGTTGGAGTATAATCGGTAGTTAGATCAACAATTAGAACTTCCGATTTTCATAAATATTTTGAAATTCATAACAATAACACCTACATTTTTTGCAGGTAGTTGGAGTATAATCGGTATCTAATAACCTAACGATTATACAGTTGCCCCAAATTTAGTTTTTGCAGAAATGTCATTTTTTTCGAATTTGGGAACTAGAATAATCGGTAGTTAATAAGGCTTCCGATTATACAGTTGCCCCAAATTTCTTTCTTAGCGAAATCACCAATTTTGGGAATTTAGGATCTACTATAATCGTTAGTCTCGTGAGGTTATGTTCCTTCCGATTGTTATAGAAGCCAGATGCGTGTTTGCCACAAAATCGATAATAATCGGTAGTATAACATAGTTACTAAGCTTCCGATTTAGTTATAATAATCGGGCACTAAATTTCTTCCGATTGTGTAAGGGCATTAACGTATTCTCCGCGTTTTTGGACATCCCTTAACGGTGTATATGGGTTGGGAATAAAAAAGTCGCCCCTAATTCTTTCGGGGTCGCCCCTAAAAGTGCCAGGAAGAAAAAGTTGAATTCATTGAATAAAGGCGCAAACCTAACAACACTAAAATGCTATCACTTTGAAAATGCTATGCATGGTTGTTGTGGCAGATACTATTTATGCCAAAGAATCAAATTGATTAGAGGCTTGTAGCTTTATTGTTTGATTCAAAGTTTTGTTGTTAAGAAAGTTCCCAACATTAGTAGTGTTTCAGTGGCGTATGGAGAATTTGCTTCCGAGTCTTGTCTAGCTCAACTTGCTTACTATTTTGTATAATTGAATTCATTACGCCACTCATCCTCCAAGGAGTGACACTTTCATTATTCGTATTACACATTTTTATGTGCAAATTAGATACACTTGGTAGAACAGAAAGTTTTGGCTCACGAGCAACTTTTGAGTAGAGTCGTCAATTCTTAGCACATTACTTTTAGATCACAAAACAAAAAATTTGGCAATGCTTAATTTTTGGGACGAGGTGCACTTTCTAAGTCACGAGGCAATTTGCGGTCAACAATGTAGATATGGGATGAATGCCCAAATAGGATATTACACTCAATTGATTTTTTTTGGCCATGCTAATATTTTGCTTGTCTTATAGATCCAGGAATTCACCTTCAAAGGTTAGTTAACCAAGTTAGCGGATTAGGATCACTGAATAAATTCTTTTGATTTCTGATCATATGCTTTCTACATTTTTACTGAAAAACACGTCCTGACTTAATTATTAATATAAAGAAAAATGCTACAGTCAGCCTCAATCATCTTCGAAGATTAGAAGGGAAATTCGCACGCTACTTAATTTTGATTCCCCGGCTAATAGCTAGATCAATTGTTGGGTATTAGAGCACTCCAGTTACAAGCGAGTGTGTTGAAGACTCTAAGGCTTAGTCCTACGGTGTGTTAATCTAGCAGCTAGATTAGCAAACCTCAGCTAGGACAACCTCCTAAATCCTATGGCAGTGCTAATCTAGTATGCTAGTCGTAGAATCAAATAGCGCCCAGCTTCGTAGAATCAAATAGCGCCCAGCTTCAGTGCAACCAGTTTCAACCGTCACATCAAAATATAAATCTAATTGCGCTGAACCATTTCGCGAAGAGGTGATTTTTGTGGCGCTGAACCATTCAACGCAACTATCTTGCGGCAATTTCGAATGCAAGCAAATGCTAGGAGAGTGAACTAGTGTTAACAAATAGACAACACTTTTTGGCTAATCTAGCAGCTCAATCTAGCTCATAGGACTTAGTCTAACGAGGAACCTTCTGTAATATTATCTATTGCCCGGCCGTTTGTGCTTAATATAATTAATACTAGAGTCCATCTATGTGCACCCGCGTTTAATCAAAAACGTTCCTCCCCTCCTAATTAGCTGAAATCTTTCTCCCGTTATCTATTATTATTGTTTTTTTTGTTTTTTTTTCTTTAACAGATTAGGAAACATGTATATATGGAATCAATCCCATAACTACGCACATCTCTCTAAAAGGAAACTCCATTAATTGTGTTTTTTCATTTTCTCTTATCTTATGAGCAACACAGAAGATGGAAGGTTTTTTTCTTCAAGCTTCTGAAGATACAACTATGGAGGAACCTGATCATTGTAACAATGAGATTATTGAATACGAAGATGTCGTTGAATATTATTGTTATAAAGATTCGGGAATTCATAGTTTGTGTTCTGCAGGTGATGAAGAAAATTGTGAAATAGATTATCAATGTTGTGATAAGGAAGAAAACCTTGTGCCAGAAGAAAGTTTTTTTGGTAAAATAACTGAATTTGGGAATGAAGGAGAACCAAAGGTTGGAATGATATTTGAAACGACACAAATAGCTTATGAATTTTATAATAGCTATGCAAGAAATATAGGATTTAGTGTACGGATTCAGAAAACAAATAAGAACAGGGCTGATCCAAGTAAAGTACATCGACAACAACTAGTTTGTGCATGCCAAGGTTGGTATAGAAAAGTTAGGACACCGGTAAATAAAAGAGCTGAAAGGAGATTTGGTTGTGAAGCGTTTCTTGAATATAAACTTAATTCTGCTGATACATATACAGTAATAGCCTTTCGTGCCGATCATACACACAAACTAGTTCCACCGTGGGGGTCACATCGATTGAAGTCCCAAAGAAAAATTGAGTATGTTCAAGAGGAAATTATTGATACTATGTATTCCTCAGGATTAAAACCAGCACAGATTTATTCCTACATGCGTGAAAATTCTGGAGGAGCCAAAAGCCTTAATTTCACAAAAAAGGATTCTGACAATTTGATACAGAAGAAATGAGTTGAGTTCTTTAAGAAGGGTGATGCGCAGTGTCTTCTAGACTATTTCAAGCAAAACAAACAAGAAAACAAACATTTCTTTTACTCTTTTAGAACCAATGAAGATGGAGTGATACATGGTGTTTTATTTTGTGATGCGAAGTCGCGAAGAGATTATGCATTATTTGGAGATGCAGTATGTTTTGATACAACCTTCAAGACGAACAATTACAACATGCTCTGTGCACCTATTGTTGGAGTAAATAATCATGGGCAAACAACCCTTTTTGGATGTGGATTAATAGAGGGTGAATCATCTGATGCTGTTCAATGGTTATTCAATACTTTTTTGGAGGCCATGGGAGGAAAGAGACCAAAAAGTATCTTTACGGATCAAGCTAAAGGAATTCTAAAAGCTGTGGAAGAAGTCTTTCCAGATGCTCACCATGGATTATGCTTATGGCATATATATCAAAACGCGGCTAAGCATTTAAGTAAGATATTTACCGACTTTAAATCCTTCGCACCAGATCTCAAGTCCTGCATATATAATCCAGAAACAATTGAAGAGTTTGAAAATAGTTGGAAAAAGTTGCTTGTAAAATACAAGCTTACAGAAAATGAGTGGCTACAAGGAATATATGATTTGCGAGAGAAGTGGGCTCAAGCTTATAGTCGTTCGTATTTTTGTGCTGGAATTACCACAACACAAAGGAGTGAGAGCATTAATAAGTTTCTAAAGACCTATTTTAGCAATGGTAAAATTCTTCTTCGAAAATTTGTTGATCAATACTCTATGGCCATGGCTGATCGGCGTGAAAGTGAAACAGCGGAAGAGGTTCCTACACAACAGACATTTCCTATACTGATTTCTCCGTGGTATGTAGAGCGTGAAGCAGCAAAATTTTACACTAGAAAGATGTTTAGTGTTTTCCAAGAAGAGCTTCAGTTAACTATTGGGTTGTTATTGGAAACCGAAAGAGAAGATGGAGTTATTCGTATATACAAGGCAAAAGATATAGGTGGTTTCAGAATAACTCGAACACTTACATTTAATAGTACAGAGAATTCAGTTTCATGGAGTTATTCGTATATAGGAAGTTTGAATTTAGTGGAATTCTTTACGGCCATGCGCTTAAAGTTTTTCATGATTTACAGTACAAGTATCTACCGTCCAGGTACTATTTAAAGAGGTGGTCTAGAGAAGCTACAAATGAAGTTGTTTTCGACTCTCGTGGCGATTTAATCCCTAATGACAGGGATCCATCCGCTACAGAATGCTACAGTGAGTTGTCGCATATTTCGCAAAGGATTGTAACTAAATGTTGCTCAAAATCAAATGACTTGTTTTCTCTGACCAAGTCACTGATGTTAAAAGTGGAGCAAGAGATGGAGGCATATATTCGTTCAATGGAAGAACAAGAATCCAGTGTCCAGAAAAGCACATCTAATACAAATTCAAACATGGTACCTACCGTGACTGAGGAGGTAGTATTGCGAGACCCACAAAAAAGAGATTCTCGTCGCCAGTCGAGCAAAAGGTTAAAGTGCTCGATGGAAATATCATCTAAAAGTTCGGATAAAAAAGGTTAGTCCATCTCTCGTACATATTTTGAATGTGATACATCTATCCTTGTTTTTTCTGGCACATTAATATAATATCATACTTTTGATTTCAGGTGGTAATGCAAACGAAGTGATCACCGTGACTGAAACAGGAACGTCAAATGTACACCAACCAGTACAGGTTATACATAATTTTTAGTTTCAGTATTTTCTACATATTTTTCATAAGAAAAATCCTAATTTTCATTCTACACTCATATAATGCTGTAAAACAGTTGCAGACGGCGTATCCACAGGTCGTTTATCCCCCACCAGTTTATAGTGATCCAATATATAATTTTATGTTGGCACAACAAAGGGCACTACCACAAAATGACTGTCTTTTGACTCCACAGGTATATATCAACTTGCATAAATTAGAAATGAACCATCTGTAGGTGGTGACTATATTAAAATGTAACTAACCGTCACTGTTGTTATGAACTATGAATAGGCAGCATGCTTCCAAAATTCTATGGTCGTTGGTGCAGACAATTATCTTTACAATGGTGATGCAGAAGTCTTTACAGCAAAAAAGAAATCTAGAATCTGCAGAACATGCCAAAGAGGAGGTCACGACACGCGAAATTGCAAGAAAAGGAAACAAGAAGACGAGAAAAAGAAACAGGAAGGCATACAAGACATGGCTGATAATAGCTAGAGGGTTCCAATCGTGTTTCTTCTTTTTTATGCTCGTGACGTGACTATTTGCTTTCTTATTTTAGTCTTTTGCAGTTCATGTGTGGTTCAACATTTGTAGGAATATTTCAGTTCCACCTTATGCTTTTCTTAGCAAAGTAGTGTTTGTAGTTCAGACCCTTAACTTGCACTGATTATTGTTTCAACTTGAAGACACTTTTAGTTTTGTTCTTTTTTAACATAGTACATTTTAGTTTTGTTCCGCGTTTATTTTCTTATTTTTCAGTTCCACCTGTTGTTTCGACCTTTAACCAAGGAAGGAATGTTCACTTTATGTAGTTTTCTGCTCTGGATTTTTACTAGGAAGATTGTTATCTTGCTGCAGTCACTGAGTGCTTTAGCTGTTGCAACTGCATTTTGGTATCACATTATCTGTAGGTGAATTCTATTCACGCTCTGGTTGTGCAAGGTGTTTAGAAAGGGCTTGTGATTTGAGACTGGTATATTGCATTTTAGGCATTGCAGGCGTAGTTTTTGCAGGGCTGTTAACTGCATCGCCAGAACTTGTGAACAATATAGAAGTGATATTGCTCATTTTAAGCAAATTAGTGTCGTTTGAACACTGCATACATTGTTTGTTTTTAGAAGAGAAAGTTTAAATGTACCAAAGCAAAATGTACAAGAAAAGATGCACCTGACACTGTGCAAACAAGAACCAAGGCAGTAGCTTAGTTCAAACAACCTACGGAACTGGAACAAAGCACTACTGCAACAAGTAAAAGCTTGAAAATTGCTAAGGAAGGCAAACAAAAGAAAACAAAAAAAAAAAAATCATTTCTTGTTAGCTTCCTATGTCCACGACCAAGCTGATCATTATCAATATCAGCCTTCACACCTAATTTTTTCAGTTCCCTACACCCTTCTTTAAATTTGGTACTTATCTGCTAAATCATTGAATCCTCTCAAATTTATCTCTTCACTGCTAGTCAAACAATTCAACTTTGAAAGTTTTTCTATACTGTGATTACTAGTCATTGGTGCCCATAAGGAGGTATCTTCAAGAGCTCTTGTCTTCCCAGTTGCGGAGTCAACTACTAAACTCTCATCTTCATTTTTGTCATCAGAGTCTTCTTTAGATCCTCCGATTAATGGAGTTAATAGAGTTTCCTTTTAGAGAGATGTGCGTAGTTATGGGATTGATTCCCTATATACATGTTTCCTAATCTGTTAAAGAAAAAAGGAACGTGCACCCCGGTTAAACGCGGGTGCACATAGATGGACTCATGAGTATTAATTCTGTGATTTGGTATTCAATTAATTACTTATTTTTAGCAATTTAATTAGTTAATTCCAATTTTAATTAGTTTTAGAAATTAATGTTAGTGAGTAAATTCCAATTTAATCAATTAGTTAATATTTTTTAGAAATGATTCATCTAAATTTTCGTATTTATTGTAGTAATGATCCCCCAACATCTCGTATATTAAATATGATCCATATATGCATGAACTTTCTGATAATATAGATAGATAGATAGATATGTAATTCATTAGATCTTGATTTCGTCCTTCACTTCTTCTTGATCCTTCTTGCTTATACTATTATCTGCATCTCCTTATAGTTCTTGTCCTAAAAGATGGTTTCGTTTGATCGAGAAACAGTACTACTTCCATCAGTTTTGGCGTTTATTCTCGTTTGTTGCTGCTTCGGTGTCGACTCTAGAGCTGTTAAAGGTCAAAAAAATGCTGAATGCGACTTACCGGTAAATACCATCGTTGTTGATCGGCAGCCGGGCCAAGGAAACTATGTTACGATTCAAGGGGCTGTTAATTCAATCCCATCGGGGAATTCTCAATGGATCATTATCCAGCTTAATCCTGGAAAATACGAGTATAATACTAATCAAAACCTCTCTTGTACTCAAAACAAAAACACTTTCGTGCTTCTTTTATTAGTTAATAGTTCTCATGTATCTTATGTTAATAGGGAAAGGGTGAACATTACAAGTGACAAGCCCTGCATTGTGCTTCAAGGATATGACAGATATACCACTTCAATTGAATGGAACCAGGGAACTACGGAGGATCCCTTCGATACAGCTGGTTTCACTTCCAATGCTGAGAATTTTGTGGCGAAAAATATAACCTTTAAGGTATGCACGCTCGATTGATTTGTACCAGATATAATATAGGGTTTATGAAATTGGGTGAATCTGATCCGTCAAATGACATAATATTGCACAACTTTGTGATGAAACAGAACACGTATAATTTGGGGGTACAAGAATTGCCGATAGCTAAGGCTGTAGCAGCAGCCATAATAGGAGATAAATCTTCATTTTACGACTGCAGCTTCATTAGTGTTCAAGATACGCTTGCCGACCAATCTGGCCGCCATTATTTCCGTAACTGCCATATCGAAGGCGCTATGGATTTCATATTTGGCAACGGACAGTCCATCTATGAGGTACGTAGCTGGCTACAAGGAATTTTTGCTACTGATTTATATAAATCACACGTACGGCTTACTCTTTATTGGGTGTCTGTCTCCGTTAATAATAGTTTTTTTAATTAATTTGGCTAATCAAGGATTGCGAAATATTGGTACAACCATATCCCGATCCAGTTCATGTCGTCAAAAGTGTTATAACGGCACAAGAGAGGGACAAGGAGGAAGAAACGACAGGCTTTGTTTTCAAGTATGGAAAAATAAATGGTGTACAAAATCCACCGACCTTGCTCGGAAGAGCTTTGACGAATTTTTCGACTGTCCTTTTCAAAAACATGAGCTTTTCTAGTGATGGCCTAGTCGACATTACGAGTAAAAGATGGGATAATATGGGCCTAAGCGTGTAAGTACTGAATAAATTTTTCTTGCTATATTAATTAGGGCGTAAAAATATCACAAAATTGGTTTAAAAGACTAAAATCAACAATTTTTGGATGAAAAAAACATCTAAATTTTGATACTGTTTAAATAGACAAAAATGTAAAAATAGCCGAAATGTAAACAGTTTCATCTCCCCATTTTCAAATACTTTTTCTTATTTTTAATTTACTTCAGGATGCATCCAGTTTCATCCTCGCTATATTTTAAGTTTAAGTTAGGATGAATCCAGTCATTCTTGCTATTTTTTTCTGTCAACTTCACCCATACTAATTTTTACTCGTCCATTAGAACTATGTTTTAAAATTATTTTGACAAATGACCCATTTTCCGTAAAAATATAATGTATCGGATTAATTTTAGGATTTTGTCATTTTAAAAATATTCTTTGATATGATTTGATTTGTTTTTGTTTGTAATTTACAGAACAGGAATTGTGTATGCGGAAGCAAATAATACTGGGTCAGGAGCCGACATACGTAGTGATGCAGTGACGTCGGAGAAGAATCTTTCGAAGGAGCAGTGGGATTATTACACTGACATATCTTTCATCGACCAGGATCAATGGCTGGGCCGACAACCCTAGACACCCAAATACATGCATGTTGCCATTTTTAGAATTCTTGAAGCATTTGATACTGTAAAAAAAAAAATTAAGTTTTAAAAGTCATTGAACCAATTAACAGAATATTAAATTCTATGGAATATACAGTGATTTTTTTTTTTGTTTATGGAACTGAATATACAGTGATTAATGACCCGATTCCATGCATAAAAGAGAGAGATGCAATGCATTTACCGATCAAAATGGTTAAATATATTCTTCAGTAATTAATCATCGAGGAGATATTATGCTTACGCGGCGCTTATGGAGATTTTAGAGAAAGCGACACTTTTACCTAGTGACACTCTTGGGCGTTACCAGGTGTGGGCTAGCTAACCCTTGTTATAGACCCCTTAATTCTTGAAATATATGATTAAGGTTGAGTAATAGCTTTCCTTACTCAACGACGGATATCAAATGACCACCATATTAGTTCATCATTTTCAGTGACGCATGTTTGGACTACCATATTTTTGGATATTTTCAGTAACATAGAAGATAAAACAGTTTTTCGTTCTTAAGGATGATGACGGCAGATAAATGGATCCGTGAGTATCCTGCGATCAGCATGCGCACCTGTTGTAAGTTGTAATGGAGTTCCACTCATGGAATGAATTACGAACCTTGTAGATGTAGAAAACCCTACTACTACATCCAATGATCCATCCTACACATAATAAGAATTAACAAGCAAGAGAAATAGAAGAACACAAGATGTACGTGGTTCGGTATGATTACCTACGTCCACGGGGGTAAAGGGATGATCGTATTGCTTGATTCAAGATTACAAGACGAGTGATTTTCTCTCAATACTCTAGGTGTACTCTCTTTCCTCACTTCTTACTTGAGTTTTACCTCTCTACATGGTCTCTATTTATAGTCACAGGTGATGATACAACCAGTACTACGATGTTAGGCCTGATGTAGCTTCCTTGATGTTCTTCTCGGATGATCAGTTGATGATTCAGCCGATATTCCTATCTGCTTAGGTCGAGATATCTTGCCGAGCCGAGTGATGTCCTCTTCTGATATCCCACTACCCGATGTCGCTTTTTTGATGGAGATGACCGATGTCACCCTTTAGGTCCCTGGCCGAGTCTTACTTTGACCGAGTTCTTCTTATCTCTTCACCAACTCTGTCAGTGCATTTATTGTTCTTGTACCCGATGAGCATCACATCAGAACTTTTTCTCCCTTTATGTTGACCTCACTAATCGCTTCTTCGGTTCTTTTTTTCGCGCTCGATTTGGTGAGGTGATTCAAGACTTCTAGTGCTTATTTCCCTTGGTACACCATACGCCTAGGATTGTTCCACCTGTCCTTGTGGATTATTTACACCTACATTTATGCCCCTTCTTCCGCTCGTGTGGTCGACACGAGGGGAAGAAATCGCCTCGTCTTCCCACGTCCTTGACCATGCCGGGTTTCGTGCCATGTTGTTCCCCACTCTCTTTAGTTATTGCAACCTGTTTACCTTCTCCGCCGGTTACAGTAGATGGGGTTTATAAGTCTGACCCTTAAACCTTTGGTTTTTCTTTCATTCTTTCCTCAGCAGTTTCTTTTTCTTCCTTCTCTATTTTCTCCGCTTCTTCTTCATCGTTATCGGTCATACTTTCCGACAGGTTTTCTTTCTTTTCTTTTCAATACCTCAAGTTTTATCTAGCTTTGCAGCCATTTTCCGTTGCCGTTTCCGCTGTAACTTCGGACTTATGTTGTTTCTTCGCTTTCCCAGCTGTTTCTTCGACTAACTTCCATGGCGTCTTCAACTCCTTCCATGACGGAAAAGAGGTGTGTGAGTTATATATTCTGACGAAGATGGTGTGCCGCTTGATTCCATGTTTGTTGTTGGGAGCCCTTCTAAGCATGATCATCGTTCTTTGGATTCCATCTTTTCTGATAATCCTTCTTCCTTTTCATGTAGGACTGACAAGAGAGTTGCTAAATATTTGTCGGATGAGCAGTTTATCTACCAGTTGAAAGATGAGTTCAATCTCCATGGCTATGACGTCAGGCTCCTGTCGGGCCAAAAAGTTGTTTTGAAGAAGGATGATGTCATGAAGTTTCCACACTCGGTCGAGGTGACCATCGTCACCAGGGGTCAGTTAGAGCTCGGGTTGCGTTTTCCTTTGTATGATCCTAGCCGTCTGTTTTGGTATGAAGCTTTCTCTAAGATTCGCCCGTCCCGTGCTTTGGATCAATGGAATGGAAACACCTTTCGAATCCTATCCGAGTGGGAGAGACGCAGTCGAGGTGAATGTACTCCTACTCCTTGGTCCACCTACGATTCTTCTCAGGCGGGCGACTACACTCCTGCTAGTTTGGCTGATAATTATCGAAGCGGGACTGCTACCAATGGTGATCTCGCCGGTTTTGCTGCTAGCCCTCATCGCCATAAGACTCTTCCTGAAGGTGTCAAGAAGCTTTTGTTGGACAAAGATCCCGAGGGAAAGAGTTCCAACAAACATGCCCGTCATACTAGTGACGCGGCTTGGGACCGAGTTCCTTTAGTTATTTCCTGTCCTCTTCGAGCGGCAGTTTCCTTCTCCTACGAGTCTTATCCCTTCTGGGTAGTCAATGTTGATCGGGTAAATGTGTTTCCAGGTTTTTGATTTAGTTGATCGGCTCGGGTGACTAGTAGGGCGATGTTTTAATTTTTGTGTTTTACATGCTAAGTCCCAGAGCGTTCCTTCTGAGTCTCTCAATCTTCGAAAGAGGGATAGGGGTTTTAGCGCAGGAGCCGAGGAGGAAATAGGGAAGGTAACAAATATATTGCTCTCTCATTGCAGTACATGTACTTGCCCCTATTTGTTGCCTTGAATGGCTTTGATATCGGCTTATGTGCAGAAGCTGAGAGTTGACAGAGCTGGAGGTGCTTCCGCGAAAGATGGTGAGGATCTCGAGGATCGGCTGCCTTTATCGCATTTCCTGAGGAAGTCGCCTCAGAAAGCTTCTGATGTTTCGTCTACCCTTGTAGGTGGGAAGCCAAGTGGGAAGGGCAAGGAGGTGAGAGTCGATGAAGCTGTTTCGAGGAAGGTTGTGCCCTAGCAGTCAGCTAGCAAAGGTGTTGATCTTGGAGATGGTGTTGTTATCTTGTGTTCGGATGATGAGGAGGGCGACGAAGATCTTTTTGTTGAAGATGACGAGATGGGTGGCGAGGGAGAGGAGGAAGAGGTTGTTGGTGGTGGAACCAGGGGTGGTGGTGATTCCGACAAGGCTGTTACCGGAGGCGAGCTGTCGGGAAATACGCCTCCTATAGTCCCTGCCCCGAGCTCGGGTAGGACTACCTTCTTTACTATCTCGGGCCCCGTGTGCAAATCCCTAGGAGATCTTATTTTTCCTGAATTTTCCTCTCTCTCGATGAAGATAAGATCAAGGCCGCCTCGTTGTATGATGCTGGTCTAAAGAATACTTTCGATCTGCTGGTGAGTTGTGTTGATCAGGTTATGTGTTCACGCCATGGGGTAGGTGTTAATACTGATGATGCTTGCAGGATATCAATCGCGCGTTGTTAAACGCCGCCATTCAGCGCAAGGAGATCGCTGAGAAAGAGGGCCTTCGTCTCTTATTACAGCAAGAGCGCGAGCGATCCCGGGAGCTGGAGAAGTAGCTGGCCGAGACTCAAGGTATTTATTCAGCTTCCATGTGTTTATGATTGATCCTGTAGTGCCAATATCCTGAGTTTAGTACTACCTTCCTAGCCGAAATTTCTAGAATGGAGGCCGGTGCTTCCACGAGGTATCGCTTGTTGAAGAGGGAGATTGATATAGAACGGGGTCATGTTTCAAATTTACAACAAAGGATTGTCAATAAGGATGACAAAATTGATCGCCTAGAAGCCGAAATTGAAAGCCTTCGAGCCCAGCTGTATCGTTATGAGACTTTTGAGTACGTCCCCGAGGAGGTGGATAATCTTAGGGCGAGCTTGTCTCGATTCCAGGGTATCGCTGCCGACAAGACGTTGTTGGTCGATAACTTAGAAAGTCAGTGTGGACGGTTAAGGCTTCAAGTCCGAGATTCGCACGCATATCGCCTTCGAATTCTTGGGGAGAAGAGTGCTGCCGAAAAGTGTAGCCAAGAACTCTTGAGAAGCTTAGAGAGTCTCTGAGGAGTTGGAGTGGGTTCAAGCTCAGTTATCAAGTTTGCGGATAGCACACTCTCAGCAGAGAGCCGAATGGGATGATCATAAGAAATACTTCCCCTCCAATGAATTTAACGAGCAACGTTATCTATAACTGTCCTCTAAGATATCTTCCCTTGAGTGTAGCTTGTTTGAGTCCGAAGAGACCGTTAGAGTAGTCACCCCTTTACTTGAAGGTGGTGTCCCTTGTATTGTGTTTTCATTGTTGTTGTCCTGATGTTGTTGTTATGTTACTGACTACTCCCATGTTTTGACAACCGAGCAAAGGAGGGTGACATCGTTGGAAGAGGAGAATGCCCGATTGAAGGGGAAGGAGACGCAGCTGCTGGCGAGGGAAGCTCAATTAATCGGACAGGTGGCCACTGCTGAGGCGGCATCGATGCAGCTGACACTCAACCTTGCTGCTGAAAAGGTGAGGTTTAATGATGAGCTCGTTACCAGGGTCAAAGCTAGTGTAAAGATGGTTCTCGATAAGAAGCGGGCCGACACTGCTGCCAAGAAGGTGGGTCCGGGATCGGCTCCTCCCAAAGAGTAAGCTCATCTTTTGTAGCGTTGCGTTGCTATTTCTCCCTTTGTATTGGGTTGTAATCCGCTCAAACACCTTTATTTTCTCATACATTTTCTTTTAAGGGGGTGTCGCGTCGCCAATTCGGTTGTTTTTATTGCTTTCTGACATTGATGTTCACGTTAATGTTCTTACTTGTGGTGTGCGGACGACATGTGGTTGTTATTTTTATGTCTAATTTGTGTGTATCTGCATAAAAATGAGTAGATCAGTTAGCGTAAATGCCATTTCTGTCGAACACACTCAACAGGGAGGGTCATCGGGCTCAATGCCATGTCCCGATTGAGGTATCTCATCACCGTCTTTCGAGATCTAGTGGTAGGGTATTTGGTCCGCCCTAAGTTCTATGGGATCGATATCCCAAGAAGTTATCAATTAACTTTCTTGGGCAAGTGATTCCGGCCACTTGCGAGGGGAACAATGTTGCATGCTCGACTGTCGAGTACTCATGCCTCGACAATCGGCCACTAGTTTCCAACCACCAGGGTCCTAGGGCTACCTCGGCACTTGCACACTGACGTCGCCCCGAGTTCGAATAGCCCGTCTTAATGTAAGTCTCCCCGACACTTGCACAATGTCGTCGCCCCAGGTTCGAAACGACCATTCGAGTGTAAGCCGCCCCGACACTTGCACAATGCCATCGCCTCGGGTTCGATACGGCCATTTAGACGCAATTGTCACATATCCAACCCCACGTGGCATTTTAAGGAAATAGATGACAATATATCATACCTGCTCTCATGGGTGATATATCTTTAGTCGCCTAGCATTCCACGGTCATGGCTTGGGTGTTCCGTCCGGTTTTAGTATCTTGTATGCTCCTTCACCGACCTTCTCGACAATAGTATAGGGTCATCCCCATCGTGCTGCTAGTTTTTTGCCTTTTTTATCACGCTCATAACTGGGTAGATCCTTCAACACCAATTGTCCCGGCTGGAACTCTCTTGGTCGGAACCGCTTGTTATACTCTCGTTGTACTCTTCGTTGGTAATTTTCCATCTTTTGTAGGTCCATTTCTCTTGTTTATTCTAGGTCGTTGAGCTTGGTCAGGATAAGATCTGCCGAGATGTTTCGTCTCCACGCCTCGGTCCATGTTGTAGGTATCATCGCCTCCATTGGAAGGATAGCTTCGGTCCCATATGTTAACATGAAAGGGCGATAATCTGGTTGCCTCTCTACGAGTTGTCCTGTAGGCCCACAAAATGTTGTAAAGCTCTTCACACCATTCCCCGTATTCTCCATCAAGCTTCTTCTTTAGGTTGTCGGCGATGGTTTTGTTTGTGATCTCAGGTTGTCCATTACTCTGAGGGTAAAGGGGTGTGGACTTACTCTTTCGAATGTTGTAGGTATTGAATAGCAAGTCGATATTCTTGCCCTATAGCTGTTTTACATTGTCCGAGACGATTGTCGCTGGTACTCCAAAACGACAGATGATGTGCTCCCAAATGAATCAAAAAACATCTATATTCCGAATGTACTTTAATGGAGCGGCCTCTACCCATTTAGTAAAGTAGTCGGTAGCCACAATTAAGTATTTTCTCTGCCCCGATCCGACATGCAATGGTCCCACGATGTCGATTCCCCATTTAGCGAAAGGCCAAGGGCTGATTACCGAGTTTAACGTCACTGCTGGTGCATGTATCTTTTTTCCGAACTTCTGGCATTCGTCGCAGATGAGTGCCATATGCTTTGCATCCTCATTCATGTAAGGCCAGAAATACCCCATAGTCTTGGCTCGTGCTGCTAGGCTACGGCCCGAGCTGTGGTTTCCCGCGGCCCCATAATGCAATTCGTTCAGAATTGTGTGCCCCTCTTCTTTGCTTAGGCATCTTAATAACGGTCCTAGGTATGATTTCCTGTACAGAATGCCATCTCGGAGCTCATATGCAGCTGCTTTGGTTTTGATTTTGTTGATCTCGGGTCACCCCTTGGGCAGTTCTCCTGTCTCTAGATACTTGTGGATAGGTTTTCGCCAATCATCGGCTTTATACTGATCGGATGTAGTTGCTGCCACATACGCGCTAATGTGGCAGCATGTAATACTCAAATTTTTGTGGGCACCTACACGAAAAAAAAAAAAAGTCATGTAATACTGACTAAAAATTCTCATAATTGACTTTGGAACATTTCGATAAAACGTGTTTGGATATCAGAAGCAGAAGCTACAGAAACAGATGATCGAAGCCGATTTTTTATGCTTCACCAGAAGTTAATTTTTTTACTTCTAAAAGTCGTTTTGGAATTCAATATCCAAACTGATTTGTGGTTTTTCAATTTTTAAAAACCAAAAACGACTACTCGGGTATCGAAACAGGCTACAAGAGCCGCCACCAAGGTAAACTTGAAAGTTGTTTAGTGGAGCTGATCCCGTTCCTCGTCTCATGAGCCCATTTAAGTTCCCTTATAAGGCGTTAGGGTTCAGTAAAATCACCTCATGAAAACCACCTCAACACAGCCCTCTACTAGTTACGGCGGCGTATTGATCTTGCCTGCTACATCTTCTTCATCACCACCACCACTATTACCTCTGGTACCAACATCATCACCACCAATGGGTTATAAATGGGATATGGGTTTTGTGTCTCATATACCCTGGAAGAGAAAATGGTTGATTTTGGATATTATTCGATCAATTCGGTAGGAGCGGAATCGGAAATGGGATTTTCATAAATTGAGTACAGAAAAGTAATTCACCAGCCAACTTCAGCCTCTGTGTGGAATGGTCGACATGTAATGCATCATTGCCGTCTCAAAATCAATATCTCATTCCCTCCTTTTGTTTCCCTATAGAAATGTGGATCTCAGAGTTCTTTCGTCATCAACAAGCATTAACTTGGAAATTGAAGTGCAGAAAGATAAGAAAAAGGGATTTCTTGTAAGTATTTGAGCTTTGGGTTTTAAGTATTTGTTTTTTTATATCTGGGTTCCTTTTTTGTCTAAGATTAGCTGAGTTTTGGATGCAACTGGATTTCCAATTATAGTCGTTTGCTCTGGTTTTCCGCCATTAGCACACTGTTTTGTTTTGATTATATCATGAAAACTATTTATCTTCTTGAAATTGTTCCGCGAACGTAAAGTATATGATGACTTCTATTCTATTATGTGCAGATGTGCATAAAAACATAGAGTGCTATAGCTTCAAAATACCTTACAGATGAGTTTTCCTAAAGTTGTGATGCTGAGAAGAAGCAAGTGACACAGTGAGATCAAACTTTAGTGGAAAAGGCTTAAAGAAGGCATAATGATTTATTGATTTGCAGATTACTATGATGACTTCTTCTCTCATTAGTAACTAGTAAGTCTTGTTTTTCTCCCTTTCAATGATTTTTGTTTAAATTCTAGCTGTTCACTTGATTTTTTTTAAGTTGGTATCAGTTTACACCAAATAGGAGTATGTAATGTAACTAGTTTGAATTTAAAGCTCACCATGTACACTGGGAAGATCCCTGCATCTTTCTTAATCGGCATAAGTGGGAAAGTGTGGGAGCAGTGTATAATTTCTGTGCCAATTAGGGGTTTGTACTCGTAGTTTGTATGCAAATTTATAAAATTGGTACAAAATTTATACCATACCAACTCTTTTCTTGTTTCCTGTTTTACAAATTTGTTAGACTTACTAGTATTGTGTGGTCTCTTTGGTTATAGACGAACTGCGCATAGGATCTCATGTATCGCTAGGTGAACAACGACGTGCTACTGAAAATTGATTGTGTTTAGGTATACTTAGACTCCTAGTGTACCCCTGGTTTCTTGTAGGCTGTAGTGAACTGATAGCAGTGGAGGTAATGCATCCATAGAACGTTGGCTAGGATGTTGGATGGCTAGAATACATAAGAAGATCAACTTTTTTTTGTCTCATGAGTTGAACAATTTGTTGAGAATTTAGCTCCTCGACTGTCGTATTAAAGTTGAAAAGTTTTGATTTTTGTTTTCTCATGTGATGTAGTATACTGATTTGGCTTTCCTTGAAAAGTATGTAACGTAGCGGAAGCGTAATAATTTGGATCAAGGATCCAAAAGATAATGAAAACTAGTGTGAAATCAATAGATTCACAAAAGCTATAAGAAAACTAGAGAACAATAACTAAATAAAATATCTTTGATAAATCAAATAAGATAATAATGTGAATGTGTAGGAATTCTACAAGGCTAGGCCTTCTTATATAGGCTTCACTATTTCCTAAAAGTAATAAAACTAGAAAAGGAAATCATACCAAACTAGGAAACTAATATGTTCTAGAATAGTTCTAGAATTGGGAAATCATAAATTAGGAAATAATACTAGAAATAGAATACGGTTTGACACTAATGTCAAACAGGGGTGACTTTGTCTAGATGTTCTACATCAGGCCCCCCTTCTTGAAAAGAACTCGACCCCGAGTTTGGTGTTGGAAGAGAAACATCATCGCCGGAAAGTAAGGAAAGATATCCTTAACATTGAATGTGGACGAAATGTTCATATTAGCTAGGAGGTCGACAACATATGCATTGTTGCTGATCTTCTTGAGAATGCGGATAGGACCAATCTTCTTATACTTCGTCTTGTTGTATGTACCCGTCGGAAAACGATCCTTGCTTAAGTACACCATAACCAGATCACCAACTTCATAGGATTGAAAACGACGTCGACGATCGATCTATCTTGTACTTGGCATTAGCACTTCCAAGTTTTTCTTTACCTTATCATGTAGCACTTGTAGGGACTCTATCATGTGATCCGCCGCAACATTGGAACTAGGAATGGATGGTAAAGAGACGAGATCCAATGTATGGTTAGGAACCTTGGAATAAACAATCTGAAAAGGTGCATAACCTGTAGACCGATTAGGAACCGAATTATAAAGCGAACTCGGCTTGAGCGAGAGATAGATCCCATTGTCTAGGCTTGTCTCCGGATAAACAACGAATAAGATTCCCTAATGATCGGTTTACTACTTCGGCTTGCCCATCAGTTTGTGGGTGAGTCTTTACTAAACTCAGCTTTGGTTTGGAGACGAGTCCAAAGTGTCTTCCAAAACCAACTTAAGAACTTAGTGTCTCGATCAGAAGTAATGGTCTTTGGAATACCATGTAAACGGACTATCTCACGGAAGAAAAGATTTGCTGTAGTCACAGCATCCATAGTCTTCTTGCAAGGAATAAAATGTGCCATTTTTGAGAAGCGATCAACAACCACAAAAACTGAATCATGGGCTCTTTGGGTTCTTGGTAAACCTAGAACAAAATCCATTGATATATCTTCCCAAGGAGCATCCTGAATCGGGAGAGGAATGTATAACCCAAGATTTTGTGCATGACCTTTACTTCGTTGACAAACCATACAACGTCGTACAAAATCATGGACATCCTTTTTGAGAGAATTCCAAAAGTAACGAGTTTCCACAAGAGAAATAGTCTTATCTCGCCCAAAATGACCAGAAAGACCACTACTATGTAACTCCTTAATAAGGTGTTCACGAATGGAACCATCGGGAATGCATAAACGACTACCCTTAAAAAGAAACCCATTATGTAGAGCAAAATCACCCGTACCTTGTTGTGCGGAGGAACATTTCTCAAAGTAAGGAAAAGTTTGGATCGTTAGGATATAACTCTTTAAGGAAGTCAAAAGCAACCACTTCAGCACGGATAGTAATAAGGAGTAAGTCACGAGCACTATGATTTGTGAAACGGCTTAGTGCATCCGCAACCTTGTTGTTCAAACCAGATTTGTGCTGAATAGAGAACGTATATTCTTGTAAAGTAGAGATCCAACTTGCATGCATTCTATTGGATGGTGATTGATTCTGTATATATTTGAGGGCTTGGTGATCAGTATACAAGACAAAATCCTTGTGTATTAAGTAATGTCTCCATTTTCGTAGTGCACGAATCACCGCATAGAATTCTAACTCATAAGTAGACCACTTTTGTCGAGTTTCTGTAAGCTTTTCACTAAGAAATTCAATAGGTTTACCTTCTTGTGATAAAACAAAGACCAACTCCTAATATAGAAGCATCGAATGTACCTCAAAAAGCTTGTTGAAATCGTAGTGCAAGGATAGGAGCGGAAGTAAGCCTTTCTTTGAGTAATTGAAAACTCGATTCAGCTTCATTTGTCCATACAAACCTTTTATCCTTCCAACTGCCGCAATAGGGGCTGCAATAGATCCGAAATCTCTTATAAATCGACGGTAAAAGGAAGCTAAACCATGAAAACTTCGAGCTTCGGAGGCTGTTTTAGGAGTAGGCCAATCACGAATAGCTGCGATCTTTGAATTATCTACTTGAATACCATCAGCAGAAACAACGTAACCCAAAAATGAACCTTTGAAGTGAAAAATTGACACTTCTTCGATTGATAAATAACTCATTCTCCTTGGGAGCATTGAAAACAAACCCTTAAGTGAGAGCGATGTTCCTCTTCAGATTTAGAATAGATGAGGATGTCATCGAAATAAACCACAACAAACTTACCAATGAAGGACTTTAAGACTTGATTCATAAGTCTCATGAATGTACTTGGAGCATTAGACAAACCAAATGGCATAACAAGCCACTCGAAGAGACCATCCTTAGTCTTAAATGCCGTCTTCCATTCATCCCCAAGTTGAATTCGGATCTGATGATATCCACTTTTAAGATCAATCTTAGAAAATATTATGGAACCGGAGAGCATATCAAGCATATCGTCTAATCTTGGGATTGGGAAGCGATAGCGGATTGTGATCTTATTAACAGCTCTACTATCAATACACATACGCCAAGTTCCATCTTTTTTAGGCACAAGAAGGGCGGGAACAACACAAGGGCTCAAACTAGGTTGTATGAAACCTTTAGAAAGCAATTCATCAACCTGTCCTCGAAGTATATCATGTTCCTTAGGGCTCATACGATAGTGGGGAAGATTAGGTAGACTTGCACCAGGCGTGAGATCTATTTGGTGTTGAATATTTCTCATAGGAGGCAAAGACTCGGCATATCGGATGGTAAAACACATGCAAACTCATCTAATAAGGACCGCACTTGAGTAGGAATAGTTTTTCTAAGGTCCGGGGTAGAAGGTTGTACAACTAAAGCATAAATCATACCGATTCTTGTGCATCTGCTAAGATATCCGGGAAACCAAAGATTGTAGTCTCTTCTTGTTGTAGACTTGGCTTAGTTTTCGCATACGATGGTTGCAATATGATTCTGCTTCCATTGTACATGAATGAATACGTATTAGCTTTACCTCTATAAGTCACATCTACATCATATAGCCATGGACGTCCAAGTAATATGTGGCAAGCAAGAATATCCACAACATCACAAACCACCTGCCTCGTTATATGCTCCAATTTTAAATGACACAAAACATTGAGAATCTACATTCTTCTTGTTGTTATCATCAATCCAACCAATGGAGTATGGTTTAGGATGTGGATGAGTAGATAATTGCAGCTTTTCCACCAATCTAGATGAAACAATATTTTGACAACTTCCACTCACAATGATCATATCACATATCTTGTCTTGCACACGACATTGAGTGCGGAATAGACGATTACGGGTTGGATAGTCAACACGAGGAATGGATAATAGATTTCGATAACATAAGAGACATAATCACTTTCATCTCATTCCTCTGCATATGCTTGTATATCTTCGATATTTCTATGAACATCTTCACTTTCTTCCTCATACACTATGACTCTTCTTCGGTCATCAATGTACGCCCACTTCTACATTGGTTTGATGTATGACCTGGTTGCTTACACTTATAGCACTTGTTTTCAGTTGGGTATGCATAAGGGTTTTGAGGTTTTGGTCGAATGAGTGGAGCATTACTAGGGTCGGGTGGAGGTGGTGGAGTCTTAGTGGTAGGTGGGGTTTGGGAAGAAGATGGTTGGGTGGTAGTGGTGATGGGAGTAGGAGAAGTACGGACTGAAATGGAGAAGGTTGTTGCCTATTAGGAAAATTTTGAAACGAAGGTTTTCTAGGGTAAGAGAATGAGGATTTTTGGTATGGTTGTGGAGAAAGCATGAAAGATTCTATCTTTAGAGCATTATTAATGACAAAGATGAAGAGAAGTATATTGTTGAGTAGCTAACCTTTCTTGTATATTCCAATCAAGTCCATTGATGAACCGCCCAATTGTTTGATCAACCGTCTCATTCAGTCGGGTTCCGAGATAACAAACGGAAAATTCGAGTTACATACTCTTGTACCGTGCGGTTGCCTTGGCGGCACGCTTTGCAAATTGATGAACAAGGTTTGTATGTAATCCGAGGAAGAAATCTTCTCTTCAACAGCTTGTTTCATGACTCGTCCAGATTGAACTTGTCGCAAATCCTTGATTGGCTCGTTCTATTTGAAGATGATCCCACCATGAAGAAGTCAGTCCAGTTTACTTGAAAGCAACAAGCTCTACTTGTTGATCTTCCTGTATGCGCATATAAGCAAGGAAACGATCAACCGTACACAAACAATCTAAGAAATCTTCAATGTGTAAGAGTCCATCAAACGGGGTTATATCGCCTTTGGGGCGATAGTTTTGTGGATTTCCCATGTTCCTTTGTCATGCGCGGTGGTGGAGGATAATAATATGGCTCATAATCTTCAACATCAATTGCTTGTTGTTTTGTAGAAGATTTGAGCAAGTTTTGGGGAGTAGAGTAAGAGCTGAAATCTTCAAAGAATTCAAATTGTGGGGTTGTGTAAGGTGGACAAGAAGAGTATCTTTGGAGTGGATTGTAATGGATGATAATATGATTTATTTAGGGAGGCGTAATTCTTTGGAAGAAGGTTGGGAAGAGGCTGGGGGGGTTTGAAGATTAGTAGTAGAGTTGGGAGGGGTGGAAGTATGGGGATGGATAATTTCATCTTGGGTCTTAGATTTTTCTCCAAGTACCTTCTTTCTTTCCTTCTTCTCCCATGAACTTAATAAACATACTTTCGATTTTTTTTGTGATATCATCGAAACGTTCATCCATTACTGTGGTTAGCTTCTTTTCAATATTGATTCCCATTGCTTTCACATCAGCTTCTAGGTCTTTCCTCAAACTAGTTCTTAACTCTTCAATCTTCTTATCACCCATGTTAGTGGAGGCTCTCAATCGAGGCTCTGGTACCACTTAACGTAGCGGAAGCGTAATAATTTGGATCAAGGATCCAAAAGATAATGAAAACTAGTGTGAAATCAATAGATTCACAAAAGCTATAAGAAAACTAGAGAACAATAACTAAATAAAATATCTTTGATAAATCAAATAAGATAATGATGTGAATGTGTAGGAATTCTACAAGGCTAGGCCTTCTTATATAGGCTTCACTAATTCCTAAAAGTAATAAAACTAGAAAAGGAAATCATACCAAACTAGGAAACTAATATGTTCTAGAATAGTTCTAGAATTGGGAAATCATAAATTAGGAAATAATACTAGAAATAGAATACGGTTTGACACTAATGTCAAACAGGGGTGACTTTGTCTAGATGTTCTACATCAGTATGAGTATAAAGTCTTCACTTATATATGCTCAGTACTATGAATAAACATGAAAACATGTCTCTTGGTGTCCTTACTGTGAGATTAGCTGAGATATAATAATGACTTTCCACAACTTATGTTTCCAAGTGTGAAGGAATGTGTCTTACTAAAAAGTCTTGAATTGTTACATTAAGGGTGTTTATCAAAATTAGGGTGTTTATCAAAAAACTGACGCCATAATCGACAAGAATCATCCTTGATAGTAGATAGTAAGCCAACAACAGCCACAACAAAGTCAATGAAGAATCGTGTGCAACCTCCAACATCTTCTTGTACAATCATTACATGACAGCTTCATCTCTCACTGGACATACTCTCCTTGGGACGAGTTGTAGCCTTGTCTGCATTCATTCAAGCAACAATGGGTAAATTTACAGAACATAAGATGTGATTTGTTTTAAACTGTACATTTGGGATTTGAAAATTTCAGGATTAGTAAGATTTCTAAATCCTCAGCTCTACCAAGCTATGTTCCAGAAGTGGCAACTAAGTTAACATTATGGAGGACGTAGTAAAATTATCAGTATTGATATCCATAACTTGGAAGTCACAATTCGTTTACTTACCAATTATGCTTCTTTCCACCAGCCAGAATCCGTGAAATCTGAAGGCCTCTACTGAAAGCATGGTTGAAGAGCAGCCGTGTCTGGAATTCAGACACAAATGGGAACCAAGCCAGAACAGACATAGGCGCAAAGATAACGAGCCCCATCCCATATTCGTATCCCCTGGCTAGAGACCTTGTGGCACTCCACAAATCTAGTGCCTTCATCACTGGCTTACATGCTTGTGATATCTGATGCCACTCTCACCAAGAACACAAACAATTATTTAGTTCAACAGGCAAAGACTAACAGAATAGAGCAAATATACACGATCTTAATGCAACACAGAAATATTTTTTTAAACTGTCCAATGCTATGTGAAGATAACAAACATCAGGAAGACATGTAGCTAAGAAAATTAATTTCTGCATTGTCATATTGTTGATCAATAAAAACTGCAACTAGGTTTATAAGGGAAACAAAAAATTGATGCAGTTCTTTTCTTTTCTTCCCTTCTCTGTATCTTAGTATTTTAGCCTTTACTTTTTACTGTCTTTAGTTTTCCAGTAAAAAGTGAATAACCTCTCTCCAAAATCAAGCACCCACAAAGTCTGTCTATCTATTAAATCACAGTATGACTTTCTTGCTTTGCCCATCAGTATCAGTGTGGAATTTGTTCAGAGAGTATGCAACTGTGCAAAGCTAATAATTCCATTTCTATTTAAGAAGAACAATTTCATTTTATTTTTATGCCAGAGATATAATGCTTTGAATATGGGAAGAGGTCAAGTTACAGGTCTTTATTAATAGCATTCTGTAACTAGGGATGGGGGGAGAGGGAGGGGAAGGGGAAGGCATTACCTGCAATAGGGCCCATCCTGTTGGCGTGAAAGAAAGAAGGCACGCGAAGATGTCACCAACTGTAAGATCCAGAAACATAAAGAGGATGCTAGCCATCACTAGAAATCCAACGAACATCAATGCCTTCAGCAGTCTGAACATCAGCTGAAAATCTGCGCTGATCCTTCTCCTACCCACTGACACCATCTGATTTGAGTAGCCCGGGAAAGTAGAAAAGTACATACACAATCAGCACTCATAGAAGAAATTAATATGTTGTTGAGAACAATTTTAGAATACAGACTTCAGACTTCACCTTCAAGATGATCATCACAGCAACGATAACCAGCCAAGAGAGACCAAATACCTGAAAAAGGAATATAAACATGGTAGTTACTACTTTAAAAGCAGAGTCTCATGGTCCTCATCATTGCAAATAAATACGCAAGAGAGGAGTTGTCAGAAATAATACTCACAATTATGCCTTTATTTCCGTTGGAGACATGTAAATGATACACGATCCCATACTGAAATAGAAAGAAACGAAGGGAAAGAACAACCTCCCAGAACCTGCCTGAGAACCCAGTGAAATGGAGGTGATCTTGTTCCTCTTCCCACCATGATTCCCAGCTCTTGCTTGCTGGAACACCAAGACCTCCTGGAGTCTTTATCCACTTGGACCAATCATCCCAGTCATCAACTATCTTTTGCCACTCAAATCCCGAAGGGTTGAAAAGAAACGGTCCGAACAACCAAGATATGACCAAGAACCAGATCGAGGCCGTGTAAAACATGTAACTGTGGCCATGGGACTCGGAAGTGGTGGAACCATATATCCCATATGCAACCAGCAGCAATACCAACTCCAACCCTTTCACGAAATGACTCCTTGAATACATCCTATAATTCTCAGCAAATTTCTCATGCCGAACGACAAAACCTCTTCCAGTGGCCCTGTACTTCGCACCACCATGCAGTACAGTACGTCCAAAATAATGGGTCTTTGTCCCAAGGGAAAATGTGAAGAACACAGCTGCCAGCTGAAGCTGCATGATGATAAAGTCACTCATGGCAGTTCTAAAACCCCTCTCAAGTCCAATCTCCATCACCATAGGCAACGCCATAAGCAGGCCTATCTGAACAAGGGACTGTGATGCCATGGCAGCCTCTAGAGGATAATCATGCCTGACTTGAGCAAAGTTCATTATCGACTGCTCTAGTCCACTCAATGACAAGTATAGTTTCCCATACAAGAAAGCATAAACTACAATCACCACCATCTGCACAAGCACCACAATAGATAAACATACTGGCATAAGAGACGAAAGGTAAAGAGAGTGGTCTTCTGTGTATCTTTTTCCTTTTTTTTTTTTTTTTTTTTTTTTTTTTGCTACTTACATCTAAATCATGAATTACCACAAAAGATATTAGTTGCCAAAGCTTAAAACGAAATTGGGCATCTTACCAATAAGTCCACAGATACAAATTTACTGCAGTCAAATCTGGATAGTGCAACTTATCCATTATGCTCCTATATATTACACTATGGTGTAACAGTAAAAATTAGGCTTGAGTAGAGAACTATGTGTTATGAGCTCATTTTACATTCATGACAAAAAACTTATGTTTATTAGGGAACTTCTAGAATTTCGTCTCATGGTTGGTGAAGCTTTGACACAATAAAAGAACAACTTTGGGTTTAAGAAACGGAATTCGTTTGTTCTGCCTCCATGTTTACTCCAGAAAATTATAGTGGAAAACTACCAGATCTAACTAATTTCAATAAAAAGGTGAAGTTTCTTTAAAGAAGCATAAAAACACCTCGCTCCTATGTTGCGTGCTTATATAGTTTCCTCATGCTCAAGGCAACTGAAAGATGCAGTTGTAAAGACTAACTTGGTCATTCATCCATTCCAGAATTAGTTTAACTTAGCTTTAAAGTACTGCTAAATTGTGTTAACTGTAATCAGGCTGAAAATACTTTTACCATTGAGCTGACGTAAAACCCAACTGTTGTGTAATAACAGGACATCATGCGGAACACGTCAAATCTGTGCCCCAACCGATAGATATCCCTGCTAAGAATCTGCTCTCCATTACCACATGCAACTTTCGCTTCAAAGAGTGAAATTTGATTAAACCCAACATCTCGTCCTTTCCCAACCTGAATGTACTCATGATGGGTAACATTTCCACGTCTTAAAGTTGAGTTGTATCCTGATAAGGAAAATGGGACAGAGTTAAAGGCGAGTACAGCTACCTTAAAAAAAAATAGTTTGAGTGCATCTGGAACAAAAGAAGTATTTCAGAGAGGCCTTGCTGATGAAAAGGACAGAATGTATTACCGGCAAAGATGTCTTCACTCAAATTGATACCCCGGGAAGCCTTGCTGATGCCCCCTCGAGTAATATGAAATATTCTATCAAAAACGTCGGGATGCCCATAATGGAACCTAACCCTGTCACAACCGCAGAATAAGGATATTCAAAACTGGGAACACAAAGAAAGAAACGAAAAAGATCTACAAATGTCCTAACAAAGCAATAGATGAATATTACTCGTCACCCCAATCAGCTAGCCACACCAAGAGATCATTTACAGATTGAGCATGACCAGGGGAACAAAACAAACTCTACAAAGGACGACTGAGTAAAATACCAGTACCAGAAGAGAGAACTGTGGAATAGATATTACCTATATTGCGTGTATGTGTTCATGTCAGAACAGGATAAAGGTCTCAGGCACAGAAATTCAGAAAGACATCATGTTTATACTGCGTGCACTCTCTCTTTTATTCTATGCTTTAGATTTTCAACCTTAATTTGTATTTTTAGATCGCCATTGTTTCAAGGTACAGGGATGATATTATCCTACATTACTATGCTATAAAGTCTATACTACCAAGTTCAACTGTGCAAGTACACACAAGTATTAGTAATTTGTGCAAATACCTACTGCGGAACCTGCTTTTATGTCGACAGGACAAAAGTTCAAACAACCAGCCTGTAATCACATGGGATATTACACTACAATAGGAAGCACAAATATGATAATGGCTAAATCAAAATCCATCATTAGCATACATATAGTTGGCATAATGAGAGAGAAGAAAAAGATTTCCTTAAGTGAACCACTCAGGTTGATGGCAATCAATCTAGAAAAAATTCCCTTCAGTCAAAAAATAAAGCAGAAAAAGAATGTACTTTAATGGCAAGTGGCAGGAGAGACTAATAGTGCTTCATAAGAATAATTACAGATGAAACTTACTTTAATGGTCTGGCTAGAACTCTTTGACCAATAGTGACGAAACTTGTTTCCTGGTTGGACATAAACCACGCCAATGAAGAAACACTGCATTCCATGTCAAATGAAGACGATTATAGGTAACTCAAATTAAAGGACTTAAGCAACTTCATGGCATATTATTAAGAACTAATCAACTCAATCAACCTGCCAGTGAAGATGTGCTCACGAACACCTAGAATTGTAGGCGGACGCACTCCATGGTCCTCATTGAATTCCTCCAAGAGATTGCGCATTTTAAAAGCCTCTTCTAAATAATTGTCCTACGATACAGATCTAATACATAAACTAGCTGCGGAAAACACATTAAAGCACAGCTACATTAAGTTACTTGCAACAGGAATTACCTGATTCATATCAATGGTTTGAAGAGCTTCTCCTCTGGTAAAAGTGATAGCATGATTCTGGTTTTCAGGCTTTCCTTCCCCTATCTTTGCTGGCCCCGGCAATCTTATGCGGTAAATTTCCTTTTTGAAAAAAAAAATAAACCATAAGAAACTGATAAGAGCTGCACTAGGAGTAATCTTTTAGAACAGGAGATATGAAAAGCCATGTTTTTTAATGTCATCTCTACCAAAAATGTTATGCACAAACTAAATAATGACAAAACAATTTGAGAACTACATAACCATTTATATCAGTAAATTCGAAAACAAAAGAAACCTAGAACCTTCACCATCAAAATTGGGTCAAGACTGATCATGAACAAAAAGCCGGACCAATCATTTCTATTTTAGAGATTGGAAATTCAGAAAAAATTTAAAACCACGAATTAGTCTCACACAATGAGTTAAGATCTCCTCTGTAATTATATTTAACTAGCGTGGTACTTATTCACATGAGACCATGAATGTAATGAGATATCATGCACAATATATGGTGTACCAAACACTATAACTTGTATTCCCATAAAATATTAAAAAAAGGGCATGATATATGATACCAAAAACTACAACTTATTCACCGTTGGATAAAACGACCTCTTCATCACTGGTTGAAGACTCTAAGGTGGAGTTCACTTTTGCTGACTAGGCATCTGAACTTGATTCATTGTTCAAGTAAATGGGAATCACTTTAAGAAATTTGTAGCTTAAAAAAGGTGAAATGATGATGCTAGACATCATGGATACATTTGTTTCTTTGTTCAGTCTCCCAAGCCAGTGGAAGAGAATATGACACTAAAGGATAATTACCTGGTCACGGTTATCAACAGCTTTGATTAACACGGAATAATAGACCTTCTGTAGAATGCCACCTTCGCTTACTTCAACTTCATCAATATATGCTACGCGGAGAGATGGGTTACTGTATGACAAAGCACCAAATATTAGCTTCTGAAGAAAAAGAGAGCCCTTTCAAATTTCAACAAGAGTTGGCAACAACAAAGAGAGTGGAAGACTATTGACTTATTGACGGCGGAACATACTTAACCATCAGATTCAGAATGTCTGTTGCACGGCGATCTCCATTTCGCTTCTGACTCCCATAATTCTGACAAGTAGCAACATACGTAAACTTCATGTCAGCAATAGCCTCTAGCTGAGCAAAGAGGGACCCCTGGCTCATTTTCTCTTCCTCTGATGGAATGGAGACTGCCTTGTAGCCTTCCAAAATTTCTGAAGTTCAAATACATCAACTTATTAGGCACTTTAAACTTTGTCAAACATTTAAGTCTGTAGAAGATGTGGTTGTTCGCTTACCACTTTCATCAGCCATGTCAAGGAAGGCTTGAAGCTTTAAAGCCCGCCGGTAGTACATCATGCCTCTAACTGAAACACCAATATAGTTCATAAGAAAAGATTCAGAAGGTAGGTATTACAAGGATTCAAAAGAAGAAGAAAATCAAGTGCGTTTACTACCAGTTCTGAACAGTGTTTGTCCTCTCAGAGATGCCCAGTGTCGAAGATGCAAGATAGTCTCTTCATTTTCCCACACTTCGCTCGATTTTTTACACTTGAGCCTTTCTATGAAGTTGTTCCATTCATCTGAAGAATCAAGTAACAGACAAGATAACATTAGTGATACCAATCACCAACACTAAAATTGTGAAAAGTAGTTAAGGTAAGTCACACTGTCAATTCTTTCTTGTTATCTGATAACACTTCATACCTGGGAAGATTTTTTGCAAGTAAAAGATAATGGATACACCATCTTCATTCTCCAACTCAAGGTCACTTCTAGAGTACACCGTCTCCTCGCTATAATAAGGAGTCATAACACTGACGCCATAAATTCAAAATAGGAATAAACATGAGAATATTATTAGAGAACTCGGCAACCCCTCAAAATGGTACTTGCAAAGAATACATCCATCCGTTCAGCTATAAGCTTACAAACATAACTAAGGAACAACAAAAATATGCAGAAATTCTATAAACTACTTATCTGCACCAATGAAATAATGATTGTAAGAAAACCAACAGTTGATATACCCCTTCTCTGAAGCCTATAATGTGATGTGCTATACGACATCTTCTGAAGTGAAAAGGAAAAGTGACTAAAGAAAATATGACTGAAGCTAATTGTGTCAATAGAAATACAATTCAAACCTTGGAAAAGTGACTACAGAAATATGACTGAAGCTAATTGTGTCAATAGCAATACAATTCATACCTGAATGAGAGCATTTTACGAACTCGGGAGCTCGTGGCATCTCCATAAACAAAGAATTTGTAAAGAACGCAATCCTTCTACGTGCTTCAAGGTTAGTTGGAACATTAAGTGCAGATTCTTTCACTGTCAAAAGGAGTTCGAGACGTTTTATCTGAAACAAAGTGATCAGAGCTATGTCATTTTGTTACGATGACACTGATGGTAGAAAAGAGAGAGTGAGGTAGATCATCTGTACCTGCTCTCGCCATTGTGTCGTTGCTACTAGAGGGAACACAATAGCGGGTATTGGGTCAATCACAGCAAAAGCTGATCTCTGTTACTGTTAGTGTAACCAAGTTCAGCCAATTCACTGTAAAATAATTCGAGAAAGCAACCTAAAGTTAGCTTGGTAAAACATACCATCTGTAATTATTGAAGGAAAGAAACACAATTCACCTACAGAATCTCAGTAACCATCATATCACGGGTAACTACTTCTAACATGTCCTGTAGTAATAATACCACAACATCTCGTTTTGATTGGTCACCCTCGTTCTGAAACAAACAAAAGAAAAAAAAAGCAGCATGCAGATGTATCAACTCACAGAAGTGGAAAACAAACTAGGAAAGATATACCAAATTATACGTTCTGAAGATGACTCACCAAAATCTTCACAAGCTTAGCAAATTTCTCGCAGAGAGCGGGTAAATGATTCATTCTGAAATTTGCAAGTAACGTTTTCTTCTCTATGTTACTTTCAATGTCATTTATGATAGTACCTATGATCCTGTTTAATAGAAATGGTGTGAGAGATTTTAACACTGAAACA